>CM023607.1:19634957-20234957 GCA_013358685.1 Antennarius maculatus
GTAGGAAATACCACCACAAAACAGTTTTAGTGGGGTGTTTTGAGGATTCTTTGTGAGGACCAGTGTAGGGGATAACTGCTTTTCAAACTAGCAGCCATTAATTTTCCAGAACAAACACACACTGAGGCGTCCCTGTGGTTTAAGGATTAAGACACTGGCCATGGCCTCCATTGCATCTCTGTCTCCCTCATGTAATGAAAGCACAGTCCAGGCTCAGACTTGACCTGAAATAATTTGTCCTGACCACAATGTGACTGTGACAGCATAATTAATCAGGTGGACTTCTTTGTACTTTATACGTGTGAAGATCATGTTTGGCAAAATTAAGCCTTTTCTTACATGTAATTGAAATCTAACCCTCAAAGTCTTGTAATTTAAAGTGTTATCTTTCTGTGACTGTTCCTGTTAAATCGTGAGCCTCGTTTTGGGGGAGAAATTCAACCAAAGTGCAAATCATATTCATGAAAAAAAAACCAACTGTACTCTTGTGTTTAATTTATTGGAGCAGGTGTGCAGCCTGTCTCATGAGGAAGGCTGCCGTTACTTAATGTTCCCTAAATAAAAATGCACAAAAGTTGATTCATTATTACATATTTGCATAAATGCATATATTTTTTATAGGTGTTTACCCTCCGTGTCCTCCCTAATCACATCTATCTGTGATTAATGGTGTGAGCAGAAAACCAAAAGTGTTGAATAAACTACTAATGTTATAACATTTCATAATGGCAGCCTGAGGTCATATTAAAAATACATAAAGTACATCTGAGAACAAGTCCAGGAGCAACTAATCAGTGACCGCACATTTGTTTCTTTTAATGGATTCCTGCAACTCCATATAAACCTCAGCGTTAATGCTTCCTTACCGCTCTGTTCCTCAGCTCCCTGCATCTCGCTCCCCTGTCAGTCATGTCTAAGCTCTCTTCTTCTTCGTTTTTTTTTTTCAACTCCCTAACTCCACTCCTCTGCCTCATCTCTTGAATGTTCTTCTCAGAAATTCGTAGAAACAGAGGGAGAATAAGAGACAGATGGAGTAAGAACATGCCATAAAATATATTCACAGTTGGGATGACTGTCTTTGTTTAAGTCTAACAGCTTGTGCTCACACAAGAATTCATAAACAACTCAAGGTTATGAGAAGGCCAAAAACAGACATAACACAACATCCTTGTGAAATACATAAAGATACCTTGTTTGTTCTGTGTTTCCTAACATATCCAAAGCTAAACGCGACTGCTATAACACCGTCAGCGTCTCACAGGCACCAAACTGATGAACTACTGTCACCAATAAAGGTCATGGTATGCATCACCATCTACACTACATCAGATGATCCATGGGGGCTGTGTGAAATTCGCCCAGCAATTGTTTCTGGTTGTTGAGTTTCTCTATACGTTCCTCACACATGTTCACATTTATAACAGGTAAAAGAGTCCAGACTGTGCTCCTGTCATGTAAAGACATCACAAACCACTGCTCAGGGTACTTGTATTCAAGGTTCCTTATTTGTTCTTCTTCCTTGAAATGAGGAATCAACCTTCTTATGTAACACTTGTGGACGTATCATAGTCTAAAGAATAAATTAATAAGGGGTCAGACCACTGTTTGCCAAAGCTCTACACTAGATATGTCTAAAATAGAGTGCTGAACCCAGCGCCATATGCACACAGCAAAGACCTGCTTTGCTTTCCTGCGTGCGTGCGTGTATGTGTGTGTGTGCTTGTGTGTGTGTGTGTGTGTGTGGTGTGTGTGTGTGTGTGTGTGTGGGTGTGTGTGTGTGTGTGTGTGTTGTGTGGTGTGTGTGTGTGGTGTGGTGTGTGAGAGAGAGAGAGAGAGAGAGAGAGAGAGAGAGAGGAGAGTGTGGTGTGTGGTGTGTGTGTGTGTGTGAGAGAGAGAGAGAGAGAGAGATAGAGAGAGAGAGAGAGAGAGAGAGAGAGAGAGAGAGAGAGAGAGAGAGAGAGAGAGTAACCGCAATCATTTGTCTTATAAAATCAAAACATGACAATAAAACTGAGTCGAGTCCACAGCAGAGCAGGCTGATGGGATATCACCGTGATAAATCTTTTTGCATAACTCTCATGTTCATAACATCAATTCTCATTTATTCCCTAAAATAGAACACACGATAATCCATTCTGCGTGTAAATGGCTTTCAGAGACGGGTTCACCGGTGAACTATTATACAATCATTTTCACACCGGGTAGGTGTGTGACTGATTTACTTTTTATCTTATCACGCACGGATAAGATGCAAAGTATCTTATACTTTGCACGGAGCTGACAAATAATGTTTTAAACCCGTGGTGCCCATAGGGTTGGTGTAAGAAAAAAAAAAAAAAAAAGCTGTCCAGTGGTCCATACCTGTTGGTGCAGTGTGGTCTTGTTCTGTTAACCCAGCAGGTGAACCTCTCTCCTCATAGCCGCTCCGCTATTCGAGACGGAGGAGAGGCTCACATCCCCTCTTCAGTAACCATAAAACGGCTCCTTTCTCACACCGGCCGCTCAGGTTCGACGGAAAAGTTCTACCATGTCAGTCACCTCTGCAGCAGATCTGGAGAGAAACGGAACCGGTGGCAGGTGTGCCCTCCGGGTTTGAAACTAACTACCCCTGCGGTTCCTCCGGAGAAAGAATTGGTGGCACGGTCCCCTGAAAGTTGCGCTCCTCTCTCAGAGACGAGAAAGTTATTTAATAAGACATAAAAAACGTGAGAGAAATATCCAACATAAGTCTCTTTAGCCAGGCGTCTATTTGGCAACAACAATCCCTCTATGTCTTCTTTAAAGGAAGTGATGAGAAAGTAGCCCAGTGTGGCGGGACGGAGGTGCGATGCTGTCGGGGAGTCAGGTAGACTGTTGTTGCGCTCTGGTCTGTCCGCCAGGAAGATGGGGAGCTGTGCTTGTCCGCTGTGAGGTGGAGCAGCGCCCCCTGGTGGTCCGAAGACAGAACCGCTGAATAAGAACAGGAGAAGGAAGTACAGTACTGTACATGTCATGAATCTGGAAGAGACTGCGGGATAACACGAGAACCACATATGTTGTTGCGACAAGAGGTACTGAATATGTAGTATGATAGGACTTCCTAAGCTAGATGGATATGATGGATGTCTGAAGAAGAGCAAAACAATCATGACTCTTGTGATCCCTCCTCCTCTGATTCAAACCAAAGGTACATGAAAAAAAGGCGTTTCTCAAGCAGGTCTAAAAGAAAAAAGTTTAAAAAAAAAACAAAACAAAACTGATGAATAGCATGAAATCTAATGGATCTTAATTTTTATTTGGATCTGCACTAACTTTTCCATCCCAAATATCAAGATCCTTGCATCATCCCCAGAGAAATCAAGGAAAATAAAACTATTTTGCAAATCAGGGCATGGACAAAAAACTCAATCAAAACAGAATTACAGTAGTCTAATTTGACTCAAGCCCCAGCTTTCCTCCAAGATTCATTGAAATCTGTTAGTTAGGCAGCTTGTGTAATCCTAAAGAAAATAAAGAGGAGGAGAGCTGAGACATGATTGACAGGAGAGAAAGAGAGGGAGATGTTGAAAAGATTAGTAAAGAAGTATTCGTTTTGGGATATTTGTTGAGATATAAGTAAGCATTGAAAAAAAAAAGTTTGGTCTGCTACTCCTGGACTGGTTCTGAGAATTTTTTTTAATTTGACCTCAGGCTGCCTCAGAATGTTGTGGATCCAAATAAATCACCAGATTCCAGTTGTTAGCTGTCAAAAATTCAGTCACCTTAGATTTTTGTTCCAGTCCTTTTGATTTAGTTTTTCCTAACATTCCATTTAGTCTGATAGTGACTATGTGTAAGGAGTTAAAGATCTAGCCGCCAGGGGTGTTGTCTTCTGTGTCGTTATATGAGGTCTTTTTGTGGACTGTGTGAGGGTCATTTTCTTTCAGATGATTATACAATTTTAATGCTCTCTTTTACTTGTTGTAAATAGTTGATAGCATCCAAATTCTACACTGCATACATTATTTAGACTTTTTTTTCAGTGGACACAGAGAAAAGATTTGTGTCAGTTGGGTGTTGGCATTGTTTGTGTAGCATAGACAAATAGGGTCCAGCATTCTAAGAGATTTGAATTGGGCAGTCTGGTTCCAGATTTCTTCTTGCCTTTGTTCACTCACAGCTTTCTTCAGAATACCTGATGTTCCAAGATGAAATACATGTATTAATTTAGTCTTGGTTACATTTCTTCTCAAAGCCCCAGCTTTGGTAGAACTACACCATGGTGCTGCTGTAGTCCTTCAATAACTGTTTGTCAATGCCTCTGCTGAAGACCTTCATCTGTATCACCCTTCCCCAATTTGGGATTTTCCTCAGGACATTATTTGTAAGGAGTTGTGGGTCTCTCTCTCTCTCTCTCTCTCTCTCTCTCTCTCTCTCTCTCTCTCTCTCTTTCTCTCTCTCTCTCTCTCTCTCTCTCTCTCTCTCTCTCTCTCTCTCTCTTTCTCTCTCTCACTCGCTCTCTCTCTCTCTCTCTCTCTCTCTCTCTCTCTCTCTCTCTCTCTCTCTCTCTCAGGTAAGTTCAAATTAAATTCCATTGACTTTAGTTGAGGTATGGACATTTCCCAGTAGACTACACCAGCACCAAAATCAAGTGAGGGGTGATTGAGACTGTGCTTGACCAAATTGAACTTGTGTGTCCGTGTGTGTGTGTGTGTGTGTGTGTGTGTGTGTGCGCCAGTCTCCACGGTGCATGATGACCTGAGCTGTCTGAAGAAGTTCACTCACAAAAAAATGGCTTTGACCAGTTTCAGTCACCCTGACCAGCGCATAGAGAGAGAGAGAGAGAGGAGAGAGAGAGAGAGAGAGTGTGTGCGCACGAGTGTGCGCACGAGTGTGCGCGCGCATGCGCGTGCCAGTTCACCCATGTATGTGTGGATGAACTGGATATGTTGTTTCTACTCCAGTGTAGAAACAACACACCAGATGCACAAACACAACCTGCTTAATAAACTACATCTGAGGTACTGCAGTGTGTGTGTGTGTGTGTGTGTGTGTGTGTGTGTGTGTGTGTGTGTGTGTGTGTGTGAGTGTGTGTGTGTGTGCGTGTGCGTGTGCGTGTGCGTGTGCGTGTGTGTGTGTGTGTGTGTGTGTGTGTGTGTGTGGTACCCACAGGAGTCAGCAAACTCTCTCAGACTTCATATGTGTGTGTTTGTGTGCACAAGATGTAATCAAGGTGATGATGTATGGCTGCTCACATGGATGACAGGATAATTGATCCATAGTGCGGCTGTGATTGTGTGCATGTGAGGAGGCCCAGCACCAGTCATACATCTTTTCACACAGTGAACTAATCTGTTACTCTGACAAAGAGTTCAGATTACTGATCTCCTCTCCTTTCTGTCCTCCATTTCAGTCTCCGACACTCTCATCACCTCTTTACGCCTCTCTTCTACTTTTTCACCTTTTGCCAACCAACAAGTTTCCATTTCTCATCTTGCGATCCCTCCGTGTTACCATCTTAATACACCAAAGCATCCACCTTTGCTGTTTCTGTCCCTCGATTGCTTTCTCTCTCTCCAAATGTCCCGCCGCAGGTGAATCATGGATGACCTAGTCTTGGGATTTGCACTGTTCTCTGGCAGTGCAGTTAAACTCAGCAGGTGGGTAAGAAAGATAAGAAATAGAAACACGTATGTGAGTGAGATCCCAGGACTGCCTGGAAGCCCTGAAAAATCAACCCGATTCCTCCGGGACCTGTGGCATTTCCACACATGTCTGGTGACCCACACAGACTCACACAGTCCAGTTGGTGGCCTTCCAGTGACACAGAAAAGGGATTTAACATGTGCCAATCAACACTGGTGCATTTGTGTCACAATATAAACAGTTGACTGCCATGGAGCGATGCCTCACAGACCCAATGAGGAGCTCTTGGAAGCATGTTGTGTGGACATGGAGCAACACAAATTCAACACACGGACACACCACATAGATTTTTAAAGAGTTGCACAAAATAGTCTCATCACATCCATTCATCACACAAGTGCTTCAATAGCTAAAACTCAAAAGAACAGCTGAAACTAACAAAGATGTCGCAAGACTACATGATAATCCTTAGAGCCACAAGGAGTTTAACTTGTTAAAATCAGAACTGTTAATCCAATTTATTTTTGCCCAAAAGTTAACAGATCAACAAGTGGCCTAAAAATAAGTTTAAAATGGGGGGATGGGGGTTTTGTGTCTTAACCTTCAGTAGCAGAAGAGTGAGTGTGGGAGTTGTGTTGATGTTCATCCTAGTGACAGAAAGTGTAAAGCTGCGAAAACATCGTGACTCATTTATATTTTCTTCCTCATTAGTTTTGGACACCAACCAGTATCGTTGTCTGGATTACACAGACAGTACTTGTATGTTTTGGCCTTTTTTCTGTGATTTCTCCCCAGCAGTCACAAAATACTCCAACTGACACCACTAATCCTGCTCCGTCCAGCGTGGTATAATATGTCAAATTAACATTTTTATGTAAAACCGTCAAAGTGAAGATGAAAGCTTTATACGCAGCATTTTGTGGCACATGTGTTCCAAAGATTTGCCAGATGACTCATATTACCATACAATGTGGCACGAGGGTTCTGAGAGCATCGCCTCATTTGGAATAAACACTCACAAACACACATGAATGCACAAAGCCACTGTCATTGTCTCCCGTGTTGTGCTGGCAGGCATTAGTACCAGTATTAGCATATGAAAGACAACAGCTGGAAGGTGTAGCTGTCGATGTTGTTGTTGTTTGTTGTTTGTTAGCCATTTGGATGGCAGCTCCTCTGTCGTTGCTAACCCTCACCTTGCTATTTTTTTTAACGCATGTAGAGTGGACACTAATTATAAATAGCTCTGACATAAAAGGCATAGGCAGGACTGTTTATCATGCTTCTCATTTCTCTTAATAGGCATTCAAACATATGCTGACTCACAGGAAATACTTCTACAAGTTATTTTCTAAAAGTTTCCGTAATCTGGAAATCTCTCCATACGTTTCTTTAAAACAGAATCAGCTGAAAAAGTCTTTTTTTTTTTTTTAAATTTATCCAGCACTTCTTCTCCCAACTCAGAGTGATGTGAGCTACAGAGTAAAGAAGGTACAGTAGATCACTTATCACACGCTGTAATATAAATTGAAAGAGATAGCTGCCCCTGGCAAAGAACACTTTATCTCAGTTAGCAGCATGGTGCAACCCACCAGCTCAGCTCTCCTTCTCTCTCTCTCTCTCTCTCTCCTTTCGTCTATTTCTCTCCATCCCTCACTCGAAGAAGTAAATGTTCAAACGGACTAATTTCTTCAGAGTTGTGATGAGCATGAAAAGCTGGTCCCCGCCCTCATTGCTAATTGATGGCCTCGCATCGCACCATGAAACCCATATTATCCTTGCTTGAGACTCTCATTAGCCGTAACTACACTACAGTTAATTAAGGTTAGAATTACATTACAGACGTGCAAGACATACCTCACACTGATCTCCTTTCATTTCGGCTCATTCACTTTAATTATTATTTATAGTATGGACAAGAGCTTTATGATTCAGCAGCGAACAGATGTAAATTTTGCACGAGATATTTCGAATTCTCGACGGTTTCTATATTTGCTGCAGCTTTTGCATGAATTACTGCAGTCATCTTCCTCTACCATTCAATTTAGTAATATCAAAAGACTGAAGTAACAACTTCCCAAAGCCTCTTTTCAAACGTAGAGTCAGTGGTCACACACAGAGGCTCGTGGGCATTAAAGACTGCTGCATCCAGCCAGCTTTGATAAACACAGGAAGAGGAAGTGAGGAGAATGATGCCACTACCTGATGATCTGTGGTGTCACGCTCTACACCTACACGTCCTCAACAGGCGTGCAATACAGACCTGGAACTGGTAAGATGGCAATCTATTTTGTCCAAGCATAATATATTTAACACAAACTGTAAGCTGAGCGCTGATAAGGAATGCATGAACAAGCTTATTTCCCAGAGTGATGATCCTTTGACTTATCAGATATCCATGTGTGATGGGAGTCAGTTATCCCGTACATGAAGGATGATATATGCAACAGCTGGGCAGCCCCTCTCTCTGTGCAACGATAGAGGGGCCATGAGATGTGTTTCCCTTGCTTTTTAAAATATTCAGTGGTTGGAAATGATAGCATATGCTGAGAAGCCTGTCCTGACATGAAACGTCTGTGTCTTAATGATTTTATCGTGACTAGGGGCAAACAAGGAGTGGCAGAAAACATCTGAGTAATTAAAAGGGAGACAGAAATCGTAACAACACGTCACCTGTCTGCCTTTTCTTTGTCTTTATCTCTCTCTCTTTCCATCATAACCTCTCAGCTGCACTCATCTGAGCAGCATGGGGTTGGAGTGGGTGGGTGGGGTCAAGGGGTCGTGTTCATAATCTCCTGAGCACAATGAGATACAGGCGTTATAATGCAACAGTCACTCGTAATCCGAAAGCTTCTCAGGAAAAACAACGGCCATAAAAGTCTGGGATTATGTTGTTTCAGGCTACTGGTTCAGGGATAAGAATATCTGTCACTCCCTCAGTCTTTCTCTTCCTTTTTATCCTCTCTCACTCTGTTTCACAGCCTTTCTCTTTTCCCTCTCTTCTTTTTACTCTTTCACTCTCATTTCTCTTTCTCTCTCTCTTTATTGTTTCTCTCTGTTCTTGTCTAAATCTCATAAACAGCTTTAGTTCTTATCAAGATAGGATCAGACAGAAAAGGATCTATTTAGAATCCGGAGAGAAAAGCTTTCGCAAATGCATTTGTCAGGTTTGTGTTCTTCTACTTTACAGTAAAGAGAGAATGACAAGAGAATCGGAGAGACGAAAAGGTAGATAAGAGTGTGTAGTGTCTTGATGTTTAAAGATTGTTCCATGACTTGTTATCAGCAGATACCGTTAACCCATCTCGGCATCCCTGTTACACCGTTTGTCTTACACAAACTGGATTAGGGGTCTGACACAAACACACACATGAATGTACACCTGTAGCTTTACATGTTTTAGCAGCACAGCTGGATATTCATCCCAAATGGAATGGGATTAAAGTCTGACTCCCACGTTCCTAGTTTTCATGTTAGGCCCTCTTGCAGTCTTGTAGCCTAAATAGAAGGATACAACTGTCTAAAAGCTCCTTGTAAACATATATTGCTCAACAACAACAAAAAAGACTCTCCATTGCTACAAGTTTAAATTGCCTGGTTGTCAAGGAATATCCATCCAATACAGCTGTCTATATAATCCATAGACATAGAGGCATCACTGTGCAAATCACCCCCATTGAAAGCATCTCACTCCATTTGTATACTCTGCCAGTGGGAATACACTGCACTGATTCATCCGTCTCAGCTTTCACTAACCGTTCCCTTCCCACCTGCTTCCTGCTTTCCCCCTGCCTCTTCCCTCTGATTTCCTCCTTTTCCCATGTTGACACTACCTACGGATTATTAATGATAATACACACCGGCCATCGGCTGCAATTTAGGAGTATTTTATATGAGAAGCAGCAGGAAGAATCTTCACTCACTCTTTGTCAGTTCCCAGCAGTGTCTTTTACTCAACTTACTACTCCAGTTTACTGGGGAAAAAGACACCAGTGGGAGACGAGATAAAACACTTTGGAGAGGTGGAAACAAGTGAGCCCATTTCTCTGTTACTAATAGTATTATTTTGAAGAAAAATTTGCTCCAAGCATGAGTAGGAGGAAACAGACAAGTTTTGGGTTATAAATGTCATCTTTGATGAAATATAATTCTTTGTACTTGGTTTTGGCCTTATTTAACCATGCTAAACTTATTCTAAAATAAAAGTCTTTTAAAGGGGTGAAAGAGCATGAATACAAGACAAAGGTGGAAATGAGATGCTGTAAATGTTAGGATTTGAAACATCTTTGTAAAAAATGAATCGTTATGTAATCAGAAAAACAGAATACAGAGTAGCGTTGCCATTTATGTGATTTTAGTGCCCTCTAGTGTTCATTGTATTCACTTTAACTACATCAAGAGTTGCAGGTTACCATTGATGAATGGAAAAGTTTTGTCCTGCATGCGCTCATTGAAGTCTTCGAGTTGAAATAATGTAATGGAGGAACTTAAAGTCAGTTCGTGGTTAAGGAAATTCATCAGACATCATGTGAATGTCAGACATTAGAGTATCAATCATTTCAGTCAATCCATACACCAATATAGCCTTTTTTGTTTTTGGTATTTTGTGATGAAATCTTTACTAGACTTTTTTCCGAAACAGTTTTAAATTAGTCATTAGTTTAGTTCCTCAAATACTAACAGATATTTATTGGAATATTGTTCAGCATTTAATGCAGCTATGTAGTTATCGTCTGTGTTAGCATATACTGTACATACATCTTTTTTTCTCTGACACATAGAAATGTCAGCCTCTGTCCCGTCTCTTTCCACAGCTACATCATCCCAGCCATATAACTTTATGGGTTTTGTTTTTTTCAGGTTAACTTTCTGTCCATTGTTGTCTAATAAATGTAATACCTAAGTTTATTGTGCCGACTGTCTACTTCAGAATGAACTAATTAGAATTTTATTGATCAAAAATAATTGTGTAAGAAAATACATTTTTGACCATAGCTCAAAAATTCATGCACTTATATATACAAACATATGTTAATGATGTGAGGACATTTCATAGGTCAATGCAAAAGGCCAAACATTAACTTCTCTGTGACCTTACAATATTATGTAAAAAGTGGCATTATTCAACTCTTCTTCTTCTTCTGCTTCTTCTTCCAGGCACTCCTGACTAGGAGTCACCACAGAGCAGATTTTTCCATCTACATTGATTCTCTGGAAAAGGATTTATGCCGGATGCCCCTCGTAATGCAGCCCTCCCCATTTATCCAAATGTAGGACAAGCACCAAGAGTCTGCTGGCTTCTTCATCCTATGGCTGTGTTAATATCACTATCATAAAAAAGTTTCAAAAATCAGTTATTCAATCAGTCAATCAATCAATCAATCAATCAATCAATCAGTCAATCAATTTTTAATTTTAGAGCACATCAGCAGACATTTCAAAGCGTTCTATTATTATTTTACGCAACAAAATAACAGGTTAGCTCTCCTCCTAGTATAAAGCTGGACACTATCGATTAGAGCATTTTCTCTGGCATTTCACGTAACAGATTATATTAGACTTCATATCACACCACTGTCTGGAAATCTCTTCAACTACACTGAACCCTCTGCCGGCTTGTTGCAGTTTAAGGAGATCTCTCTACCCGGATTAGAGGATTTTATCATCAATGAAATTCTTCCACTTGTCAAAGTGCAAAACTTCAACCTCTGCTGCTGAAACCTCCTCTTGACACTTGTGTTTTAGACAATTTTAAACCAATTGAAAACTTATGTCTCTGTCTAGAGTTTTTTGGTGTGCAGTTAAATTCTCACATGAGAAAAATTTTGAGATATGTCGGTCTGGATTCATCCTAATATTTTTTTTTAAATGCTGGTATTTAGGACATTATTCTGGATTCATTTTTCTTTTACCTCTCATAGATCTTACCCTCTTGCCCTGGGAGAATTTACTGCATCTTTATTAAATGGTGTACCCCGAGGGTCAAATATTGGCATTTTCAGTACTCTTCTACAAATAATTTGTACATATGTATAATTTCCATTGTCACATAGGTGAAATTTAATTGATGCAATGAGTCCAAAATCTGACTAGTAACCTGAAAAGATCATTAGAAAGTTTTCATCCAAAGACAAGCACTGTGTAAACTGCCCATTTTTGCTGTAGTATTTTATTTTCCATTTTTATTTTCGATAGTATTGTACATATTTTGACAACTTTTTGTTTTTAATACATAGATTGCCGCAATGTGAGTTTGAAGGCCCCACTCAAACCTGAGCTCTAATACTACACTGCATGTTGGTTGTCGTTACTCCATTGCACCACTAGGTGTCATTGCAGCCTTTCGTCATGTCCGTGTTAGAGGAGGGTGAAGTGAGGACAATATACGCCACCAATCTCGGGAGTAAACTTCCTTAGAGACATGTTGGGTCTCTGCAGTTTTCCAAAGCCTGGAGCTTAACTTGTTTTCAATGTTCAGTGATTTACAATGACCAGTGTCAAAAAAAAGAACAGATATATGTGCAGATATTACACATATATTGTCTATATTTTAAATACGTTTCCTTAGGGCAAAGAAACTGCAGATACTATCCAGAATACGGAATTATAGTAACACATTGAATGTTTTATGGTAGTACTATGTGTAACTATTATTGTACTAGAAGTACTTGTAAAGAATAATAGCATAGTTTGTTCAAAATTGCCATGAAAAACGTGGTCATTGACTTTTCATTCTCATCACACTTAATAAGACAGGATTTGTAGATGCAGACAACACAAATATATAAATCGAGGAGAAATATCAGATGTTGTGTCCAATGTTTAATGAAAAACTGGATGAGAAAAACACGTGCAATGTGTTGTTTTTCAGTGTGCTTCTGCATCTTTATTGATCCACCAGTTGTCTGTTCTATAGTGTAATATGCCTCTCTAGAAACTGATGAAAAGGCATTTTTGAAATCCCGTTGGACTGGTGACGTGTTTATTATAGATTCTACTTTGCAGTTATATTTCTTTTGAGTTATCCAAAGGAACAGAAGTGTGCGTTACATCGCCCCAGGCCCAGTGCATATGTACTTACTGTGTGTAATCCTTAAAGTTTGGATCTGAAGCATATGAATCACCATCTTGAGAGATGAATGAATGGTATCTCCAATATCTCAGTAATAAACAATTATAAAATAAAGTTTTAAATAATAGCTCAATTTCTGTCTGACATATTTAGAAGTATAACCATAAATATTTAGATTTGCCTTCCTTCCAGAGCCTTTGTGCTGAATCCACTTATGGACTGAGCTTCAGGCAGCCGCGAGGTTAGCTGTTAAAAATCCAATGATCTTCATCTTTACTGGAATATTCAATGATTAGTGCATGCACTGCAAATCACACGCTGTGCGCAAGAGCAAGTTTGGTTAAGGTAAGGGTTAAGTTTATTTCCTTAAAATTAACATATGCTATTGCAGTAGGTAAACATTACCAGTTAATGTTTTAATTTCTGTTTTCTGTCATGATAAAACAAAACAAAAAAATCTTTTTAGATGGAGAATAGCCATCAAAATTCCTTTATGTCTCCTTATGAAACAGAGCCAGAAAAAACAAAATAATAATAATACAGGCCTGAAACACACACATACAAGGAGCCTATTGGCATGCAGGGAAGTAGATGTACTGCCACCCGTAGTGAGTTAATGACTACTGAAATTCAAGAGAATTAAGTTGTGCAGATGGGGCGGCAGTGGGGCGGCAGTGGTAGAGCGGGTCGTCCAATGTTCTGAGAGCGGCGGTTTGATTCCCGCTCCCGCCAAAAAAAAAAAACACCCAAAAGTGAGCTGACAGTGGGAGGTGTCAGCTCACTTTCGGAGCAGTGCCAAGGCGCCCTTGAACAAAGGACCGTCCCCCCTCACAAGCTGCTCATTTGGGCACACCACAAAGGAGCTACCCGCCACTCCACCTCCCATTGCATGCCTACAGGCCCCCCTGCGTGTGGTTGTGTGTATTACAGGGGCCTGTACACACTAATATGCATGCGTGTGATTTACCACCAAAAACAAAACTAGAGTGTGCGTTCTTAATTTCAGGGATTATAACACACACTAGAGTAGAGTATAACTTTATTTTAAGGAGTTTCCATTAGGGAAATTAATTAGTGTATGAAATTTTTAAAAATTAAAAGTCAATTGTCTTAATATTGACAGAAAACCGCAACACGTCATTATGTAGCAAGTTTTATTCTGACAGAAAAGGGATTTTTTTTATTGTGTGGCAAAAAATAATTTGAATATCACACTGTCTGTATTATTAAGATTTATTCAAACACGTGAATTCACAACTGATAACTTAACATGAACGCACCAACTTATTCACTTTGATAAGGACGTTTACATACTGCTAGAGTTCCATTGAACTTAAAAAGACTACCTGTGTAAAAATGTAAATCCCCATCATCATCAAAAAGCAGAAATTCAAACATTTATCTCTCTACAGTCAAAGCACATCAGCTGCAAGTTCCCTTACACAGCCAGCTAAAAGAAATAACATCAGTAATCCTGGGACTGGAAGGTACCATAGAGCAGTATATGAAATGCTGCATGCAAATGTGAAACTACTCTTGTGACAGACCACAGTGAAGTATAACACACATGCGCCTCTTGGGAATCTGTGGTTGAATCCTCTCAAGTCATATGATTTTAATTTTTCCCATGTTCCCCCATAAGAGAAGAAACCACTGGAAATTTGTTAATAGGTGTTTGTCTTTCGGCTCAAAAAAAAAAAAAGATTTGACTTTTAAGGATCCATGACTTACTAAACATCATACTAAACATGAGTACTTAAATAGCGTACTGTGGTTTTGATCATATGTTTACTGTTTACCCAGGTCATGGTCATTCAATGTCCTTTTTACTTAGGAGCAGCTGTGTTATTAATGCAGGGCACTAAAGAGCTGGAGAACTTGTGACCTCAGTGAGAGAATGGTATGTTATAATTCAAATCCCTGTTGTGTGACTTCCTGTTGCAAGCATGGAGAAAAGTTTTTTCGGGGAAAGATAATTTCCTTATTTAAATGTGGATAATAAGAATAAAACTAATAAAGATAACACTATCTGAATTATCACCACTTTTGTTTTTATTATTTCTCATCTCAGATTTTACTTTAAACAATTATCAACAATAAAAACAAATGACACATTCCTTCTAAGACAACAAAAATCTCAACTTCTGTTTATAATAAAAGGGACAGACCACCAGGGGAAGTGAATGATGTCATTATTCTCTAACCGTAAAGGGGAGGGGACCGTTCAACGGTTAGATCCTCTCGGCCAATAGCGTGAAGGCGTTGGAATCTTAAACACTCTGTTGCCTTTAAGTGCAGTCAGGGATTATTTCAATCATAAAGTGCCCTTGACAACGTGCCGGTTCTTTCGTTTCAAATGCAGTGTTCGACAATAATTTGCAGTCTGGTTCTACGTTTTAAAGTGTAAGTGGATTATTTTTGTACCCAAGTGCAAATACAGGTGCAATTGTGCATCAGACACAGAGACACAGATCAATAATACCGAACTTCCAATGTAGTACGTCATTACACAATGACCATGTAGTGACGTTAGAAAAATAGATATCCACTGTATCGCTGGGATACAACATTGGTGTTTTATTGAACGACTTACCTGGAACAGTTTTGGAATATGGAGTAAATTTATACATTTAGTGAGCATCTAGAGTTTGGACATGAAATAATATTAAATTCAACATTAAGCGTTTTGGAGGAAATTGGCACAACACATGCAAGAGTAAACTTTCAATTGAAGATTAATTTAAAAAAAAAACATTTTAATGACACATTTGGTAATGTTCAATCAAAAATTCTCGATCCCATGGACTTAATATTTCCGAGGGACATGGAAGTATCCTCATGGGCGGGTCTTGAGAGTATCACTTTGGCCGCTTCCTTAGCTTTCTCCCTGATTACAGCTGCTTCAACGAATTGCCTTCTGCGGCGTAGAAATACGGAGGTGTTTGGCACTTGAGAGCACATTGTGGGGAAGGTAAGCTAAGGAATTTCATTTTCCATTACTTTATATTCATTTAAGAGCGTCATAGCTCCGAGAAATGAAGCCGAGTTTGAAGTAATCCAAACGAACATCGCTCGCTGAAGACACGTTCATGAACCCAGATACCAGCAGCAGCTCGGCGAGTTGAAACCTGTTACTTGTTTCGAAGTTTTCTCGTGGAATGGGTTGGCTGTCTTTGTGTTTCACTGACAGGAACGAGACAAATAAAACCACAGACAACCCAAGTTGGATCCCTGTCACCAAATTGTGTCGTAGTTGTTGATAGTATCAGCATTCCTGGCAGACATTCCAGCCCAGTCTCTCCCCATTAACCTACTTCATGACGTTATTTACTGACAAGGACTGAAACTGTGGAGTCGTTATGAATTTATAACGTCATTCGATGTTAAAACTTTATCGCCTCTTTTTTTACGGTACAGAATTGTGTTGTCTGCACTGAGTAAATGTTGAAAACCTATTCCGGGGAAATGTCCCTCCGCGTCACCACACCCTTGTACTGGTTGGCTGCTGTAATGCAGAACCTCGTCTAGTTCCTCACTGAAAACTACCGGTGTTTAGCATGAACTACAACGATCCGTGCAAAATTATTTAACGCACAATCAGGACTAATGCCGCCTGTTTTTTTTTCTACACAAAAAACGACAGAATCCTTTTGAAACGTTTCCCTGTTTCTTCCCAAGCCTTTTCTTGTTTGTCATGTGTTTCTGTGGCTGTTGGAAAAAGAAAGTATGATGTCATTGTTGAACAGCTGAATGCTCTCAGAGCTGTTCGTAGGAATAGTCCAGAAATGAAAATCACACACAATTCCATTTCGAAACAAAAGAAGGAAGTGTGGAAATCCCCATCTAGACTGCATTACTGTGAAACAATCATTCATTTGTGATGTGATTATCCATTTTTGCTCTGGGATTTGTTTTACATTCATTTTGTTGCTTTCTTCAACATTACAAAGAAAAATATAATAATAGGGCAGTCAATATGAACATTCCCGGACATCGATTACTGATGTTTCACATAGTAGTTACAGATCTGGAACATAATGTTAGGAGGTTTCTGGGGATTGAGGTTCCCCTTTCTTTGGCACAATGCAGTTGTGAGTAATGGGATGTCATCATGGTGATATCACAATAGTGTGCGCTATACCCTTGGTACACAACAAATGATGAAGGTTGTGACAGTATTTTGTTTTGGCGTGGCCTTGAATGGAAACTGCATTCCTGTTGTTCATGTTTAATGACAATGGTGTCTGTGAAGTGAAGTGATTCCTACTTGTGTCTGATGTTGTCATCTGTCATTCTGCTAATCAGGTATGTAGTGGTGGTGTGATTTGAACATACAAATGCTGCAGATCCTGAAAAATGGCCAAGAATTCCTTCAAAAATGTAATTAGAGAAACAATGAGAATCAATTTCACTGGTCAATAATGTTGCTCTGTTGCGTTTTCCAAGAATGTGGTACTTAAGCAAGAAATCCCACAGTAAATATTTTCTCCCCAAAAAACATCATTCAGTGACTAAATTAAATAAAGGAAAATATAAGTGATGTACGTATATTGATTAATGACTGCATAGAGGGGCCTTTGATGAGTGGTGAACTGAGTGACGCAACAGTTTCATATACAGTATCTTTTCTTCTCAGACCAACAGGTTTATTCACTTCACAAAGTTCTAAAACAGTGAATACCAACAAATTGTAAAGAAAAAAAATCCCACTCTATCATAACAGAAATCAGCGACAGATCTTTGAAAAATTAAATGAGCAAATTATGAGTTGACAAGTTATGTTTATCTTCAATCAATTGATTCAGCTAATCAACACCTCATTTCCACTCTGAGCCAGAGGTCATTACACTCCTTTCATGAAATAATTTCTTCTGCAGTTTTTTTTACCGGTGCCGGCTGTCAGATGAGTACATAAAAGAGCAGTCGATATCATATTAATACTTTAAGCTTAACAGGGATATTTTGTAATCATGACCTTCATGATTTGAACAAATTGGTTCATTTAAAATAAGGTGCACCAATGTTTTGATAGTTCCAGCTGTTTTTCAGGTGTGTCATGTAAAATGTTTAATCAGCAAAGACACTTGGGATTGAACTTTGAGCTTGACTCATATATCTCAAAGTAACCTACATGTTAAGATTCAAAATGAAATATCAAGACATGGAGCTTCTTCTTGACGGAATTGGCAGTATGATAATACATCCTCCATTTGAAATATGCCTGCTGTTTTTCTATGCTTCGTATTCATCTTCCTAGACACCCGTACAACTTAGTCTGAATGAAATGCTTTATTAAAACTATATTAAAATATCAGGAATTATGGATCTCCAGAGGCCATTACTCACCATTGATACTTCTCATTTTGTTCCTGGCTTACTAACAAACAAAGAATAGGTCAGACATCCAAAGCAGCTATTAAACAAAGCTCATATCAAAGTCATCAGGTAGTGACTAATAAACATGTCATGGAAAATATCTGTGTTGTGATGTTCATGTTTCTACTGTAGGTTGGAGGTACAAATTGGGAACTTTTACATGGCTGCCACTAAAAATTGTTCCTTTGCAGTTATTTTTGGCTTAAGCACTTACGTGAAGAAAAGTACAGCTGAAAAGATTAGATAAAAACTCAGTCGAACACCGTTCCCAAGCCCCCCTTCACACCATGTAGATGTAACGCAGAGATGAAAGAAACTTGTGGTGATGGGAGGTGGCGATTCCATCCAGGCTGCTGCTTTGGTTTTCATCTATGCAAGTCATAAAAGAGGAACACAGCACCCTGATGATGAAGAGTGTTAGCTCCCTGATGGTGACATCACTCAACAGTGCAGAGAGAGAGAGAGTGAAGGTATGAGGACAAAGTCAGTCAAGGAGCCAGAATGAAACAGAGGGAGCTAATGAAAGATGGTCTGACTTCAAACCAATGTAAATTCAACAGGAGCTTGCTGAAAGGAGTTGGAAAGCAGATCCACATTCTTCAATTCTAACTTAATTCCAATGGGCTCTGTTTCAGGGAAATAAAATTGATATCATTAAAAGAGAAACTAAAATTATCACCCCAAAAATGGGACATCTAGAAGTCAGCAGCTGCTAAGTGATAAATAGGAAACCAAAATTATGTCTGTCTTGACAAGTATAATTTCCACATTTCTTGATCCAGTGAACAATCTGCTTATAAAGAGATAACAGCAGAGAAAGAGCAGAAGAGCAAATACAAGCACTGTGTCATGCTCTTGGCATCAAACTGTTGCATCTGGGTAGAGCTACACCGTGGAGATGAGTGCCAAACATCATGCTTTTCATAGTTTCAGAGGACGACAACATACAAACTGTGAGAATTAACTTAAAACATTTTATTAGCGCCGGGGGATATTAACTGATCCATCTTAACTCTCATCTGAACATAATAAAAGCTTCTTTTAAAAAATAAGTATTTTTATAATGCAAAAAATGTAACATTGCAGGGTGCTTTGTTGGTATCCGTGTTGAGAAAAGTCCGTCACAGCTCTTCTCTTGAAGGTCCTGTTGTCCCTTTGGATCTTGTGTTTCATCAGAGGAAAATTGTGTTGTCACTGAGGTGAAAACATAATGACTCAGTGCGTTGCTTTCTACCTCAACCTATGACAGTTGTGGCTTTTCACCACGTGATTCGATGAGGTGGAAAGCCCCAGGCGGTGACGTGTTTCAAATTAACCAGCAATAGAGATTGAGGGATAGTTTCATTGAAACTGCATTTTAATATTTAAATTTGTTGAGGTGACTGAGCCAGAGAATCATAATCTCGATTCTAAGCAAACAAAAAAATTGTGATTCCCTTTTTTTTTTTTTTTTTTTTTTACAGAATCGTGCGGCCCTAATTACTATAACTCCAGAGATTTTACTTCCCTTACCACTTTTAACGAACAGGCTTGGCTAATGTGTTACTACTGTGGGCTGAGTCAAAAACCTGCCAAGGAGAAATGAGGGAGAAAAAAAGCATCTGTGCTACATGTGCTAGAAATGAGAACTTTGTCCTTTGCTACCCCACAGGGACAAACATTATGCAAGACAGGATCATTTATCCTTAGGCACATGTGAACACGCAGCTTCGTGCGCAGTTATACAACCTGTCACTTTTGTGTGTGTCTGTGTGTGTGTGTCGGTACGGTATGTCTTTGCATTTATGCTATGGTTTACCATTCGGCTTTGCACACACTTCACATTCTGACTGTGAAGTTTTAGGTTCCTATTTTTCACCCTGAAGTTTACACATCTATAATGATCATGTGACTGACTGTTCACTCTGTTTTCATCTATTGAGCTTGAGCTGCTATAACTACACCACACACCTGCAATTTTATTTAAAATATTAAGTATTTAAATAAATTCCCACCTGACGCTAACATGGGCCTTACCACTGCACAAAATCCTGTCTACATTTACTTACCGGTTACTGAACATAACAAATTAAAGTGTCATAATACATAATAAATGATGTAACAGTGAGTCAATCATGGATGCATTTAATTTTCTTTTTAATATTCTTTATTTCTGCTGTGAGACTTAAATGGAGAACAGGAATGATGTTTGGTCGTACTCCTCCTTCTGCTAATAAAGCTTAGTTGAGGTGACCTGAGGGGGTGAAACTCAAGAGAGATAGAATGACAAAACTTGTCAATGGGATCTTTTCTTGTAGCTCATTTTCTTTACTCTGTCACCTGTTTGTCTAACAAGAAAGTCGCCAAAGAAATTGAGTTAAAGAGGACAGAAGTACGCCTATAGATCGAAATAATAAATTAATTACAACTCGTCTTTTTTTTTGTACCTTTTTGAGATCCATAATTAATCACACCAAAGAGCATGACAAGGCTGTGGATTATTAGGTGTAATGAATATTTTTTTTAGTTTGATCCACTACAGATGAATTTGTAATTACATGTCCATGACGAGACCTCGACGTTAACCATCTTCATTCTGCATTTTAGTTTGATTTTTATATTTTTGCTCAGTTTCAGTCTATTTTTTGGTTGGGTTGCCTTTCTAATTTCAACAACCAAACCTTTGTGTACATGTCAATTTGCTAATTTCTTGTTATTGATTTTTTTTTTAAATTTCAGACAGTCAAAAATCCTGATCAAACAAATACTAAAGCATAACAATCTAAAGTGTCTCTTGGTTCCTTGAATGATACCTGTACCAAGAATATATAAATGTAGTTTTATTTGCTATAATCTAGTAATCTATTTGTGTCTAGTAATTCCTAAAAAGTACTTCAAGGCACGGAATATTTCAATTGAACAATAATCTCCAGACTGGAGCTAACAAATTAATGTTGTAGATGTAAGTATGTAATCTCAGACTGTAGCACACATTCTCTAGCAGAACTGTCTGTGGTTCGCTTTTATCCAGACCTTTTGTATTAAAATATTAAATGGTGATTAACTCTCTTGCATTATACTTGTAAATATGTTTAGCATCTAATATTAGTTAGCTAATGCTAGCTTGCAGTGGGGCAGATCTTCTATTTGATAGTACTGAACAAGCTAATCCCTATACAAAGTTGTTCTGGTGTAAAGCCAGTGTTAACCTTACAGCTGGGTTAAAAACAGTAGTTTTTTTCTTTGGCGTCACCTCGACACAGTCCATTCCCACTTTACCACTGACCAACCAATCAGATCTCTTGTTTTATCAGTAGAATAAGATGATTTTTGGTATTTTTTGAATGTGAAAGTATACCCATATATTTCTGTCAGTTTTTAAGTTATTTCACATCCCCATTTTAGAGGAAGCATCTTGGAAGGTTCTCAAATGCGTTTTATTCAAAAATAACAGTAGTTGCTGACAGACCCTTCAGTGTTGTTGCTCTTCAGCAGTCCTACCAAGAAGCACAATACTGTCAGACTGATCTCCAGTTATTGGAATCCTGCCGTTGCTGTTATTACTGCCGAATGCACAACTGGCTGTTAGGCTCTGGGGGGTGAATGTATATCACACAGGTGAGTTAAGTGTTGGATAAAGTTTTGCCTGTTTTGCCAACAAGTTGCGTTTAAATACTGTTTGAAGTTCCAACACAGTTTAGATTGAGTAACAGGAAAGAAATAAGGAGGGGGTCCAACATTTTTTCACACCAAGGTGCGTGGGTGTTATTTGAAGCAACATTTGAAATGGTGATATCTACTTACTTTGACAGATGGAGCGTAAATGAGTCTTAAGTGTAATGTTGGTGGTGTTGCAGTACGCAGCATGCTGTGAGAGGACTCATCAATAAATTGCATTATCATGTCACAACACAAGATTTGCAGGATTAGGCATGTTTCTGCTTTCTGGGGGTGTGCAGTAGCTACAATCGCGTGCTTGTGTGTGTCTTCCCTCTGGCAGTGACAGTATGACATATAGAGTAGCAGCCAGGTGGCATTCTCCAAAGATGAAACACTGGCCTGATTGAAGTCATTCATTCATCTTATATGCGTCTTCCGTTTTTGTGGGTACCGGGGGTTGATGGAGCTTATCCCAGCTGACACATGGGCAAAACGCGGGGAACACTCCAAGCACGACGCCAGTGCTCTGCGATTGAATTCATGGGAGAGTAAAGCAAGCGGAACAGTTGTTTATTTTGAAAGTCTTGCGTCTTCTTGGTTATTTAGGTTTCAATTCAAATTTTTGATTTTTTTCTATCTGCTGTCTTCAGATGAAACACTTGTTGACCTTCTCCGTGTGTGCTCTCACATACCGTCACCAGATTGGCGTGGCAGTTGTTTGTTTTTTAACGTAACCAGTTGATTCAGAGCAACATCCATTACAAACTGCTATGGCACTTAACTCCAGAGAAAACTATCTGGCTCTTAAGCTATTAAATGCTCCACTATATTTATCAGATAACTGCTGTTTAGGGGAGCAGGTGATGTAGACAGTTGCATGATCTCTTTATTTATAAGAAAAGATAGGATAATAAGAGATAAGATAAGAATGTTATTTGTGCACTGAGAATGAAATGGAACGAAAAGTGCTACAAGGTTGGAAGCATTTGTTTTTTTATGGTCTCATTAAAGAAGGAATATTGGCTTACCAGCTGTTCAGAGGTAATTTCTGCTCAAAAATCCTCCCTCCAGCAACTTTTCCTGAATTCAGAGGATTATAATCTGTCAGAGCAATAAGTCCTAGAAGAAAAACTCCTTGATGTTCTGTAAAGCACAAAGTTCTGGTTAACAAATTGTTCTGAGTGTCTGAAATAAATATTAAATGCCAAGTTGGATTATAGATTTTTGTGGGTTCATTGCGATAAGTAATGTATTAGTTATTTTTTGTATATATATTTTTTTAATTGTTGTGGGCAGGAAATAGTACATTGTCTCTCCTGCTCCTTTTCCCCATTAGTATCAGATCGTGGGAGATGGCTGTGATTCAAATGTTGTGTACCGTTTTATACACATGCCTTCCAGCAGTGCAAGCTAAGAGACTTTGTACAGGTGTTGACAAACTAATAAGAAGTTCAGATCACATGGCTGCAGAGACATAGCAGAACATTTATGGCAGCAGTGTGTAGCTCCGAGGCGGCAGTACTCCAAACACTGGCTCTCCTCCTGCTCCCGTCTCTCCCAGCTTGTTTCCAGAGGACTGCTAAAGCCTTGGCCTGACCCTGTTTTCCACTTCACACAGGAAAGGGAAGTGGGTGCGGCTCTGAAACAACTTTGGTCGTCTCTTCTTTTCTCCACTTATTCTTACTCTAACCGACTCCAGCTTTATTGTTTCACCTCCCTCCTTCATCTAAAGGGACTTACCTCTCACCAGTTTACTTGTGCATCTCCATTCTTCATATTTGGATGACCACTGTGTGCTCTGTTTGTAGATGGCTGCAATCAGGAAGAAGTTGGTGATAGTTGGAGATGGTGCTTGTGGAAAGACCTGTCTGCTGATCGTCTTCAGTAAGGACCAGTTCCCAGAGGTCTACGTTCCCACTGTGTTTGAGAACTACATCGCTGACATTGAAGTGGATTGTAAACAGGTAGACGTACTAAATACTACGAATGTAAATCCATTTGTTTTGCTGACATATTGATTAATGACATTGATTAATTATAGTGATGAGTTGTAAATAAGTACATTTTGAAGCAATGAGATAACAAAATGTGGCTACCTAGTTTTACAAATTGAGTATATTGACCAGTTACATTGACACATTATATCATTCACATGCAAGAAGAAAACAAAGAAAATGCTTCAATTCCCAAAATATGAAAAGATTCCTCTTCAGTACATTAGAAGTGTGTACTCAAAGTTTCATGAAATTTTTTTTTTTTTTAAGTTTGTAAGTTACATCCTGTAAGCCGCCATCTGAGAGATCCTAAGTCCAACCTGCAACCATGGAAATGGAAAAATTATAAACAAAGGCAAAAGGCATCATTTCCAGTCCTTGGTTGTTGTGTGTGAATTAAATCTGCTCTGGAAACTAAACCAACCACGAGAAAGAGTCTAAAGATGGAGATGTAATACAGTGCACCCTGGAGCATTTGCACATGAACACTTGCGACTCCACCTCATCACGGATTTTTGGTAGGCAGTCACGTGATACCGTACGCGCATTCTATTGGCTGACGGCATCTGGAAGTGTGCAACGTTCCATGAGTCTCGGACTTACGTGAGACACAAAAGTGCTTTTAACAGTCAATAAGAGTGTGAGAAAAGGTAATACAGATAGAAGGTGGTTTAATATCAGTATGGGGAGGGTCATAAAAGTTTAAATTACAGTAAATAATAAGATAAATAGTTTGTCGCTATATCGCGGAATTAGTTATTCGCATGTGGTTCCTGTAACGCATTAACCGCGAGTAACGCGGGTGCACTGTACTAGTAAAATCTTTTCAACAGCATAGGGCAGCATTTCACTAACCATCATTAGAAATGTTTTTGCTCTTGTACTTAACTGTTCTACTTTGGTAGGATTCAAATACAGGATCAATCTTATGACCATAATGAGAAACAGACCTCAGACCAGGCAGGTTAATGTCCACTAAAGCCGCTGCTGTATCATTAAAAATCAACCCCATTGGCCCCGAAGTTTTAGGTACATGTTAGTAAGAGCAGCCAGGGGTAAATAACTTATCGTATTCCGTTTTACTTGTAACAGGAAATAACACATGCAGCATTCCAGTTCGGTGGAACCCCATCATTACTCATACATAATGACTAATGCCCCATTTCCTGTGATGCATAAAACAAATTGGCTGTAGTCCAAGCCTTTGAACTATTTTAGCCAGACAAATTAAATGTGGTTTCAAAAATAGGCACATACTCTGAGTGTCACTGTTCAACTTGAAGCAGACCTAACCTGTTATTATCCCCCACCACAAAAGAAGAGTGGAGGGGGACATGGGGATGGGCTCTAGCTGCCGTGTTTCCATTTGGGAGCATGAAACTGTTTAATATTTCTGATCACAACAGTCACATATTTATGTGGTCAGAGTAAGATTTTAGGCTTGTTGGTAAGTGAGATAGGGTTTTCAAAAAATGTTTCATTTAAAAAATGTTTAAAATCAAATAAAACTTTGTCCCAGTCTCCTACATTAAAATTTTGTTTCAGATGTGTAATTGATGATTACAATCCAATAGTTTCAAATATCTTCCTTCTGTCTTTTTCCTCTGAAATGCACTTTGTGGCAGAGGGACCTTTTTCTTTTTTCACTGAATGTGCATTACTGCCTAATCTGCACATCAAACTCCAATTTGTGTGACATAAAAGGTACAAATACATCATATGACCTATATTCGTTTAAAGGACATGACGACCTTGTAAGTCACTGTATGTACTCATAATTTAAGCCTTGTCAGATTGTACCTAGAAGACATTAAACCCATCTTTCGTTTTGTGAGCTGATTATGGAGGACTCCGGTTAGCCAGCTTTCTATTTTGGTATGATATGCGGAACAGTGCTTACTGTACATGCACAGATCTGGTAGCGACAACAATAATGGAAAGAAAGCTTCAGAGGGTAAGGTAATGGTTGAATAAAGGAAAGAAGAGGGTCCTGGGAGACTCCTAGTGGTGGAAGAATTCAAAAGCAGCAGATAGGGCAGGGTTTGTCCATGTGCCTCTCAACTCACCATCGCATGTTGTGCTGGACTGTAATTCAGAAGACAATGTGGCCAGCCCTGGTCTGCCATAAAAATATTCAGCCAACAAGTAAGGCTCAGCAAGACCTGCTTACTTGAGAGAGATGTCAGAAACTGTGAATACACTGTCTAGTTCCTCGTTGTGAAACTGCAAAGGCTTTTACACACTTCTCAGCTGCACCAAGCTCAGACCCCCAGTTGTGAAGCTGCAGTTATTCCAACACTAAATCAGTGGGGTCTTGTATATGGTCAGTAAAATCTACAGGCAGAGAGCACAGATACTTGATGCTGACAACAGCATTTTTTATGTCAAATAAAGCTGTTGGACGACTGTGGATAAAGAAGTTCTCCTGTTAATGCTGAAGTTTACATCAAACAGATCATTTTTGCTTTTAATTCCCAATATCTTACTGGGATTTGCTGAGCATTTGTTTTACTTTGATTTGGGTTATTTATTGCAAACTCTAACAACCTAAGGGGAGACTACAGAGGTCATATCAGCAATTGAAGTGTTTTTAGGTCTGATATCAGTCAGTTTTGTTTCTTTGTCTTCCTGCAGCTATTTTGTGTTATTAATTGATTGTAATTGTATGTCTGGTTTTGTTCTTCTTTGTCTCAGGTGGAGTTAGCATTGTGGGACACAGCAGGTCAGGAGGACTACGACAGATTGAGGCCTCTCTCCTACCCCGACACAGACGTTATCCTCATGTGTTTCTCTATCGATAGCCCCGACAGTTTAGGTAATTAGCTTACGAACTGCTTACCGGTGTATGAAAACAAACTTTTTAACAATACAAATATTCATTAACCAACACAAGACGTGCTTAGGCCTGATCAAAATATTTATTAATAATAAAAGATCAATGTTTTTGGCCTGTTTGTAGTTGTGTCTCAGGGAGGCAATGAAACATTCTTCAGTTTAGACAGAATTTAATTTGTTTTTAAAATGAGAAGCAGCGCGCACACACACAAGATCTGGATTCAATCTAAAGAAATATAGAGGACTTGCAGCTAATTTACAACTGAACATCTTCATTGTTTATTTCTTTCAAGTAATGTAGATTTTAATTAGAATTCCCTATTTCCTTCTTGTGTATTTAACAAGTAGGATTAAATTATCAGTTAGTGGCTTACCTTTTCTAGTTTGGTAAGTCAAATGATTATTATTCAATCACATCTGACGTTTTTCTCTGCTGCGGCAAATAACTCATTGGAAAGTTTTCACTTCAAGTACAGAAAAAACCTGAATCCATAATTAATACGAACTGTTTGATGGAGCGTTTAAGAGACTCTCATTGGTTGAAATGCAGACTATTTAGCGGCTGCTGTTGTATGGGGCTCCGAGATTAGGATGACATTTTTTGGAAACACAAACAGAATTCGTCGGATATACTTTAGAATAAAGACTGAATGTTCCGATCCCTCAAAATCCAAATCCAACATAGGAAGAAAATGTCTCGTTTAGTCTGACTTGAGCCCTGGGGCTTTCTCCCAGTGATTTGATATGACTAGTGCCATAAATACTCTTATCACAGCCTTCTAAAAAGCACAGATATTGGCTCACAGCCTCGCCTATGTGTCAGGGTCAGTTTGTTTCTGTCCACTCATAAGGGAAACACCGTGGAATCTCTCAACGGCCCTTGTAGGGTGAAATGTTGGGAATTTACTGTGGCCAGGGCCAAAGCTGATTTTTCTAATTCCTGTTTTGTTTTTTATATTTTAGAGAACATTCCAGAAAAGTGGACTCCTGAAGTGAAACACTTTTGCCCTAACGTCCCAATCATTCTCGTGGGAAACAAGAAGGACCTCAGAAACGATGAACACACACGCAGGGAGCTAGCAAAGATGAAACAGGTGCATCTCAGTTTTTAATCTCCTTGTTTAATATCTACATACATCTGCAGACGTCACGTTAAATATTGTCTGTACATTACACCGCCAGGAGCCGGTCAAACCTGACGAGGGCAGAGACATGGCCAATCGCATCAGTGCCTTTGGCTACCTGGAGTGCTCCGCCAAAACTAAGGATGGAGTGCGGGATGTTTTCGAGATGGCGACCCGAGCAGCGCTGCAGGTCCGCAAGCGCAAGAAGGGCATATGTAACCTACTGTGAACGGAAGTTTGTAATCAGCACCCCCTCCTTTATACCTACAACTTCAATTGTTTCTGTGGACTATAATTCACAGACACAGATATGCTACACAAGAAAATGAAAGACTGACACACCTGTTTCAAAATGGCCTTTTCATAAAACCCTCTGCTTCTTCCTCACTCAGCTTTGTTTCTGTTAGTTTGTTTTTTTGTTTCCCCCTCCCATCACATCTGCTTGATGGACCCGCCCTCTTCCTCTATATGAATGTAGGTTTGTATTTATACTTTACAAATATATATAATGCATCTGCCTCTGTGTTCAGATTGTTTACAGAGAAGGGTCTTGTAGTTCACATGCACCAGGACTCTCTTGCTTTCCCAGCAGCCAGTGCACCACTTCTCTTTGGCCTTCGTGCATCATTCATTCACGATCAGTGCGTTTATCACACGACTGTTTATTTAGAACCCATAAGAATTCACCAAATGCCAAGTCAGCAAAGCTGTTTCACCCATTCTTTTCTTCTGGTATGGGGGACTAAATTTAGAGCTTGTTCACACTACATGAATCCACTGAAACTGCAGACTGTTTTGCTTGACTTTACCTCTTTCTCTTTTCCATGGCGATAGCTTAAACTGGTACTGGAAGACAGTTGTTCATTGTCAAGGACACGATTTGCAGTCACACTCACACTGGCTCAGACAGAATTTTCCGCTGCCAAGACAGCACCCTCCCCAAATGAGGCTCCTGTTTGTATTGTGTATCGTTGATTCGTATCTCTGCACTATACAAGAATAACTGATTCACACTGTATACAGGAGTACTGATAAATCAGATTAAAATGCATTCTCCATATAGACATTTAAATTAACTGTCAACTTGATTGTCAGTGCCTAAGTCATTACCAATGTGCCCTCTCCTCGCTTCTGCAAACCAGATCATTTGCTTGCTTGATGAGATGAAATAGAGGGTTTGACATTACAAGGATCATTCTTGGAGATGAGATTGGAAAACCAAGAGTAGATCATTGCATGGGGCTGCTTGATGGGAAAAAACAGTAAAGAGCTTGAACTATTTTTGTCTATTTTAAAGGTATACTCTCACATCTGAACAAATTTGAAGAGTTGGTGTTAAAAGCCCGAGTCATGTTTGTCAGTTGCTGCAAACACAATTTCAACTTCAGTTATTTTCTTCTCTGTATTCTGGTCTTTGACAGAATTCTGTTTTTTTTTTTTTGTGTTAAAGTTGTAGCAAGAAGGTAACTTGTTAATCAGATCCTGTCAAGACAAAACCCTGAACACACTGTACCCGTGTGTATTTAATAGTACACGCATTGATCTCACCACCATTAGCTACAGTTGTGAGGATTTTACCAGTAACTTCACATTCAGAGATTGCAAGGTTGTGGGCTTGGGCTATTTCCTGGATAGTGCCTCTATATCTGTATCGTCAAACACTGTAGAGGAAAAAAGTTGTGATCACATTTTACAAACAGGAGTGTGACATGTTGAATGTCTGAATGAGACGCGTGTTAATAAAGTATTTTTGAAATACTATGATTGTAACTGGCTATTTCATATTCTTCATAAAATATGCATCAAACAAATTTTGTTAAGCGATACAGTCCTGCAAATGTTTTCATCTTTTTTTTATTAAGTTCATTTACAGTCATTTAACATACAGTGTCTAGGAATCATCAAGTATACAAATACATCTTATTACATAGACGTCCATACATCCTGCCCACTAAATTGATGAAACCAACAAATGTTCCATGAGCCAAACTATTTCCAGTTCTGGTTTGGATGACGTTTATAGTTTGGAGATTTACTAACTAGATGGGGGGTTTTTTTACCCCTAGAAAATAATGGTCATAAAATATTTAATATTTCATGAACATAAAGATATCTGTCCTGTGTCATGGTGATGTAAGAAGAGACTGACCAAGAAGTGGATCCTGATTTGAAGCTGGTTTATTCAACCAGTCAGAAAACTACTTGTAAAACTGATCAAGTCAAGTTTCAAACTTGAGAATGGGTAAAATTAACTTTAAGAATATAAAACCAAAGGATCCCCCCTCCAAATTGTTTGCTGTGTATAAAATAGATATGAAAGTGGTTTTAGTAGTCATCGGAGACTGACGGAAACTTCAGTCATTTCTGCTGCTATCTCTACAGTCAAATTCGTGTGGATGACATTTAGGGAAATATTTAGGAGCTGTATATTATTAAAAGTGACAGTGGATAATTTCAGTATGAATATCAAAGACCTTGTTTGAAGAAATACGGACAAAAATCAAAAATTAATCCCACTGGATGGCAGTGAGGATGCTTCTTGCCCTCACAGGTCACTCCTCCACTCGGGGTCCAGGTATTGCTGAACGGCGCTCTCAGCTGTCTTCACTGAAAACAACACGACCATCTTTAATAAGAAGATTCAAAATCATTTTGAGGGATAATACTGACAAAAATTGGGATGTTACCTTCAATGTCAATGTCGATGCACAGAGATGCGAGTCTCATCACCACGTCGTCATCTTCCTCTGCTTGACTAAAGCCAGTGTAGCCTCCTTCCTCTTGACAGAAATGAATGAACCTGCAGGGAGGTTGGGAACAACAAAGTCAACAGGAACAAGTCTCAAAAAGTCACGATCGGCTGCGACCGGAAGTGTCTCACATACTTGGCCCAGGTAGGATCTGAGTTCAGCACTCTGGGGTTTCCTACGACAACCAGCAGGGCTTTAGCTCGAGTCAATGCCACGTTGAATCTCTGGACAAGTACAGATTGTCAGAATAATGTTTTTTTGTGTCGATTTGCAGGGTGTGTGTTTGTGTTGTTCACCTTCTCATTCTTGACGAAGCCAAGTTTGAACTCTCTGTCGATCTCTGCATATTTAGGGCTGCTCCGGACTGTAGACACCAGGATCACTCTCCTCTCCTGACCTTGAAACTCCTCCACAGAACCAACCTGACGTACACACGCATATATTAGTCAAACACTGAAGACTATCCTTGCGTCATCTGTTAGACGATCTGTATATATTTAGATACCTTAAGGCCACTCATATTCTTTTTAAGCCCTTTCCCAACTTTGTTCAGAGCAATACGGATTTTCTGCACCTGTGGGACAAAAAAAGACAGCGTCCGCATGACAGGGTTGTTTCCCGTGTACTGAACTGAATTACTTGAACTGAACTAACTCCCACCTGTTTCCTGTAGGGGGCGATGATGCCTATGTCCCACGGTGAGATTGTAGCCAGGCCTCTCTTGCCTTGTGTTTGCAGCAGCTTCTGCACATAATCCATCAGCACTTCCACCTCTGCTACGTTGAAGAATGAAGGACTGCTGGCCTCACGTTCATCAACACCAGGAACACCGTGGAAGATCACTGGGAAGTTCTGAGAGATGTTTCATGTGTCAGAATGTGAATGTTGGGATGTGTTATGTAAACGATCTTCTTATTTTGAAGCCCGTTTTGAATGTTGTGCTCCATTGTGCACTTCATCAGTCTGTGGGTCTCTTTAATAACCACGTAGCACATATAATATTGGATCTGAAAGACTGTCAATGCAAAAGTTGTGATCTACACAAACAAACAAGTCCCATTTATTGGCCAGAACCAAACCTCTCACGTGTTTGGGAGATGGAAAAATGACTGTACATCTGACACGTTTAAGTTGACTTCATAAAAAAAGTTCATGATAGTTCTATGTCATCAAGTCGGTCAGAACTCTCAGACAAATTCATAAATTATATAATATCCTCATTATGACATCAAGCTCATAATCCTCATGATAATGCAAATTAATTTAAAAGGTTTTGTTTATATGGACTTTCTAAAAATGTCTCCGGAGTCATTCTGTGGTTTTATGTTGATTTTTTCAGTATAAGGTCCTTTGCAATGATGCTTGAATACTGGTACACAGACCCTGATCATTTTGTTGTGAATATGCACAATATTTTGAAACAGGTTGTATTTTATATTGTCCCTCCACAACGAGCCACAGCAGCGACAGTTTTAAGGGCTTCAGGAGTGACTTAATAGACAGGGGACCTAGGAAGTGCTTTGGGCTCGCCATTTCCAACTATTGTATGATTGTGCTACCTTTATTTGTGGTGCTTTTGGAGCGCACATCAGAATGCTAAGTGTGTCGTCCTTTGAGTGTCACCTTAATGAATTAAGGATACAACAGCAGGCTCTGTTCTCACCAGATCACCCTTTGGCACTAGTGTATTGTGTAAATAAAGATTTGTCAAGAAATATTTTGATTGAAGCTCTGTATGCGTGATAAATGAACAGAACATATTCCTATTTCCCTCTCCTCTATTCTTTACAAGCTACATCGTCTACATTTGCTGGGGAAGGATGCCCCTCCTTATTTTTTCAGTTTTCCAGAATGCTAACCTAGAATTATGAACCACTGAGGAATATCCAGAATCTAAAGCTTCTGTTGGCACATGCAGTCTAAACATTGTGTTACTGAAAGGAGAATCGTTACCTTCTTGGGTAGGTATTCCCAACTGCAGTAAGAGTTGCGCACTATTTCATCGGCGCAAACCTGCAGCTCTCCATCGTAGAAGAGCTCGTTGGGAATCTTCAGGATGGCAGGGTGGGACCTGAAAAGGCCAAACATGAACGAAAATAAGTTACAAGAGTTGGGAAAATCAGGCATACATATTTAGTGTTTAACCTGTGCCCATTTTTCCCCACACACCTGTAATTGCGCAGCAGCTTGGTGACAAAGCGGTTGTTGAACGGACCTTCGTTCTTCTGGTACAGAGGGAAGTCCTTCATCAGACGCTCCAGGAGGGACACTCCTACAGACAACAGAATCTTTACAATCAGGAAATACATAGAAAACTATATGGTCTATATGTGAGTGTGGTTGCTCTTACCCATGCCATATTTGAGCGCAAAAGGTGATCTGAGAATGGGTCCGAGCTGCTTGGGGTCACCAGCAAGAACAAGCTGACCAGAATTTGGATGGAGCAGCCCTTTCGTTACATGGATATCAGAATTTAAGCAAAACAGAAAACAAGTTAAGCGTAAGTATAGAAAAAAAGTAGTTTCCTGCACCTGCTAATGGCACTACACACTCTGTCTCCACAGCGTGTCCTGCTTCGTCCACAAACACGTGAGTGAAGTGACCCTCAGGGATGTTTCCTGTGACCAGCCTGTCAGCATCAGAGTGGACACATGTTAAATTTCTACAAATGTTAATCAGTGGAGTTCTCAGGTTGCACACTGGCAGAGAATATGCAGCAGATAAAATAAGTATGGAACACATTGCCATTTTCCTCACTAAATATTTTTCTAAAGTCACTGATGACATGAAATTTTCTCCAGAAAAACCAAATTCATACATATAAAGAAACCAATATAAATCAGTTTAGAAATAGTTACATGTCATAATGTCCAGTGGCACGGGAAAAAAATTTGAGCATGTTTCCTAGAATGTATCAATACTTTACACAAAAGCCTTTATTGGTAATCACAGCGTCGAGAAACTTCCTGTATGGACAAACTAGCTGCTATGCATCGCTCAGCTTTGATTTTGGACCATTCTTCTACAGAAGCGGTCAAATCTTGAAGATTTTCTGAACCTCTCCTGTAAATTCTGTAAATAAAATTTCCTCTGGATTCATCAGGTGATTGGCTGGGCTATCCTAGCAGACATACAGTATTTTCTTTAAGTGAAATAAAATGAGTTTCCACGGCTGTGAGGATCATTCATCTTTATGTTCCTGGTAGATTTTAGCTCATTTTTATATCACAAATGTCTTGGTACATTTAGCTATTAGTCATTCCTTCACTTATATGAAATCTGCATCCTGAACATCCACATGTTCCAGCCTCTAAACATCCCTGTTAGCATAGTGTTTTTGTAGTGAAGTGCAGCACTATTTCTCCCACAACCATGATGTGTATTATGACATCTGAACAGTTCATTTCAATTTAGACAAGTATTTCACAGGCTCGTCTAAATGTTGTGGATTAAACTTTAACAATCTGGATACTTTTTCTTCAGCAATGGATTTCAGCTCACGTCACTATTTCCCTGTTTACTTACACATTTTTTCACATAACTTCATGTCTGAACATATCTATTTTTTTTTTGTTATGGATTATTTAGGTTTCCAACATCTGGTCAGCATTTCATGTCTTTGGAAATGTATATACTGAGAAAAATGGTGAGGTGTTTGGTCCTTATTTTACCTGCTCTATTATACAGGATGTGAGTACAGTAGTATGCAAAAGTGAAATGCAACATCTGTGTTGTGTCATGCAATGATTAAGCATCAGTCGCACCTTCCAGCAGTTAACAATGTAGTGACAATGATCCTAAACTGCATCAGGTTCTCTTTAGTGGGATAAAGGTAACAATCCCCTACCAGGTTAGAGCATGCCTGCAAAGTACCAAAACACACACATACACAAACACAACAAGCACAGAACAACAATGCAAAACACATTAAACAACAGTAGGAAAGCCAGGAAGTTGGGGTAGATTAAACGTGTCATCAACTTGTTTTGATTTGTAAAGAGAAGTCGTAATGACATTCTGAATCAAACACACTAGTTTTAAGAGATGTTCATGGACGTAGTTGAAGAGCGGTTATCTCATTTCTTTCCTATGCCTGAACTACATGTTACATAATGTACTAAATTAAATAGCAGCAACTAGTGGCCTGCACTATTTTTATAGTAACTGAATTTGGGTAGAAATGAATGAATATAAAGTTAGATAGAAATGTGATGAACTAACGTCCCTAACCAGTACACATGTCAATGCATTATACAGGAAAAAAGGCTAAAATTAGCAAGTTCACTTTTATCTCAAAATCAAATCAGAGCCCACTCCAGAGTCTTCTAACATGTGAATGAACACTGAGCATACTGAATGATCACATGAATGAATGTCAGCTACTCTATCACAAATTCACTCACTTTTAATTTGTCAGGAACACGTTCTGGGTCCCGGCTGCTGGCGTACATACGGAACACACTGTGTTCATCCACGTGATCCAAAATCTTAAGGCAGAGCAAATCAGCAGCACTGTTGGAAGGAGCACAAGCCAGGATGTGGCAGGAGGCTTGACTCTTCTCTATCTGCTTGATGGCCTCCACCAGAGTCACGGTTTTACCTGAATGGAGAGCCATTAGAATCATTCTGGCTTTGAAAGAGACCAGCAAGAAAGCAGGTTAGATCTAAACTAGTCAAGTGGTGTAACGCTGGTAGTCACTGTACCTGTTCCAGGTGGGCCAAACACCAGGTAAGGAGCAGGTTTGGATGAGCCGGCTACAATGTGTTGGACAGCCTGATACTGTTCTACATTTTTCTCCAGCTTTGAGTCAAACAACCTATCAAAATAAAGAGGAGGGATCACAAGTATGATGTGACAGATAAGCCAGCAGTAGTTATGTTTCACAAACATCAAATCTTGTCGGGTAACACAAGTGCTGTTACTGTAACACGGTTTACCGTGTGCTGAGAATATTGATAAACCTCCTTTAGGGACGATGGGCATGAATCAAATAATCAGGTAGTAGAGTAACAATGAATTCATTAACTAAGTATAAAATGTTCAGATTTCTAACCATGGCTGCAAATCTTTAAGCCGAGGCCATTTGTTGATAGGACACACAAGTAGAGGCCCATAAGTATTTTATAGTATCAGGACAGCCCTTAACCAATTCTGATCAAGTCTGATCAAGGAAAACAAAACACAGTGGCAACAGCCAATAAGGATTAAACTGTGTTTTTCTTATGACAGTTAGAAATGAAGAAACAATATTCAAGAGGGACTGTTTTGTTTAGATACATCTGTATGCTTCAGCCACAGGGGGTATCAAGAGACAATTTTGTCCCATTTACTGTCAAATGTTAAGAATTTTAATTATGTTGTCGTGTTGATTCTTTCTCAATTCAAATTGACATGCTGATAAAAAAACGAATCTCTCCAGACGTTCACACGTACATTATTTTCCGCACTATAAGACGCACCTAAAGGCCTTTAATTTTAATTTTCTCATAAACCGACAGTGCGCCTTATAATCTAGTGCATCTTATAGTGTGGAAAATACTGTACTGTATTTTCTAAATTAATGGGAAAGGGAAGAACCTGTGCATGTAAACATATGGTGTAGTCGATGTATTGACATGCCCAACCTGAGTTGTGGGAGCATAGTTTGCTGAGAGGGGACGGGGGGAGCAGCAGGGAATAACATCTGCTTTAAGTCATGAACGACCGCCAGCTCCGCCGCTCTGTGCTGAATACGTAACGTCAGGCGGTTGACGGTGAATTCCACGTTGAATTTCATGTTGTCCAAAAACAGATTCAGCAATCTGCAAACAAATCCAGAGACAGTCTGTGTGAATGTCGGATACAAACAAAGGTGTTAAATAGGAGCCAAAGAAATCAATAGTTTAATACTGTATGTCAGTTTGTGTGTTGTAAATATCTTACTGCGAGTCAAAGCCGAGTTTGACTCTGTCGAGCTGCACACTGTGGACGTAGCCACGGTACTTCGTCTTTTTTTCTCCAACAGGATAAGCTAGGAGTGCATCGCCTCGCAGCACAGACGGACGGTTCTCAGACACACCAGGTACCTGGTAGGTCATTAAGTTTAATCAATAATGAAAAATATCTTAAGATTATATTAAACATCTCTGGTGTATTTGTTTTTCAATCATTCTTTTTCTCCTCAAACAGCATCACATTCATCCATTGGTGTGCAGAAAACACCTATTTGAAGATAAATTTGTATCAAGAGATTTGTATCAAAGGCATGTCAAGAGGCCCACCTGATATTTAAGTACCTAAGAAAAAAGGTCCTATGTGGACAAAAGAAAAATGCATGAGGGATTTTGTGATGTTGTGTTGAAAGAGGGAGCACACACTGACCTCCAGAATGAGAAGCCTTTTGTTGACTTGGTCTCTGGTCATGATGGCTTCTTCTCTGTCATTGTTGGGGATGTTGTATTTCTTGATGTCCACCTCCATCTGTTGTTCCTCCAGATAGATCATCAGCTGAAACTTCTCGGAGTAGCTCTCCCAGTTCAAAGAACTTTCCAGCAAAGTCCTTCTGGACACGGCCAACAAATGTTAAGACAGTCATTACACAAATGTTGTGTTGTTTCTCCCGATGGATGGCTGAACACAAAACCTGAATTAAAACTACCTTTTATCTGTGAAAGAAGCTGGCTGCTTTAGTGACTTGATGAACTGAGTCATGTATGCTGGCATTCGATACTGTTTGAGCTCAACCACATTTTGCAGCTTCATCACGGACAGTCTGCAAAGAAGAGAAAGAATGGAAAAGGAAATAATCTTTTTTTTTTTTTACAAATGATTCACAGATTGATGGGGTATTTATTGAACGCTGATACCTTTCAGGTCGCTGTCCATCTATGATGGTGTATGTCTCTTCAGGGGTCCAGGCAGGGAGAGAGCGAGGTTGATAAGGTACCACAGGAGCCAGCTCCCGTCCTAGAGCCGTAATGAACTTAGCTTCAAGAAAGCGAACGATGTGGAAAGCAGTGGAGTCCTTAAGATCCGGTTTGAATTCAAAAGCCAGGGTAGCCGGATAGAAGCCAACCAAAGTGAAGCAGAACTTAACCTGGATGGAATAACTGCTACCTGGGACACAGGACATATAATAGTGTTCAAAGCGGGTTAAAGAGCTTATAATAATATTATAATATGGCAACAAATCTGCATTACCTGGTTGCAGCAATAGAGGGTTTGTCTTGGTCACCTTGAACTCATCCATCAGAGTGAAGTACTTCAGCCAGTGCAGTGGAGTGTAGTAGGTGAAATACACAGGCTTCGTTCCAGTATTTTCTAATGTCAGATTGACCACATACTGTCTCAAACAGAAACAGAAAACTCTCAACTTCCCTTTTGTTACCTGATGAAACCAGAGATTCATCTGATTCAATTGAGTCAGCATGCAACATGTCCACTCATCGCCATTACCTCACATGCATCCACACTTAGGCATAGTTTTCCATTTTCAAACTGATGGTCTGAGGAAATGCAGACACCGTTTTTATCAGCGATGAACCGATCCCTGGGATTCAAAGAAGAACAACAGCTATGACGTACTCTACTGATGTTAACACTACACAGTTCAAGCGGCACAATTCGGGGGGTTTTTTTTCCACAAAAAGGATTGGATATGAATGATAAGATGTTCTCAAATCAGATTAAAGTGCTTCTGCTCAGGCAGCAGCTGGGCTCTCGTGTTTCTCCTGCTCCTTACAATGCAACCAACATTTTGTGCACCATTACAACATTTATGCAAACCAATAGTCTGGATACTTCTAGCTGTATCTCATGCCTCTGCATCCATCACTTGAGCATTTACAGCAGTTTCAGTCTTAACATTATGGGGTTAAACACTGTTTTCACTGTTATCATAACTCTCCTACATGTCAGTCACCTGGTTCATTAATCTGTGCTAAACTGTTAATCCTTTTAAGTGCTTGATTCTCTGCTCTACTAATAACTTTGAACAAATCCTGTGGTTTTTTTAAATGATATTCAGCTCTGCCATTACTGTTATGTCAAGAACTTTAAGTGACCAGTAAAGGTAAGAACCATGCTAACAGGAAAAAAGCTTGTGGCTGCTTGAGAAGAATGTTACCTATCCGTCTTCAATCTGGTCATCAGAATACTGGCGAGCTTCCTTCGAGCTCGAACCCCCGTCACTGCGTCATCTCCAGAGGCAAAGGCCTGGACCGTTGTGGGACTGGCAGCTCGTGCTTGGACAGACTGCGGCTTACGGTCTTTGGGTGAATGCCACTGATCCTCATAAAGAGATTTGACCTGTGCATGGGGATCAATTTTATTAATTTTGCATTTAGGGGAATAGCAAATAAAAACACAGTCAACCAGTAGAATATTCTGTTTCTTCTTATTTTTCTGAGTGGACACACTGGACACATTGATGTCCTTGACTTCTAAATGTAGCACTGTGAAGAAATATAACAGCAATCTTGATGTTTAGGCATTTAAGAGAAAAACATTTTACCACACTGGAAGTTTTTCAAGTCATTGTGTCTTATGTGAAAAACCTTACTTCTACAAGAGTTGACATGCATAAATCTTCTTTGCAAATACAGTACAGTGTTAGTATTAAGACATAGCTGGGGAGGCATGAGAGTTTGCTGAGGGGAGTGGAGGAGTGGGGGCTCATCCTCTGACCATATGTGTTTCAGGAAAAAGGGGTTTTATTTCTCAGTGAATACATAATAAATGTGTCCCTGACAGTAGTAAACACCAGGGCTTAAAACATAAAAAATGAAGGATTGAATCAAAACTTCACTCCAAAATATGATGCAAATTAAATACCAGTCAAACGATTAATTACCGATTAATCAAAATAACACTGCTTTTTACAACCGATTAAGGTTTATGTACCAAAAGTGTAAAGGCTCATTTCTGCTTCATATAATCACCAATCCCCCCTTCACCCACTGATTATCTACTTATACTGATCAGATATGTATTGTATTTAATTAAAAATAAATGTGGTAAAAAGCTCAGCAGTGCACTGGCATCGTGCCCAGAGTGTCCCCTGTCTCACGCCTCGAGTCCGCTGGGATAGGCCCAAGCAACCCTGCAACCCGGGACAGTGGACGAAGCAGGTAATGAAGACGAATGAATGAATGAAGAAAACTCCAAGGTTACATTTTAAAATCTGCACAGATTTGTCTCTAATGATTTAAAAATCACATGGATCCAACAACTTTTTGAAGATCCGTGATGGTAACTGTTATGATCAAACCTGTTAACACCTGTAACACAAAAAAAAATATTCTATGAGCTCTAACGCACTTCAAAATACGACTTTTTGAAAATATTTTAATTTGTATGACACATTTTATTGTGACATAAATTATAATGTTCCACCAAGATCAACGTGTATCAGAGACGTGCTGTGCCATTCACCATCAAGCAGAATGAAATCTAATTCTAGGGGTAGTTTGAGCGCGTTCAGTAGTCACGTGATGCAAGTCAACCTATGCTGTTGATTTTAATGGGTTCTTGTATGTCAGGTCTGTGCTGCCTTCAGGACAATCCGGTGCTTCATGTCTCCGCTACACAGCGGGTGATTACAACCTGAAAAGTGATGCGAAAGTATGCATAAAGAAAGAAAACTAATAACAGTCACTATTATTATTAGATAAACCCCTGCTGTTTGGAGAAAAGTGGAAGTCGGAGAAGTCAGTGTGACCCGGATCTCAATAGCACAAGCTAAGGAAATGACTGCAAGTCAGGTTAGTTATTATATTCATTTCAAATAACAGGACTTAAACTGTCTTCAGTTCTGCAGGTCAGATCATACCTTCAGGTTGAAGTGAATGTTTTTTTTTCGTATTGTTATTTTCTTATACGTCTTTAGGGCATACAGGACCGAACCGAAGTTTGGATCTTTGATCTCTGCATTTCTAAAACACACAAAGCAGACATTAAGGCGGATTCTGAAAAATAAAAGTCATCATGCATCCATGCGGATAAAACATTTAATTAACGATGACTTACCTGCTCCTGAACTCAGTGTTGTAAATGTCTCTTAGTTCAAGTCTGCTTGTAACGGATGTTCGATCTGTCTCCTTCAAAAACTCAAAGAAATCGAGTCCGACCCGACAGCCAACAGTTAGCCTCACCATGTTCTCAGACTGATGTCCTCCTCTTTGCTAAAATAATAACAAAACAAAAAAAAGACAATTCCGCTCACGTACAGAAGCGTAAGGTTTGCTCGTCCTGTGAATTCCAGGAAGGGTAGCTCCCTTTTCAACAGCGGCACAGTCAACATGGGCGGAGTTTCTTGTGATTACCTTCATACAGCTGCGACACAGAAACGGTGGTCATGCAGACATGAACCGGACGCACCCACAACGTCTGTCAGTCAGGAGAAACGAAACTTAAGGAAGCAGAAACCTAAAGTCGGAATAAACAAAGCGAAACTGGGACAACGTTATCGTATAAGTGAACGATTATCGTTTTCTCATGGCTTTGGAAGACAAGTTTCAGATTTCAGCAAATCAGAAGTTTGAATAGACAGAAGGAAATTAATCCAACTCTGCAGAGGGTTCATTCAGTGGCACCAAATTTTACCTAGAGGAAGTCCTGTCATTGAAGAACCAAGAGTTTAAACTATGCTAATAATTTATAGTCTTTCTAGGAGGCTGTTGTCACCTAAATCTTTCCTCCTCCTTCTGAGAGTGCAGAATGACCCTGGCATTCTTTGGCTATCTGTTATATGGGCTCTGTTGTCTGTTCTGAACACTCTGACATTCCAGACTCACATTTGATCAACCAGACCTTGAGTGCCTGAGAAACAGGACATAAGTATATATGAGAACATAAACATTAAAGGTTTAAGTGATCTGACTTCATTATACTAACCTGACAGTAAATGAACCTTTAAAACATAGATATAATGTATATGAGGTAGTTAAACAACTTCACGGTGGCAAAGCCCCGGTTGTTGATGAGATTCGCCCGGAAATGCTGAAGGCTCTGGGTGTTGAGGGGCTGTCATGGATGATGCCTCTTTAACAGTGACGGAAGTCTGGGACAGTGCCGAAAGAGTGGCAGACTGGGGTGGTGGTTCCTCTTTTTAGAAAGGGGGACCAGAGGGTGTGTGCCAACTACAGGGGCATCACATTCCTCAGCCTCCCTGGGAAAGTTTACTCCAAGGTGCTGGAAAGGAGGGTCCGGCCGATTGTCGAGCCTCAGATTGAGGAGGAATAATGTGGGTTCTGTCCTGGTCGTGGAACAACGGACCAGCTTTTTACTCTCACAGGGATCCTAGAGGGGGCTTCGGAGTATGCCCATTCAGTCTACGTGTGTTTTGTAGACTTGGAGAAGGCGTACGATCGAGTCCCCAGGGATATACTGTGGGAAGTACTGCGGGAGTATGGGGTGAGGGGGCCTCTTCTCAGGGCCATCCAATCCCTGTACGCCCAAAGTGAGAGCTGCGTTCAGGTTCTCGTCAGTAAGTCGGACTTGTTCCGAGTAGCTGTTGGCCTTCGCCAGGGCTGCGCTTTATCACCAATTCTGTTTGTGATTTTCATGGACAGGATATCGAGGCGTAGTCGTGGTGAGGAGGCTTTACAGTTTGGTGGCCTGAGGATTGCATCGCTGCTTTTTGCAGATGATGTGGTCCTGTTTCCGTCATCAGCCTGTGACCTGTAGCAATCACTGGTCCGCTTTGCAGCCGAGTGTGAAGCGGCAGGGATGAGGATTAGCACCTCCGAATCTGAGGCCATGGTCCTCAGCAGGAAACCGGTGAACTGCCTTCTCCGAGTGGGGAATGAGGTCCTTCCACAAGTGAAGTAGTTTAAGTATCTTGGGGTCCTGTTCACGAGTGAGGGAACAATGGAGCATGAGATTGGACGCAGAATTGGGGCAGCAGGAGCGCTATTGCAGTCGCTTTGCCGCACTGTTGTCACAAAGAGGGAGCTAAGCCGAGGGGCGAAGCTCTCCATCTACCGTTCAATCTTCGTTCCTACCCTCACCTATGGTCATGAGCGATAGGTCATGACCGAAAGAACAAGATCGCGGATACAAGCGGCTGAAATGGGCTTTCTCAGGTGGATAGCTGGTGTCTCCCTTAGAGATAGGGTGAGAAACACTGCTGTTCGCAAGGAGCTCAGAGTAGAGCCGCTGCTCCTTCGCGTGGAAAGGGGTCAGTTGAGGTGGTTTGGGCATCTGGTGCGGATGCCTCTGGGGCCCCTCCCTAGGGAGGTGTTTCTGTCACGTCGAGCCGGGAGACCTTGGGGCAGACCCAGGACCAAGTGGAGGGATTATATCTCAACACTGGCCTGGGAACGCCTTGGGATCCCCCAGTCAGAGCTGGTAGATGTGGCCGGGGAAAGGGAAGTTTGGGGCTCCCTGTTGAAGCTGCTGCCCCCGCGACCCGACTATGGATAAGCGGTGGATGATGGATGGGTGGATGGATGGATGGATAAAATGACTGCATGGTCAAATAAACAGAAAACATAAAAGCAGTTATAAGACTATTTCAACATTGTTGAAAAAATTCTTTCAGCTCAAAATTTTATCAGAGCTTCTCTGCCACATGCCCATACCTCCTTCAAAGTTTCTTGAAAATCTGTGTCGTACAGTAGTGAATTTTGTTTTTTCCTGTAAACCACCAGGCAACCAAACCAGAAAAAATATTACCTCTTTGTCAATGTTCAAAATAATACAAATCACAGTGGTTAATTTTGACAATCCAAATAAACCCATGCATGGGTGTACAGGTTAGGATTCATGACCCCTTGTTCCTGTATCTGTAAAGTATTCCCGTGAGAAAACTCCCCAGGATGAAGTTATTGACAAGGAAACTGAGTCGCAAGAGAGTTGGAGAGTATAAGTAGCGAGAGAACTAGGTAGAGAGTGTTAGGTTTTTTGGACTTTTATCGCGAAGTCCACCTAGAGCAGTTGTGCGTGTTCAAAACCGGAAGGAGAAACAAGAAACAAGTAGTCTCATTTAACGAATGTATTTGCCCTGATACAATAATTTTAGCAGATCTGGGTTCACCGTCCCTAACATAGAATCTAATGCGGTCTGAACCGTGACAAGGGGCAGGAACAACACATTCCGGAGAAACAAAGAATTTATAGTGGATGTAACAAGACACCGTCTTAAGGACGGACCGTTATACTGCAATTCTTATTCATTGTAGCGTTCTCCGGTTGGACAATCCATAGGAACTTCTGATCTCAGGTCAGTTGGCCAGCCCACACGGTGTCATCTTCTAATTGGTTGGCTCTCTGCCTAATCTGCATCTTCAAACAAAGAACCGATCAGGTTACACAGCTGGCGTCCACGACAAGCGGGGAACGCCCATCACAGTATGTTTGGTTACGTCATTATAAAATAAAGCATAACATTGAAATAAAGTGAACATAAAACCTGTGAATATATTTAATTATATCTTCCTTCAAGAGCCAGAGGTGCTCATTTTGTTAAGACAACTACCCCAGAAGTCTAGTCTATAACAGCATAACTATGTTTGAAATGGGCTTGCATAGGAATTAAGGAGATCTATAAAATATAAACTAACTATAAAACTTAAATCTATCAGCAAAGACAAAAAGCTGATGATTATTAAAAGGGCAAGCATCAAGTAAGAGTCTTCACAATACAAGCAGTGAACAGATAAATTTAATGGTAAAAGTAAAAAGAAATAATTGAATAGAGGAAAAATATTGATTAGTAAGTCAACCTGCAGACACATTTTAAAACAAGAGATGAAATAATTTTGATTTCAGATTGCTGACTTTGTGCCACAGTTTCACAGTATCACATCACTGTGTGTGACTGCAAGAACAATTGATCACAGATGTTATAACCAATTTACTCTGAGTATCATCATTTAAACTGCTCCAAACATTAACACGCATGTAGTTTTTCTTAAATGGCACCAGCTTTATCAGTGTGTTGACTCTATAGCAGATCAATGTAGTTTCATCAGCTTTGGTTTCTCTGCCTGACGCAGGGAAGTTCTATCAGAATCAAAAGTCTTGTCTTCCATTATAAAAGAACCAGCTGTTTTAGTGACCCTCAAAACCTTGTAGGAGTTTGCTTCAGATATGTGGTGAGTGAAAACGAAACATTCTCCAGTGGACAGTTTTAACTGTTGGGCCACAAAACAGGTCCAAAAGACAATCTAGTAAAGAAGTATGAAAAAATATAATATAAAGAGTCATTCATTGACAGGCTGTTGCCTTCAATTTTACATTTATTCCCCTAGTCCATTTGGGGAGACTAGCCTGGGTAATCCTAGGTACTGCAGCATAGGAGCATCTCTGCTTGTTGTTTGTTCATCCTTTTGCAGTGAACCACAGCTGTGTCTGAGCACATGGCTGTTTATTCAAGTTCCCTCTGAGTGGTAATCCAGGTCAATTTGTGTACCGATCTGTGGGTGACTCATCTACTGATTTATTTTCACAAACTCAGCCCCCATATTTTTTAATATGCTCAATATTTGACTCGACAGCAAAATCTGTCTCTTCTGTGTGGTTAATCAGATGGGCGTTAGACAAATGTTCCTTTAATCACTGTTAAACAAATAGAGAAATGAAACTAAAACTACATAATATTTTTGTTTCTATTTGTATTTCTTCTCCTTAACCTTTCCTTGAAAACCATAAAGTGAGTCAGTGTTATCCTGTTGGTCAGCAGATATCACGGCTTTTCTGAATAGCTAGTGAAGGCGACTATCCTGAACCACTTAGTCGCCGAGAGGCTGAGTAGGGAAAAAACAATACCTTGCCCGACGCGCTGGCTGTCAAAGCGTCAATGATCACTCCTCCAGAGTACTGCGTATGTAAATTTATTACTGATAACAAAAATAAATGCTTACATGGGGGGAAGGCAGCGATTCAATATACGACAAAAGAACAAAAAGCGGTCAGCAAAAAGTAGCACTTCCCCATTCACCCTCTCATTCAAACCAAAGTCCTGCCAGGTGAACAGCTGATTTTACTACTACCGGTGCTGACGTACCACCAACACGTGACACGCATCCCCATACGTGACCATACAGTAAACAAACATACTATAAAGGCTATAGCTGCCACAAACAGCTGGCATCTACATTCCGGCACCTAATTATTACAGTTACCTGCATAGTAATAAGTAATAATTACAAAAGTATTCATACAACGTGCAGAAATTCATACAACGTGCAGAATAATAGTACAATACAATACAATTTTCCCTTTTTTTTAACGATTTTTTTTTTTTCCAACGCAAGGTGTTTTTTCGTCAACACAGAGTGTCCATTGTCCATTGTGTGTGTGTGTGTGTTCATTCTTCTTGAGTCAAGTCAAATGATGTCAGGACAGAGGTTACTAGCACATGTCCTATATCAGAGTGACTGGTCACTCAAGTCAAGTCAAAACAAGCAAAAAACAGAAACAAAGGTGAAGTCAAAACAGACTTCATGACTGCGCAGACTCCTGAAGAAGACAGATCTTGGTCACAGGCCTGCAGAGAGTGCTGGTCCGGGTCTTGATCCGGACCTGTCGTACAAGTCCTTTTCTGTCTGGAACTGCCTCAGTGATCCTCCCAATGATCCAGGAATTCCGAGGTGCAGAATCATCCACTATAAGCACTATGTCCCCTGGGAAGAAGTTTCGCTTGACCTTTGCCCACTTCTGTCGCTCCTGTAGCTGTGGCAAGTACTCCTTAGTCCACCTTTTCCAAAACAGGTCAGAAATGTATTGAACTTGCTTCCATCTCCGGCGTGCGTAACCGTCCTCTTTGTGAAACAGACCGGATGGAAGGCTGGGCTTGGATTTGAGAAGAAGAAGGTGGTTGGGCGTTAATGCTTCCAAGTCGTTTGGATCTGTAGATTCTTTGGTGAGTGGTCTGCTGTTGAGGATTGATTCCACTTCACAGAGTACTGTGTGGAGTCCCTCCTCATCCAGATTTTGAGTTCCCAGCGTGGAATTGAGAATCTTTCTGATGGAACGAATTAACCTCTCCCATGCTCCGCCATGATGTGATCCAGTAGGAGGGTTAAAGGTCCATTTGATTCCTTTCAAGGAGAGTGCATCATTGATCTGTTCCAGGTTCCATGCCTCAATGGCTCGTTTCAGCTCACGCTCTGCACCGATGAAGTTAGTGCCATTGTCGGAACGTAGCTCTTTGATCTGACCTCTTCTTGCAATGAAACGTCGTAAGGCATTGATGAATGAGTGTGTCCAGAGACGAAGCAACTTCAATGTGTACTGCTCTTACCGCCAAACATGTGAAGATAACTCCATATCTTTTCACCAGACTCCTCCCACGCTTGATGTCAAAGGGCCCAAAATAGTCAACCCCAACATAACTGAAGGGAGGTTCATCTGCCGAAACTCTGTCAATAGGCAAGTCCGCCATTTGCTGTTGTCCTGCAGCTCTATGTAGCCGACGACAAATGACACACTTTCCTTATGGCTACACTGGCAGAAGGAATCCAATAGCGCTGCCGCAGCCTTGACAGCACATGGTTCCTGCCGCCATGGCCAACCTCCTGATGGATGTTTCGTATGATGAGGTCTGAGATGTGAAGGTCTTTAGCTACTATAGCTGGGTGTTTAGACTCCTCAGGCATGGCAGCCTTACTAAGTCGCCCTCCAACTCTCAACACCCCCTCCTCCAGTATGGGACTGAGCTTGTATATGTGACTGTTTGCTTTCACACACTCTCCCTTATGGAGGCAAGAGAATTCTTCTGGGAACCTTCTCCTTTGACAGAACTTGATTATTTCCAGTTCAGCTTCTCTGATCTCTTCCACTGAGAGACAACCATGATAGGGCTTTTCATCATGCATCTCCTTGTTGAGAGTATCCGTTTGCGTTGAATTAGATGAAGATTGAGCCAGATGTACAGCAACCTCCCTTTTCTTCCTGATTTTCTGAAGTGAAGTCTTGAGCCTTAGAATCCAGGCCATCACTCTTGTGAGACGTGTCCATGATGAGCTGAGGTTTATCAAACGTACCACAGTATCATCTTCCTCTTGTTCCGTGGAAACTATGGCACCTGACACCTTAACCTCTGGGTCTCCAGATGGAAGTTCTCCCAAGCTTTCTGGGTTGACAGGCCACGCTTTCTCTGGATGTATGAGAAATGATGGACCAGACATCCACACCTCATTTTTCAAGAATAGCTCCGTCCTCAAACCTCTGGAGGGAAGGTCCGCTGGATTGTCTGTAGTGGACACATATCTCCATTGTGATGGATCGGACATCTTGAGGATTTCTGAGACTCTGTTTGCAACAAAGACTCGGAATCTTGAAGTTTTGTTCTTTATGTATTTCAGAACAGTGGTGCTGTCTGACCAAAAAACGGAGTCTTGCAGTTGCAGTCTCAGCTCCCTCCTCCACAGCTTGTCCATACGAGCTGCCACCACTGCTGCTGTCAGCTCCATACGTGGGATTGTCACAGGCTTAAGAGGTGCCACCCTGGACTTCCCCATAATGAAGGCACTGTGTGTCTGGCCTTGCTGATTGCTTAACAGCAGGTAGGTGACAGTACCGTAGCCCTCCACACTTGCGTCCGCAAAGTGATGCAGCTGGGCCACGGTTGCTTCTCCAAAGTTGGGGGGTTTTAAGCATCGTCTGATACAGAAGCCTTTCAACAATTGCAGCTCTTTCACCCAATCTGTCCATTCTTGGGTGGCAGATGCTGGTTTGGGGTCATCCCAGCCTAGCCCTTTCCGGCACAGGTCTTGAAGGATCCTCTTGGCTGTGAAAATCACAGGAGCAAGAATCCCTAGGGGATCATAGAACGAGCTGACGGTTGACAGAATTCCTCTTCGGGTCAATGGTCTGTCTTGGAAGGTTATGCTGAACTTAAAGGTATCAGACTGTACACACCATCGCACCCCCAGTGCTCTCTCCACTGGTAAGACGTCCTGATCCAGGTCCAAGTCCTTTACCTCCTTTGCTCTTTCCTCCTCTGGTATTGCTGCCAGCACACCACGGCTGTTGCTGATCCATTCAGTCAAATGGAAGCCTCCCCTGGCGCAGATGGTTCTCAAGTCATCACACAGGGATATAGCGTCGTGTTCTGAGGCTACAGAGGTGAGGAGGTCGTCAACATAAAAACTATGCATGATGGTCACAAAGACCTGTTGGCTGAAGAGCTCTTTGTTATCTTCGGCACATCTCCGGAGAGCAAAGTTAGCACAGCTCGGGGATGATGTAGCCCCGAACAAATGGACAACCATCCTGTACTCTGCCATATTTTTACTGAAGTCTCCATTGGGCCACCAGAGAAAACGCAACAAGTCTGCATCTTCCTCTGGCACGCGGACTTGATGGAACATAGCCTCAATGTCAGACATCAGAACAATGGGCTCCTTCCTGAACCTGGTCAAAACACCAACCAGCGTGCTTGTGAGGTCAGGTCCTTGCAGATGTGCATTGAGCGATGTGTCTTTGAATGATGCCCCACAATCAAAAACAACACGGATCTTCCTTTTCTGGGGATGGTATACCCCGTGATGAGGGATATACCAAACCTTGCCGTCGCTGCGCTCCAGATCTGAGTCTGGCACTCTCTCAGCATATCCATTTGTGATCAGATCATTCATGAATGCAGTGTAGTCTTTGTGGAACGGTGCGTCCCTGTTGAACCTCTTTTTCAGGCTGAAGGTGCGTTGCTCAGCGATCTTGCGGTTGTTGGGCATGCTCACCTTTCTGTCCCTCAGAGGTAAGGCGATGCTATAATGGCCATCCACCAGTCTCACAGTTTTGTCGGCCATTTCTAGGAACCTGCGGTCCTCCCTTGACAACCCTGGTTGTTCATCCTGACTGCTTTCAGGAAAGTCTGCCTTGAACTGTTGATTCCAGAGCTCATCAAGTGTGACAGCAGAAATTCTGTTGACTAAAACTCCAGACTGACGCACAGGACTGTCCCTGCAATCACCAAGTGGTCCATTTACAGTCCAGCCAAGCATCGTCTTCACAGCATATGGCCCTCGATCCACACTCCTGATGACTTCCAGCGGCTCCAAAGCTCTGGGCACATTTGTGCCAATCAAAATCTCCACATCCGCATCTATTTCTGGCAGATGGACATGTCTCAGATGAGGCCACTTTTTCAGGTCCTTTTGACGTGGAATGTTGCTTCTTTTTACAGGCATTTCCTGTTGTGTGAAAATCTTTGGCAGTTCACAGTATGTGTCGCTGTCCAATCCAGCAACTTCCAAGGCAGATGCAATGCAACTCTCAACAACTTTCTCTTGGCCCATGGTGCGCAAAAGAATCCTTGTTTTCCTCCCAGAGAGATCCAGCTTCTCCATCAGACCCACTGTGCAGAAGGAGGCCGAACTCCCTGGGTCTAAAAAGGCGTAGGTTTCCACTACCTTTTGACCTTTGCTTGACTTGACTTTGACTGGTACGATGGCAAGCTTGCAGTCCTGGTCGCCGGCCCCAGTGAGACCACCGGTGTTGACTTTCACCAGAGCACTGTCCACAACACTTATTGATTTTTTCCTGTCTTTCTCTGCCTCTGCTTCCTTTTCCCTTTGATGGATGTGCAGCATGCTGGGGTGTCGTGAGCCACATATTTTACATGAGAGACGTTTCCTGCATTCTTTACTGACGTGCCCTGTGCACAAACAGCCAAAGCAAACTCCATTAGTTTTCAGGAACTCCATCTTCTCACTATGAGCCTCTCTCTCCAGTAGAGTACACGACTCCAGCGTATGGCTGCCTTTCTTACAGTAGAGACAAGTCTTCTCAGCTCCAACTTTGACCTTGCTCTTCTCTGAATGAGGCGTTTTCTTAAGTGTCGTAACAGTTGTGGCAAAACTAGTCCCTCTAGCTTTTGAGCGAGGCATAAGTTTTGCTTTGCCATTGTCTTTGCTTACACCAACTGTCGGCGCATCCTGTATGTCTCCAAATATAGGGTCAATGGCAATCTTCACTTGCCGTTCAACAAAGACTGCGATATCGGAAAACATGGCTCTTCGGCGGTGCCTTTCCTGAATGTCGCATGCCACTGTTCGCCACTTGTCCCTCAACTTGTAGGGCAGCTTCTTAATGACAATGAGCATGTTGGCTGGTGTGTTCAAGTCACACAGATTATATACATCCTTCATGGCAGTACAGCATCCACACAGGAACAGACTGTATGCTTGTAAAGCCTTTGCATCCTCTGACTTAATTTGCGGCCATGAAAATATCTTGTTCATGTAGGCAGATGCTATATGATGCTCATTTCCAAAATGTTCATGCAGTAAAGCCTTCGCTGTGGCATATCCTGTGCCATCAGTTACGTGTTGACAGCTTCTGACTAGATGTTGTGGCTGCCCACTGGTGTATTGCTCCAGGTAATGCAGGCAGTCCACAGGATTATTAGTCTTTGCCTCTATGGTGTGTTCAAATGTCTGCATAAAGGCATGGTACTGTAGAGGATCGCCATCAAAGACTTGGATATCCCTCTTTGGCAGTGAGGCAAGAGTTTGTTGATGCACTAATATTGATGTCATTTCGTTTTGTTTTTCCAATATAGACATAATATTGTGTTCACTGCTGCTGTTGCTGGAAAAACGGATATGTGCATCCTTATGTTGAGACACATGTGGCGCTACAGCAGTAGGGGCTGTGGTCTCTGGTTTTAGGAGCACTGAGGGCCCATGGTGCTGATAATTGGTCCTGCTTCTGACAGGTGACTTTGGCCTTGCACCTCCAAAGTGTGGATTTAAATTTCCAGTTACAGGCTGCATCCATCCCTCCTGTCCATCTTTATTTGGCACAAAAGTCTCTGCATGAATGTTGAGGCCCCTTTTGAAATAAGACTCTATGCCATCCTTTTTCCAAGAACCACGACTGTGTACACTTGAGCCAGAGGACTTAAAAACATTTACCTTCGCCATAGATGCGGCTATCTCAGCCTCCAGCTGAAGTTGCTCTTTATGTTTTCTTAATTGCTCTTCCTGTTCCTCAAGAGCATGCTTTTCTTTGAGCAACCTTTGCCGAGCCAGTAAGGCAGCCATTTCAGCCTCGGCTTTGAGACGTGCAGATGCAGTAGATGAAACTTTAGATCTTGAGCCACTCAACTTGCTGCTTAGGTTTGATATGCTGTCAGTAGGTGCTACTGTATCCTGGTAATCAATTTGAGGATCTTGGTGAAGCTGTGCCATTTCATTCTGGCCATCATTTTGATGATTTTGCTACAGAGACACTATTTCCTCCTGGTAATCGATTTGAGGATTTAGATTTAGGTGAAACTGATGCTGTTTTCCACCTTCCATATCCACCTGTGTTTCCCTTTCCAAGGCCGCTTCCTGGCAAGGCCTGCTCCTGCTGGAGCCTTCCAGTGACATGGGTCTGACGGAGCTTTGCTTGGACGTCCACTGGTCACTTTAAACCAGGCTTCCACATCCTGAACAAATCCTTCTTTACGTTTGTAAATCCTTGAAAACCACTCATTTTGCTTTTTTTGTTCATCACTTGGAATTAAGGGCAACAGAGAATCATGCAAAGCAGTGGCATTTTCAGACAGTTGCACAATTACATCAACCTGTGATTTGACAAGTGAAACATTTTTCTCATCTTTCATGAGCTCTTTCATTGACAGTATCAAACGTTTTATTTCATCCACTTTCCTTTTGCACTCCTTTTGAATTGACTCGATTTTATTTACAAGGGCCTTCTCAGTGAGGATTGGTTTTCTTTTCTCCTCCTCTTTGCCACCAGTTGAACCAGTCTTCTCTGTACCACTCATTTTGAACACACAACAAACTGATAACGAAGAAAATCCAATGCAAAGCCAGCAACATCAATAGCCACAACAAGCCACAGCCTTCACGTGAAAAGGCATGACATCACACAAGCAGATCCAGCATTGCGCCACAAACCACACACTAACTGGGCTCCAAACACAGCAGTCCGCTGGCTGCATAAACTCCCGCAGCAGCAACAACCAACACACCGCTACAGCAACGCTAATTTCCACGCAGCAGTAACCAGTTCAAACTGTTTCCAAGCCAACATAACAGCAAAACAAATCAGGTAACATACCGCTGTTCACAGCGAAGCTGTCCGGCTGGTGCGCTCTCAGGTGGGATGCCCCCGAACCCGTGTGAACGAATGATTCAATTATCCACTTGCTCCGTGAGGTGGGTCCAAAGCGATCCGTGGCTTGTGAAGTCCTTCTGTGGCTCCAATCCGATGCTTTGTGTCTTTTTTTGCTGACAAAATGAAGGCGACTATCCTGAACCACTTAGTCGCCGAGAGGCTGAGTAGGGGAAAAACAATACCTTGCCCGACGCGCTGGCTGTCAAAGCGTCAATGATCACTCCTCCAGAGTACTGCGTATGTAAATTTATTACTGATAACAAAAATAAATGCTTACATGGGGGGAAGGCAGCGATTCAATATACGACAAAAGAACAAAAAGCGGTCAGCAAAAAGTAGCACTTCCCCATTCACCCTCTCATTCAAACCAAAGTCCTGCCAGGTGAACAGCTGATTTTACTACTACCGGTGCTGACGTACCACCACCACGTGACGCGCATCCCCATACGTGACCATACAATAAACAAACATACTATAAAGGCTATAGCTGCCACAAAGAGCTGGCATCTACAGCTAGTTTGTGTTTACCTATCTCTTATCTAAATTGTCTTGTGACAACTGTTAAGGAGACCAAGCTTCCATTTTCTTTTTAGTTCAGTATTACAGTAATCAGAATTTCTATAATTTCTAGATTCCAGCATTTAGTTCAGGAGGAGGTACAGTATATCTTAGCTAGATATTCTTAGATATTCTTCTTATTCCTTGAGTTTTAAGTTGGTTCCTTGTGTTACACAATAAAGGAATATATTCTGTCTTAAAGCTGGGTTAAGGAATGCAGATGCAGGTGATAATTCAGAGGTAAAACACACACACACACACACACACACAGAGAGAGAGAGAGAGAGAGAGAGAGAAATAATGGGTAGGATGGCCATCTTTTTTAATTTCACCATTAATTTAATTTAATTCACTGTTATAATCCCCGAAGGGAAATTGAGAATGCACACTCTAGTTTTTGTTAGTCAATCAATCACACGCATATATATTAGTGTGTACAGGCCCCTGTAATACACACAACCACACACAGGGGGGCCTGTAGGCATGCAAGGGAGGTAGAGTGGCAGGCAGCTCCTTCTTGGTGCGCCTCAAATGAGCAATTTGTAAAGGGGACGGCACCTTGCTCAAGGGTGCCTCGGCAGTGCTCTGGAGGTGAGCTGACACCTCCCACTGTCAGCTCACCTCCGGGTATTTTTTTGGGCGGGAGCGGGAATCGAACCGCCGATCTTGAATCATAGGACGACCCGCTCTACAGCCCGCTTTACCAGGGGCGGTAGAGCAGGTCCTCCTATGATTCAAGATCGGCGGTTCGTCTGAATGTCATGAAGCAATCTTAGTTTAAGGGCGGCACGGTGGCGCAGTGGGTAGCTGTTGCCTTACAACACAGCGGGTCCAGGTTCGAGTCCCGCTCTGTGCGGAGTTTGCATGCTCTCCCCGTGTCTGCATGGGCTCTCTCTGGGTTCCCCCGGCTTCCTCCCACCTCCAAAACCATGTGCTTCAGGTTGACTGGCCGGTCCCAAATTGTGTGTGTGTGCGTGTTTGTCTGTCTTTGTATGTGGCTCCGCGGTGCACTGGCATTGTGCCCAGAGTGTCCCCCGCCTCACGCCCTATGGTGGATGGTGGATGCCATGGTGGATGAAGTGGCAGAAAATGAACGAATGAACAAATGAATGAATCTTAGTTTAAACCAGCTTCCTTGTACCTGTAACAAAAACATCAGCAGTGGACAGTCTTTAAAAACAATCATTATTATTCCAATGACGTGCATCAAGAAAATGGTTTTCTAACACATCAGTGACAACATCCCAACAAGCCTGAACTTAAACTAGTTGGGAGGCAAAAGATTTACCTGAAAGAGGCCCTGGTCTCCACACAGACTCCACAAAGCTAGAAAATAAGACATCACAAAAAAATTAATTTCAAATACAAATGAGTCAGCAGTGGGCTACTGGAAAAAATCAGTGACTAAAAGCAAAATGTTGAGATTTGCTTTTAGTCACTGGTATGTTCAAACATACCAAAAATGTAAAAAAATAAAATAAAACTGAAAAGACCAGATATTGAGATATATATATATATATATGTATAGATAGATAGATAGATAGATAGATAGATAGATAGATAGATAGATAGATAGATAGATAGATAGATAGATAGATAGATAGATAGATAGATAGATAGATAGATAGATAGATAGATAGATAGATAGATAGATAGATAGATAGATAGATAGATACAGAGAGAGAGAGAGACTTTCAGGCTGCTCAAGTCCATACATACGAGGTCTTTCCCAACTATCCTCAAAGCCGTATTAATTGTCTTCACCTGTGGGACGAAGTACATCCATTCGTCCGTCCATCCATTCATCTGTTCGTCCACCAAGTATCTTCACAACCGTTGCAGATAAAAAGATGAAACACAAAGCACATTACTCGGGCAGCAAAGGGGATGAAAATGAGATGATGACCTTGACCTTGAGAAAACTAGGTCATGGTCAAATTTCAGCTTTTGTACACTAAGGAACCAGATAAGATGGATAGACGAGGGAGAAGGCCTGTGAGTATGACAATAGGTCAGAGCACTAGCTTTGATCATTGACCTATCAGGTAGATCAGGGTAGAATTTTGAATTCAGGGGTGTCGCGGGATGTAGCAGTCTCTGACTGCTTTGGTTTTAGTTTTATTTTGTTGTATTTATGGCTGAAGAAGGACTTTAGTTTGCTCTCAGAGAACAAATGTCATGGAAGACACTTACAGGGTGATATGTGGAAAGCACTTACGACTGAAGGATGTGAGGGAAATAGTTTGTGTCTTGCACAACATAACTTTATGTCTTACACAACATAAGTTGTTATCTCCGTGAACCCAGAGCGTCTTGCTTTGTGTGCTTGTTCTGGGAACTGAGGAAACACCTGTAAATCTTGGACCTATATATTTTGAGTGTCAAGCGAGGCAACGTTATATGTGGTTGGATTATATTTCTAGGCTAGGGGTAGTCGACCCCCTATAGACTCCCACCATTGTTTCCTCGTCTCAACACCCAGTCTTAAAGCTTTCATAATAAAATTCTGAAAGACAAGTTCTTGATTTATTTATTCTCTTTATGTAAATAGACAAACCAAAACGTCCGAACCCTTGACTACGTAAAACTCTTCCATCTATCCCTGGACTCTTAGTTCATTCTGTGTCCGATAAAGAACACACAGATAGTTGCATCCTCAACTAGCCTGCTGCTTGTGTGAACTGAATCCAATGCTTTGAATAAGATTACAAGGACGTCTTAGTTTTCAAAGTGTTCATTCTCACTTCAGTAGTAGTATTTGCCTCCTTATTCAGTAGAAAGAGGTTTTCCACAACACATTTTTTCTCACACACTTATCCTGCTATCGCTGTCCCTGTCTCCTTGTCCTTCCTTCTACCTCTCCAATGACTTGTTTCATGCTGTCCTCATCTGTGTATTCCTCCTCACTACTCAACTCTCTCATTGATGATCTTTCCCTGTCCTCTATCTAATTGCTATGTAATTCTTCTTCCTTCTTGTCTTTTCTAAAAGATGTACAATGTAATAAATACTAAAAAGTATTTATTACATTGTTCTCCCTCGATTAGGTCCACAGCTCAGCTCCTCGTTATTAATATCATACATATTTCCTTTTCTATCTCTTTCAGTTCCTCTTTTTCTTTGAGTCATCCTGTAATTCATCCCTTCCCTGTCTATCTTCCCTACCTCTCTTTCTAATGCTCTCTTTAGTCTGTTATACCTCAGACAGTCAGTCATTATCTTAACCCGCTTAATCCGCTGATGCGGGTCGCGGGGGAGCCGGTGCCTATCCCAGCAGTCTCAGGGCGTGAGGCGGGGGACACTCCGGGCATGATGCCAGTGTACCGCGGAGCCACACAGAGACAAACAACCACTCACACTCACATTCACTCCTACGGTCAATTTGGGACCGGCCAATCAACCTAAAGCACATGCTTTTGGAGGTGGGAGGAAGCCGGAGAACCCGGAGAGAACCCACGCAGGGGAGAGAATGTGAACTCCGCACAGAGCGGGACTCGAACCCGGGTCCGCCGTGTTGTGAGGCGACAGCGCTACCCACTGCGCCACCGTGCCGCCCCCTGTTATACCTATGTTTCCCTTCAGAGAATTCAGAGGTGATGGTTTAAATGGCTTTACCTGGTGCCACTTCACCTGGTGTCACTGTCAGTGTTGAATCTTTATGTTTGATGAAAGTCATCTTGACAAATAAAGCATTAAGTGTTATGAACGTGTTTTGGTTTATCTATCGGTAACTTGTTTGTTACAATGAAATACTAAGTGACTCTGCACATAAAGTGTTTCTCTGTTATTCACAGACGTCTGCTATTCAATAAAATATGAATTGTTGAATTCCTGAATAAATTAGTAAATTGTGAAGGAAATTATGTTATCAATTAATATGTTATCAATTAATAATGTGAAGAGTAATGAAAACTTTATAGCTCTTTGGAGGTGGTGAGTCCACTGGGTCGCCGTCCAAGGTTTGTGTAAGTTCAGCCTGGGACGGTGACCTAGCTGTGTTCGTTGCACCCATCACTCATGTCGTTCCAGGAGCTCAAAGGTGTTAACCACATATGTCGAGCAAACAACCTGTGCAATAAAAGGTAATAAAGTCGTAGACAAGAGCACGGAAAACAGGAAACCACAACTGTCTTGCACCTGCTTCAAACTTCCTGCGACAAGTCAACCACAGGGTGTGTCTATTTTTTATGTCTTTTACTGATTAACTGCAATTCCTGGAATCAAAGATGCTTTGACTGCAATTCCTGGAATCAATGACGCAAATCATGTATTGTTGCTATGCTGATGTTCAAATAAAAGAGGACCACGGGCAGCAGAACTTCGGCAGTTCGGAGGAGCGTCTTCTTGTCAAGAGCTCTGCTGTCCCGCGCGAATCCCCAAAGACAACTCTGACTGGTGTGAGTTTGTTCTCGATAAAAACGATGGTGATGTACCCACTAGGGGAATCTTAAATTCCCCTGACATAAATGCACACATTCAGAAATAAGTAAGTAAATAGGTGAATGAACATAGAAGTTTATAACCGGGGATTTTTTTCATTACCAAAATTTTTATATTTATTTATTGATGCATTTATTTATGTATTGCTATATTGATTTATTTATCCTGCTGTCATTTTTTATCCTCACTGTTAACTGATGGGACTGTGCAGTTCTATTTGTTGATTTGTCTTGTCAAGTGAGTTGAAACCTTCAACCATACAACAACCAGCCACGAGGTCTGATCTATAGAGATTATGAATATATAATCCTGAGAAAAGTGTTTTAACCTTTGAATAAAGAAATTGTATTAATCAACACATATGTAATCTTGAAGAATGAATCACAAATCATTAGAAGAGCATGTTGAGCTAAAGATGTATTACAGGATGCAGGTATGAAGATGTGGAAAGTACTGCTGTCAGGGAGTTCGGAAAAAATATAAATATAGAATATCAGACCGGGTTATGGGAGGAAATGGTCAGTATGACCTGGGTCATCTGATGGGAATAGAAGTGAAACTCTTAAAATAAGATTATTTTTAGACTATACATCATGATTGGTCTGACCAGCCAAGGCCAACCCAGAGATTAAAAGGTGTAAAAAGGCTCTGAAATGATCAGAGAATTGGAATTTTCTGGGCTGTCAAGACTGCTATTTTGCAACTTACAATCGAACGGTTGAAATAGAAACTTTTACTCCAACTTGGATTATTCTTCCAAACGCTAGAAGTATTAATTTGACAGAAAATTTTTACTCTTTTCAGATTTTTCCCCCTGCTCACAAGCAGTGGCTATTTTTTTATTTTATTTTATTAACTGTATTAATCCCCGAAGGGAAATTAGGAGTCCACTTTACACACAGGTTAGTGGTGGCATGCATCTGTATATGGTGTATATAGGCCTGTAATACACACACACACACACACACACACACACACACACACACAAACACACACACACACACACACACACACACAGGGCCTATGGGCATGCAGATGAGGGAGAGGTAGAGTGGCGGGCAGCTCCTTTATGGTGCACCTCCAATGAGCACCTTGTAAAGGGGACAGTGCCTTGTTCAGGGGCGCCTCGACAGTGCTTGGGAGGTGTGCAGACGCCTCCTCCTGTCGGCTCACACTCCGAGGTGACTGGGTGGGTGCGGCAATCGAACCTCCATTCCTGGAACATTGGACCACCTGCTCTACCACTGAGCCACTGCCGCCCCAAAGTCTGGTTTGTTGATAACGAGACAACTGATAACAGTAAAGTAGTGGAATTTAGCAGCTGGATAGTCCTCCATGCATGACCTGGTTGGGCACATGGGAGAACCCTGTGATGCTAAGTTTATGAGGATTCATCAAAGTACTTGAGGAATTACTGAAGGATTTTGTGCCTGTTTTTCCTTGTTGGACTTATAGTCTTTGCTGAAGGAAATGGGATTTGTACTTGCTGTGAGCAGCTGGAGTTAAGGAAGGTAATTTATCTATTTTACAAAATTTATTAAAATTAGATCAAGCTTGATTATATACTGCATAATTGATTATTTTTCATAATTGATGTGAATGATTTATAATGCTGTGCTGAAAAAAATTATGTACAGTACATACAATAAAATTCATAAAATTCTACTAAATCTATAGAAGTTTATTTCACCAGGCCAAAAGTCCATGACATGTGACAGTTCTGAGTTAGGAGCTCAAAGGACGGTTATTGATGTAGTTCAGAAGCTATTCAAACAAGAATGTCTGTGGGCATGACTCTGAATGTCTGTGGGCATGACATCAAAAACAGTAGAAAACTGAAGAAAAACTTTTCGTCCACCTGTTAGGATGCTTTTAATGCCCTGACTGACTTCCACCGTGAACCACCACCTTCATTCATTAATTTTCTCTCATACTGTCGTGGAACCGGGCGGCACGGTGGCGCAGTGGGTAGCGCTGTAGCCTCGCAACACGGTGGACCCGGGCTCTCCCCGTGTCTGCGTGGGTTCTCTCTGCGTGGGTTCACCTCCAAAAGCATGCGCTTTAGGTCCCAAATTGACCGTAGGAGTGAATGGGTTGAGTGAGTGGGTTGTTTGTCTCTGTGTGGCTCCGCGGTACACTGGCGTCGTGCCCGGAGTGTCCCCCCGCCTATCCCGCCCTGAGACTGCCGGGATAGGCACCGGCTCCCCCGCAACCCGCGTCAGCGGACTGAGCGGGTTAAGATAATGACTGACTGACTGTCGTGGAACCTTCAATTCTTTACTACCCCCTCGTGGACAAAACCCGTTACTACACATGGTTGTTTGAACTGTTGAACAACGAAGCTTTCATATTATTTATAATTTAATTTTGGTTTTTATGACAGGACGGAAGAGAATCGTGTTCTATTTATGACCTATACCATCCAACGTGGAATGAATGCTATATCTCCTGATCAGACCAGTTCAACCCCAGAAACTCTCAATTTTTATGTTCTACAAAGTCCACTCTGTTGGCTTTACAACACTGTGACAGTCAGCAATTACATGAAACCATCATCAAATCATCACTGGTCAGACTGGGAAGGGGCCCAGAGAAAAATTTGTTTTGGCATAATTACACACGACTCAATGTTAATTTAAATTAGATTGACTTCTGACTGACGTAATTGGATGTAACATAGATTACAATGTCACCAAATGTATGGAGCAGGAGAAGAAGCAGCTTTCGAAGAAATGGCAACAACTGTTTGTTTGTGAAGTCTGAGAACTTGCCTCTTCCCATTATCCTTCCCCCACAGCCCAAGAGCCTGAAACCAGCACTAAGGAGTGAGACCATCCCCCAGAACCAAGCAGAATAAACTCACCACCCTGTTTGTGCTGTTTGGATTCACTGGCTTCATTACTGAGGAGGAACCTGTTACTTCACATGGCAACAGATTCCTTCGTTCCAATAGTTCACACCGAAGCAACACAACAAATGTGAGGGGAGAAGCTGTTTAATAAATTGTTTAAGACTATTTATACAGAATATAAATCCATATCTTTAGACACAATTTATGGATGAATGAGAGAATAAATCACAAATAATACTGACTAGTGGTGTTTTCAAAGGCAGCAACAGTCTTACACTTGTTGGACAATCTGAACCTCCATCATAATCCACATCGCCTTTCACCGTGATCCGTTGTTATGGAGACAGTGTGGGCAGAGCAGCGGTGACAGGGAGGAGCTGATGTTATAGAGGAGGAGGGGCACGTAAAAAAGACTCATACACAGAATGTATGTAAAGGTAGATGTCTGGAAATGACCCTGACTGCTTGACTAAAACAGAACACATCCATCAACACCTGTTAGAAAGTGTTTTATTGATCCGCCATGCACATTTGACCAGGTTCAGAATCTCAGACCCATTTCTTCAAACTTTTACTTTGGTTTTTCTTCAAAAACAGACTGAACAAAATATTCTTTACATGAATGACACCTACGCTAGTACTGGTGTATCGTACTGATTACTACTGTAATCTGCTGACATGTCTGTTGTTAAAGTAACATCAGAAAAATATCATACTTTAATGGTCAATTAAGAATAAACTACGTCCCACAAATGTTGCCCAAACATCAAATCATCATGAGGCCTTTTAAATTTTTTTTTTATTCTGGCATGGAAACGATGAACAACCAGCAATGTGTGTGTTAATTTGCAAACTTTAAGGAAAAACCCTTTCAGCTAAAAACCTCTGTCATTATTAAAACCCATATTCTGATAGGTAAAGGAACGAGGGAGAAATGTTAAATGGCACTTTGGGAGTGCTTTTCTCAATGTAAGACATCCAGCTGAGAATCAATCTATATTTTTTCTCCTTCTCACAAACATGAGGTAATTGGATTCCTTGGGGAAATTTTGGGCTGCATAATTCTCTCTGGCAGAAATTCTGAGGCAGAACATTTTGCATGCTGAAATGATGTGAATTTTTAAATTTTACAAAAATACAGACATAGGGCCAAGATGTCATTATGCGAACAAAAGATGAACTCTAAACCCGACAGGCCCTGAATATAATGTGGTGGAACAGCGTGGACAGTTTTCTACGCTGAAACTGCTGATAAAGTACAGATAGACAGAAACATATGCATGGAGCAGCATTACTAAAACATACAGCAACATACATCTCGTGCTTAGGAGACATGTAACTGATTTAAAACCACCTGGGTGCAAAACAGTGTTGCAGACAAATACTTCAGGTACATGCAGGACTTAAAAACAGATTTGGCAGGCATCAGTTCATCAGCTCCCAAACAAAGCAGTAGAATGATAATGTACGCACAGAAACCCAGTGAAAAAAAAACTTCACAGTGTACACCACAGTCTCAGATTCAGCAGGATGTAATTACATGAAAACAGTGACTTGATGAATCCTTTACAGCTTCTTAACTTCAGTCCAGATCATGAAAACAGTGATAATAACAAATCTTTCACACATCTGTCGACTTGGCTTCTGAAAAATCAAGTTTAAGCGACGGGGGAGAGAATATTCAGTCTACATATGCTGTCGACATTCGTTCAGCCGGTGATTACATAGCACATATCATGTCACAAAAGTTAAGTATTAAGGATAGAGTAAAATGTTGACACACATGTGACACGCTGTGACGACATTGCATTGAGACCCTCCAGTACAAGCAGAGCAAACTTACTCTTCCATCCAGTCCTGACTCCAATGCACCCACATCATTATAACCTGATGTACTAAATAGCTTTCCTCATTCAATGTCCTTCAGTTTGTCAAACCTCTGGAAACACAGGAGGTCCTCAGAGTTCTTCACACCAACAGCAACCTGTGGAGGACCTGACGCCGTCTGCATGAAGCGTCTCTTTCTCCTCAGCGGCCTCCTTCTCTGGTCCTGACTGACGAGGAGGTGAGACATCGCTCTGCAACACTGCTGGTGACCTGCAGAAAAACATCTGATCATCATTCTTGGATTCATTTCACTCACACATTATTTATATATATTTAACGTAATTTCCAGACTATTGAATACAACAAACAAAGACAAAGAGCTTTATTTGTCATTATACAGGAATGGTACAATGACATTGAAAGGCCAGATGGAAGGTCGGTCTAGAGCTGCTGCACCATGGGTGTGCTGCCACTGTGGGCCAACATGACCTAATATTCCTTAAATGCATGTTTTTCCTGATAATGGGGGGAAACCGGAGAACCTGGAGAAAACCCAGTCAGACACGGAGAGAACATGCAAACTCTTCACAGAAAGGCCACGTTGGAAATGATGGGGTTAGAACCCCTGACCTTCTTGCTGTGAGGCAGCAGTGCTAACCACTACTCCACCGTGCCGCCGCACTAAGCTGCACCATGTTTTAAAAGAAAAAAAAAACTTTGCACCTATAAGCCGCATCTGTGTCTAAGCTGCAGGTCACATGGTGTTGTAACACGACATATTTACAAAGAAATATTTTTTAAAATATTCATTACCGCTTTTTTTCAGAACAATGCCTGTAACGCGGCAGTAATACAACATCTCCAACATCTTGCCATCCATTCATTGACGCCAAACTTACTGTACATGCAGCAGTTCTATTTCCAACTTTGTCAGCCAGCTCAATTGCCTTATCTTAAAAGCTGCATCATGTGGCTTATTTTGTATGTTTTCCACCAGAAAATGTGTGCATGATGTGCATAATATCTGTTAAAAACACTCAAACTACGGCAGCGCCATTCCTCGAAGCATTATGTCTTCCATCTGTCCGTCTTGCTCTGGCGCTTCCTGGAGCGCCCCCTGGAAGACATTAGCTTGTAAAAATCTATAGATTAACCACATCTGCTGCAGGTTTCATAGTGTGATAAAAAGTAGCGGATTATGAACCAGAATATACAGTAAACTCACAAAAAAAAATTTCTATGGGGATGTAGCGCAGTGGTAGAGCACATGCTTTGCATGTATACTTCCCCGGCAGAAGCCAATCAGCTGTGGGCCAGTCCCAAGCCTAGATGAATGCAAGTTTCAGAAGGAAGGCGTAAAAACTTAACCAAATAAATTTGAGTGTTCATCCAAAATGAAAAAGAACGACACACTATGATGATCCCTAATGTGACGAGCCAAAGGGTGCTTTTTGTGATTATGCTCAACATACAAAGTTTGATCTGATTTTTCAGTCTGAACGCCCACATTTTAAAGGAATCGTCAAACATCTTCATCACAAACGACACCGTGTTTAAATAGTCTCAGCCTATAAAAAGCCACAAATCACATAGCTGCGGAGTCACAACAGTGTTGTGCCAGAGGCTTGTCGGAGGAAAGGTGGTCAATCTATAAGTCACTGGAGAAGTGAATGCTCACCTTTCCACGACAGTGTTTCTATACCAACTATATGTAACCACACATCGCGGTCGTCCAAGTGTCACGACCAGAATCATCCGTATCAGAGCTGTCCCTTAGAAACAGTCGTGGAGGACTGGAGGAGTACTACTCTGTGTTTTTGGGTTCTTTTACCTCCTGTTTCGTGTTTATAAGGAACAAAATATAGGTCGTCATTTTCATATGACACAAACTGCATAACCAAATCTACAAATATATGTTGTGTGACCTTTTGATATCCCTTGCATCTCCTTTCTGTCACGCGTAAGCTGTTTAAAGTAAGGTGATGTGATGTACCGGTATTTACCTGAGGAGGTGGACAGTGTCTCATGACAAAATGTGAACAAAGAGAATGGCCAGGCCGATGTTGAGCAGGATAACCATGCATATCATGATGGTGTTTGGGCCCTTGACAAGACACAATGTAGAAGAGGAGAGACTGAATTCAGAGAAGCATATTCAACACAGTGAAGTCACTTCCTGTTATGGGAAACACATTGCAGTTACAAATTTGCATTTTGTGTTGTTTGACTTGAAATTTAGTCAATACAATCAAAGTACCTTAATGAACAAAGGTGGAAGGTAGAGCAAAAAAAAAAAGATGACAGAGATCGACTTCCCAGTGCTTACAATAGAAATGATCAATTTTGGATATTTGGCTTCAAAATCAAACTTAGACTTCATGCTAAATAGTTGACTCATATTATGCATAAATGAAGATATTTTATGACTAAGTCTTGCATCAATTACTGGAAGTGATTTGGGTCTCACCTCCAGTTCCAAAGACTCTACAGAAACCTCACTGTTTTGGCTCGGCACCACGGCCTTTTGTCTGGCTTCTGCTTTTGGATCCACCTTTGGCGCTTGTTTGGCTACCATGGCTTTGGCTTCCACTTGTTTTGGCGCTGGTTTGTCTTCAAGCTTGGATGCAGGTTTTGGCGACGGAGATGGACTGGGTTGCCTTTTGGGTAACGGCTTTGTCTCAGCTTTGCTGGAAGGCCTACTCACCTCCCTGGATTCCACTTTGTTCTCAGTGACAGACGGGGCTCGTTCTGATGGTGCTTTCTCACTTTTGACCTTGGTGGGTTTTTGCTCGGGGGTGACGGCTTTGGAGAACACTTTGGAGGTGGGCTGTGGTACTTCTTCATCTGCAGCCATGAGGCTATTCCTGACAGGTGCGGAAGCAACAGGGACAATGTCCGGAGCTTTTGCCTCCGAGTCAAACTTCTGCAGGGGCTTGATCTCCAGGTCGGAGCCCTGCTCCAGTTTGCTGCTCTGACGGCTGGGGGTGCGAGAAAGGCTCTGGCTGCTGGGGGCCCCTCCGCCCTCAGGCGCAGTCGAAGCTGGAGCAGAAACAGAGGTTGAGGGGGTTGCAGGACGACTATTTGGCTTGCTTCCCTTAACACCAACACCTTTGCTGTTCTTATCACAGTTCCAGCTTCCTGGACCGAGGAGTTTGGGGTCTTCTTTGCTGAAGATGCCTGGGCTCGGGGAGGGGGTGCGGCCTGGGGAAGAGCCAGGCATGAGGCTGTCGAGTTCATTCATGAGTGGACTTTCCGGGGGTGTGGGCAGGGGCTCTTCTTCAGCCAGCAGCGGCTCATGCAAGACAATGTCTGTGTTCTCGCTGCCCTCTACAACCTCCTGCAACACTCTCTTCTTCAAATACTCAGGACCTGTGAAAGAATCCAACCCTATGTCAGTGTTTTTCTCACAGTCATTTACACAGCATTGATAGATTAATAGGCAAACATGAGGAAAATCTGCATTTAGTTTGTTAGTCTTCTTTCCATCTGCCATATTTTTATTTCTAGAACTGATACTCGGGCTCTCTGTTGTCTACTTGTTGAGATCTGTTTGTGGAGGTGGCGGGTCTCCACTGGGCCCCGTCAGGAAGCTGGAAACCTTTCTTTTACAATGTGATTCCAAAACAAAACAAAAAAAACACAATAAAAAACAAAAAAAAATGCATATGCTTCCGTCATGGCACGGCTGTTTTTGTGCTAATGTGTCACCAGAATTGAAATGAAACTGATCCCAACGACTCAATAAGATGTGCCTTTTTTTAGACATTCAAATGTAGCGATCCTAGTGGGAAGCCTCAGCCAAGGTTCTGCTAGCTCAAGCTAAAGGAATGCAAGGGGACATTTTATAAATGAGACCAGTGGAGAGCAGTTATCACTTTATATTTATTGTCTCCTTAGATTTCAAAAAAGTAAGTAGTGATGTTTAAACTGACAAAGAGAAATATGTCATTTTTTCAGAATATGAAGACAAAAATGTTGGAGCACATTGGTGCTTTGGGTCATCAGGTCTGTCAAACAGTTGCCTCACTGTACTGTCCTTTTCTACAAGGATCAGGTCTGGACCGAACAGTTCTGGAACTCCTCTGTAGAGTGTTATGTTTCACATGGGCTTTTAAAAATGGTCGATGACAGTGCTCCAGCAGCTCTCGTGTCCTACCAATAAAGTCACTAAAGGTTCTGTTTGTTACGCTGAAGTAGGAGCCAAAAATCTTTGGTTCTCTAAACTTACACTCCTTGTTCTCACGGTGCAGATACATACAGAAAAGTCTCGGGAGCGCCGACCTCTGTCAACGCCCCCATGCAATATGTGCATTACATTTCATTTCACCATGAGGACATTGTTTTCCGCTGACCTGGCTGGTAGAAGGAAGGCGAGAGCTCTTTGGCCACCAGTCTAGCGATGCTGGACTCACTGTTGGCGGCCTGAGCGGCCTGCTCAGCTCCCTCCGCCTTCACCTTTGAATGGGCCGTCCTGTAGATGACACACAAAAACCACTGATACTTCAACAGTCTTCTTGAGAGCTCGGCATGCTGGGAAAATGTTCGCGCGATATAACAGAATCAATAACACCACATGCTTGTTCATCAAGAATCTACAAATACTTGACTATTTTCAGAGTAGCATCATTAATGGAACATGACTTACTTATTTGTTTATTGTGAACAAAAACAGGAAGTAGTTATATGTGCATATGATGTGAAACAAGGGGATCACCAAAGTGAGAAGACTTTAACTACTGGGAGTGAATGCCTGCATGAAATTGCAGGAATACCCATCAAATATTTGCCGGGACATTTTAGTGTGGATCAAAGTCTGGCCCACAGACTGATCCCATCAATAGAACCAGACGGGCATGGCTAAAATTGCAGCATCTGACTGCTGGGAGTTCAAGGCCTCTGCTATCAAGTGGGAGAATTACTGATTGTGATTACTCTGTGGATACTTGACATACTGAAACTTTACACTGAGCTGAAAATAGCGCCCTGCTCCACTTGAAGACTCAGAGGCGAAGGTGCTTCCCAGAGGAACAATTAGAGACTCCTGAGGTCCCAGTTTGAGATAGATAAGCTCCACCTGTCCACACACAGTCAGCACCTCCTCTTCTAGGAGGCCATCAGCCTGTTGTGTCAAATCACTGTTTACAGTAACATTGAAACGTCCATTAAAGGCTGTGATATGAACAACAGCAGCCTCTCCGTAGCAACACCTTCCAGAACTTACATACTCTTAGTGTAGAAATACTGACATGATGGCATGAAATGAAATAAACTTTAGAATTTTTCCTAAATATACTGTTTTTATGAAATAGAGCTCTTAAATTATAAAGATGCTAATTAATATTTTTCTTTTTATCAATAAATAATATGGTAGCATCTCAGTTTCTCACTTTACTTCTCATGTAACAGACAATCTAAATCAGGATAAATATAATTTATTTGTAGCTCCGCCAAGGACTGAATGTTTGCTTGTTTGTTTTTCTGTTTGCAGGAATATTCAAAAGCTTGACGTTAGATTTTGGTTAAATCTTTTGGAGAGGAAGGATTTTGCACAAAGAACAACCCATTGAACTTCTCTGACAAAGAAGATGAGGATGAGGAATAGGGATGATTCCACACTCTATTTATCTAACATCATGGACAATGTCTACAATACATTGACAAAAGGACAGGATGACATCACCATAAGTTCTACCACACATCAAAGTGGATCCAAGAAATACCATGGTTCTGGTGATCCATGGCTTTAAAATTTAGAAATAAGACAAATTTAGTGATATCTATAGGAATTGGGGGAAATTCACTACAGTGAGGAAAAAAAAAAACGTTACAAACACACAAAATATATTCTGATCCATTTCTAGTTCTGATTGTGGTCCTCCAGAAAACCACTTTGATAAACTACTGTTTCTCTTGAATAAATATTAAATCAATTAGGATTTCAGTTTAGTTTCTTTATTAGAGGTGAAAAGCTTTCTAGACAAGTAAAACAACTTCGTACTTCCTCTGTCCATGTGCAGAGCTGGCATAAACCATGGCTGTCGTTAATGTATTTTTATTAGATATTTGTTTCCACTGTAACATTACTGTTTGTGGTTCTTTATTTTTTGTGCCTTTACTGTTTCACTTGTTAAACTGTTTGTAATACTTGAAGTTTAGTAAACAAACCCAAACTTTTTGTGCTATGACTGTTGCTGACTTCTTCTCTGTAATGGCTGTAATGCTGGTGTTAACCGCTACCACCCCCTTCAGGTATGTATTAGTCACTGCGTAATTTAATTAAAAAAATAATCCACATTGTTATTCTCCTAACTTTTTAAACTGTAGCTTTTACATGATTTACTTGATGAGATAATATGTCAGTTTTTGTTTCAATGGACCACAGACTTGGCTTAGTGTTCAGAGCAGTATCATGTGACTTCACACGTGGCGGTAAAAATTAGTCACTGCTCATTTTTTTTACTTACTACCACAGAACTACTGCAATAAACATGTTTATTCACTTCTGACCAGCTAAAGCTAGCTGAAACCTACATTGAAACATCTCAGTACCATAAAAGTGTAGAAACCTGACAACAACCATTTATTCCCTTTTGCTATTTAGTTTGGAGGAACAGCTCACTGCAAAAAAGAAAATAGATGAATGCAGTGCCAGGAGGCTTCACTGAGCAGCTGAATGCAGTGTTCCACAGTGGAATCCTGTTTGAAAAAGGCCAGCGCTCTAAGAATAAATCCTCTGCTAAGGTTCTAGTGGCTAAAATTGGCTAGCATAACTGCTAACAGTATGGTAGGTGTCAGAGTGAATGTGAGGGATTGTTTCAACTGTTAACTTACACCTGAACGCAGACTGAGCATTGTTCAGCTGTCGAGTGTTTATGAACGTTTGACTCCAGCAGTAATATTATATCATAGAGGTCATTATCACATCAGCTCCGGTGTATCACTGCCACTGTTTCCAGCACTGTGCCAGACAGAAATAATCATAACAAGCTTAATAAGTGTCATAATACGCATTTTAAACTAAAAATATACAGTACTGGAAACATAACCATATGATAAGTTAAGGAAGAGAAATAATAGCATGTCACTTAAATTAAAATGATTTAACGTGGAGGCAAAGTCTTTGAGTGTAAAGCACTGACATACAGTAAAACACCTGATATGGAAATTTTATTGGCTTCTTATTCACACAGAACTGGAGCATCATTCAAGCTGACCTGAAGTCGTGCTTTTTTCCCTCTTGATGACTCTTTAAATCTCCTTGAAAGCTTATCAGAGAAAGAGCCAGCAAAGAATGTATCTGCAATCAACGTCTAAAAAGTTTAAGTTTTAAAGGCATTTAAGTTGAACTTTATATCCAAATATGTTCTGGAGCAATTCAAAGGAAAAATTTTAAGATTCTTTCTATCTCAAAACATGAGGCTTCACCCCGCCATGACTGGCCACTCCTCCTTAGCTGAAAACGTTGCATTAACTAAAAGTAAAACATTTCTGAAGCGCGTCTGAAAGTAGAGACATAATTACTCAATTAGTCTTGTTACTTTGTTACTTACTTAAAAATTACCAATAAATCACTGAAGTCAAAATCTGCCCCTCCTTTAGAGACTTTATTGTGGTTCCAGTACTTCTCTGCAAACAGACATGAAATTTGATATTTTACACTGTGACCTAAATACTCTTTATGCTTTTAGGGCTACCTTTAAGAGAGCCTTAAAGATGTCAGCTGCAGGATGAGGCTGTCAAACCTGAGAGATAGCACATAATTTTCACGCCTTAAAACTTAATTTAGAGTCTTTGCAAACGGTGTTCTGCTGGTTGGACGCATTTGTTTTCTGTCACGCTGCAGCTGCCCGGAGGAGGATGATGGCAGGAGATATTCTGTCATTCTGGCATGTGCCACTGGATCTTTGTGGAAGGTCCTAATCAACTGAGCCGTGTGCGCGTGTGTGTGTGTGTGTGTGTGTGTGTGTGTGTGTGTGTGTGTGTGTGTGTGTGTGTGTGTGTGTGTGTGAGGCATGGAGGACTGATTTGATTCCTATTAAAAGACGACAAATATTTTGACCACAGAATAATTCAGCAAATCTCAGCAAAATGCAGATTCATTAACAGTTAACTGAAAATTCACAATCGCAACGTTGCAAAGAGGTCACAAGACAAACGGCGACAGAGGTCTGGTTGATCTCTTTCATGACTCGTCAGTTTTCTCTCGGTTAAAGTGATAAACTGACATCAGACCCCAACCATGTTTACAAATGTTAGTCCTGGCTAAAACGCTGGAATCAGCAATACAGTCTGTAATCCAAGCTGCACAACTAAAGCTAGGTGTGGTACATGTACACGCTAACCCTTTATACCCGAGCACTTGCTTATGAGCTGTGTCATATTTATATCCGTGGAACGATTTGACACCCCTGCTGACGCAAGATGGACCCGGATCTCTGTTGCCGGCCAGTCGTGGGCAACAGAGATGTGGAAGGCTGTTTCTGCACAAAAATGAAAGTTTGTGCAGAAACGGGACATTTGATTGGCTGCGACAGGAAAAAGTAAGAAGAGTCATTATTTGATACAAGAGTGCAGACAGAAGTGGAGAGCCTCTGTGATTCAATATCAGAAGACAGTAGGAGTGTCTGTGACTGGGCAGGAAAGATGGGGTTTGGAGCCAAGGGGGGGGGGGGTAATCAGCTGTTGCATTCCCCTGTGATTGTGATACAACAAGAGTGCGCCAGTCCATATTTAGTCAGGGCTCCTCTGTGACCACAGGCCCCATTTGTGTGCGTCATTTACACGGTGACCTGACACACAGGTCCTCCTTCAGCCAGCCCACGCAACACAACAATGTCCACAGAGGCCCAATGCTAACTAAGCTAAGCTAACTGGGACCGACATCTCCGGCCGATCGCTGCAGAAGGATCCCAGTGTGACGACACACAGGTCAGCGGGACAGCAGTGGAAAGGGTCGGTTCCTCAGAGGTCCCATTAGTGAGGACCTGATCTGGAGTCGTTTCATTGTTTTATTTATTATTTTATTCAACTCTTGCGTGTCCCATGTTTTATTTATCTTTTAATACTTTCTGACGCATTACACGAGCTGAGATACAAGCATTATCTCCAGTGACTACACTATGTGATTGTTGTGCATAAGAAAAAAAAAAGCCTTGAAGAAAATGAGAAGCATGTGATGAAGAACTGCTTTTTCACATTTTACAAAATTTCATATAATATAATACAGTATAATATAATATAATATAATATAATATAATATAATATAATATAATATAATATAATATAATATAATATAATATAATATAATATAATATAATATAATACTAGCGGGACCCGCGGAAATTCAATGACAAAAAAATAATATCAGACTTTGTTTGTTCTCTTTTTTTTCTTTGCTGTCACAAGAACACAAACCACTGTGTCCAACGAAGCTGTAACGGCTCCGTGTGTGTGGGACGGACGAACACGAAGACGAAGGTCGCTTCATCGTTACGGTCTGGCCACCCGGGTAGATGCGGGCTTCGTGACTTCAGTCCTGGTGACTAAAGCATCGGGGTTCCCCACACAACAACGTGAGGTCCGTCACAATCAAAGAACATAAACAGCTGTTTGACGAAGCCAAAACGGCTCTGTGAGAGACATGGACAATTGTAAAGACCGGGGCTAACTCGGTTAGCGACCCAAACTTCCAGGTAGACGCCAGAAGTGTGACAGCGTGAGGTTTTCAAGTGAGCTTATTCAAATATATGGGTGGGGATAATATCTATCCATATTCTTATCACCACTTTATCCGCTGTCGCGGGTCACAGGGAGCTGGAACCTATCTCAGTTGGCTTAGGGCGTGAGGCGGGGGAAACTCGGGGCGCGACGCCAGTGCACTGCGGATAATATAATATAATATCATATCATATCATATCATATACAGTGATCCCTCATTACTGCGGTTAATGCGTTCCAGGAACCACCCGCAAAGACGAAATTCCGCAATATAGCGACAAACTATTAATTTTATTATTTACGGTAATTTAAATGTTTATGAACCCTCCCCATACTGATATTTAAGCACCATCTATCTGCATTACCTATTCCCACACTCTTATTGACTGTTTAAAGCACTTTTGTGTCTCACAGAGACTCACGGAATGGAGCTCACTTCTGGATGCCGTCAGCAAATAGAATGCACGTACAGTATCAGGTGACTACCTACTAAAAATCCACGATGAGACGAAGCTGCGTGTGTTAATGCGCGAATGCGCGAGGGTTTACTGTAATATAATATAATATACAAGAAAAAACATTCTATTTCATAAAGTATCCAAAGAAAGCCTAAATTTCAGGTGAAATATAAAGAAGAATGGATTTTTTGAAAGACTTTGCTTCACCTCTGAGTTCGCCGAGGTTCTGTAGGTGAACTTAAAGCACTGATCTGATGAGCAGCCCATAACTCTTACATACTGCTTATACTATAACAGTTCAATATTTAGATTTCAACCTGTCGGGACCGGGTCTGCAGTCCATCAGCGCCAGGATCGCTGCTCTAAACACAGAGATTATTTCAGGCCGCGGAGACGACTGTGTGCAGCAGCCTGTTTGGACGACAGCCTTGACCAACTTTGTCCTTTGAGCAAGTCAAAGCTACAGCTTTAGTCTCTTCCTGTCGGTCACATCAAACTTCAATCCTTCAATAATGAGGAATACTTTGACAGGATGATAAATGTCAGTTCCCTCTCCTGCATTCACTAAAAAAGTACAGTCCTATGAAGAAGCAGTATCTCATTTGTGAGCTCTGGAAGCACTGGCAGCGAGCTAATGCTAACTTTAGACATGCTAGCTCTTCCTTACCGGCTTCCAGTCTTCGTGCTAAGCTAAACAAACAGCCTCCTTGCTGTTTGCTTCAGATTTAAGAGAATTTGAAGCAATTTGCACATTCCTTAACCTTAGAAAACATCTCCCCAGACTAAAGCTGGTTTAGACCAAGGTTGGAGGAGAAAAAACTTCCTAAATTGACTTCCCCTCAATCTCTATGTTCACTAAGAAGAGGGTGAAGGGGAAATCTGGACAGCGCTGCTTTAGAAGTTGGTCCAGACTTAGCTCCTGACGTGTCGGACAGTATTCGGTACCAGTTCAGATTTAGCCACAGAGGGTGAAAGGCTGTGAGGTTAGCAACATTAAAGTCCCAACAACTTGTATTACATTCATAATGGAAGCAGTGATTCAGAATGCGGTTATCCACCGCTCATATTTTCCACTTGAGCCTCTGCTTTCTCTACTTCTTATCTGTCATACGGGATGAAATAAAGATTACGACTCTTTGGTTGTGCTTTTAAGTGACAGAGGCTAGAAGAACCATCTCTCTCATGTTCCTACCTGGAAGCAGCAATCTCTGCCTTCTGCTTGGCGATGGCGGCGGCCCTCTGAGCGCCCTCCACAGCCCGCTCCACCTTATGTTTGATCTTGGTTCCCTTCAGCTGGATCACTCTCTTCTTCATGGCTTTGACCAGCATGTTGTTCATGTATTTGCCTTCCTCTTTCCCTCCCTCAGCGAAGGTGGTGCAGCCGTATCCATGTCTCTGGTTGTTCAGCCACTCACCTTCATACTTCAGGCCGCTGGATCTTTCACTTATTCCATATCCTGAGCGCTTATCGTTCTTCCACTCGCCCATGTAGACCTCTGTAGTGGTGGCGTCAATGTCAGCCTCCACAGGGGGGAAATCTTCAGCTCCAGCCAGGCTCTCATCACCGATGCTGATGGTGGAGTTGGTGTCGCTGGCGTTGGAACTAAGAGCTGATTCTGTCCTCAGGAAGCTGATCTTACTTTTCTGGCTGGACAGGGATGTACTAGAGTCTGACTTCTTCAGCTTACCCAGCAGGGAACTCCGGCGGAACAGGCCCTTCTTCTTTGGTTTCACTGCATCAGGATCCACCTGCAAGGTGAGGGCGAAGCCTCCACGGGACGGTCCCAGCTGGGTCGGGGTGGCGACGGGCGTGTCCTCGCCGGAGGCATTTGTGGCGGTGATGATGGGGATGTCTTGCTGCAATACGGTGCCATTGCTGTGCTCGCTTCGAAGGGAGGTGAGGGAGGTGCGGAGGGGAGAACGGACAACTGCTGCCATGCCATATGGGACGCTCTGACGGACGCCATAGCCGTGCCGCATACCGCCAGTGAACTGACCCTGAAAGGTACCTGCAAACATCAGAAAAGTATCAAACCATAAGAGTTACATAAGCGCAAACGGCATTCCCAGTCCGTCAGCTGGAAGGGCCACCAGGTATGGTCCCGACTAGAGTATATGGAAAAACAAGGCTGTGAATTTTAGACTTAAAGGTGAAGCGTCCTGAAGGGCCAACCTTCAGGTTCAGAACCTGGGAGTCGTTACACAACGGCATATTAGCAGTAGCATTTCGAACATGTTAGCAAGCTTATGCTGCAAATAGAAACTCAGCTCAGGCTACTAGCTTTAGCCACGGGGGGAAATAGTTTACTCCACACTGTCTTAAAAACGTCCAGTGAGTCTCATCGCCTAACCCCCCCTAACCCTCACCCTCCACACTGTACAGTCATCTTGAGTTCTACTCTCATGCTAAAACTGACATGCGTGTGGATTATAGTGGCAGCTAGGCCTGAGGCCAGGGGGTGGGGGGTTGGTGGTGGGGGCATGGAGCCTGTGGACTATTCTTACATCCTGACATCTGGTGCCATCACACCCCCCACTGTAACTTCCACCAGACTGGACTCAGAGCTGATGAGTCAGCTGTTAAGAAGAGATAGGGGGGGTGTCACTGCTTTTATCCAAATCAATTCAATCTATTGATCATGTTTAGTGTCCTCCATGCAGTGAGTGGTTGGGCTGATCAATCGCCTTACAGCTGTAATTAACGCTTCACTTCGTATGGGTTCACCCAGTAGCTTCACCTCCACCTGATCAGTTACACCACAGGGAACAGACTACTTTCACTTTTGGTACTTTAAGATGTTGGTGTTGGTGCGCTTGAAAGAAATGGGAAAGATTCCTGGGGGGCGCTGATTTCCATCCAGCTCTGAGTGACAGCAGCAGACATCACAAACCACCATCAGGTTCACCAAACTGATCTTTTTTTTCTTTTTCTTTTAATGAACACGAGACAAACATGAGAAGCTTTGTCATACTTCTTCTTCCTTCATTATCATCACCATCCTCCTCTCATCAAACGGACACTTATCCAGCGTTTCCCAAAAGAAAAAACAATCCCATAGATGTAACATTTTAGTTAAACGTTATTTCCATTCTATTCAATTGAACTCCACTTCTCCTCTTTTAAACCTTACGTCTGTTTTTACGTTTTGGGCTATTTTCTTCTTCTAGTCTGTTACACACATAGAACTGAAGACCACCTCTGTCGTTTTAGAGGGTCTTAATATGCAACTGTGCAAATTTCCCCACTGAGGAACTAAAATGTTTATCTTACCTTATAACTTTATTGAATTTAAAGCTCTGAGCGTTTTTTCATCGACAATAACATAATGAGTTTAAATCTCACCTCCATCTGCGTAAGTTTCCGTTCCATATCCATCCTGAAGCCCATTATTCCACGTTCCTTCGTACTTCGCTCCGCTTCCAGCACTTATCCGGACCCCGTATCTGCCTTTGAATCCATGAGTCCATTCCCCTTTGTAAGTCCAGTGTCCTTTGATTTCTAGTCCCAGACCGTGGCGCTTCCCCTGCGACCAGTACCCCTCGTAGGTGTTTCCACTGGGCCAGGTGTAAACTCCCACCACCTCGAAGCCGTAGTTCCAGGAGCCGGAGAACTCGCCCTGGCCTTTGGGTCCAGTGCAAATGCCGTGACCGTGGGCTTTGCCACCCTCCCAGCCTCCGCAGTAAGCCCCACCATCGTCAAACTCAAAGCGACCTCCACTCATGCTGTTACGCAGGCCAATAACGCGCGAATCAGAACGTAAAGGTGTTTTAATCTGTTACCTGGCTGAAGACAAAACCTCCGTCAGTCTGACATCACCCTCACCTGACATCAAATCTGATTGGAGATGTCCTTGTTGCTCAACTTGGGGGGATTTCTTCCTCTGTTGTTGCTTTTGGGATCTTTTAGCGAGTCCATTAAACTCCCAAGACGCAAAGCGCACCTTACCGAAACTTGTCTTTGTTTGTTTGCTTTAACTTCAGTTATTCTTCTTGTCGTCGGTTTCACCAATCAGCCTAAATATCCACCCCAGAATGAATCATGATATACTATAAACTTGGATTAATGCTTCTCGAATCGGATTACATCTGTTTTTTTTTTACGAGCCACAGATCTTACATGGCTTCTCCCAGGTGGCCACAGAGAAAGAGCCCCCCTTCCCCCTGTCCCTGCCACCCAGCTATCTCCTCCGGTCGCTGCTGCAGGAGATATTTTAGCAGACCTAACAAGGCGACCAATCCAGACACACACCCTTCCAAAAATACAACCCAATCCTTACTCTGCTGCCTGCAAGGAGCCATGCCACAGACTTGCCACCTCGGAGCTGAAGTAGACTGACAACCCATCCTGGAGTTTGTTTTATAGGGTTTCCGCTAGACGCCCACGACGCCCCGTTAATGCAGTAAAATACTCTTTAATAGGTTAATAAACTTGATAACGGAGACACCTGATGGCGGATAAAGCGCCACTGATATTCCTGCGCGCCCGGAAAGCGCACGATAATAATCCAGTGGGAACAGTCTACTTCTACCTTTATGTGTAGGCCTATGTGTGCAGCTCTCATGTTTATAGATCTGTGACCTGTTGATTAACTTATATTTGGGATATAATTCTAATATAAATCCACAAGTTGAAATAAAGAGCTTAGTTTGTTTACTGTTCTTAAAGACACGTTATATTAATTGATAAATTATATTTTTAATTTAATGCAATCCTTTAATATATTTACTGATAATGACACGTCATTGGACATTACATCCAACTTCATTTTCAGATAGCGTGAATTCATGTTTTTAATTCCCCTTCCTTTAATAATTGTTTGGCTCTTTGTCTCCCTCTAGTGGACAACTAGAGACCAGTCAGGCAACTGGATTCAAAAACACGGTAACGGATTAATTAAAATTTTAAATGAATTTTTGTTGTAAAATATTAAAAACTTATATTTGATGCTTTAAATTATTATCTTAATTTAATCAGAACTAATTCTTGAATTTGATTAACGTTTGATTAAAGCTGAGAGATTTACTGAACACAAAGAGAACTTTGTGCACAGTAAATTGAATTTCTTGTGATGATGTTAACCTCCGGATGCGAGAATACAACAAGATGCTGTTGAAATTGAAGTAACTCATTTTTTAAAGTTATTGAGCTCTGAAGAAAACCACCATATTCCAGGTGAAACACACTTCATCTTTATTTACTGTATCCACGTGACGTCCCGTCCATTCAATCGGATCACGATCAGATCAATACGGGATTGTCGCTTTTAGCTTTAGACGAGATGAGGCCGAACGTTATTAGATAATAATAACCACTACAAGTAAAATACAGGCTGATATTTTCACATGACACAAACAGATTATTTCTATTGATTGATTGGTTGATAGATTTCTATATGTGAAACGTAAATCAGCGAAAGAATACGAACTCCATGTCGGGCTTCCATATATTTATTTAAAATTTCTTACACAGTTTATTCTAGCCCTGGCGCACGCCCGGGATTCGCCAGCAGCCACGTCCTTACTGGGATCCGATTGACCTTCCGTCGGCGCGCCACCGCGCATGTTTGTGCGTAAACTCGTCATGTGATGAAACGCGGTGCCCCGCTGTAGGTGCAGTAGTGATGTGGGTTAGGTAAATACTTGCGTGTGGATTGAGATCATTTAAAATCTCTCTTTCCGTTTGGAAGACAACAAAACCTGAACGACGGAGCGGAGCGCGATGACGCGGAGTTGGAGCAGGAGCTGATTCTCTCTCTCTCTCTCTCTCTCTCTCTCTCTCTCTCTCACTCTCTCTCTCTCTCTCTCTCTCTCTCTCTCTCTCTCTCTCTCTCTCTCTCTCTCTCTCTCGCTCTCTCTCTCTCTCTCACTCTCTCTCACTCACTCACTCTCTCTCTCCCTCCCTCCCTCTTCTCTCCCTCCTCTCTCCTCTCCTCCACACGCACAAAACGCTCTGTCATGGCGTCTTCCAACCATGTTACCCCCACCAACTGTAGCTGGTGGCCCATCTCAGCCATGGATGAAGACGGTAAGATCACAGACGGGGAGGAATGCGAAGAACCGACGGCAGAACCCAAACCCTACAATAAAGATAGGCTCGTTTTGTACCACTGGACGCAGTCTTTCGCCTCCCAGAAGGTAAAAACAAGAGCTGAGCTTGAAAATGGAGGTGGCCTCACGCATCTTTGCATGGCATGATGCTACAGCGCAGAGCTCCCTGTGTTTGTTTGTCCTGATCATGTTTTGTTGTGCATGTTTATTCCTGCACACACCTCCGGATTTTGATGCCACATCTCCAGTTTGGGGTTTTTTGGGAAGATGCTGCAGCGTGGCTCCCGTGTTCCTCGACATGCAGCTGGGTTTGTGGTCAATGTTCTGCTGTCTTTCATCCACCACTGCATAAATCAACCCTCACTTCCCATCAGTGACCCCCCCTCCCCCCTGTTTACTGACAGCTGGTAACCGTGGTTACCAGTGTGTTCTGACATATAACATACTGAATAATAGATTGGAATGATGTGCAAAACAAACCAAAGGCCATCTCCGCCTTCTGCAGGTGAACCCCTTCCATCTGGTGTCCCTCTGAAGTCAGCTGTGCCTTGTGAATCAAATAATCACGTGTGGTAGTTAAATAAATATTTTATCATGCTTTTCAAAGCAGACACGATGAATTAAAAGGAAGTACAAGGGTGTGTGAGGATTTTAAAGGAGCATTCTACCGATAACAAATAACCTCCTGCTCCATACAGACGACACAACAGCGCCGCAGCGAAGACGCTTCAATGGACAAAACAATGGAAGCGCATCTGGCGTCACAAAGCGGCGCCTGCATCAGACTCACATTTACAATCGGGTAGCAATGATATTTTAGCATCCCGGATGCTACATCCTTCGCTTTGAGCTCTCATCTTTTTCTGTTACTGTTCTCATGCTAAGTGCTGCTATCTGCTATTAAATCTACTCGCTGTCAGTCGCACAAATAAGACATCATTAAAAGATCACACCTCCATCGTCTCACCTCACCGGCTTGTTCCATTCATACAGACACAGATCCAGCTCCGTCGCTTTCTCCAGCCCCAGTTTGATGAATAAATGAATACATTCACAGATTGAGCTTCATACTTTTACACATGGTTTCTGTAGTGCTGCATGTTTTCCATAGAAACCCCAGCACTCAATGAACTTCAGACCTCCTTCTGACTGTTGAGAGACAACCTTGAGTTAAATCTCATTTCTAGCCACAAGCTGCTGATTGTGCTGCTCATCTCTCAGAGGAGGTCAACTCCAGACTCGCTGTCATGACCGTCGCCAAAGCCGGAGAAGCTGAAGCTGCTTTTGTGTCGTCAATAAACAGACAGGAGTAAATCTGAAGAACGACAGCCAAAGATTTCTGTACAGCAGTCGTCGTTATATTTATTTGTTAAATGGTGTATTACGGTTGTCGTTATGCAAGCTGAATCTTTAAAAAGAATTTTGAGGGGTTTTTTTTATGGGATTAAGAGGCCGAGAGCCAGAATATTTGGTGCTTTTATAGAAGACAAATGCTCCTACATGACAGATTCAAGAATTGTTACATCCACCAGGAATGAACTATTAAATCTAAGCCATGATGTGGAAACTAAAATTACCAAAGATAAAGTGTATTCATCATTATTTCCAGCCTCAGTGAGATCCCGAGATAAAAGGGAAGCTTCTCAACAACTGTTTATTGTTTACTGGACAGGGAACTTAAATAAACATTCTTTAAAAGTAATGAGTTTTTACTGAATGACTGTTTTCAGGCCTGGTCATCTTGTGTTTTCACTGCAGGTACGTCTAGTAATTAATGAGAAGGGTCTGGTCTGCGAGGAGCGAGATGTCAGTTTGCCGCTGCAGGAGCACAAGGAGCCCTGGTTCATGAGGCTGAACCTGGGCGAGGAGGTGCCCGTCTTCCTTCACGGCGACAACATCATCAGCGACTACAACCAGATTATCGATTACCTGGAGAAAAACTTTGTGGGAGGTACGGCTCTTCTCTTCTCTTTAAACATTAGTTTTAAAATAGAATTTAAAAAGTTGGCGATGAACCACATCACAAAATATATATTTTTAAACTTTCTTTAAATTTTATACAACTGTTATAATCCCCAAAGGGAAATTAAGAATGTATGCTCTAGTATGTTAGCCAATCACAATCATGCATATTAGTGTGTAATACACACAACCACACACGAGGGGGCCTGTAAGCATGGAATGGGAGGTAGAGTGGCGGGCAGCCCCTTCGTGGAGTGCCCAAAATAGCAGCTTGTGAGGGGGACAGTGCCTTGCTCAAGGGCGCCTCGGCAGTTCTCCAGAGGTGAGCTGACACCACCCACTGTCAGCTCACATTCTGGGTGTGAGCTGACAGAATCACTAAGATATTAGAGTACAAACATTACACATGCAATCAAAAACAAATTGTTGAATTCAGTGGGTTTTTTTTTAATATTGTCACAGAATTTGAACTTGATGATGTGTCAAATCATTTTTTCTGAATTTCTGATGGTCTAGACTGCAGCAGTGGTTCTTGGCATCATTAGCACAAGAGATTTGGACCTCAGGTCAGTTAGCTATCCTAGCTAACAGGCCCATGGATGCAGTGGTTGATGTTTTTTTGCTTGGTTTACAGAAAACATTCAGCTGCATGCTGCTAGTTTGTGATGCTGAGGTAGCAAAGACATTTTGGAAGCTGGTGGAGGCCATCTGTCGTCTGAAGAGTGTGTTGGTGTGCTGTGAAGTCTCTGCAACAATATCTTTGCACCAATGTCACCGAGATGAAGTCCTCAAATTCAATTAGTCGAAATGGGAGCAAACCCTTTGGGGACGTTTGTGACAGTTGTCAAGGAGACGCAGATGTTAACCGAAATGATTAAATCATCGTGTGTCATGAGAGGAAGCCAACGTGAGGATGTGTCCTGTTGTCTCTGTATGTGTTGTGTTATAGTATATGACATTCATCGACTGATGCATCACGCCGTTACATAATGTGGGCAAATAATAACCCAGGAGCCTGAAACCAGGAAACGCCTGAGGGATCAGCTGATAACTGGAGAACTCCCCGGTGTTGGTTTAGTTTTAGGCCACTTATTCGGAGCAGAGATGCTTGGATCTGATTCAAGGCTTATTCAGCAATAAAAAGCAAGAAGGGCCGTTCAGATCATCTTTTTAAGAGCGTGTATCAGGCAGGTAAATGTATGAACCAGCACAGGGAACTGAAACTCAGCCTTGACAGATAAAGAACCAGCTCAGGGGAAGTTTTTTTGTTGTTGCTGTTGGAGCTGGTCGTGGTTTTGGACCGAGGTATATCTGCTGGTTGACAGTCACTTCTTTTCTCTATATGTGGATTCATAATGAGTGCTGGTGGCATAGCGAGAAGAGGTAATTTCCCTGATGGAACCTCCTTAAGGGATCAATAAAGTTCAATTCTACTCTCTCTACTCTCTAAATCTGCCCTCTCCATGCCTAATCCCAAAGACCCCTATCCTTGGTCCTGCCCCTCTTTATAGGGTAGTGTGCCCGGTTTCTCAAGGGGATGCAGGGGTCGTGGTTATCTAACCGTGTTTTCAGACTAAGACTTCAGAGGTAAAATCCCAGATTGCTTTGCAAACAGAGGCAACGTAAATGAAAGATGGCTGCTGGTCTGGTACAAGAAGTGAATAAATGCTAATGCTCAGAAATTTCTGTAAAGTATTTCCAGATGTAGATGCTCATCAGTATCACCAACAAATTTTAATCACCTCTAGGAAATACTGAGGTCCATCTTTTATGTAAATTTTCTGCAAATCCTTAAATTAGTTTTTTGAATCCTGATAAGAATGAGACAAACAAACCATGACAATAAAAAACAAACAAAAGAGTTAATGCGGTGTAAGTGCAGGAGTTGATGTCTCCTTTTTCTTTTGATTTGGTTGTTGGTGTATTGTCCTCTGTATTTTATTTATTCCTATTTGTTCCAGTCCGATTGTTCCTCACCTGCCTGCTTTATGATTGGCTGCTGTTACACCTGTCCTCCCTTCCCTGGTTGGATCTCCTTGCTTAGCCCCAGGTGTATCTTGTTGTTTCCTCTACCTTCGCTATACAGTCTATGTGTTTGTTGTAGCTGCATGACAAACAGGTGTAGAATTTCTGCTGAAATTTGTTGCGTACTTTGACAAAAAATGTCAGCTCCAGGTTACTGAAATGTTTCTCAGCTATTCCTTTGTCTTATTTTAGCCATGCATCTCCAATCTGTTGGGATATGCAATGCATGTTCGTCTGCAAACACAAATGTATCGACCTCGCTTTCTCAGCCACCGGACTTGTGCAGTTTGTAGACGGGTCCAATTAAAAAATCATAAGTGTTAATTCTCTAATACGCTTTGAACATCGAGTTGTTGTTGTCATGGATTCAGTTGCTTAGGTAATGTTTTCACCATAGTGTTGCAGCAGACAATCTAGATAGCATGACCCAGTCTGCATGCTGGTCCCGGTACTGATTACTCAGCATTCTGGAGCTCTGCCAGGTGGCTCCGCCTTCCACAAGCCTCTCTGTACAATTGAAGCAGACGGCCGATTGCCTCTCTGTCAGAGATGCCTTGTCTGTCTTTGACTGAGGGCAAACTGATGGCGAAACCCTCGCTCAGCCCTGTTTAAATCATCCCTTCCTTAAAACCGAACATTCAGTTGAACGCCATCCCTCCAGCAGTGAAGCATGTGGCCCAAAACACTGCATGAAACGTAGACGCTGGTCCCTTCAGTAACATTTGCTCACAGAATCTGGTTTATCTGCAGCCAACAACATTAAAACTCAAGACGTTTAGAATGAAGACCAGAGGTTTCATCAGATGTCTGACCTCTGATTCAAATATTTCATTGGGCCTAACCTGTTACCTAAGTTGTTCATCTGAAGAGTTTTAGTATTCTATCTTGGGCGACATCTAAGAAATGTCAGGTGTGCTGGGAATGTCATGAAACGCGAGATGCAGTTCTGAACCACATTTAACTGTCTCTGTGTTTGGTTCTTAATGTTCTTGTAGAAACGGTTTCGCAGCTGATTCCGGATGCAGACTCGCCTCTCCACGAGCGTGTGCAGCAGTATCGCCAGCTGCTGGATGGTCTACCCATGGACGCTTACACCCACGGTTGTATCCTCCATCCAGAGCTCACCACCGACTCCATGATCCCAAAGTACGCCACCGCAGAAATACGGAGTAAGTGAAGCCAGGCGGTCTCATAACACAGCCATCATTGCTCATCATTCTTCATGACTCACAAGGATGCAGCAGATTTGTTCTGGAAATCTAGATACAGTCTGGACTCCAGATGCTAGCTACTGAACATCAGGCACAATGTTTTTTAGCCTGTTAGCATGCTGCTGATAAAAAATTATCAGCAGCAGATGACTGTAGATGTAGATTGAGAAGATGTAACTCTTTTTGTTTTTTCTTTAATAATATAGATAATAGAAATAGAATGAAGCGTTGTGACATCCGTAATCTGAACATTTATGAGCTCACGAGGCTGAATGAGCTTCAATTTTGGGGCTGCAGCAGAAACAGCAAACAAAAGCTCTTCATCTTCCATGCTTCTTTTTCATTATTACTGGCAGACATTTCCTTTCTTTATGTTTGAAGGCCTGTTTAGCATATTGTGTAATTTAATGCTATTCACTACCAAAAATCCCTTAGCACAGCACACAGTGGTGCCAGATTTATGCACCCCAACAGCTGATACCAGGCGTCTCAGTCTGAACTGTGGTGCTCTTTAAATCAGGTGATGGCTGCTCCATACTGCAGTAGAATTTGGCATCAATGGAAAGAATGTGCTTCTGCGAAATGTTCATGAAGAACATCGCAGATGTTTGCTTTCTAAGTAAAAATTTGTTGCTCTAGAGTTAAAATCTTCACTAAGTCGGGTCGAATTTGACTTGTGTTGTTTATATAAAGATACTCTTAAGGGCAGAAATTATATTCTGTGCATTTACCTGTAGTACTGTCGCATCTGTTCTGGGCTCATTATCATGAGGGAAAATGTCACCATGTGTTTTTTAATCCATCCAACAGCCGTGAAGTTAGAAGATGAATCAGGATCAGTTCTTTGTTGTTTTTGGCATTCGTCCTTTGGAATGTTCCTTTGTAAGAAATTTACAATTAATTATTCTGTCACACTTTGGGCTCAACCAGTCACAGTCTGTGTGTGTGTGTGTGTGTGTGTGTGTGTGTGTGTGTGTGTGTGTGTGTGTGTGTGTGTGTGTGTGTGTGTGTGTGTGTGTGTGTGTGTGTGTGTTCAGGACACTTGGCCAACGCTGCAACGGAGTTGATGAAGTTGGACCATGAGGAGCCTCAGTTGACAGAACCCTACCTGTCCAAGCAGAAGAAGCTCATGGTTAGGTCAATAAAAACTATTGATCTATTTGTTATCCCCATTATTATTCAGTGTTTTGTAAAAGAGAGGAATGGAACCATCACTTTTTCTATGGTTTAAAAGAAACCTAAATAGGTTCGTATCAAGGAACAAATCATATACATTCATTGGAACAGATTCATTTGCAGAGCTATAATCTGGACAGCTCATTTTGATTATTTCCCTCCTTGCTGTTTCGCTCTAATGTTCTAACAAATGTTATTTAATTTTCAATCATCCCCCAGCAGATAATTGGGTTTGCAGGTCTGCACGTGAAGATAATTTTATTCTGAGCAATCTTCATCGGTCTGCTCCTCTTATTAGCTCCACCACGCTGTAACTTTGACCCAAATATACTTTAAATCCCATGAAGGAAATGTTCAAGTGATTCTTGATAAAAATTTAGACGATGACACCTAGTTTTTGTTTTTTTGAGTGGCTTTGGATTAAATTTGGTACAAATCTTCAGGATCATTACATTCCGAGAAGCGGTGATGTATTGTAATTGTCAGTGTTTTTGTGGTCGTCCCTCCGTCTGTCCACCAAATATCTTAACAACCGTTGCAGATAGAAAGATGAAAGAAAAAGTACATTACTCGGGCGGCAAAGGAGATGAAAATGAGATGATGACCTTGACTTTGAGAAAACTAGGTCAAGGTCAAATTTCAACTTTTGTACATTTTTTTGCACATATCTCAGGAAAGACGAAACAAAAGGCGTTATATTCAGGGAGGCAAAGGAATGAAAATTAGATCACAACCTTGACCTTGAATAACTAGGTCAAGGTCAAGTTTCCCTTTTACACCTTTTTAGGTACATATCTCTGAAACCTGATGAGATATAATCACAAAAAAGCAACGTTTTCAGGAAGCCAGAGGCACAAACGTGATGATGACCTTCACCATTGGAAAACTAGGTCAATGTCATGCTCTACTGTATAGTACAATATAGAATTGATTGCTGCAACCATTATGAAAGTAGGTCAAGGTTAAATTTTGTATTCAGGGGTGTCGCGAGATGTTGCAGTCTTTGACTGCCTTGTTTAGTTTTTCACTGATGGGCGTGGACTAATCAGGACTGATCTTATAGATTCACTCTCATCCTCAACATCTGCACTTAAAATAAAAAAAGTATTAGAACTTGGATACGCCCGCATGAACTTGAACATCAACTGATTGTTTTTAAACGATTATCAGGCAAAAATCTTGGACCACGACAACGTGAACTACCTGAAGAAAATTCTTGGGGAGTTAGCCATGGTTCTAGATCAAGTAGAGGCCGAACTGGAAAAAAGAAAACTAGAGTATCAAGGTATGTCCCAGCATGGTTGTCTCCAATTAAAGCATCGAAAACAATCTTTCCAGTGTCTTTGTGACTTCTTATGTTCCTTTGCAGGTCAGAAGTTTGAGTTGTGGCTATGTGGACCTGAATTTACACTAGCTGACGTCTGCCTCGGAGCCTTGTTGCACAGGCTCAAGTTCTTGGGACTTTCTAAGAAATACTGGGAGGACGGCAGCCGACCCAACCTGCAGACCTTTTTTGTGCGTGTGCAAAAACGCTACGCTTTCCGCAAGGTCTTGGGCGACATCCACACGACCCTCCTGTCAGCGGTCCTACCCAATGCCTTCCGGATGGTAAAGAAAAAGCCGCCGTCTTTCTTTGGGGCCTCTTTTCTCATGGGCTCACTGGGAGGGATGGGCTACTTTGCCTACTGGTTTTTAAAAAAGAAATACATGTAGTGAATGCCCTCTTGTTGTGTTTAATGTCTGTGTATTTGTGTGACGTTTCAACTTTTCTGTAATGTTTTATGACTGCAGGAAAACATAACAGATCTATATAGAGAACACTATTACTTACCTGGGTGAACAAAGAATATTAAAACATTCCATAATAAGAAATTCTCGACAGCACATTTTCTGGTGATCAAAGCCTTCATCGACCTTAATTTGCAACTTTTCGCTCTTGTGTCGACGAGTCGTGGTTTAACTTTTTTTGGAGGCATGCATCAGGTCCACCTATACTGGAAACTTCAAATAGACACCCAGACAAAATGTAAAACACAGTAACACCAACTGGGGTTGAATGACCCTCGCATGCCACTATTATAGTCAGTACTCATAGTCTCTCTCCATCTGTCTAAGGTTTAACCAATAAAACCACGGGAAAAGTACATGACGAATACTCCGATGAGCGCTGTACAGCCGGAAACTGCCACGTAAAACGGTGAAATGGTGGAGGCAACGTTAAAGGGAACTATCCGGCATAAATTCTGTTCATTTTGTGCTGGCTTTTGATGTTTTGATCTGTGCAGTAAAATAAAGCTACAGTCAGGAGCTTCAGCTTAGCTTAGCATAAAGACTGAAAACAGCAGAATTTTACGAACACCTCAACAAACACCTCAAACATCTAATAAGTTCTTCTAAGGCACATTAACAGGTTATAGATAATGTATTTACTTTGCACAAAAATGTAAATGTAAAAATGACTATTTATGGTTTTACATTTTTACCTGTAGAGCCACCTTTGGCTAGAAATAAGCTAACATTTCCGAGCCACAGACATAGTGCTCGTCTTATTTTTATATTCAAGTCACAGTGCAAATCTTATGATTTTTGAAAAACTACACCTCTAGCTATTCTTTCTTTGCACCATTCTGGAGGTAGCAATCGTCTGTATACGACATATAAAGCTAGCGCAAGCACCCTCTTAGCATTGCTTACTGGAAACAGAAGGCCTCAATTTGCCCCAAGATCTTCTGACAGTATGTCATTACTATTCAGAATAATATATTGGAATGAAAAAGCAAACGCTTATTTTTTCTTTATTCATTTTACTTCATTTCATAGAAATTAAGGTGAGAAACAAAGCAGGATTAGAGTGCTTTAATATTTCCTAAAAACGTAGTGTGTTATGGTGGCTTTCATAGTCTCACCTAGTCGATATGCTTCATGACTACACCAACAGTCATAAAACATCTGCGGCCATAGGATCCAGTGTCTTATAATGCATTATGACTACCTTTTCACGCAACAATCCACTGCAGCAAGGCTGTCGCTACAGCTGATTGAAGGATTGCTTAGCCTTAGTGAAAGTATACTCTCTACTGCGTGCTATTCCACTTTATAATGCTTCATGACTGTTGATGTTGTATATTAGGAAGCATTCCGAATGCCCCCATAGTACATTATATATATAGTCACAGAAAAGTGGTACTGTTATTTCACAACAAATCTCCCTGTTCCTAGTATTTATGCTAAGCTAACACTCTAGCATCGTATTCAACAGAACACGACATCTTCTTCCTGTGAAGGCTTCAGACAAAACACACAGAGACACCGTCCTCAGAGGTAGTTTATTTAGAATCACACAACACTATGGTCCATTGTAACGGTGTCACAAAACCGGTAGGAAAATGGTAAATTCTGCATCTATGGCACAATCGTGTTTTAGTTTTAGGATGCACATTTCATTGCATGGGTACTTTCTTGTTGTGTAGGAATTTTGTGACGGGTGAAAGCCAATGTTGTCGCCCACAGGCAGAATTTGTGATCGCTACTGAACGTTAGATCCACAGATTTCTAAATGTTCATAACCTTTGACCTGCACTGATGGTCCCTCAGCAATACTGAGCGGGAGAAAAAGATTTCGCCGCGGCTCGGTTGTCGCCAACTCCTCCTGACAGATGCAATTGTTTTTACAGTTCTATTTATTTTTACGTCCCATTAATTCTGATTTTAACGAGCTCATAGGTTCAGTAACAAGAGACATAGAGGACTCTGTTGAAAGGTTTAAGGAGAATGATGAGTGGGGGGGTTTCTTGTTGTTCATGGAATTTACTTTTCTCTCTACACACTGTTCACCCTTCTTTCATCTTCATAATTGTGATCCAGAACCTACTCTGCTGGTTATATTCATTTTGGGACAGCGCTTTCTTTACGACTTCTTGTACTAACAAGACCGTAGAACCTTTAAATAGCATCGTGATCCATGCGTTCTCATTTCCTGCTGCAGACGCGTCTCTGATGTTTACCATCATGCTGCAGCTTCGGCAGATCGTGACGAACCAAAGATAGTGATCGATGCTCCTTTAATGGCAGCATGTCACATCTGACCCCAGATCTGATTCTCATTCAGAACCTAGAAGCATAAAGGATGCAGTTCATGTTGTTATAAAAGATATGGAGAGGTTGACCTAAGTCCTCTGCATGGACATAGGATTTAGACACTGAAGACGGTCATTGAACAGAGGTCATTTGTTGTCATAGTGGACCTGCATGAGCAGCGGTGACAGGACTCCAGTGTACAATTTTCTCCTAAGGTTTGATTATAAGACTCATTATTTATGTTGACTTTTCAATACTCTGATATTTTGTTTATTGACAGCAGTTGACAATAGCAGCCAATCATTGTGGGCTTGGTTCATTATGACTGCTTCTGACAGGAATCACTCTGAGTGGTTTGGAATTCCCTGAGCGACTTGTGGCCATTATGTTTCACTATAGTATTTCTTATTTTTTTACTTTTTATTTTTTATATTTCTATATATGCATTTATTTATGGTGCTTTTTATTACAATGTTTGGTCATAAGCCTTAATTTGTTCAGTTGCCATCAATGATAAATAAATACTGAAAATGGAAATTCTGCTTTTTTTATTTCACCAAAACCCACTGGAGTCTTTTCACTGCATCTTAAACACATATTAGTAAAGCTTTCAAAATATTATTTTATTTGTTCCCAACAAAGATTGGATGAGGCAGACATCATTTGATGGTATTCCAACCATGTCTTTGGAACCTGCTGGTTCGCTACGCGGATAGAAAATATATTTTTTCTTAAAACAACTTCTTAAAACAGGCACAATATTTTCATGAAAACATTCTCAAACAGACGTCAGCCGATCATTCGTGTTGTGCTACAGTTGAAGACGTACATTTAGTATTGATCTTTAAAACAATTTTATAGTGATAATCAGTGCTCACCTGGCTGACATTCATCTACATTTCATAGACATCAGCTTTAATGCACAAAATGTGTCTGGTGAAGGAAATACAGACTTCCTCTGTACCGTTCAAACTTTCTAGAGTTTTCCCACTGACATCTGAACCGGATTAAAGAGCTAAGAGAAATGGGGAGATGATGATGTAGCATGCGAAACATGAAGGCTGAAGGTGAGAGACAGAAGCCAGGCTTGCAAAAGAGCGTCTTGCTTTTATCTCAAATTACCATGAGTCATTTTGGGAACAGCAGCTGGCAAACATTATGGGAGAACTGCAAACCTGTTGTCCCACAGAAAATGACCTTTCTGTGAGCAGGGAATAACTTAAAATAGCTTATGATAGCATGGACATGTTGGACCTGGAAACAGACATCAACTGTAGTGTGTTGTTTGTAGCATTGCTGTACCACTGGCCACGAGGCTGGACAGTACTTTATTCTTCCTGTGCTTTTAGGTGGTGCTGAGGAGGGAGTCCTGGTGACAAAGGTTTTAGATACCAAACCCGATAAGTCAGAAACCATCCTAACAGGCCACAAACGGTCCCTACCAGTTTATGAGAAGGGTCGTGGAAGTACACACAGGTGCAAATAAACATCCACACCCAAATGACAAGCATCAGATGCAGGGCAACATACAGCAGCTTGAGGATCATTCTGGGCAGCGCAGAGAGATAAACAGTCTTCAGGGAGGCCATAGGTTCCGTTTCCTCCATGATAAACAGAGAAGCATAGGCCAGGATGAAGGAGTGTCCTGAGATGTCGTAGCCGTGCCAGTGGAACCCGGCCTGCTTGCAGTCCTTTATGGACGTAAACTCCTCGTTGATGGCACCCATGGTGCGAGATTCAAAACACAAGCCGGTCACGCCCTCGATGTAGAAGAAAGTCGAGGTGCAGACGTACCAGATCGCCGTGGCCACCACCAGAGACAGCAGCCGCTGGATGAGGAAGGACACACTTCTGCCAAAGGAGGAGTTGGAGAGGAGGAGAAACGGCGTAAGCAAGAACAGAGTCCACCCCCAGGCCACTTTCACAAAATACCTGCAAGAGAAACACAATAGTACGGCTAGCTGAGACAGTTTTCAGAGCATTACATGGTAACAAGTTGACATCTATGTTGCTAAATTTATTTTCAGTAGCGAATCAGCTGATCATTTTCTTGATCAATCATTCTTTTGTCTTTAAATAATGTAAAACACCCACTCCCTGGCCCAGTTTGAACTCTTCCAATGTCTGTGACGTGATAAATGTATTTTTTAACCTAAATTAATTCAGTTTGGGTAATCTCACAACACAATGCTGAAGTTCTCAACAAATACTGGTGTTACGTCATCAGCAGGTTCCTTCACAATCGTCTCTGACGTTGGCATCGACGCAGCCACAAGGGGGCGCTGAACGGTCAAGAGCTTCAGACACGAAAATGACGGTAAGAGACGTCATAATATATGTGGTGAATAAAAGCAACAAAACGAACAAAAATACGAACGGAATAAACGCAAAGACTCCGTTAATGATGTTGAAAATAAATTAGCTGTCAGTGACCAATACGCGTTTGAAGCTAAATTCGCTATGCTAGCGCCGGCTAGCAAACATGTTAGCATTACTTACACATTCAGGAAAGTTTTGCTGTTGCTGAAATATGTCTGTGGGACGACATCCAGCTCTTTCACAATTGACCCCACGATTGTGATCAGTAAAAGAATCCAGTGGAGGTAGTGACGGGCGGCTGGTGCACTCCTCAGTGTCACCAAGTTGTCTACAATGACATCCACCGCTGCCATGTTGTCACGACCGGCCACTGACTGCTGACGTCACTAAGGCTAAACCAACAAATCTCTGCACAAGCGGCTCTTTTCTTCTTCGTGTTCTTTTTCAGGTTCCGCCTCCTTACTGCCACTTCGTGTAGGGAGTATGGTACTGCAGTTACACAGATTATGTCGCTCAGGAAATTCTCAAGATCACGTTTTCCAAAAGAAAATGAAAATTGAAAAGGCGTCTGTGTCGCAAATATAACAACAGTTCTAGACAATGCATAAAACTTTGTACTGGGATAACTGATATGTCTTTGAATGTACAGACAATACAACTTTCAAGACTGTATAAAATATTTTAAAGTAGGTGAGATTCAGCTACAAAGTCAGAGACTTTATTATGGGGAAAAGTATGATAGTATATCTATATTATAGCAAATTTACAGCACAATGCTGGTTAAAATTGTTACCATGACTAAGTGTATTTGTATGCTTTCATAGTGACCTTTACGTTGTTACAGAGCCATTATAGAGATATTTAAGCCTTTGTGAATATAAAGATGAATGGCCAGGAGGTGTAACCCGCTGCTGCTGTTCCGTCTGGCTCCATAGGGGCCCTAAACACCTCCCAGGCTGGAGCTGAGAGGACCCTGGAGCTCCTCAAAGCCCTGCTGGATTGGGCACCGCCTAGTCCTCTGGTCTCCCTACTGCAGCTGATTCTTGGTGGAGTTCATGGTGAGGAGGCAAGGAGACCAGACTCATAGTTTGATTTTAAATTCGTTTAATGTAGAATATTTCAAATGCATTCATAGAGGCAAATGTGTAATAGTGTGTATTAGTGGGCTATAGTGGTTAATAGTGGGTAATAGTGGGTAATAGATAAGAAGCCAAACGCTGTTAGAGATGTTACAGGAAACATTACAACATGGTTAGAAGTTTGCTGTTATGGTGGAAAAAAGCAACGGTCAAACTCTTATGTTGAAAAGGACAAATGTAATAGAAATGGTTATTAATTTCATTGGTTCTGGGTTAGTCACAGTTGTAAAAAATTGTTATTTGTGTCATTGTTTTTATTTGTTACAGAAAACAATACAATGTTATAATGATTGTTTATTCATTTTAGGATTTTTTGGGTTGGAAACACAGTTAGCATGAAAGGATTTCTGTTCAGCTCAAGAATGTCTGGATCCTTAAAAAAATGTGGAAAATGATTGGTTTGATCCGCGACCAGACGGGAAAGATTTGCTGTGTTTTATATTAAAAAAAAAGGAAAGAAGAAGAAGAAATTTGCGAGTATGGTGTGGGTGGGAAAGATGAAAAATTAATAAAATGCACCTCTGGTTGAAGAAGCACGACATCGCTCATGTGGTGATTTTAATCCCCGTTTCCTGAGTGTAACAAATGCAAGGATAAAGTCTGTTAAGGTACAGCTTAAAAATGTCTTTAAACCATCTCATTTACTTAAAAAGAAGCACGAGAGAGAACATTAATTAAATATATTTAAGTAAATAAAAAAATGATACTTTTGGATGTACAGTATTTGTGTGTGTCTTGGTGTTAAAAATGGATGAATAAAATGTATTTTTATGTTATTTACAGTATATCTGTACATAACTAACAACAATGTATCTTATTATGGAGTTAATTGATTAATGAATCAGAATTCTTTTGGTGTTTCCTCTCAGATGTTGTGGGCAAGCAGCAACAGGTTGGGGTGTCCTGTGAAGAAGTGTTCTGACATGTCCGTGTTTGGGAACACTCAGTGGGGGGCGACTGCCAGCCTGCAACAACTCAGGAAAGTAAGAGGAGCATGTTTGCAAAAAACACTTAAACATCAGAAAGACTGGAAAGCCTGGTTCTGAATCAAGTTTGTTAAGAATCCAGGCCAACCAGCTCCTGGCTTAAGCATCATATTTAGCACAGGGACGTCAAAGTGATAACTCTTCTAACCGGAAGTACAAGAAGAATGAGTAGAGTTTCAAAACTGATTTGAAAAAGAAACATTCACTATAGTCTTATCATTCATGTCACACACAAAAAAAAAAACAATACTGGTGTAATTTTATTTGTTAGAATATCTCTTTTATACTTTTGAGTTTACCACTGAATCTCATGATAGATTTTTAGAAGAGCTGACCAGAAGTGAAGCAGGTTTGTCATTCTGACACCTCTGATTATTCATGTTGTGACTGACTTGACTGAATTTCTTCCTTCTTCATTGTTTGAAAGCTGTCAAATAACCCTAGTAATAAAGTCAAATGCAGCGTGTTTACAGTTGTCTGAACGTTTGTTAGGCTATAAATAACTGATGAATCTGTACACTCCCCGTTGCCCCTGTTACCATTGTTTATTCACTGCTTCTGCAGGAGATTCTCTGTCCTGTATTTCACCTCATTACATCCCTCCATCCAGCCCTCAGAGACTTTCCCTGCCATAAAACCAGACTAATGCCACATTTATGGCCTAAAATACAAGAGAATCAGCCGTGCAATCCAATAAATGTATGATAACACACACACACACGCACGCACCCACGCACACACACACACACACACACACACACACGCACACACACAATATTTGAATTTATTAGGATCTTTTCTAAATGTCTTCAAAAAAGGAATCTTGACATGAACTGTTGTTGCTTCTCTGATTTTTGCGCAGATAAAACAAATGAGCAACATTTTGGGAGCTTACTCTTTTTCCAGTTGTTATGCTAAGCTAATGTAGCCACCAACTGCAATTTCAGATGCGCAAATTGTGATAAAATATCACAGGTAATTCCTGCTGTCTTAATTGTGACTGGACGATTCCAACGCATCATCATTATTCTAGCGTGTAAACTCACCTGAGTATTATAATAGTGCGTGTAAATGATATTTTCTATCAGGTGAGGCTGCAGGGTTACATCTTTAAGATGTGAGGCAGATGTTGGAAATAAAAATGTTTTAAATCAGCTATCAGTGGCTGTCTTGCCAGCAACAGGTGATTCAGTGTTAAGCCAGTTGTTCCACATAGAAAACACAAAGCTGATGATGTCATAACACACGGTGTGTTCGCTGCCACCCTCAGTACATTCTCCACTCCTCTCTATATTTCATGTCACTCCCCACCCTCCAGCTTTCTCTCTCTCCTTCCAGTATAAACTCAGCTCTTATTCGATGTTCTTCTTCACTCTTGATCTGCTTCTGGAGCTGTTTAGTGATGAGAAAGGGAGAAAAGCACATGATAACTTTATGTCTATTTGAGTTTCTATCATCATGTTGCCGTAGTTACAGCTGCTATATAGATTGGTGTCCATACAGCCTGGTTACTGTTTAACCTCCCCACCCACATTTGCCCAGATTAGGAAAATCAATAAGATAACAGCGGCAACACGGCCTTACCTTGCACCAACAACACCCTTTTCACACCGAAGCGCCCCGCGACAAACTTCCACATTTTATGCCTCATAGTGAGACAGGAAAAGTGGATTTAAACCACATGCTGGACAGGAAGCCGAGGACGACATGGTCAATGTAAACACACAAGTCAGTTCGAGTATGGATCTACCATTCGGTGAGTAGGCGCTTGTTTTATTTCACAGAGAAAAACTCTGTGTGTGTGTGTGTGTGTGTGTGTGTGTGTGTGTGTGTGTGTGTGTGTGTGTGTGTGTGTGTGTGTGTGTTGCACCTGCTTGCTTTCTTCCTCCTTTTCTATGGATTGTGCGGAGGATTCGGTGGAAATGTCTCGGCCATTTGCGTCTGCCTCGTTCACACGGCTGTGATGCAGGAGGTGTGTCGTGGAGGGGAGGCTGTGGTAAAGGCCGTGGGTGCTGGGCCCGGTTGGGGGAGGATGGGTCCGGTGTGTCGGTGCTGAGAGGCTGAGACTGGGTTGATTCAGATGGAGAATGCATTTGGGTGGGTGGAGTCAGGTTATATTTCTTATTACTAGTTGTAAAATCGATCATGTGAGAGTATTTGAATGTTGAATTTTCTACTGCAACAGATCATGTATTATATTATCAGAACTGGTATATCTCCTATCATTGTGACTACATGAGGATGAAAACCTGCCCTCAGAGTTTGGAAATGCATCAGCGTTGTTAATATTTATTCAGGAAAAGCAGCTTCACACTCCATGATGGTTTCTATTCAGCACCTAGCCACCTAGCGAAGTTTGGAGATCGGTCCACTCATATCCCCACACAGGTCCAGCCCTGTAATGGAAAAGAACCTTTTTATCCAGATGGTGAAACAGGTCAGCACCAAAATCTAATGGGACCAGACGCTACACATATAAAGCCATACAGGGCAGCTTTCTGAAGCTCACGCCGGTTTCTTTCGTCTCTGTGCTGACAACAGGACACAGAATGAAACTCTGGGGACTTTAGATGCTGCAGGATGTGATGCAGTACGAACACAAACACTGCGACTGCAGAGATGCTCACAGTTTGAGACAAAAGTGATGAGACATGGGTCGTTGTGGTTAAACAGGCGGTCTGACCTTAAACAGCTGTTTTCTGGAAGCCTGAGGCTAAATAAAGCCATTGTCAATGAGCCAGCTTAGGCTTTAAACAGCTTCAGCGCCTTCACTGAATCAACGCATCTCTATCACAACGTGTTCAAGGACTCAAAGAATTAAAGGAACAGCTGATGTAATAGTTGATTGCAGTCAGCTTCACCGCTGAACTTTGATCTAGCATTTTCCATAATAGCGGAAAAAGATGGTAACTTGTTTTAAAGTGTGGTGAAGCAAGCCTAAACCAACAGGAAGTATGTCAATCCACTCATTTGTTGTAATCTGAGATTAGTTTCTACTACAATCTACGCATTTATAGTTTAAACTACAGACTCTGGGTTCAGTTTGGGAACCATCCCTTAAAATACTGTTAACTCTTTCTGAGTTTAAATGTGATTGATAGCTGCATTGATCGCTCTTCATATTCCTTCATATTTTGCCTGACAGAGGATGAACCATGTGAACCGAACAATAGCACTGCCTGCTGTTACAATGAAAACCTCTAACCATAAGCCTAACCACAGCAGCAGAAATATATAAATATAAAAAAAATAGTTTCTCGTCTTGTAGAAACATTTTCTTACTTGTAGTGTCAGAATTTGTTCTAGAAACATGACGTATCAGGAAAATTGAATTTTTTTTTTCTACTGCACATGCGTAATCTGGCCACAGGTTTTTCGTCTGCTCTGTCGAATGTCTTCTATTTTTTTCAGAATTTCCTCCAAGATTAATTGATTAATTAATTGATTGATTGATTAATTGATTAATCAATCAATCAATCAATTATCTATCTATCTATCTATCTATCTATCTATCTATCTATCTATCTATCTATCTATCTATCTCTCTATCTCTCTATCTCTCTATCTCTCTATCTATCTATCTACCTGAAGTATCAGGAACATTTATTATTTTATTGCTCACCGGTTTTCAGTGATGATTTGTTTTCATTAGGAAATCACACATTTGTAGAAAATATAAAAAATGTTTGTTAGATTTTTGCAGGAAATTACATTCATACTTTTATTTCCATCTGCAAACCATCCTTTTTTATAAACAAATTAAAAATACCTGCATCTTAAAAAACTAAGTTAATCCAAAAAAAAATAAAAAATAAAGAGATATATTCATCCTAAACATGGCAGCATTTCACATTATGTTTTTTTTAGCTGTTGAGCATTTGCTTTTTTCGTCCATAAGGAATCAAACTAAACGTCTTCTACTGACAGAGGAGAGATAGTGAATATAGTGAATATAGTGAATATATTGGCAGATGGATGGTGAGTTTTGAACTGCCAGGCAGGAGGTCTAGAGGAAGACCAAAGAGGAGGTTTATGGATGTAGTGAAAGTGGAAATGAAGGTAGTTGGTGTGAGAGAAGAGGATGCAAAGGACAGGGCTAGATGGAGGCAATTGATTCGCTGTGGCGACCCCTGAAGGGAAAAGCCGAAAGGAAAAGAAGAAGATCTTCTACTGACAGACCGCTGCTGTGTTTTATGTTCTTCCTCATTAATATTCTAATTTAGCCTGATGCTCTAAACCTATTAAAAACAAATCGGTGGACTACACCGCTGCTCTGGGTGACATGTTCTTTTATAATGATGAACAATGACACCAGTTTATTTTGGCTCCGTCCACCATTTACTGTCGTCCTGCTGTCAATGCCAGAGCACTAAATGTGTATTAATCCACATCTAAAAATACTCCCTAATCAAACGTCCTATTGACTCCTGATTGTGTGAATTAAAGCCACACTGTACGCTGTAAACAGGATGATTTACAGCCACACATACGGTTTATTTGGTTTATCTTTAATAATCTAAGGAGTACTGCCAACAATCTGAATGTTTCCAAGTCCTCACAAAGCCACCAATCGCTGTATGGATCATCTATCAGCCACGTGTTCAATTAATGTCTCTATAAGAGCACAGCAGCAACGTTTCCTGACAGGATTTGTTCTCCTTCTACAGGACAAGTCTTCCAAAACCAGGACGTTTATGTTTTGAATACATTCTTTGCCAGCTCCCTCCACTAAGCTTCTTTTTGGCCTAGATGGGGTTATACTATGCTTCTTTGTCTAAACAGGCCACTCAGCAGCGCTGACGTTAACTTGTCTGGTACCAAAACAACCTTTTTGTTCCTCTTAAACTGAGCTGATAAACTTTCCTCTTCACTTCCATTTCAGCTCCTAAACAGACAAGAGTGTGTGTCACACACATGGCATTAATTACTCAACGGTCACAACTTAGACAAACTGCTGTTAGCCCAGTGGCCTGGTGAATGTCAACAGGAAAAAGCCGTTTAACAGCCAGTCGGCAGGCATCTGTTTGCTGGACGGAGGTCACAGGGAGATCAACCTGGCTGTCTGATCCACACCTTTAATGATGGAGATGAAGCCGGCGGTTAAAAAAGACCTAAATCATTCTGGGGCATGACATCATCATCACAGTACATTCATAGTCATGTGCTACGCCTGTGTGTGTAGAATATAACAAAGACTAAGTCATTTCATCAATCAGACATTTGATGATGCAGCAAACAAATACAGTGATACCTCTACTTACGAAATTAATTGGTTCCGGAATAAATTACGTAAGTAGAAAATTACGTAAGTAGAGACGCGTTTTCCATGCAAATGTCCTAATCCATTCCAAGCCCCCAAAAATTCCAACATAAATGTTTTATAAAGCATAAAAACACATCAAAACATGTAACAAATACATGTTTTCAATTAGATTATTGCACAATAAATGAGAGTTGTGCATAACGTAAAAAACAAAGAATAGAGTAAAGAATAATAATGATGATCATTTACCTTTTAACTGCTGTCCCCATTGTTTTTTGCCCTCTTTGGTTCATGCGCTCTTATCTCACGATGCCGAACAACAGAGTGAATTCCAGTCCTCCTTTTGAACTTCTCCAACCACCCACGCGATGCCTTAAACTCCTTAAACTTCCTTTTGTTTTAATAACGTGGTGATTGTAGATGCATTACAGCCATATTCTTTGGCGAGATCAACCAAACGTATTCCTTTTTCACGCTTTTCTATTATCTCTTGCTTTGTTTGTATGGACAAAATGTCTTTTCTTCGTGTTTTCTTTTCCTCTTTTCTCCGTCACTTTCTTGGGGTCCATAGCAAATAAGTACTCAAAAAGTTATTATATTTGCGCAAAACTATGAGAACACCTCACGGGTCAAGTGCCGAATGCCGAAGACACTGCATAAGCACCGTTCTAGCTCCACACAGAGGTGGAGTGGCCCCTCTTAGCCAATGGGATGCCAGGAAGATGCGTAATAGGTAATAGCCAATGGCAGAGCAGCTATGAGAATGTTGCGTTCAGGAACCTGTGGGAGATTCGACCATCAGCCGAAACTGTGTTTTTACATTACGTAAGTCGAAATTTCTTTGGTAAGTAGAGGCAATATTTTCCTGCTGACAAATTTCGTAAGTAGAAAATTTTGTAAGTAGAGACATTCGTAAGTAGAGGTATCGCTGTAGTTGATTAAAATAAACTACAACAAATCTTTAAATTCAGAAATATCAAATTTAACCTCTTTTCATTTAGTAGGCTTTTCTTAAAGTACTCAACTGAGGTAAAACCACAGAAGTCATTTCTACGACCTCCCCCTTCATGGGGTCGTGTTTGTGCAGCACTGGTTTGATTTTTTTGTCCCATTTTACAAAAACTATTTACTGAATTTATAAAAATGTACCAAAAATGGAACCCTTGAATTTTGGATTAAATCCTAATTAAAGGTGGATCCATTTGGATTTTTCTTTCATTTTTTGTAACAGATCCTTGAGGATTTTGGAGGCACAAGTTCTATTTGACAAAAAGGACTGTGTGTTGGTCTGTGTGGAGGGTTTTACCCACTGGTTCACTTGACACTATTAATCCCAGTGTTCAAGTCTCCAATCAAATCTCATTGTGACAGGCATTAGGGGATTATCCCTCGGGGCTGTGGGCCCTAACAGCCAGTCCGGTGGCCCCGGCAAACTCCACCATCCGGTAACAGTGGGCCTGCTTCTCCTCTCAGCCTGGCCGGGCCTGAGAGAACCGGCGAGGCTCATGGGACTTCGCTCAGCTGGCCGGCTCACCATCAGGGCTCAGCCTTCAGAGGGATGTATGGCCCAGATGGGATGCTGCGCCTCACAGACTCAGGTAAAGACCAAGGAGAGAACTTCGAGATTTGGAACGAGTGTAGATTATTCCTGAATGTGAGGCGAACAACAAACTGCTGTTTGATCGTTAAACCCGTGGAAGTTAAAGCTGCAGAGTGGCAAACAGGCAGAACGACACGTTTCAGTGTTTATGTTCAAATCTGTCTAACTTTGTTCAAGGAGAGGAAAACTATGGATGTCCAGTTTGTTTCAACTGTAGGAGAAACATCTCTTAAATCTGGTAAATTATATATCTTGACAAGAGAAGCTACGATGAATATTTTAACATTAATTCAGTGATGCAACAGTTTGTGGATGAAACGCCTGCTGTGACACTTCGAGTGGCCACAAGGGGGCGGCAGCGAACCTCTGACGACGTTCAGAGGTAACGAAGAACTCTAAGTACTCAACTACCACACATTTAAGATACTTCAAAACTACTTAAAAGTACATCATGCACAGCTCACTGAATTATCTCTGTTACAAGTAAATTTATCCTTAATGTGCTAAATGTTTTTATTGTATTGACTCAATATGAGTATTGTACATCAAATGTATTATAATAAAAGAATTATGCTTTTATCAATTTATTATATGTATATAATTCATTAATTTACTTTATGAGTATTATACATGGATGCTGTTCTGCATTCTGTAGTTAAACTCAAGTTAGATCATTTCATTTCTTTAATCGACCCTCTTCGCTAAAAACATGAAATTAACTTAAAGTACGTTTATTTTTAATTGCCATCGAAAAACTTCAATCAAATTGTTAGTCGTCATATATTTAAGCAAACAAAAACTGTGAAAAGCATATTAAGTATTTATTTCAATTTAAATATAATGTGGTCTTAACTCTTTGAAAAATGTAGAAAGGTATTATTAGTTCAACATAAAAAAACAACAAAATATATCTTCTAATGTTTTGAAAATATTCAATAATTTTTTTCATTTGCTCGTCTTTTCCTGAAGTGTCACTTGTAATGAATGGTTTACTTGTAATAGATTACTTTACATATTGGAATATTCCCACTACTTCGCAGAGCAAACTCACATCAACTTTGTCGTTTTGTACCTTTACCAGAACTAAAACATTAAAGGTCGGACTTTAACTCTTAATAGAGAATGTTTTAACAGGATGTTGCTTGCTTAAGACCTAAATGGAGGAATATTACCCCCATCTGAGAGGCCTCCTCAGCTCTGATGGTGCTGCTTTAAAGAGGAGAAAAGTTTCTCTTCCTTTGGATGAGACAGAGAAAGAAAATTTGATCTGAGGGTTTGTTCAAATAGAAGCAGATCAGCAATGATCAGCGACCTCAGAGCGACGCAAAGACGGCAAAGGGCAACATTTAAATGGCGCTCCTGGTGGAGCTGTGCGTCACATGAACTACAATACATTTGTGTTTACAGGTAAATTGATAAGATTTTACTCTTGGGTTTGGTGCTCTGTCTTTGAGGCCCTGTGCCGGCAGAATCATGTCAAGCACCAAATATTTAGTGACTTGTTATTGGAGCTTTGGAGGTTAAATGTCTATCGATTGCTGGTGACTGGAGGACTTATGGAGAACCAGAGAGATAAAGAATCTCGGAGCAGAGCTGCTGACAGAGGTGATCAGGCCAGCAGTCAAAATGAATTGTCAGCAAAACACAGTTAATGATTACAGAGCCTTATCACAAAAACTGTGATTGATTTACGTCTTGCATGGTCTCCATGTTTATTGATGCAATTGTTTACTTATTTGGTGCAGGGAGGCTACCTCAGGTTTCCAGTCTGGACTGTGTGACAAGATGAAGAAATGCTTTCACAGATTAAAGATTTGAAATGCTGGAGAATATTCCCTTCAGCTGGAAATGTCGTGAGGAGATAAGACACCATAGAGAGATCTATAAAGTTTCATAAAGTCAAGCCCTGCAAAACAACGCTGTAAAAGCTGTATAACCCCGTTATTTATTTCTTGACGTACACTTTCATAAGATACTGAAGGACGAGGTTCTTGTTACAACAGCCCGGTCTGACTTCAACTGCTCTGCATTTTCTATTTATGTTAATCATATTTATGCCGTGTGTTTTAACATCTGACTGAAAATGACAGACTCTACAGTTTCCTCTCTTTAGCATTGAAGGGCCTCTGTTTGGGAGCCTCATTTTATCTTACATCAGTCATTTCAGCACAAAACCCTACAAAATTTGAACCAAACACCACGGCGGGGCAACAATTGGCTTTAATTAACGGCTTTTGAGGTTCAAATTGATTTAGCAAGGCTGAATTTAAGTTGTTTTCTCTATAAAAGCAGGACAAAGGACAGAATTCATCAGATGTAATCAAACACGAGTGGCAAATCATCATTTGTAAAGAAATCTAATTGATGAAAAACCTGTGACTTCACAGGCAATAGAATACTGAGAGAACCCCAGAGGCACCGTCGGACACATGGGCCTTGCATAAGCTCTTATTTGCAGATAGTTATCTGTTGACAAGGTCTTTGCCATGACACTTACTCACCTATCTCCTTCATCTACTGTAGGAGAGCAGAGCAGCAGCCTCTTTCTGCTGCAGCCAGCACATTGCCTCCTTCTGCTTTACTCTTATCAACGTCAACACTCCTGGATGTGCTTTACAAACACATATCCCCCACGGCGTAGCCCTTCCGGACAGAAACACAGTAAGTCCTCGGACAGAGTATATTCCACATCCCATCAACTCTTCCGGGGTACAGTCCAGTCCTCCCAGCAGCCACTTCATGAATTTTTGTTTTATTACGTTGGATCCCAGACGCCTGCCGTCAGGATCGGACTTGGGGAAATGAAATGTAGTCATTGAGGAGAAGGTACAAATAGGCAGTGGTTGCAAATGGAGTTTGGTCAGTGGTCGGAGATTCCTATTCAGAAGATAGACAGGACTTTGTTCACAAACTGGAGTTTGAAGTTTCAAAGGGGAGAATCACACAAGTATTACATCAGGTCTCAGCGATCCTTTGACTTTTAGCCCTAGGGCAGGAGTTTGGGTGACTGATTATAAGACAGCGCTCTCTGGTCCATCTCATTTCAACATGGCAGCCACTCAACAGGCTTTCAATGCACATGTCGAGCAGCTACAGCTATTAGAAAAGCCGTTCGATGACTTGTTTTCCATTCATTCATTTTGAGCTCATAAATGTCACACACGCAGAAGAGGAAAGATTATCTTCCCTTAAATTCAATACACAAATTTCCACCAAAACAAATGGCACAAATGCAAATGAAAGGGAACAAAAAAGAATCATATTTTGAATCCAGCACCAGACAGGACAATGAATGTAGAATCATTTTTTTATCATTTATTTATTCATTTATTTCAGGCAAGGCAAGGAAAAAAATTAATTAAATAAGCAAATAAATAAGCAAAGCACATAACTCAACAATACAATTCTGCCTAAAAAGGAGTGGGAAGAAGAAAACATATTTAAACCTACCCCAGTTCCTCATTCAGTGATGAACACATTGAATTTCACTGCTACTTCATTCAAGGACAATTTTACAATAATTGCACCATGGTGGCATCACCATAGGCAACAATAATTATTACATTGTAATAGCAATTTATACAACAATGTAAGGAAGGCATAATATACCAACAATGGTAATGGACAAAATACCAACAACAGTAATTAACAAAATACCAACAATGGTAAGGAAACATTGAGCACATGTTAACACCACAAAACAGAACAGCAGCAGTTTGAGTTAAAGACCCTCATTTCTATATTTTGACCAGACACAATGTTTATATAACAGTTTGAATTGATGAGTACTTTGGCATTTCCTATGTTGTAAGTCCAGTTTGTTCCAGAGTTTCACTCTGCACACAGACACACAAAAACGTTTACGAGTGGTTTGAGCTCTCGGCAATGAAAAATATCCAAAACCTCTAAAGTTATTAACAACTATAATAGAATTGAAAGCAGATTTTAAACCTGAAACTGAAGATGTCATAAAATAAAAGCATTAAAATTTATCGAATGCTGGACAACATGTTTTAAAGGACGTGTGTATTTGTGTTTATGATGCAAAATAATTGATCGCGTCAAACACTTGAAGATAAACATTACAACAAATACAAAACTACAGGACAAAGTTAAATGATTTGGGTTTTTATCAATTAATTCCCTTTCTGTCGATGTAGCCTATAGGTGTGGAGGAAAATAAATGTAAAAGGTGTTCTATAAAGGTGTTGGCAGGTGATTGGTTCAAACGGTCACATGTTAATTTATCATCTTATTTAGTATTCTTTATCATCTGTAAGTCAGCCTGCAGTGAGATCATGGTCATAATTACCCATATTGCCCATAATGTCTGCAGTAACGCCGGCAGTTCAGTGAGGCCGTGCACATAAATGCTAATGTCAGCATGCTAACATGCTTTAATGACATTGCTCATCATTAACAAAACAAACAGACCCTGACAGGATCTGGTGGATCAATCAGACAAAACCTTTTTAGATTTCTTTTACACAAATGATCAAGTGAACATGGATGACCTTCATCTGGGAAATCTGGGACCAAACCGATGGACTGAAAGGCGTTACAACTTGCTAACGGAATTACCTTAGAATCCATTGTCAAACACAAGCATAAGAAATAAACAAGGAAGACAATAGGATAATGAATGATTAAATCTGTACATAAAATACATGAATGACAGCACTCTTAAAATTTAAGTGACTGTACTGTGAAGCTATGACATTTAGCTTAGCATAGCACAAAGAGAGGAAACAGGGTGACACGGGTAGTCTGGCTCAAATCAGCGATTTCAACCTTTAAAGATCACAACGTAAAAACGTTTCTCTCACATTTAACTCAAACAGAAGTCCAGCTAAAAAATGCCGGCGTAAGGATGCGACCACGGTATGCAATGATTCATCTGACTCTCAGAAATTGTGAAGCTACTTTGTCCAAAAACATTTTCTATTTTTATCCTTTTATATAAGTACAGTACATAGAAGACATTTAGCCTCTAGCTCTATGACGGAGAGTTTCTACTACTTTATTCTATTGAAGGTAGGAACATGCCCCCCGCAGTCAGATTTGAAATGCTATGGAAAAAGTCGTCTCTTCCATATCTAACACAACAGTTTGTCCGTTCATGATTAAGAAAGCTGTAACAGTGCAGATTATTCTTTACAGCCTGCTATACGACTGTTCCTTGAGGAGTTCACAGAAATTTAAGATGGGAGCAGTGATAAAAGCACTTTAATGACAGAGGAGATAAGATTTGCTGTAGGTGACTCATTCATAGCTCCACACTGATTCCCCCCCCCCCCCCCTTCAACTCCCTGCTTTGAAATAATCAGCGCACTTCTTGAACAAACACGGACATTGCAGAAGAATGAGACAGATCGAACGTGAAAGAGATGTTGTAATGGATGACCTCTGGACACAGAAGTGGAGCAACGCGCTCCGACTCGGCTCCGTTAGCCGCTGCAAAACGATGCTAATCATTTTTTTAAACCGGGGGCGTAGTTTCATTGACATCCAGTAACACCCAAACAAATCAATCCTTTTCAAATGAATTCACTTTTAATCAACAGAAGACTTGAATGCTTGATTAATGAGGATTAATCAGCTTGCATTCCTGATTGGATTACCATAAAAGGGTTCACACCCATTAATCAGTGAAGCCATCATCCCGGGTTTGTGCACAGGAGCTGGGGAGAGGGGAATGTTATGATGTTTGCCTACAAAAAGAAAATAATTTTATGAGCGCCCACTATAATTTGAGTATGCGGTTAACAAGTTCACCCGCACGGGGTTTACGGCTTCTGAGGTCGGTTGAACTCGGGATCGTTGACCTGCTGCTATGTACTGGCACTTTCTCTTCAAATACAACACTACTGTTTGCTGTGCGACGTGTTGGAGGCGTTCACATTGTGCAAGAGCGAAATACGATTTTAAAAACAGCCGGATAGATCTTCTCAAAACAGGAGCAAGAATAATGTCCAGTTTTTACAAGCGAAGGAACACGCAGTTTTGTCCTCACGTGACGTAAATTGAACACGTGATGAGTTTATAACATGCTCTAATGAAGCACGTCCATTACTGCTAGGATTTCGTTATCACATTTAGCCTCTACAGACTGTATGATAATAAGATCACATACATTTTAGAATCAGAACTTTTGACGATAACATGATGGGATTTACTGTTGCTAAGGTAACGCACTGTGGCCAACGAAGGCCATACCTGTGGCATCAGTCTTAGCCAGGAACGTAACTGGCATCACTTTTCTGTCAGGGGGAGTTCAGTCAAACATTGAGGATCTGAATACTTCTATCACTCTCTACATCACATAATGGTTTATGTTGCTTCTGATGATGTCACACAGTTGGTATCTCATTGGCTGATGGATGGATGGATGGATGGATGGATGGATGGATGGATGGATGGATGGATGGATGGATGGATGGATGGATGGATGGATGGATGGATGGATGGATGGATGGATGGATGGATGGATGGATGGATAGATAGATAGATAGATAGATAGATAGATAGATAGATAGATAGATAGATAGATAGATAGATAGATAGATAGATAGATAGATAGATAGATAGATAGATAGATAGATAGATAGATAGATAGATAGATAGATAGATAGAAGAATTGTTAATCCATCACTGACAAAGTGCTGCAAGGAGATGGCAGATATCAAAGTTGTGCTATCTCTTCTTACAAAAAAAAACCAGGCCTGTGATTCACCACAGAGATTCTGGTTAACCATCAACCAGAGCAACTCTCCACCTCTCCTGTGGTGAGCGACTGGAGGGAAGGAGGAGAAGCTCTGCTGTCAGTCACTGGTTTCCTCTCTGACACCAGCAGATCTTCATCCCACGACGCCGGGGCCAGGCCAGAGAGATACCTTGTTACTGGGGCGGAGCTAGGAAGGGAGGGGGGTTGGTGGAGGTGTGTGTGGGGGGTGTAAGAAGTGAAGAAGGAGGAGGAGGGGGTCCCATTAGCTTCTTGGACAAGACTTTCTGCCCCACTGTCAGGTAGTTGAGTTTGTTTGTCCAGAGCGCTGGCAGACATGGACATGGCAGACTACAGCGAGGCTCTGGACCCGGCTTACACCACACTGGAGTTTGAAAACATGCAAATGCTCCCGCTGGGCGCAGGTGAGTCACTTATATGCAGCTCTGATGTTGAACTTTGAGACTTTTACTGATTTAAAACTTCATGTCCTCAGGAGAGGACATAGGGCCCCATGTCCTCAGGAGAGGACATGGGGCGATAAAAGAGGGTCATTTGTCCATTTGCTGGTAGAGGGGCAATCCTGTACTGTGGGATTTTGTCACCTCTGGGGGTAAAACATTAAGAGATCTTGATTAACGAGACTCTGTTTGTTTGGTCGAAGCCATTTGAACCTGGGTCAGATTGCGGGCTGATGTGATGAGGGTGTGATTGCAGCGGGTTGATATTCATCCTGGATGAAGCAGTAGTTCCAGTATCACCGTCGTCCATCTCCTCTTACAATCACTCCATTCCCACGGAGTGTAAAGCAGGTTTCAGTGATTTGGGAAGCGCTCACAATGACACCAACTTCTTTCTATACGCAGTCTCCCATGACGTGAGGCTACAAATGAAAGGTTAACACGGAACATGAGTCAGCTCCTCCATCACTTACATGTTAGTGCAGTAAGCATGTGTCATGAGGCGCTGTGTGATTGATTGGGGACTCTGGCGACTGTGTGGGACTAAAAATCATCTCCAGTGATTACCTTTCTATCAGCTATGCTGTGTTGACTCTGTGTGAGCCATTCAGGCACGTCATCCTGGAAGGTTCTGAAGACAGATCAGGCACTGACTGGATTCTCTCCGGCCATCGTTCACACCCTGTTTTACAGCCTCTGAATTAGAGCTGGAACTTCCTGATCTTGGTAGAAGTTTTTTATAAAAACCCTTTCTCTCCCCCATGTCAGACTCCTCACCGGCTGAAAGCGCCAACATGAACCCCGCTGGTCACCTGGGGGCGGGCAGCCTGTGTGCCATCTGTGGAGACAGAGCCACCGGGAAACACTACGGGGCGTCCAGCTGCGATGGCTGCAAGGGCTTCTTCCGACGCAGCGTCCGCAAAAACCACATGTACTCATGCAGGTGAGAGTAGATCTGCAGCTGGGTACTGCAGTACTCTAAGACAGACACCTGGGGCAGCAATGAGTCCCACGACATAAACTAGTGGCAGAGGTGCAAGTGATTGATTTCAATATCAATTATCTACATTATCATGAACAAGTCAAGTTGGCATCTTCAAATCTAGAAGACAAAGATGCTTTTTTTTATCTCTATTTAAACCATCAAAATCTCTCACATTGGAAGACAACACCAGCAAAAATTAGACTTTAAAAAACTTTTCTGGTAGTGACTAATCTACCAGTCCACGCAGAGTAATTGATCCAATCATTCAAGTGTCTTTATCCACTGTGGCGGCACAAACACGCTTCTTACACGTGTTTTTCAGGTTCAACAGACAATGCATTGTGGACAAAGACAAGCGAAATCAATGCAGATACTGCAGGCTGAAGAAATGCTTCAGAGCTGGCATGAAGAAAGAAGGTAGGGGTGTTTATGTCTTCAGACTGACTCGACTGCATGTTGTTGAGAAAACGGCAGACACTCATGAAATCAAAAATTCCCATTAAATCAGCTAATCAGAGCAGAGCTGTCTCCTCAGTCGATTGACATGTTGCGACACCGGCGAGAGCAGCACCTTGTTAATGTTCACTCTGAGGAGCGCTGGATTCTCTAACCAGCTTATGCTGAGCAAACATTTCCAAGCAATAATAGCCATATACTGATAAACAAGGCAGCCCGGACGGACACATTTTTCTTTTAAATGACTGTGCATTCTTTGTGCAGCAGTTCTTCTCATTGTTCTCAGGGGCTCTGTGTTTGCTTTTAGCTGTGCAGAATGAGCGAGACAGAATCAGCACAAGGAGATCCAGCTACGAGGATAGCAGTTTACCATCCATCAATGCACTCATCCAGGCAGACGTGCTGTCGAGACAGGTAAGACCCCCTGGAATCACTTTTGGGGTGAAATCACATGTAAGACAGACCCCAGACATCCAGTGATATCATGTCTGTGTTGTGCCCGTCTAGATCGCATCCCCCGCTCCTATTCTGAGCGGCGACATCAGAACCAAGAAGATCGCCGCCATCACAGACGTGTGTGAGTCTATGAAGCAGCAGCTGCTGGTCTTGGTGGAGTGGGCCAAGTACATCCCTGCCTTCTGTGACCTGCCCCTGGATGACCAGGTAAGACTCGTGCGCAGACATAGTTTATATAGACACTCTGGTCACTCATCAACCAGGCCCCTCAGAACCACAGCAGGGTCTGCATGTGGCACACAGGATAACAGATAAATGTATAGCTTTATCCTGTTTGAGGTCTGATGCAGAGAGCAACAAAAATAGAGATTATGTCCTCATTCTTAATCAAAAAAAGGATTCAAATCAATTGCATTTGATCAATGTGCTTTTAAAACCTCAAGCTCTCCAACCAGGTTGGCTTAATGTAGTTAAATCCCAAGTTAGAATACGAAAACCTGGTTTTAAAGTTATGTCCCCCCACAAAATAAAGTGCAGAATCATTAACAGTGTGATCACCAGGTCTCTGTAACTGATTTGCTGATGTTACCTCAACATGGAGACCAGTGTCTTCCAACAGGGTTAATTTCTCCCTCTCTTTCCACGGTGTTAAACTGCACCTAACCATTCAAATAGAATGTAATTTATTTGCACTTTGCTAACTAGAATGCTGTCAGCACCGTGCATGCCTTCACCATCCTACACTCAGCTTATTCTGCAGTGTCAAACTACAGGTCCTCCTCTTCAAGAATATACTCTTTTGCTGTAGATCCAGAGATCAGAACCATAAATATGACTCTTGCGTCTCAATTTATGGATTATTTCTTGATTGATGGATACAATTTTTTAGCAAGTTTTAATCTAAATGTGAAATTAAAAAAAAACAAAAAAACCTACAAGCAGACAAGAAGAGATTTGTCGAAGCACAGTAAATATTATCGAAAATTAGTCAATTCATTCTCTCTATTTTAGGTGGCGTTGCTGAGAGCTCACGCTGGAGAACACCTCTTACTTGGTGCTGCAAAGAGGTCCATGCTGTACAAAGACATCCTCTTATTAGGTACAACAAACACAAGACGGACTTTTTCTTTTCACCACACTGATCTCATCCCAATTGAGATTCTAACTCTGGTCATTCTATATGTGATTCTCCTGCAGGAAATGACTACATCATTCCCAGAAACTGCCCAGAGTTGGAGGTGGGCAGGGTAGCAGTGAGAATCCTGGATGAGCTGGTGCTCCCCTTCCAGGAGCTGCAGATAGACGACAATGAATATGCCTGCTTGAAAGCGATAGTTTTCTTTGACCCAGGTACGAGCAGCGACCGATCCTTTGGATTAGCTGCTGATTATCAGCAAGATGTTTGAAAGCTGATCAGCTTTTTCTATATAATTGTAACTAAAAGTCAGAGATCAATAACACGCGTGCCTCACTTTGCAAACAGCCCTGCTTTTATTTGCCTGCAGATGCTAAAGGTCTGAGTGACCCTGGAAAGATCAAACGGATGCGATACCAGGTCCAGGTCAGCCTGGAGGACTACATCAATGACAGGCAGTATGACTCCCGGGGCCGCTTCGGAGAGCTTCTCCTGCTGCTGCCGACGCTACAGAGCATCACCTGGCAGATGATCGAACAGATCCAGTTCGTCAAACTCTTCGGAATGGCTAAGATTGACAACCTGCTGCAAGAAATGCTTCTTGGAGGTGCCACGCAACATCTGACTCAAATCTATGAGTAGTGTTAGACTAATAAAGAGGACAGCAGAATTCTCATTGTTTCTGTTTGTGTGTTTTATTCTCCAGGTTCTGCCAATGAGGCTCCACATGCACCTCACACTCTACACCCTCACCTGGTTCAGGAGCACTTGAGCGGCAACGTCATCGTGGCCAGCAACATGCCGACACCGATCCACAACGGTCAAATCTGTAAGAACCAAACACATCAGTCCAGAATGTGTAGAGAAGATTTGGGCTGGGTTCTCTTTGATTGACATTTACAGAAGAGGAACTGGGTTGGGTAGAATTAAAAGCATTAACGTGAGTGAACCGAACTCACTGATCCTTTAATGTCATGTTCCCTCTCACCCGGCTCTGTGCGCCGCCTTCTCAGGTAGCTGGAAGTACAAACAGGCTTTAAATTCTTCATGGGAACTAATCTGGCTTATTTGGTCAAAGAGAACTTCTGTTATTCTTTCTTAACGTGTTTAATGCTCTGAGAAATTTCGCAAAAGTGCTTATTCCTCATCTGAAAATTGTGTGGCCTCAAGACACATGTAAATAAACACCTGCTTATGCTGCAGTTTCCACCGCTGACTTACTCCTACTCTACTTTTCAGCCACTCCTGAAACCCCGATCCCATCTCCACCCACTGCCTCCAGCTCGGAACATTACAAAATGGCTCAGGGGGTCATAGCTACAGTGCCTAAGCATCCCACCTCCATCCCTCAGCCCACTATTACAAAGCAAGAGGCCATCTAACAATCCTCAGCCCTTCACTTTCTTTCTGTTAAAGCAGAATAAGTTGAAGCAGCGTTGAAGCTGTAAACCCAAATGAAACAATTACGTAGCTCTTGTGTAGAAGGTAATTCTTTTTCTTCAGGGATCTATTTGTTCACGCATGCAGCTGCAGTCCCAGCTGAGTGAAACCCAGGCTAAACTGTCAACAGCAAACTATTCTACTGAGCTGTTGTTCTGTAAAATCAATGCAGAGAAATACATAGTTGTGTGTATATATTATTATTATTATTATTGGGTAATATCACTGCCTTTAGCGAGGCCTCAGTGTGCAGTAAAGCTTACATTAGACATGGTGATCAGGTCAGTATTTTATGAATGTTACAACGGGCCTCACATGTCATGTCTTTAGTGTTGCACAGTGTTTTATTTTGTGGTCATTGGAGATAAAAATGGTTTCAACTTTGAGAAGGAACTGAAAATTTCACATTATCTGAGCAAAAGAATTCTCTGAAGGAGTTGGGTTTTTAAATATTCTGTGACAGGACTAAAATATATGTGGTTTGTTTTTATTTACTGGAAACTGTTTATTTACAGTAGTACACTTTGACATGTTTGAACTTAAACGGAGGAATCTTAGTACATCGGTCGAAGTCTGTGGTGCCACTTAAAAAGTAATAGTCACAGGCACACTGTGGAAGTTTCCCAATAATATGTTGTATCTGTTTTTAACAAATATATATTATATTTTTTGTTTAGTATTGTTGTGGTTTAACTGATGGAATAAATTGTGCCTTGTAAACCTGTACTGCCTTACAAAAAGAGGCAATGTGTTGCCTTACAATGTGAAGATGAATTAATAAATTTCAAAGTCTATTTTTACATGGCATTCTCTGCCGAGCATAATTCGTACAATCTGTTTGTAGGACCTGCGGCTTTTCCACCACATTCTTTTAATAATGTCTGCTAACACAATACTCTGAATAACAAATAATAATAATACTAATAAAGAAAAAGTAAGAAAATGAGTGCAACGTGGCAGAGCAGCTTGTTCCCTGCCCTCAAGTGTTTTCATACTGATAAAAAGCCATAAAATCATAAACTGTGCTAATTCAAGACCGTTTATTCATGAAGATGGAAATTCAAAAATTCTGCAGTTGATGCTATAGTTAAAACTAGATAATCAATGACAAGACAATGAAGATCATCCCCATGGATGACAGAATAAAGTTATTTTCTCTAACCAAACCACACACAACCACAGCACTCAACAGACACATCCAGCGAAGACCGTCTGTCCCCTTTGACCAAGTTCAATCTACAAAAAGGAATCACAGAACAAATCATAGATTCACCTTTCATACACCAAAATGTATACTTTTAATTTTTGGTGCACGCCCCAATCTTCCTCCAATTTTTCTTTTAAATCCTGCTAACACACAAACATAACAAACTATTAATTCCCATATTTGAAGTGGAACATACCTGACAGACCGTATGGCGACATTACCTGTATTTACAGGGAATGAACGGGGGTCAGACGCAGACAAACTCTGCCACCTACTGCATCCAAGTGTAAGTGATACACTCACCCTGAGCAGAACACTGTTGAATGTAATATAGATTATAACGGTGATGCATATCACTAAGATTCACCTGATCAACATCATCATGAAGATTAAAATTAGACAGATTGACGTTAACTGTAAAACCGGACAAGAGTTCCATGTCAATGTGCATAAACTACTGACTCAGTTACTTAATTGCCATTACGCCCTTTGGAATAGGCTTTTCATCTATAAGTAAGGCAGGTTTTTTGTATCACTCTAAAGATACAATGTTTGCAGACAAATCTTTCTCATCATTGCTGATGGTGGGGGGTGGGGGGTGAATTATATACAGCCATCCACCTATTCATTTTCAACAACTTATCTGGAGCTGGGTCACGGAGGCAACAGTCTCAGCAGGGATGCCCATACTTCCTTCTCCCCAGACATGTCATCAGCTCTTCCAGGGGGATCCTGAAGACCTACAGCAGATGTTCCCAAGCCAGCCAAGAGACATAGTCTCTCCAGCGTGCCATAGGTCTTCCCATATAAGACGTGGCCCAGAACACTCATTTCAACTGCTTGTATCCAGGATCTTGTCTTTTTGGTCCTGACCCAAAGGTCATGACCATAGGTGAGAGTAGGAACATAGTTTGACCAGTAAATCAAGAGCTTCATCTTCAGAATCAACTTCTTACAACAGACTGCATCACTGCAGAAGCTGCACCGATCCGATCTGTCAAGCTCACCTTCTGTCCTTCCCTCACTCATGAACAAGACCCAAAGTTACTTTGGGGCCAAGACTCCATACTCCTGGAGCATTCCCCACAAGATACGAGGGACGCAGTCTTGCCTTTTCTAGATCCACAAAGCACATGTGGACTGGTTGGGAAAACTTCAAGAACTCTCAACCACTCAATGGAGCTGTCCAGCGTTCCACAGTCGGGACAAAAACAGCATTATTTTTCTTGGATCCAAGACGAATAATGTCTTGGATCCATGGCTGGACTATCAGTCTAATCCTGCTCTCCAGTACCCTGAAATAGACTTTCCCAGGGAGTCTGAGGGTGTGATCTACTTGTAGTTGTAACACATCCTCCAGTCCCCTTTCTTGAAAAGGGGGACCATCACCCCGGTCCGCCAGTCCAGTGGTACTGTCCCCGACTGCCAACCGATGTTACAGAAACGTGTCAACCAAGACAATCCCCGCAGGTCCAAAGTCTTGAGATATTCAGGGCGAATCTCATTCACACCAGGTGCCCAACCATCAAGGGTGGATCAGTGGATTACATGATACAGTATATAATAAATTACGATTTGTGGGAAAAAATGCAGTATAATCCATAAATATCACCTGAGTGATGTGTGGTGCTCACATCCATGTTTCTGCTACTCTGTTCTACTCGACTTTTTAGTTTAACATTTGGTATTTGCATAGAAATTCATAAAAAGCAGAGAAATTTGATTTCTAAAAAGAAGACCAGAACACAGCACAGATTAAAGTTAAATTAGGTTCGTGAGGAGGTTTATGGATGTAGTGAAAGAGGACATGAAGGTAGTTGGTATGAGAGAAGAGGATGCATAAGACAGGATTAGATGGAGGCAACTGATTCGCTGTGGTGACCCCTGAAGGGAAAAGCCGAAAGGAAAAGAAGAAGAAGGTTCGTGATGAACACGAACACGTGACGAACACACTTAGAAATTGGGAAAAAAAACAAAACAGTAATGTAACGACGTGTTTTGTTTTGTTTTGTTTTTTTGTTTGTTTTTTTACAATATTCCTTGCGGTACTGAGCTGCAAGATGTGTCCTTCATGGACACCGAAGACGTATGAAAAACTACAGCGTTTTAAAAACTCTGATAAAGAAAATACTGCCCCACCATTCCACTTCGTAATTTATTTATAAGGATTATATTCAAAATGAAAAAAGAAAACTCACATAAGAGGCAGATTTGAAGTACTGTACACGTTTTATGAACTTTATCGTCATACAATAGTGTTACAATATTTCCGAGGAACACCTTAAAGCACCACAGCCATCAAAACAACAGACGTACAAGTCGCGCTGTGCGTCTGCAGAACACCACGTGCTTGATATGGACCAATGACAGAGGGTTATTCTCTACCCGGAAAAGGATATTCCTGACAGGTCGGTTGTGATTTTTTTATGCTGATTTACGGTCGTGTCTTTTGTGTTTTGATGACGTTTCATCACTTACAAATGTTTTCTCATGAAAGGAGTCTGTGCGTGTCCTATTCAATTAATGTTTAACGTATGTTTACGCTCTTATTCAGCCATTATTTTTACTTAAGTTCCGTTTTATCAGTTCTACACAGGATCAGGTTATTAGCCAGTCCGAGTCAGGGAAGAATAATTACAACGCCAGTCATAACACATTGAGAACAACGGGACAAACCTTAGCTATCAGGACCGTTGTAGTGTTCCTTTTCTTCCTCCTTCCCTTACGAATGATCAGTTTATTTCCAGTAATAATACTGTCGTGCAGTTTAGCTAAAACGGGACTATTAGATGTACACTTAGCCCCTGACATCTACTAGAAGCTAACGTGACAGTCTACAAACTAGTCTTTGTTCATGTTTCTCCTCAAACAGCTGCAACCAGTCAGTCCATGGCTGAACATCATGAGTCCAGTCCTCCTCCAGCAGCAACTGCGGGACACAGTTGGTTCCCTGGACCCCCTCCACCCACCTATTCCTGCACTCTGACCCCCGAGCTGGTGGCCAAGGCACGGGAGGAACTCCAGGAGAAACCAGAGTGGCGCCTCCGGGATGTTCAAGCGCTAAGAGACATGATACTGAAGGTTTTGTTTTGGGGTTTTTTTCTCACCATATTGACATTCACACAAACACAAACTGTTTCCTTGTTGATGTGTCTGTGCTGGATGGCTCCTAAATGACTGATGGTAAATAGATGATTCCGTGTGACAGGAGGAGGTTTTTTTTGGGTCAGGGAATTGGTATGAGTAAGATCAATGTTGTCATAGTGACATCATCATAGTGTGTGTTACACCCTGGGTGGAGTGATTCAATCATTTATTTATTTATTTATTCAGTTTATTTTTCTTCTTTCCAGACATGTTGTTACACTTTCATCAGTATTGAAACATCATCAACGACATCTGAAAAAAAAAAAGGGTTAACGGGTAGAAGCCATTGGCTTGTAAGATTCCCGTCCCCTAAATCATCAACAAAACATCTCTCTCATTAGAATATGTAATCAATAAACTCAGACATTAAAAGTCTTCAACCAGCTCATACATTGAATTTTGACAGACATTCATACCCTTATCCACTTCCAGATATTAGCCTTTTACCCTAGAGTATAACCACGTTTACATTCTTCCTAGGAACACAAGGTTTGTTAACATCATGGATAGTCAAAACTAGACGTTGACCTTGCCAGTGTTCTCCACAAGAATATAATGATCAAATTAACCTCTTTCTGCAGACAGTGTTTATACAAGAATTAACCAGTTTGTTGCAAACTCTTTAACGGTTTCACATGGTATTATATTGTCAAAAGATATCAACATGCTCTTTAAAGTCTCAAAGTTAATGTTATCCCATGTTATCACAAATACATGTTTTTGTTTTGTTTGGTTTTTTTTGTTCATTAGTCCATGTTTCTGACATCAATGATGTTCATTTTTTCGACTGTTCCATGAAATACTTGACATGTCCAAAATTGTAGAGCTCCCACTATTGAAGTGACTCTGTTGTACTGATCTTTGGTGTAGTAACAATTATTGTCTGTCTTTATTGCTCATATTTCACCAACTCCTCTGCACTCCTGACCACCATTGTTTTCATCTGCTCCGGATAAAGCCCCTTTGTTTTGATGAAGATCCTGCAGTTGTTTGTCCAGGTGTTATTAATCAGCCCATTCTTCTTCAGTTGTCGAGCATTTTTAGCAATATCAGCATTCTTTTTAGTGAGATTCTCATTAATGTAGACACTTTTTCCTTTCAGTTTGAAGCCTTGTTTCAAAAGAGCAATCCTGTGTTCACGATTGTTGAATTTTATCAGCACTGCAGGTTGTGTCCTACCTCCAGATGGTAGTGGGTAACACGTCTCAATCTGGTCTGAATCTATAGTTCTCCAGATCCCTCAGTTAAGAACTCACTTGTTGCTCCAGAGATTAGATGTCAGCGCTAGCCACAGCATTTCTGTAATTCCTCGGCTTGATTTTGATTCCAGTGATCATCACATCACTTATACGAATGCTTTGTTCCAAATCATCCATTCTTTGTTGTCCCTGTTCCAAGACAACAATTCTTCAGTCTTTTTCATCCATGTCTTTCTGCATTTTCTTCATTTTGTCCTTCATTTCTTCCAAGGCGTCTAGCACCGGTTTTAGCTTTTCTTCCAACTTTTTACCAGAGTCACTCCTTAACTCATCAAAGTTGCTCTTTAACTCACTCTTTAATTCTTTCATAGAGACCATCTGGTCTTTAGTATCCTCCAATTTTCCTTTTGGTTTCGTCATTTTGTAGAGAATAAGTGAGAGTCACCCTAATGCAATCATCTCTTGCATTAGGGTGAGAATTCTTTTATATACTCTGGAAATGGTGTTCTGAGAGTTGGGATTTTAGTGAGATATTTTACGAAGTACAATATTATAATTTATGCCTTTTTAAACAAATGTAAATTCAATTTGCAGGAGCAGCCCAACCTCAGGACCAGGCTGGATGACTCATTTCTTCTACGCTTCCTGCGGGCCAGGAAGTTCGACTATGATCGTGCCCTGCAGCTGCTGCTCAACTACCACGCAGGCCGTAAGGCATGGCCAGAAGTGTTCCAGGACCTGAAGCCATCCACAGTCAAACACGTCCTGGACCTGGGCTTTCTCACGGTCCTGCCCCAGCCAGACCACAAGGGAAGATACATCCTCTGTCTCCGGCCAGGTCAGTGTCAACCTCACAGGGCTATAGGTGATGGATGGACGATCTCTCTCTGTGTAAACTTATCATCTATCTACTTTAACAGGAAAATGGACTCCAAATGATTATCCTTTTGTCGACAATGTGAGAGCCATTTATCTGACTCTGGAGAAACTGATCCAACCAGAGGAAACTCAGGTGAACGGGATTGTCATCTTAGCCGACTACACTGGAGTGGGAATGTCTCAAGCTTCCAATCCAGGCCCATTCCTCGCCAAAAAAGTCGTAAGCATCCTCCAGGTGAGTTGTCTGGATTTAATGGAGCTTTCACGTTAGGAAATAAACATATTTTATAACAAATATTTTTTTCTGAATTGATCTATAAAAGCAGCTTTTAGAAACATTAACTTAAGTAAACCCTGGCATTCGCAGCAGTTGCCCTTTTGTTTGTTTTTCATGTGCGTTTCTATCTACACACAGGAACAAAACACAAAGAGCAGCTGTGACTCTGGCATGACTTTGCTGTGACTGCTCTGCTTCTCTTTTCTTTCAAAGGATGGGTTTCCGATCAGAATCAAGGCTGTTAACATAATTAACGAGCCCAGGATTTTCAAAGGCATCTTCGCTATAATTAAGCCCTTTCTAAAGGAGAAGATGGCAGAAAGGGTAACTATTATCTCTGACTTTTTTTTTTTTAAACAACGGATTACTTTGAATCACGTTCCTCCACTTAATCTGCAACCCCTGCTCCAGAATCTATTTTAGTCTTTGAAAATGCAAAGCCAGAATTTTGCTTTTCAGAGGATACAAAACCCCACATTTTCCAGAGTCATGAGAAGAGTGGCTTTGTATTGATTTATTTGTGCTGATGGTAATTAATTGGTTGTTCTGTTGGGTCCGCAAACCTACTTTGTTATCCATGCAGTCGCAGTCAGGCAGACGTGCATTGTCCATCTAGCTTTGTTGTTGGAGCTGAGGTCACATAGAGTTGGAAGCAAAATCATTCAATGTCCCTTGTGACACAGCATGTAGTATTGATCAGCTGTTTGAAATACAGCAGATATTACAAGTGTTTATCCAATGAAATGACCAGCGGCTCCAGTTCTCCTTGAGACCCTTTAGCTGTAGACCTGGTCCAGATCCAGCTTCTGGATCCGGACCAGGTCTCCACAGAACAGCATCTTGAACTTTCTGGGTCTGATCCAGATGGTTCTGGAGCCTCTTTGCTGGGTTAGCAGTGCTGAACATCTTTCTTTTAAACTCTGCTGTGCTATGAATGTTGAAAAATGTTTGAAAAATATGTGGTTTGAAAATGTGTAAATTTATAAGGGATGAAATTTGGAGGATCAAAATCATTTGTAAACGACAGTCAGAAGCATTTTGTATCAAATGTAGAAGAAAATTATAGATATATATTTTACCTGCTCTAAATATGTTTTCTCCAGGTGAGTCTGATTCACCATTTGGTTTGGATCATTTTGCTTCCAATTATAGAGTTGTTCATTAAGTAGAACATTCACTGTAGATCCACAAGAACGGTTAATTACAGGATATTTAAATCAACTCAATGAGCTGAAAGCTGCAAAACTGAAATGTCACCTTCCACATGCCAGAAAACATTGATCGCATTTGCTTTAAATGAAAACGATGGTGAGAAACTGACGTTCCTGACATGTCGTCTGTGCTGCTCCCCCCTGCAGTACATCCTCCACGGCTCAGACCTGCGCTCTCTGCACCAGAACGTCCCCCGCTCAGTGCTGCCGCAGGAGTATGGCGGCACCGGGGGCCAGCTGGACATGTGCGCCTGGTCGAGGCTGCTGCTGGACAGCGAGGAGGAGTTCATTGTGGAGTTCTGCCAGCCGGATCCGCTAGAGGGCGTCATGCTCCCGGATTCCATGCTGTTCGAGGGCGAGCAGCCCAGAGGACAGGATGACGACACCTTCAAGGGCCTCCGCTCCCAGCTTTACTATTGTTACTGATGCACGGGTAGAAAGGGGGGCATACACCCCCATCACTGAGAGGACAGTTCCTGTTTCATTTGAAACATGTATGTAGATTTATACATGAAAAGTTGCCAATATGATACAGGTTTTATTTTATTAAACGGCACTATATTGTAGTTCTAGTTTACACGTAGCCTAGAATCTAACCACGGATACCAGGCAGCTGCAGGCTCCGGCTCAGACAAGAAAAGAAAATGAATTGCCAACTATTTTCTTAATCGATTAATCATTTCATTTTTTATTTAATCAAAAATTGTCAAATCACTAGATGTTTGTTGCTTTTTAAATGTTAAGACTGGCTGCTTTTTGGGTTTGGAGAAAAGAAAGCAATTTGGAGATGCCTCCGTCATGGACATTATGTGTATTTTTCTCATCACTTGATGATGAATCATTATTTGCAGCCCTAGAGCAGATGCATGCTTCGCTTTTTTTTCTCTCCAGTTGTCAGGCACCCATATGTACACAGAAATAGAAATTTGTTTTTAACGAGATGCATCCTTCCCTCCTGTCCTTTCTGGGTTTGAAAAGATGCCTTTCTAAAGTGTGTTTGCTCAGAGAACCTGAGGACATGATCAGCCTTCCTGTTTGGTTTGCTTCAGCATTACCACTTAGACAAGTCATCTGGGCATCAGGCTCATTACCTTCAGCTGAGGTGCGTTTTTTTCTGGACTGAGGACGTCAAGGGAAACCTGTTTTATTGTACGTGTGAGCAAGTGAGGATAGCTTTACGATGAGTGGTGACGACCCCCGCAGCTCCACTCAGACAGACTGGAGGCAGGTTATGTGTGAGGATCTAATGCCTTATACTGTTATTAGATTTTCTTACATATCATAAATTATGTTAGATTTGTATGCACCAAACCAATATTCCTCTTGTCAGATAACAGCAGATATGTCGCTGTTAGTTAGCGGAAATAAAAAGCTGCTGGAGAGGAAGAGCAGATTCAGATGTTTTTTCTGAACACTGAACTCATCTCCTGCTTTATTTTCTCCGCCTCAACCTGGATTATTGTTTTTGGGTTTTTTAACTCATATAATCTGCCTTGTATTTTTTAAACCTTTCTGATCTGTTTGGCTGTATTTTTTTTCTCAGTCTTAAAACACTGTCATCGCTGATCACAGGAGACACAAGAGTAAGATGACATTCAGCCCTGACTTCATAGACATCCACTTTGCCAAATTTATGGTTCTGTTCTGTGGCGAGCTTGAATTCATTGTTGGTCTTTTATATTTTTATTTTAAGCATGTATGTGAATGTAAGCTGTATTGTGTTGCAAGATAGCTATCAAAAGAAGTGAAAACAGTAAACACTTAAAGTCCTTGGTGATGTGTTGATGCACAGCAGGTTGTGATGTCATAAACACAGTATTTAAAACATAACAATGTTGATGTATTTAGCACGCCACAGGCTGCGTGAGAAACCCACTTCCTGGTGAACCAATGAGGGTTGGTTGAAGTTAAGTGAATTGCTGCCAGAGATTTTGAGTCCAATATGTTTTACAGTGATCTCATCCACCCACCCCCCACACACACACACACACTCCAAATAGGAGTGCAGGATTAAACACTGTTGTTCCTGGATCTGCCTCTTATACCTCCCATGAGGGCGTTATACACCCCCAACAAACCACTACAGCAGCTTGCTATCGTTGGCTTGGATAGCTTAAAAATTACCTATGATAAAAATACGAATGCTAGTGCAAAGAAGCGAACACCAACATCATTAAGAGATGATTCAATAATGATGACATCATTTATAACATTCAGATCAAGGTGATGAAAAAGCAGTAAATGTTGGCATGAATAGAACTGCAGTGATTCGCAGACTGTAGCTAGCTAGTTAGCGCTAGTGGTGACCTCACATATCACCCCACCTATACATTTGAATAAGCTCACTTGAAAACCTCACGCTGTCACGCTTTTTAACTCCATCCACTACCTGTCAATCAAGGGCCCAACCAATCATGGCGCATCTGCCAGAAGAGATTGTGAACAATATGGCGTAAGGCATCTGCTATGTTAGGAGAAGAAACAACTATACATGGACTTCCCAGCTAATATAATTTTAGAGTGTCATAACTGTTCTAACAATTTTCATGTTTTTGAGCAGAGTCCAAACAGCAGGAACGACACAGAAAAAGGCAACAGATTCTGAGTGAAACTAGCTGTCAAGCAGGAACAGTCTGTCCAGCTACGGTTTCCGTTTGGAATGGGACAATTGATGTAGTATCCATAATACTGTCAAAAACGCTCTTTCAGTAACTACATACAGTTCTGTTCATGTAGTCAGCTAACAGAACTATCACTTCCCTAAAACTCTTTTCCACTTGCTCTTTTGACAGGTGCCTTTTCCTTTAACGTTAGCTCCTTTCCCAATCTCACCATTAGTTAGCTTTCTTTCTCCAGTTAGCCTGCTAACATTCATTCACGGCTTTGCGATGACCGCCCAGCGCAATCCATGATTTGCCAACACAAAGTTGTTACGTCACCACGTTGATTTTGGACTACATTGGGTGCGCTCGGTTTATAATACCTTGAAGTGTGACATTATTATTTTATTGTGGAAGGGAGGATCAAATAAAAAATAAAATAAATAAAATAAAAATATTCCTGTGGGGGTGGACTCTTTGCCCGTGGCCCCCACTGACTCTAGGACTGCCCCTGCTGTAGTGGCTTCATCCTCTTCATCACTAAGGAAGCTTCCATGCGCAGTTAAACCCCAAACATCTGGGGGTTTTCCTGAGGGGAGGAGGGGTAATAATCTAAACCAGTTTGGGTTCTGCTGGCTGGACTAAAAAAAGCATCCGTGGCTCGGAACCTCCACTGAGTCCCCCCCCCCCAGCAATGACATGCTGGTGATGTTGCGAGTGGCTCCAGCCCACAGAGGAGTGGGAGCCTCCACAGGCGCGCTCTGATTGGCTCAGACGTGGACAACTCCATTTTGGAAAACAGCTGTTTGAAGACACAACCTTTTGTCGTTGTTTTCCGACGGAGTCCTCGCAGAGACATCCACGCTCTTCTCCAGGTTTGGTGTGTGTGTGTGTGGGGGGGGGGTTCCTCTCCACAAAATCCGGCTTCAGCTTCCTATCAGCTGCGGGGTTTTTTTGTTTTTTTTTTGTCCGACTGCCAGGAAACTTACGCGGGGCTTCATGGTCTCACGTCTCCATTGTAACAAGTGGATAAAAGCAGGAGACTCAACCAAGGTTAGTTGCTTTTTTTTTTCTTCCTACTGTGGATGTGATTTAAACGTGTTTAGAAACGGTAACGGCTCGTCGGGAGCAGCTGCGTGGAGCTGCGGTCACGAAGCGAAGCTTCTATGATTTTAATAATGAAGCGGGTTTTTTTTTTTTTTTATTTATTTTTTCCCAACCAGCGCGGCGACAGCACGTCTCAGTGCGCAGCGGTTTTCCACTTCCACTGGACGCATTGACACGTTCGCCCCTTCTGGCAGCTGATGCTGGGTTGTGTTCTGGATGTTAATGCGCTTTTTTTTCTGAGCGCGTCCTTTGTGCGTTCGGTCTGAAGGACTGGCATGCGCGTCCTTCCCACACATCCGCTGCTGCAGCCGCGGACAGCATGGATCGCCTCTGAAAGCTCTCCACATCCACAAGGCTTTTTTTTTTTTGTCCTCCGCTAGCATTCCTCCTCCTCTTCCTCCTCCCTCCACAAACGCAAATCAACTTCGCTTTGTTTCCGCAACAAACGAAGCGGTGAAGGCAGGAGGCTCTGGTGGGGAACTGGATGGCGGCGGCGCGCAGAGGCTCACCAGCCCGGGACCCCTCACTTTGCATAAGTGTTGCTGGGCAGGAGCCAGCGTTACTGGGCATGGGCACCAGTGAGGATAAACACTGGCCTCCTGCCTGTCGACTGGTTGAGTGGAAGCTAGATAGTGTTCTGTCTAGATAAAGTGGAATCTAGATGTTTAAAATACACCAATAATGATGGTGAAGTCTTCTGCCATCGCCTGGTTTTTTTTTTTTTTTGTTTGTTTGTTTGTTTGTCTGTAACATCTCAAGTTGCCCACAATTTTTATTGAAATTTGACCTGAGGGTGGATTTCAAGCCCAAGAAGAGTGGAATGAATTGTGAGGTGGAGTCAGTAAAGCCTGAGGATTCTCTTTCACTTTTTTCTCTTACTGCTAAAGAAATACATTTGCCAGTATCATAAAAAAAATTTTTTTTAAAATAAAAAATTAGATGATGCGTCATAGAACACGTTCGCTCCATCAGGCCCCTCCTTTAATTTAATTAAACCTTGTCCAGGATCAGACTCTGCCCAGTTTTGCCCAGTTTTGTAGTCTTCTGAATCTGCACCTCTGCTCCACCCAGACGGTTCAGTTTCTCACAATGTCCTTAAATCAATAAATCAAGTTTTATTTATATAGGGCTTAATCATGGCAACAGACATTTCGAAGCGCTTTACAGACAGTAAAACCCAACTGAATCCTCCAGAGCAAGCGTAGTGTTAGGGAAAAACTCCCTTGTTGAGGAAGAAACTCCAGGCAGGACCAGACTCTTTGGGGCGGCCATCCGCCTTGACCGGTTGAGTGGAAAAGAAATAAAAGGAAGGTAAAGACAGGGTAAAAGAAAGAGAGACAGAGAGAGAGAGTGGCAGATAGGCCAGATGGAGTCAGTGTCTTTATGGTTATAGTTAGACGATTTGATGCTGGCACTGAATTGGGGACGAGAAAGTCAGGCTGCGTTCACCGGCTCCTGGGTTGTTGCCTTCAATACATTTTCCCCATCATGTAGTTGGTAAATTGTTGGTAAGTTGGTAATCCTTGCGCTCAAAGGCAACGATCCCATGACAGTTTGACCCCCCACGATATGACGCAGAAAAAACTTGCCCCGAGAGTTTGGAACCACGTTGATGTCGTTATTACTTTGATAAACACTAAATGAAAGGTAACACCCAGACGTGGACCTCAGGACGTCAATCGTGGGTGCATTTGGATCCAGATCTGGATCAGATGTCATGTTTTTGTCCCCATCTCATTACATAATGTCTTCTTCCTTAAGTATGATGATACAGCAGCTGCTGAATGGCGACAGTGTTGGCGGACGTATCCTCTTTTTGAGTGATTCCTGGTTTTAGACGGTGACTGGTTCTGACAGGGACAGACTTGGCTGTGCAGCAGCTGGGCACTGATTTGACATTTCCTGTCTCAGGACGCAGTTGCACATCGGTGGTCAAACTTTAAATGCCACATTTTGGATTGAAAACTCAGGCAGTTGTTTGATTCTCGGCCCTGGAATGAACATCCAAAGCATAGGAGTTCATTTCCGGTCAGATGTTTATCTGCAATCTGTTCTTCAGTCTTTTGTATAAAAAATTCTGACACATTTAGTTGAAATCCTCAGAGCTGCATCTCTGGGATTTTTAACATTCTTGTTTCATTCTCAAATAGTTTCAGATTATTTCATATCTTGTTTGGATATTTTAACCTGGACCTGAAGGTGAATCTGCCCATTTGCTCTTCAAAAGACATTCCTGGACAGAACGTTCTCTGGTGCCGAGATGATTAACCTCGTGATGAATTTAAGGTTAAGTTCTGTCCTGTCTGCTCACGCTGATAGCCTTCTTTGGAATCTCTCTCTTCTCGCTTTTTCCCCAATCTATCCAAACATGGTCTGTCATCCTTTTAGAATAGCCGGGTGGCCTGGGGGGGTGGGGGTGGGGGGGGTGATACAGTGATGAAAACAAACAACCCTGCTACCAAAGAGATGCACATGCTCCGCCGACCTTGTACAGAACCCTGCAGAACCATCTTTCCTTTGTTTCAAATTAACTCCATCAAACTGCAGGGAAAGCGAGACAGAGTGTTGCTTTATGAAGACGACACAGGCTGAGGCTCGTCCCGGGGGTGCTGATGGGTGGGGGGGCTCCATGCTTTATGCCTCTTGTAATTCCTGTCTGCTGTTATCCAGAAGGTGGCTGGATCATGAGTAATCAGGTCATGCCAGTGCAGTCATGATTTTCTGCAGTGCTGCATGACCAACGCTCTGGTGAACGCCGCTATCCTCCTCCAACTCCTTCAGCGAAGAGAAGGCCTATCTGCTGCCGCTAAGGCCTGCCAATAACAACATGATTGCTCTGAGAACATGTGGACCCCCCCCGACAACACAGGCGGGGGGTTACTGCATGGTGGTTTCCATCGGTTGTGTTTCCATAAGTGGTCGTGAGATTTTTTTTCCACCTCCAGACATTTTTCTCTCCTCCACTTATCATCTGACTGCAGATGAAACGAGCTTCTCCTCCATGTGCTTTGATACTCCAGGGTTTTTCATCACCAGCTGGAGAATTCTGTCCTTATAAGGGGAATTACAGCTGGATTCAAAGCTTCCCTGCAACAAGGATGAGATAAAAATAGAAATTTATGATCAATCTCTCTGAACTTTCTAGATTTCTCAGATTATGTCTACAATCTGTCACCTGTGTAAACCTGCAATGAAATGAAACAACGGTTTTGGGGGGATGGGGTTAGCACCATGCGAACAGGCTGCCCTGGGTTTATTTCTGTCCTTGTAATCACGGGTTTGATGTTTACATATTTTGCAGAGAGGGATTTTTCTGGTCAACTCCACTGACCTCTGGTTGGACTTTTTGTGCCCCCCCCCCCCCGTGTGGAAAAGACTTCCAGCTTCCTGATTCTGCAGGCCTTTAGCTTCCTCATGCACAGACAGAAGAGGCTTTATGTTGCACAGAAAGATCCTACTCATGTTTATGGGAATTCAAGTTGCACTTATTGTTTGCTATTTTTACAGTGTGCACACTGATGTGTGAGCCACAAAGTGCATTAAGAGGTCCTGTATTTATTCCAGCTTTTGTTTTATTATCTTGTTTTAAAGCTCTTTCAGCTTATTCTTCATCTGAAGGAAATTTTTACAGACTCTCGTGATGCTGGAGCTTCAAACCACATCAGCAATTATCTTTGTGATGTTTAGTAATGATGAAAACACCAGCACCTATTTTACAGGTGCATTTAATGGCGTGGTGCTGCCGGTGCTATAAATAGCCACAGCCCTGGGTAATAGCCTGGTGTAATTATAGCAACCGTGGCGACGTCGTATGAGTTGTGCAGATGTGGCAGACTTCTGTGTCGTTGTGAGGCAGACTCAATTATTGATCAGAAACCAGGTGATAAAGGTCACTTGTGCTTTGTAAAAAAAAATTGTATCAATCAGATTGGTAGTTTGGGCGTCTGTTTAGGATTTGTTTCTTTAATCCAGAATTAAATTTGTGCTTCCTGGCTTATGCTCCATCCTTTGCACCAAGTTTTTTTCTTTTTTGTTTTTTCGATAACGCTGTTATCGAAACAAACAAATTGGAAACATGACCTCCTTTGCAGAGGTCACTCTTTGTCTTTAGAATATTCCCTGCAGTATTGAGTGCAGGCCATTTTCTTGCTGTTAACCGTATGTTTAGCCTCTGCTTGCTACTGGTGTTATGAAACATTTGTGACCTTGTCAGCTTTATTGTCAGAGTGAGACGAGCTTGGCAGCAGGTAGTTGAAGACAGAAGCACTCAGGACCGACCGTGATTGAAGGATCGGAGGACCGACCATGATAGAAGAGCAGGAGACGGATGCTGGGCCAGCAGGGTCACGTGGGAACAAGGATTGAAGTTGTGTTTTAACCTTTGTTGTTAATGGACATGAAGATGATGCAGGCAAACTGCAAGAATACCCTGAGAACCGTACGATGTGGACCTGGGTCACTGTCAAAATAAAAGCAGACCTCAGCCTCTGTGACTCTGAACTCTGTGTATCCACAGGAAATGAGTGTCAGAAAATGGACCCCCGACCCGGCCGTTTTAAATGTCTTTGGCTCATTACAGAAATATGTGAATGACTGGAATGTCGAGAAGCCAGAGGAGCCTTAACCGAGCATTCTTTCTATTGGCCAGCAGAGGGAAAGCCCTCTGGTTTAACGCAGGAACCAGGTTGTTTGTACGCCTACGTAAAAACGACCTTTCATTTCCCGCCTATGTGAGCAGTTTCTTCACAGGTTTATGGTCTCGATTTAAAATTATGTATATTATGATCCCATTTAGAATAAAATGGACTATAAAACTGGGTACACTTTAGGGCGTGGCAACCTTGTGAAGTCCCCATCAGCAACATCATGTCCTTGGGTTCTCTGTCAGATCCAGTCATCATCCTCTTCCTCTTTTGCTTCAGTCTCTCATCCAAACATGGATCAAAAGCCACGAGGCGAAAGATGCTGCTTCAGATGTGACCCACAAATCAACGGATCCACCTGTTATTCCTACATCTTAAAGACCCAAATATGTTCACTGATTTAGCCCCCCCGTCCTGATAATTGACAGTCAGATGAGGTGGCTTTAAAACGGGGTAATCCGGCAGTCATCCAGTTGATCTGATGTCATTGCATCTCTTCCTGAAGCTGGTTGGGCTTCAAGAATCAGAGATAAGCTTGAGGTGTGGCCTTAACACCGTTTTCAATCTATTTGGTCCGAGTTTTTAATCAAAGCTTGTTATGCAAATAGATTCTCATCATGCAAATTGGTTGGGAAGGGAAATAGAGCTGTTCCATGTCAGGAAGATGATTTGATGAGGATGAAAATGAGGTGCAGTTATTTTAGATGGCATGGCCTATTTCAAATTCTGTGTGATGTGAACAAAGCACTAACATCTTTGGACTTTTAAGGATGCGAGAGGCAGGAATGCGCGGGGTTAAATGCTACGACGTGACCTTTGCTGTTTGACAGCGAATCAGAGGCGTTTGATCTGCTTTACGCCTCACTGCTCTGGGAATCCTCTGCCTGTGTTTGCTTTAAAATATTTGAGAGTAGTTCTAAAAAAGACTTTCAACCAAATCCCACAGGACGGAACAGATGAGCTCCGGTAAAACGGCTGCATAGAGGACCAGGGAATCACTGACTCTTATTAAAATTCATTTGACAATGATGGATTTAAAGTAGATCCGATAGGTGAAATGAGATGTTAATTATTAAAACAAACAAATTGAAGATTAAATGCAATTTAGAACAAGACTATAGTAATCAACTAGCTCGATGAAGTTTTAGTTGCTTTTTCATTGACGATGATGAAGTTCAAACGTTTATGGCCTCATAAACTGTCCATTTTATCAGATTTGAGGTAACCAATAAGCCTCTCACACAGATTCACAGAGGAAAAGGTGAGACAATAATTATTTAAATAAGAATGGCGAACCTCTAAGTTAAAACCAATCGATGTATCTAACCCCACCCTTTCATAAAGTCACAAACCAATCAAAAATACAGTAATCCCTTGTTACTCGCGGTGAATGCGTTCCAGGAACTACTCATGAAAAGCAGAATTCCGCGATATAGCGACAAACTATTTATTATTTATGGTAATTTAAAAGTTTATGAACCCTCACCATACTGATATTAAACCACCTTCTATCTGGATTATCTTTTCGCACACTCTGATAGACTTTTGTGTTTCATGGAAGTCCACTGCGTTCCATGAGTCTGGGAATGCAGTGTACTTCCAGATGCTGTCAGCCAATAGCATGCACGTACGGTATCACGTGACTACCTACTAAATATCAGCAATGTGGTGAAGCTGTGCATCTTGAAGCGTGAACAAGCGGTCCAATCTGATGCGTAGCTCCTGCTTGATGCGGCGCCTTTAGATCTCTTTTCTTTTTTTGAGCTTACTCATGAAGAGAGTTGTAGCTTTGGCTGGAGGGTTGTGGGAGAAATCCCTAATAGGTGAGAGGAATGATGTTGTGTCTTCTGTTAACTGCTGGTAAATGTTTGCTGCAACCTCAGAAAAGGGATTTATTGTGTTTATCCAGATCTTTCAGAAGTGATGGGAACACTTGAGCTAATGGGAGGTGCTTCCTAACTTCGGAAACATAATAAACATGTATGCATTCCTTCCCTGCATTTCGCCTTTGTCTTTCCCCTTCATCCTTCTGCGTTCTGCCTCATTTTTCCTCATCCTCTGTGCATCAACCCTCTCCTAACGTTTCTCCACACCTCCTCATCCCCATTTCATCTCCCGTCCCCTTGTCTCCCTCTTTTCTTGGCTCCATCTTCTTCATCATCAACTCAAGGATCTCGTTCAGTCTCCAGTGTGTGCACAGAGCTTGGAAAAAATATAGGGCATAAACAAAGCAGCAAACAAACCACCTGCTTCCTGCCAAGGTCTCATGTTGTTAATGTGGACAGAAATAGAAGCGGGCAACCTTTCAGTAGAATTAGACGAGATGGAATAGACAGTGGGAGGAAAATCACAGCAGCCCAGTAGCTCTCCACGACGCATCGAGCTCTGCTTTATGTAGGAAAGCCTCCAGGATGGCGGAGACGATGGAGTTAATCAGCAAAAATATGACCATGAAGAAAGTTTCATTTTAATTTTGGTTTTGTGCAGTAAACTGAATATCTTTGGGTTTTAAACGGCTGGTCAAGCAGTGTGAAGATGAGCTTCTTATTCAGTTTTTAACTATTTTCACGATTAAAGCGACCAAAAAATGAACTCAGATCTATAGTTTGTTCAGTGGGTGTATGACTCTTCCTTCATAAGAATTTGATGCTTACAAAAAAATAAAGTTAATTATGTATGACATCTTCTATCAGAAAAAAAGTCTGTGCAACGGGATCAATAAAATGACAAGACTGAATAACAGACATTTTATTTATTTATTTTCCCTCAATCTTCACGTTCAGGAAGCTGAAACCAGAGGTGGGTTGAATGCATCTATTAATCACATGCCTCACATGAACCACACCTGGATCTGCACCAGAAACCAGAAGATAAATCATTTTAATCTGGATTTATTGATGAAGCTGACTGGAATCCGCTCTCATCTCCTCCTCCGCTCCAGATTGCTAGAAGTTTCTATAGTTACAGACCAGCGGCTAAATAAAGATAAACCTCGACGAATCGGATTCAACTGTCATCATCTACTGAGAGAGAAAGGAACGTTTTAAAAATAAATACCACAATGTTTTAGGAAGTCATGAAAATATTCCCATTTTCTCCCGTCTCACCAGACAGATGATAGATTTTCCAGGATTAAGCCCCGCCTGTATAAAAAGGGGTTGGAAGAAATCAGATTATCAGTTCTCTTTAATTAATTTAAACTATAAATCCTTATCCAGATCTGCACCAAATCTATTCCATCTCTCCGGGATTATTTTCTGATATATTAAACACAAAAACAAATCAGCTTTAGAAATCTGAGCAAGTCCTGTATTAGTGTTTTGGACAAACGACTCATTTGTTTGTCTGTTTGCAGATTTACACAAAAACTACTGGACAGATTGCAGTAAAACTTTGTGGAAAGATTGCTCATCCACGAGCAAGGACACATCTCTCCCCGTTAACCTGACGCTGTAAAGCGTCTCCGGACACACAGCAGAGTCTCTCATGTTTAAATATTTTAAACTTGGAAGCAGTTTGTTAAATAAATACACCCTGAGCTTACAAACTCTGTACAGAATCTTTACACAACCGTAAATTAGTGTGGCTTCTTAACTAAACAGACTCTTGTCTGCAGGAACATGAACATCGTCTCTCCGGATGGATGCAGCATATGACAGTTTTCTGCTCAGTCATAATAAAATCTGTTTCTCCCTACGCGTGTTTTTTTTTTTTTTTAACACTGCCGCTGTGAAGTGTCAGTGATGATGAGACTGAGCAAACAGTCAGGATACAAGAGATGTTAGTATGTTTTTGCGGGGGTTGAATTCACAGTTGTTGTCCGGCTGAAGCACCTTCTCCTGGTTCGTTTGTGAGTTAGAGGTGGATGATGGGACCAGGAAGCGTCCTGCTCGGACCAGGGGAGTCCCTCCAGCCTGGGGTGGGCCAGGCCGCTGCAGCGGCTCACATGTCGAGCCCGTAGGGCACCGATCGATCAGGAATGTGTGTGTGTAGCGTTTCTGGGCCACAGGGGAACCGGTGTCAGGTATCTAACACTTCCCTGGCAACGTCATCTTCACTTACACTTCACTCTCTGGTTTCACTGAGCTCCACCCAGAAGTGTGTGCGTACGCGTGCGTGTGTGTGTGTGTGTGTGTGTGTGTGTGTGTGTGTGTGTGTGTGTGTGTGTCGCTGGTCCTGATCTGATTTGTTAAAATGATCTTTGATCTTCTGCTTTGTGCAGAGAGGTAAAGGTCACAAAGTTCATGGCATCTCACGTGAATGTGTGGCGCCTAGGCAAGCGTGATGTCACAGCTGCCTTAACGCCTCAGTTTGTGCCACTATTTTGATCATTTTGGAGTAATTTATTGTTTTTTTTTAACAAACAGACATTGTAAATTTATTTTTAAATTTTACAGAAAGAATTCTGTTTTAGGGAAGCTGGTAAAAGGACTCACTCTGTTGTTTCTGTCATTCTGAATATGAGCTCCGTCTTCAATGACTCATATTTAAATAAACATGTTATATAAATATGCTTTCAGCATTACTTTGCATTGCATTAATCACTGTGGTTCATGTGAAGGGAAGTAACCGCTGAGCAGAGGCCGCTCATGTGAATGTCATGTTTTTGTACAGGCAGAGTCGTCCGCTGATGCCATTGAATATTTTTTTTTTAAGTGATGATTTGACATTTAGATTTGAATGGGAAGATGGACGCTGCTGCACATCTTTGTGTTCAGCAGGCACCTCCAGCCAGGAGCCGAGTCGTCCGGGCAACCGTGAAGTCACTGCACTCAACCAATTAGGAATACTTCATTTAATAAAACACAAGCATGTCAGAAGAGATTAGAGCGAATGTTTGAAACTGTTTTTGGTTCCACACTCACCACCTTAACGCTGATTTATACACCGCACATCAATACCAGCTATCTGACCCTACTTCACATGTTCGTTAGCGCGTTTCATGTCATCATATCTGTCCAAATATTTCAGGATTGCTTTTGGGGAATTTCGATCATCAACAAGGCATAACCCACAGGTGATCAATAATGCCAATATTTAGCCAACATGTCAACAGCCAGAATGTTTCCAACGTCAGATAACCGTTTTTGGTGCCGGGCCATCCATATGTATGTGTTGCTTCTCCAGCACTGAGCTCTCAGCAGAGAATGAACGTTGGGAATTGATCTTTGAAGGGTTCCCAGTTTGTGAAGCAGGGAACCACGAGTGTAGCCGCCGCTCCGAACGCCCGCTGAGATAATCTATCCAAGCCAGATTGATTTTTGATTTGGCTGCAGCTTTGGAGGCAGCCTCACTCGGACCTTTTGTTTTATTCATTAGTTCACTGAAGACTTTTCCACAGAAGCTGATGCTAATGGCCTTGGTCAGGCTTCTTATCTCCTGTTCTTCGGCTGATTCATAATGCCTCCAGGCGTAGGAGCTCAGTACGCTCATTTAAGATGGCAATTATGTGAGAGTGGCGGCGATCTCCTGTCAGTGGAAAGGAGATGGAGAATCCCTTTGAGTGTTATCACTGATAATTCTGCATGTCTGACTGAGACGACTTCAGCTTGAAAGTGAAAGAACCAACTAGAGAGAGAGAGAGAAGGACATTTGAGTTGGTCCATCGTAACCGCTGGCTGAAGTATTCAGTTCATTGGGGGAAATTAGGCCTCGACACCCGTCCCTGGGCCCCACGCAAAGAGGAAGGATGTCAGGCGGGTATACGCTCCAGAACTGAATGGACGGGGCTTTTATTTATTTATCAGAGGAAGGACCGGGGGAGGTACAACACTCCCAATCCTGACCAGGAAGCACAGCTCCCTTGTGTTTGAAGTAGGATCGTCGGTAGTTGCTGACATCATGCGAACAAACGGAGCCCAGACAGGCGTTCGACGGGGGCCGAGAGGCAGCAAACTGTGGGGTGTGTGTGTGTGTGTGGGGGGGGGCAGGGGGCAAAGAGCCGAGGCACGCCGGAGTTACACTGGAACGTGAACAGATGTGGATCAGACCCACCAGAGAACCCCCAACAACTTCAGTAAGGCTGACATCATTCGTTGAGGTCTGTATCATAGGAACAGGACCTACTTTCAAGAAAATATGCAGGAGGGTTCCTGGGAACTGATCCGAGCTGAATTGATGAGTTTCATTAACGGATCGGATCACATTTCAAGCAAACATGCCAGAAATACTTGAGAAAAAGTGAGGATTAAATATTTCTGTCTCCCTCGAGTTTTGTTTGTCAAGAAGAAGAGATTTTAATTTAGCTGAAACTGAATCACTGAGTAATTTTAGAATGCCAGAGTTTAAATATGTCACAGTAGAAAACCTAAATCCTAACATTTAAGAAGGATGTTTGCTTTGAAAATGACCTGAAGTGTTGTTTTATTGTCAAAGCAGTTTCATCTTCCCGCTGATTGACGACTCCATTGTTTGAGCTGCTGACATTTCAGAATCATCAGGAAGGATAAAAGCAGTTAATGACTAATGGAGGTAATAGCTGCTTGCTGATGACATCACATTTCAGATTGGCTCCTAAACATTTGGGGTTAAAACAGTCAGTAGCCGAGTCCAGTTGCCCCGAGAGGCAGGTGAATTTGGTCTGGAGGTTTTCTGCCCTGTCAATAAAGTGGCGTGATGAGTTGACGGATGTGAAACTGCTGAGGCTGACATCCATTACGGTTTTCTACACCACCAGTCTTTGTGTGGCTATTAGTCATAATGTGAGTTTATCACACAACTCAGGCTTTAAAAGGCCATGGTGGGATCGCAGAGAGCCCGGCTCTCTAATGGGCCTCGGGCGCTGACTCATGTTTCTCCAGTGATCTCAAAGGCCTTTGTTCCTAACATCCATGCCAGATCCCCTCTCTTGTTTCATGTCACCTCGCCCAGCGTGGTCACGTTCTGTTCAAGCCTGTCGCGGAGGAAGCTTCTCTTTTCCTCAGCTTTGTGTTCCGATGACGGTGCTTTTTGTCCGTCTAGGACAATGTCCCCTCTTTCTCTCAGGAAAGAGGAATTACCTGAATGTGAATCAGGATGTGTTCCTGAAATAACTTGTGGAAAGGTTCCCACATTGGAAACAATCCACACAGATGGCACCGAGCAGGAAGGAGAAAGGGGAACAAGAGCCGAGCTCCAGCCATTTCCCTTTGAGGACTGACTTGTTATTGTCCTCGTGAAAATGCACACCTGTGACATTTGTCAGGTGGTGCTGCTTCCACCTGCAGTTGTGTTGAGTTTCCCTGTGTTCACACTCTGGCCTTTCACATGAGACGGCCTTTTTATTTTACGAGGACTTGAACTGTAACAGAGCTGTAAGTCATCTGTTGTTTTGGAACCTGTTGTGAAGAGTTTGTGAGTAAAGCTACAAATAATGCATGACTAATGCAAATCTGGGTGATAGTTCAAGTGTGTGTTCAACAGAGTGTGTTGTTTAACCCAGCGAGTGTTCTGTCTATACTCCAGACTGTGTACTTTCTATACCCCAGTGCGTGTACTGTATGTACCCCAGAGTGTGGATAATCTATTATAATTTCAGAGCACTTTATGACACTGTTTTTTGATCATATATTGTAATCATTAGTACGTAAGAATAATAATAAGTAATAACATAATGAAAATAATAACAAAAATGGGAATGATGATCATTAATTTATTAATAATAGGAACAATATGTTGCTGATTATTATTACTTTTGTTAATATTAAAATATGCTTAATGAATTAAAGTATTTCAACAAACTACAAAACATACTGGCAAATACTGTTCTGGGCTTTCGTTGTCAAATATTAAACATTAAGTCAACTACAAGAGTTGACAGTGTTATTGATCAACTGATGATGTGAAATATGATCTTGGTATAATCTGGTGATTTAAGGGGTTTCATGAGGCAGAGCTGGCGCTGGTGATTCTATATGATTTAGACTTTACTATTGACTTTATTAATAACCTAAGTCCATTGTTTGTTTGTTGAATGTGAAGGATTGTTTGGTCCCGAGGGTGGTCTTCTTTCTTATGAATACCTCTTCTATTTTAAGAATAACCCGCAGGTGAACGCAACACCGCACTGCGCTGCGTCCGTCCATCATCGCGGTGCGTTTACGGACGTCGGGGATAAAGTGATTTTTGCACTGCGGCGCCATTATACTGCTCCTGGAACAGCTGAGATCAGGCTGAGTGGAGCGTAAACACGTGCTGAGGAGCAGGAGGCATCATCATCATCATCATCATCATCATCATCATCATCACCACCGTCACCTGCTCTCCATGGTGACCTGTTAATGATCTCATGGCAGGATCTCATCCACGAGTGCAGGCAGGTCGAGTAATTAAACAAACAACCGGCAATTAAACGGAGTTCCTCCGAGCGCGTGAAGAAAGAAGAGACAAGCGGCGCGCGCAGAGCTCCGTGCGCGAGCCCCCATGATGCAACGCGACATTCATGGGGTCTGCTTTAAAATCAGATGGGAGTCTGGAGCTGCAGCGGAGCTGATGACCAACCAGGCGTGCCAAATAGTTCCCGTTTGTTTGTTTGTTTTTTGATCATTTTTACTACTAAAAATTGTCAATAATGAAACCCCAAACATGAAAAATATTCCCTCAGACTCAGAATTTCTTTCATATGTTTTATCAAAACCTTCGACACATAACAATTAATTACTAAAATTGTGCCTTTTTCTGATTAAGAGTTTTATTTGTTTATTTCCATAGTTACATGTTAAAGGCTCTTTGTGAGTGGAATTAGTCTTACTTGAGGGTTTCGAGAGCACCACACTCTTCATACTGTTCAGTGTTTTTTTTTTAAAAACTTTTTGTACAAACCTGCATACAGTAGAGATTTGTTCTGATATAATGGGGATCTTTTACTACCTCATGTTTAGTTTTGGAACTTGTTGAAATTAAGTCGAATAACATCTTCCTAGCAGTGTTAAGATGAAATGGGCACAGATGATAAAAATACATTCTAGCATCCCAAATAAAACAAGTCAGACATCTGGACTTTAGTGTCGATGAGGTCCCATTTCTTCACCTCGCTGGGGGAAAGTTTGGGGATCGTGTTTCATCTTTTATTACGTGAGACAGCAAAGTAGATCGTGTCAGGCTGGAGCCACATTTATACCTTAAAGCTTTGCTCCAAGCAACGCCGGAAAAAAGTGGTGCAAGAGAAGCGTGAAGGATTCCTAACAGCAGCTGACAAATCCTGCGAGTTCTGCCTCGAAGGAAATACAAAGGGTCAGTTGGCAGGCAAAAATAGCTTAGCGCTGCCTGCTGGGCTAAAAACGTGAACAACCAGACCTGGAGCTCCATGCCATGAGATATTTACTGACTCATCAGCACTGCTTAGTAGTTAGTCTGGAAAAGGTAATAGTCAAGGTGTGATCTTGATCTTGAGACATGCAGGCCTCCCTCTACCGGAGCCTCACACTGCCGTCGCCGCTTGACAGAGCAGCGCTTGTGTTTTGCAGAAGCAATCAGAGGAACACCAGCCGTCCAGAAATCGCTGACATTTCCTGTGGTGCAGATCTTACCTACCGCTGCTCCAATGTTGCCCTTTACTGCAAATTTCATGTTCCCGAAAAGCGCCGCCTGCTCCTGCTCAACTCGTGACCTCTGAGGGAATGAATGACTCCGGGCGCTTCCTTTCTGGCACAGAGCGTACATACCGCACATGAGATGGGAAAAGGACAAATGTGGGGCCTGAATGATCCTGAAAAGGTTTGGGAATGGACCGACTCGGGGTCAGCTCCTTTTATTCCTCTTGTATTCTTTCTCCTCCTTCCCTGTGAGACCACATCCTCCTCCGTGAGACTCTGTGAAGCCGTGACTGTAATGTGGTTAGTTCTGGTAGTCGTACAGCGAGGGCTAAGCTATCTGCTGCAGGGGAAACACTGTGACCGCGCTCAGACGGCTTCTCCAGGTTTCCTTCTCCTTTTCTGTGCTTCTTTCCCACCCTATCATCTCATCTTTCCCTTTCTGGTCTTTTCTGGAGCAGTCTTATTTTTTTGTCTTCTCTCTCAGGATTTTCCAGCTCTATCATGTTGTGGAAGTTGGCAGAATCCATGACCCAGTTAAATGTGGACTGAGGACAGGAAGCAGAAGAAGAATGAATGGCTAATGGGAGCTCTGCTTACTTTTTTGCTGAGGCTGGTTGTGTTGAATGCTTTCAGTCTCGTTTGCTTTTGCTTCCCATATCGATCCGCTCCCTCTGAACCCCTCCCTCTCTGTTTTCTAACTATGTAGGACGGACCCTTAGCACTCCGCTAGGAGGCCCGTGGCTGAACATTGGAGCAGGGTTTTTTTTTTGTTTTCCAGAAGTAATTAGGACACACAATTAGCACAGATGTCAGTTGTGCCGTTTATGGCTGTGGGGAAATAATAATGGAAATTATGAACACCTTCAGTCCTCATTTTCTGAATCTCTCACAGCTGTCAGCCACTGAGGATTCAGTGCCCACTTTACTGCCCACTCACTCCGATGCTCCTCCTCATTTGCTGCTCAGATAACTGGGCGCTGTGGTGTGTTTTTTTTTTCTTCTTTTTTTTTTGGTCTTCTTCCAACATCTCTGCATCACACTAATGCACAGTATCACAGGACGCAGCGCCGCTTCCTCCCACGGGTCGTCAGGATGATTTATCTGCCTCTTGCAACACTCCCTCAAATGTTTGACTCTCCTCTCATCGTCCCTCCTGCAGGTGTAATGAGAGCGCTGGTCATGGACAGATGATGGACGTGGAGACGTCCTACTCAGAGTTCATCAACTGTGATCGCACGGGCCGCAGGAACGCAGTGCCCGACATCGCAGGGGAGGGCGAGGGCGAGGGGGGAGCGGCGGCCAGCACCAGCGAACTGGCCAAAGACCTGGCGGAAATGGACCTGAAGACTGCAGGTCAGTACGTCTGATTAGAACAACACTCTGAGGAAACTCATACGGGTGATAACACTTTCACACAAACCCGTCATCATCTGACTTTTATCTTCCCATTATTATTTTCTCCATTCCACTTATCGTTGGCAGGTTTTAGGGAGGGGATTAGTCAACTATTCACCTCCTCCACTATATTCTCAGGGGTGTGAAGCAGTGTTGAAATTCTTGTTAAAAAAAACTTGTGGCCTTAGAAAAACCCAGGATGAAAAACCCAAGAGGTCCAGGATTTAAATGCTAGAATAACATTCTGTAAATTAATTATTATTAATCCATCATTCCAGCACACAGGTGTATTTGGAGGGTTTTTATTTATCTGTAGTTTTGCATCTTCCATTTCACCCTATTGATCGCTGACTACCGCCCTCTGGTGGCCAGGAGGTGTTTCTTCATGCAGGTGCAGAATGTGAAGTGTATAAGAATTGGCTCTGTGTTCCACGTTAGTCCATTAGAAGTCTTTATGAACTCCTGGACCTTAGAGCAACGTCATATCTGAATGTTGTGCGTCCTTACCTCAATGATGAATGAGCCAAACGATGACTGATAGTCCTTTCGGTCTCCCCCTTGTGTGTTTTGTCTCTGTCCTTGCTGACTTCCTTTCAGTCAAAGACTTTTTCCATGACCACTCTGACTGTTGTAAATCAAACTAATCTAGCGCCCGTCTGGTGGGAAGCCTCACATTGGGAAATGATCTCATGTCATGTTTGACACTGCGGTGCAACAGGAAGTTGTTTTCCTTCCTCAGGATTCTCATTAATTTTTTTTCTCACTGGAGATTGAAAGCAGATTTATTGCATGCTGTTTGCAAAGCCAAACCGCTTTGCAGCTTAATTTATTTCACATCTTTTATTTTTATTTTTTGTGTGTTATCTCCCTCCAGAAGGAGACCCGGGGGCTTCCCCTGCCCGTGAGGCAGAGGGCTCCACCAGCCAAGATGCCCAGGGAGGTGGAGGCCCATCCTAAACCCACCAGAGACAGATGGTGGACAGAACCGAGGGGTAAAAAAATAGAGAGGAAGCAACTGAAAGTGGAGAGATGCAGAGGGAGGAAAGAGGGAGTGACTCTTGGTTGTGGACTTGAGGACACCTTTGCTCACTGCTGGCCCGTTTGGAGCTCCAGCACCCAAAAAGTGCAGCTTTTCATTGGTTCAGATTGAACGAGGAGCAGAACAGACGGACGAGCGAGATGCTGCTCTTTGGCTTCATCCTCCGTTAGTCAATTAATCTCCTGATGGGAAAAAAGGAAAGCACAGAAAAGTATATATACATATATATATCTGTGGAAATGGATCAAGCTCATCAGTCATCACACTCCAAAAACTTTGTTCCTGGAGGACACGCTCATAATCACCTGTCCGTCATATTCTTTCTATATGTATGTATGTGTGTGTTTGTTTGTGACCCTCTTGTTCCAGTTCACCTTTTTTAGTAAGAAACTTAGCCTCCATTTCACCGTCATGTGCGGACTTCATATTTATTGGTAAATGTTCAGTGATAACTTTGTGATAGCGACCTTCTTTGTGTAATAAAATACTTATGAACTGCTCTAACGGGTCGTATTTGCACGTTCTGTTGCATCAATCCGACAGATTTGGATAAATTCAGCTCTGAGGTGTTCCAGAGCCATAAATATTATTGAATGTAGCCTTTGTGTACATTAGCATAGAGACAGGAAGCCAGTGCTTACATTTCCACCTAGCATGGCCCCGGCGTTTCCATTTATCTCTTATAGGATGAAGAAGCAGAAAATTATGGAGCCGTTTGTCTGCAGCTAGCATCTCTGTTGGTGTTCATTATAACAACTAGAAGGAGGCTATATTATTAAACAAGAAGAGTCACATGCGGATTTCATTATTGCTTTTATTATGCGTTATCACAGGATGTAGCATAAGTTGTGTTCTGAATGGAAGTGCGTTTTTTATTCAGTGAAAAATGTTTAAAATAAATATTTACATCACAAAAAGCATGGAGAGTAATGATGAGAACAGAAAACCATTTTCCTTCTAGTGCGGGTTGTGGCTGGCGGTGACAGGATCCTGCCCCCTGGTGGTCACATGGAAGACTGCACGTTTGGTGGTGTGCTGTCTGATCTGTCAATCCTGCAGTTGTCCGAGTTTCTACCTAACGATGACCTCACATCAGCCTTAAACCAAACTGGATATTCACAGCAAACCATTTTATCCCAGTGTAATGAGAGAAAACATCCAGATAATGGAAAATGAAATGAAATGTTTCCCTGGTTCTCTTTATGAAAAAAGGATGTAAACACTGGATGAGTTTTTCATATATTTAAACACTTCATATCTCTGTATTTTAGCACCTAGCAGAGCACCATAGCATCCTACTATTTAAAGGTATTTAAGTACAGAGATGGAGTTGGTAGAATACTGATCATATGATGATACATATGATATGTGTGTGATGTCAGCAGCCATGTGATACACACTGTAATGGATGCATTCTTTTGGCTTTAACAGGGAAAAGACTTTCTTTTATGTCAGGCGGGAGGAGGCTGGCCTCCTGGTCGGGTTTAAAAGGCGGTGCTGAGGATCATCCCGTAGGCCTCATACAGCCGGTGGAGTAGCTCCCTCTTCTCCTCCTGAGGCAGGAAGCACGACTGTGCAGAGATGATGTTCTGGAAGACACAGAACATTCACCAAAGTCAGAGGTGAAGCTTATCTTTAGTTCAAAGATGAGAGGATCTGTCAACATCAAGCAATCAGCACATGTAGAAATCCATTTATGTTTAACCTGACTGGGAACAATCACTCCAGTTAGAATATACTGAAGTCATTTACAGGTTGTTCCACCAAGTAAGGAAGTCCTGCCTCTTTACCGCTTTGCATTTGCTCTGGGTTTTTTTTTTAAATTATTATTCTGTTATCTTAAGATGAGTAATAGTTTGGTTATCTTAAAAAAACAAAAAAGAAATGGGGGTTTCTCTTCCTATCGGTGGAGATCAGGAGCATCAGCAAGAATGAACCTGTCAGATCAAGAATGAACTGCTTTTGATCAGTGCATCAAATACTTTAGCCTCGTTACGCCACATCCTCTTAAAAATAGGTTCAGCTGATGAATTATTATTCATGTTCTTGGAATTCCTCTTTCAATTGTATCTTTGATTTTCTAAATATAACTAAATAATTCATTCCTGATCTTCAGATAATTAAATTATCATAGCTGTTAAAATGACATGCAAACATGGACAAATATTCAGATGAACACTTTTGATGAAATGACGCTTGACTTAACTCAGCAGGTCTGTTTAAGGCTTCAAAGTGTGTGGCTAACTTAGCTTAGCATGCCGAAAGGAAAATAGGGAAACAGCTAAATATCAGCTGCTCAATTTTAAGGATTCGCTCATCTTTAAATATTTAATTTTATTTATAATATTTATTGAGTAATTGGTTAAAATCAACTGAATGTCATTATTTAAGTATTTGATGCTTTGACCGACATTTATTGAATGCAAACCTTTGTTCCTGCTTTAACGAACAGAGAAAGTCGCCACCGTGACACGGGACACAGCATCACACACTCAGCTGATAAAACATCTCTGTACTGTAATCGCGCATCACGCTGCATCTGGGCTCACCAGTCGCTTGAACTCCTCCTCGGTGAAGCCCATGTACTTCTGCACAGTGTAGTAGTCCAGGTTGAGGCTGGAGTTAAGGATCAGAGGGTCATCTGTGTTCAAGGAGTAGTTGGCTTTGTCCTTCATGAACCTGGGAGAGGAGGCCATGAAACCCGAAGCTACTTTCATGCAGGTTAACTTACTGGACTGGCAGGTCAAATGAAAAGCGCTCACTCACGTGATGGCAGGATGCTTGGTGAAGTCTGGGTCACAGGAACCAGTCAGCTTACTGGAAATGGGACACAACTGCAAACAGAACAGCAGACAAACTAAATCATCACCATGTTTGTTTTCCCAGCTGGTCCACAAGAGGTCAGCATCGCACTGGGTTCTCACAGGAAGTCTTGGTTCTATCAGCCTATGCTCAGTTCGAATAGAACGTCTCCTTACCTCAAAGTGCATGTTCTGAGCTAGCAGTTTTTTGTACAGGGCTTGGTCCTCCAGGGTTCTGTAACCATGTCCTATCCGTTCAGTTTTCAACATCTCTACAGCCTGAGTCAGACAGAGGTCACAAAGTACAAAAGGTTATTAACACCCCCCCGTGTGGTGCAGAGGCAGAACCAGCTGGCTGTTTCTGCTGGGACACAAGCCGGACTTCAAAAGGCTTCCTGAGAGTAAAGTGACTCTGATCAACAGCAGCAGACTTCTGGTTTCGTTCAGATTGCGGTTCTACTCGTGGGTTCTGTTTTCACCCTGATCCTCACAGAACCCGAACCGAGAAGCAAATCCGAATCACAATCGTGCTGTTGTTGAACAGCTTACCTCCTTCACTACAGACGCCGGTCCCGCCTCTCCTGCGTGCACTGTCCTGTGAATCCCACAATGCACTGCTTCCTGTCAACAAAAGTAAATCAAATCAGCTTTATTTTAGAGCACTCCTCATGCAAAATGCAACAAAAGCGCTTACAGAATTAAAAACAAACACAGTTAAAAAAGGAAAATGATATCAAAGGTAACCATCCCCCTCCCCCAGAACCCATTTTCTTCTTCTTGGCCTTGACGGGTTGAGACATGCTTTATCTGGGTGGAATACATGTATGAAGATAAACAACATGGTTAGTTTGAACTCTGCTCAAAGAGTTCTGCATCCTGTAAATAATTGAAGCTCTTCTATCAATAATGACTTCACTGTTATACCATTAATCCTCCATTATGATGGGAACAGGTGATACTGTTTTATTATAACCCCAGGAGCGACATTTGGAGCTGGCTCAACTAATAATCTATTAATCCATCTGAATAATTACAACAGAACCAATAGAAGTGACCATACCAATAGAAGTGTCAGACATTAATAGGGACAATTGAAGTGTGCCATTTTTAATGTTACGAATAATCACTCAAATACGCTGGAATAAAAAACATCCTGTATAGTCAAGCATTACTGGATTAATCTACCATGTTCATTACCTTCATTGCCTTCGGCAGATTTGATTAATTTACTGCAGCATTTGCTGAATTAATCAATAAATGCTGGCCTCAAACCAAATTGTTTTTTTCTACAACAACTTGGAGCTTAAGAGGAAATTAATTTTGGAGTTTGAAAATTTAAGTCACACTGAAGTAATCCTGGTGTAAAAACTCACCATTAGCAGTAAAATAATATAATTGATCATAAAACAAGAAATCAAGCTAAGTATAAATCTATTTATTGGATATGAGGTCATCAGTTGAGATGTTAGCTGATCAAATTGATCCAATCCAGCAGTGACACCCTCTGTCTTTATAAATATGATCCTCCCCACACCTTTTATTCATGCTACACCCTCCATTCCTGCTTCGTCATCACAAATCAACCGTCTTCTTCAACCTCATCATTCTCTGCATTCATCGGCCGTCGCCACCACCAGCCTCCAGACTCAGAGGGGGATTATTTCACTTATATCTCGGTCTGATCTACATTACTTCATTCACTTCTCTTTCCTGAATGAAATGGCTGTTGTCATTGGAAGTGGGAATTTGACACCTACACATAATATATAAGATAATATAAAATAGAAAGACAATTTTGAGAAAATTTTATTTTTTAATTCTGGAATTTGAATAACTTTAATTTCATATAAAAAAAAATCCTGCTGAAGCAGCAAATGCCTTGGTAATCCTGATCACTGCTGTTTATGCTACAGGATAGCTCAGTGCTGTGTGTTAGCTTGAAGGCTAATTACACTGTAGATGCTTCTAAGAATGTACTTTTTTAATAACGCATTTGTGTTTGGCATAGAGCTCTTGACGCTTTGACCTCTTGACGCTTTGACCTCCTCACCTCAAAAGCCCTCCGGTGTTCAGGGTTGCCTTCGCAGTTGAGCGACTCATCCCCTGCCAGATCGATTCCGACGACTCCTTGGTGGCGATATTTCTTACACAGCTCCAACACTTCCTTGGACCATCCTGGAGGATTTAAAATACCTATATATTACTTAACAGACACGGGATATGCTCAGACACATTCTGGTGACGTATGGATGAAATGTGAGGTTTTACAGCGTTAGCATAATGCTACATCAATCTGAATCGATCTGCAGCTGTGGCTCGCACAGACTTTCTATTCTCATGCTGTGGCATATTCTCATCCAATGATAAATGGCAGCTGTGTTGCAGAGACAGCAGCTGCATCAATGGAAACAGGAAATACTAATATTGTACATTTTATTCCTATTCAGCCATCTAATCCTAAACGATTCATGATCCAATGCTTAAAATGAAAAAATAGAATCTGTCTGGGGTGCTCCTGTTTTCTTTTTAAGCTAATACAGGACAGCAGACAGAACAGTAGGAACCTTATCTCAGCTTGTTTTGGCAGACAGGAGCATGAACAGTTCATTACTTGGCATGTGGCGCATGCAGCATAGAATGGACCTGGCTTTGATATTGAAGGCCCTCTGGCCCTCATTCAGGCCCTCGTTGACCAGCTGGACCACCTCATCTGGGCTCAGGTCACCTCTGAGGGCAGGAAAGCAGTGAAAAAGAAAATGAGCCAAAGTTACATGACATGAAAAGAGAAAGTTATTGGTCAGAGTAGAAGGAAAGATAAGTGGCATTTCTTATTTCTTATCTCCTGAACTGAGGCCTGTATAAACCTGATGATGTAAATGAATTTATTTTATGATGATTAAAGTTTTTGTTTGTTTTTTTTCGGATGGAGTGATTAAAATAAAACCTATCTGACACTTTCTCGCTGTGAAGTTCCAGAAATCTGATCTTTGCTCAAAATTCAACTGGTACGGTGGTGAAAAGACAAGAACCGCATTGCCGCCCATCGGCCCGTCAGACTCACTCTTTCTGGTTCCATGGTAACGGATCCACTTTGGTGTTGGCCAGGTAATGCGGGCTGTACCTGACCTCCACGTACACCACTCCCTCCTTGGATTTGTCTTCCACAAACTCGTAGGCGATCCTCTTTATGGCCTCTCTGTCGCCACTGGAGAAGCAAAAGAAAATGAATGAGACCCTCTGATAGCCGCCATCTCTGATTTTTATCACAGGGAATCTATGGAGCTGTTATATATCCATGATGCATTCAAGAGGCACAACACAGTCATTTGATTAATTTGACTCCCTCCTGCTCTATTTTCCTTTCTAAACACGCTGCTTCCAGCATTTACACTGAATCTGAATGGCCATGATCTGAATACCAGTTGTTCCCTCAACCCCCCATGAGGGCAACAATTCCACACAAGCTAAACTCAGCTAGCATGTTCGCTGTGTTGTTGAATCCATAGTGATCACTGGGCTTTCAAAGGGCCTTGATGCAGAAGAACCCATTCAGCACAACAGAGCATTGTTTTCCAGACACTACAGACAGTCATTGTTGAAAGCGTTCATGGGCTCAGAGGCTGGATTTAGTCTTTAATTAGCAGTTACACCAGAAAGCACCCCTTGAGACAACTTCATAGTCTTAGGTGTTGCTTCATCTCCATAGTGATTTCTTCCTGTTCTGCATGTTTGGCATTTAAAGTCCGCAGCGGCCCTGTGGCTGCAGAATCGTGGCGTGCAGCATGATTGTACTGTGTCTGACATCCCAGAAAAAACAAAACAGAGACCTTGAACGCATGACTGCACGTGTGATAACAAACCACATGGCTGGACTTTGACCTTCTTTACAGAATTTAGAAGTCACGTTTCTATAGTAATAAAGGGGCGAATGTTGAATCATTCCTACCAGGATATTTGCCTGTTCAGCTGAAAACAAACCTTTGGTAAATATGACACTGACTCAGGGAAGGCAACATGTCACAACTTACGCAACCACGTGCATGTACTCTGCAAACTTCCCCAGAAACTTGGTGAGACTTTCAGGTTTTTCCAGAGCGATAATCTGAGTCATCTCCTCCACGCTGTTTCGCGGCAGAGGAATCCCTCGCCTTCTGGAGAAAGGACGGGGGAAAAAAATGACATCTTTAGTTCAAATTTAAATTTAAATAAAACACAATTCTAGTTTGAGCTGATTTTCTCGGCTTTCTGTGCAGAAACGTTGAATGAAGGGCCATCATGTCACAACAAAGCTTAAAGACTCGACATATGAAGCATCAGTGTTGCCAGAAAATGAAGTTTGTTAACAACTCACTTGGCGACGTCCAGGATGGTCTGAACCCGGATGGCCCCATCAAGGTGAACGTGAAGCTCTACCTATTGGATCAGATGGAGAAACCATATTTAATATGTATACATATACAGTCTGACTCCACGCTGCATGTGAGGAGAAGGAAGGAGGAGGAGGTGCAGAATGATAAGGCCAAGGATTCCAGAGAAGGACTGTCTCTCCTTCCACAGCTGGGAGCTGTGATTTATTCTGGCAGGTGATGAAGATGAGCGTTTCTTCATACCGCTGAGACTGACCCTCCCCTCATCGGTCAGAGCAAGACTTAAATTCACCCAAGACCAGAATTAATTTTTTGCCAACAGATGAGAACTAAAACTTTTTAAATATCTTTGGAGCGCACTTTGTGTTCTGGTTTCTGTTTATTCTCAGAACTCGGTTTTCCAACAAGGACAAGTAACAACCTGCAAATAGTTTTAAAAGGGCACCAGATCCAAATGTGAGTGTCAACTGTGTGTTATTTTCTTAAGTCTTATAAAGATGCCAACAGTTGTGTTTTTACACGTTCACAAGATGATTTCAACCGCTGGACGTGACTGACTTTCTCTCCATGTGAGTGATGCTTGGGAGGCCCAGCTGTTCCCTGACAAACAGCTGCTGATCCAGGAAGTCCAGCGTTCCTCAAGTCGGGGTGAACGACACGAGCAGGAAGTCCAATGAGTCGCTAGAATTTCTCTTCAATGGCGTTCGGTGTCATTACCATGACTTTGGGGTGTTTCCTGCATCTCCAGGTGTATCTTACTAAACATTCTGTGGCTGTTGGTGACCGTTGGTGACGGATGTGGGTTACCACCAAACGGGCCTCTTAAGTGAAGCCACAACTTTTAGGAAGATTGTTTGTATTTCACAGCAGCTCTGAGTTTCAGTTTGGAATCACACGCTCACTAATCTTTGTTCTGCTTTGCATAACTGTAAACTTTATTTCTTTAAACACTGGACCGCTGAATGGACAAAAACCGACCGTAAAAGGTATTGATCAGCATCTTTTTCTAACACAAACAATGAGATCCACATTAATTTATGTGCCGATAAACACAAGAGTTTATGATTTGTCATTTGAGCCAAATAAACAAGTGAAATGTAAATGTTTTGTCCTTCTTGACGTGGATCCCAGAAATGTCAAAATATAACTTTATTGATCCACATTGTGCAGCAGATGTAGCATAAAGGAAGAACTATATCAATGGCAGTCAATGCTAAAATAAATGAACGGATAATCTGTGAGGATTTGGATGATTCCTGGTGAACCGCCTGTCAATTGGTTAGAAATAGGATTATAATATTATTATACATTATATTTCACACATTGCCCCATTGATTAGCAGAAGAATATAAAATACACTGGCAGTTTTGTTCTGTCTATTTGTAAATACATTTTTGTCACACTTGGTTTGTTTCTGGAGCCTAAACCAGTGACTGCTGCTGAACTGTTATTTATGGAAATATATCCAGTGTGGTTTTTGGTTGCCGGGGGATACGTCATCTGATGGCTCATGCTACACCTGCACACACTGTAATAACCCTGTAGATTAAAAATGCTACCATGAAACCAGCAACAGCAAACCAGCTCCAGCAACACCAGCTCTAGCGGAAAATGAATATTTAATAAGATTATCTCTGCTGGCAGAAACTCTAAGAGGCCTCTCCCATTACAAGTCATGACCTGACACACACACACACACACACACACACACACACACACACACAGAGAGAGAGAGAGAGAGAGAGAGAGAGAGAGAGAGAGCTCATATTGTGTGTCTTTCCAATTCTTCATCTGTCATTTCCATACGTCTTATCAGCCTTCAGCTTATGGGCAGAGCAGATAGACGCTCCGTCAGCACACAGACTCCTAAGTGCGTAAATATATTACAGGAAAAAAAGTGCATTTAAAAAAATTTAAGCGATAATTAAAGATAAATAGTGTGTAAAAGGGAGGAAGGCTGTTTTGATTTCTTTGCAGCGTCAGGAAATTTTTATTCACCTGAAGTAAATGAAGGTGAATCACTTCTTCCCACGTGCGCGTGTTGATATTACAAACCTTGTTAAACAGCAAACACACACACACACACGCGCGCGCGCGCTTAGTCCAATTTTTTTCAGAATTTATTTTCATGATTTCGTCTCCGTAATGTGTAATAATTACCTTTCTTCCGACACGCAGACAATGTTTACGCGCACGTAACGCGCGTCAACATCCTCCGGCAAAAGAATTCCTCACACCCGAGTTCTAATAAGCGTTTCGCGTCCCGCCCGCGGTCGGTACCGGTATGGAGATCGTACCTTTGGCTTGTTGAATACCAGTAGTCCGGGGGGGAGCTCGGCCATCGTACCGGTGAGTCTGGAGCGCAGAGAGCTGAGGACTGCCGGTGCTCGTCCAGCTATTATAGGCAAGAGTCCGTTCGGGACACGCCTCCGTTCATTAACGGCCTGACGCTCCGCTGCGGGTGTCTGTGCGCAGTTTGACGCACAGAGCTGCAAAACTGCGCTCCGGTGCGCCTTATGCAGGTACGGTACAGGGAAGAGGGATTATCAGCTCTGTATGGCAACAGCTTTGCGCCCATGTGATGAGAGCTTTGGCCCAGGGATAATTAATAATGTCAAACAGTTACACAAGGAAGCAAACTGCGACCGGTGGTTTGCACCACGTAGGCGCTAAAAGACAGCCAGGATCTGCTTCAGTCAGGGCTTTGAACCAGAATTTTTTTGCCAATCGGTTGGTTCCGAACTGAAACAGGATTACCTGTATAACGTTTCAGGTTTTACGTTTCACCCAAGAATTGCCGTTCCTGAACCGGTTCGAACAAAAAAATGCAGTTTCCGATTCGGTTAATAACTTTCCTTGTAAATATAAATAGTTAGGTAGCTTTAGGACTTTTTTAAAAGGGCAATTAAGGCAATTAGTTTACATTAAATAAACAGGAATTGCGGCAGTTTATGATGCAACAAAGTTTCAAAGCTTCTAAGTTTCGAAGTATCAAAGTTTCAGAGCAAAGTCCGGTGAACTCCACATTGTGTGAATGACAGGAAGTGAAACACGAGGTCTGATTTTTTTTTTCAAAAAGAACGAAAAAAAAAACCCGTTATTAACCGGTTACTATTATTTTGAATTACCGATTATGTTCCAGAACTTTAAAAATTAAAAAAAGTTAAAAAAAAAAAGAAAAGTTTTTGGGTTCGTTTTTATTCCATGAACCAGTTCAAAGCCCTGATTTAAGTGGACCTGAATGTAAGCATGCTGCAGGCAAAACATTTAAACCCTCAGGTGTGTCCTTAGATATGGTCCTTAGAAACAGACTTCTATCACAGTCGGTATGGAAGAGAAATAAAATATGAATATCACAACATGCGGGACGCCACATAAATCCAGGGTTGACCTCAAAATCCCAATAATCTAAATGTGTATGTTTATAAGCTTTACATGAAGAGGACGGAGGATGTCGTAGATGTTTAGATGATGGGGTTGTGAACCAGCATCATCCAGACAGCTGTTCACAGATAAATGTTTGTTCAGCTCTGAGTCTCCTCCTGAAACTCAAGCCATCAGCACTACAGCCTTGTGTTTGTGCTGAACTTCCTCGTCTGGAGCTTTTTCTGCTGTTTGCTGACAGAAGAAACCTCTGGTCCAGTAACATGGCATCCAGGAGATCAATAGATAAGGAGGTCTCTCTATGTGGGCAGGATCTCAGGGTGCAGCTCTGGGTTTTATCAGCAGATAGTGGATAAAATACCATACTGGAAAAAATGCTATCCTGGATTTTGTCCTTGGCAGATGAACATGAATTACCTGCTCATTGGAGTTGAAACGGTTCAGCTGATAGTTATTTAATGGCTTCAATAAAGATGAGATAGATTACCCAAAGAGCAATTCTGCACATGAACAGATTTCTAATCTGACAGAGGCTCTGCTATCATTAGTAAATAAATTGCTTCACAGGCGGTGAAACTGCAGCTGTGTTGTTCCAGGAGCCACGTCTGTGCAGCCACACGTCAAACCTACCCCAGGAAATGTTTGAAAGCAGCTGCTACAAAAAACCGCAAAGTTTTGAAATTGTTTTAGTGCCATGTTGTTCCAGCTGGTGATGAATGTTGAGCTTCTTCATCACAGGGAAGGATTTCTTCCCGTAGACCGGAAACCGGTGTATGGGAAGAAACGGACTTCTATCACTCAACAATATTTGATCAACTCAACAATAATTGAGCATTAACAGTAAACCACTGGCAGAGTACTTCCTGGTTTCCCTCCTCTTCATCAGTGTCCCTCTTGTAGCTAACGGACTAGCTGTCTCCTAGTAAGTCTTTGTGCTTCATATGTAGAGGATCTTTCCTGTTATGCATCTTTTCTTTGCTACCAAACCATGGAACTCTTTCTACAAAAACTGATCAGGTTATTTACTTAGAATTTACTGTCTAACCAAAAGTATTTTTTCCACCCACATGCGAGGGTTGGACACTGAGCATTGACGTTCTACCCCATCCACAGTGTTTGGCTCCAGATTTCACAATTATAAGCATTAAAAATTTAAATATCAATATTTAGTAGATGTTTCACAAAAGGTTATATCTAACAAACATCTGCAGACAAGATCAGTTAATCTTAAAAATCTGAACTAATATACAACTAAACCATGAATAGGTTATACTAATCACTTTGTTGCCCATTGTTGGGTTTAAGAATGATGCCCCACTTCTATTTGCAGATCAAATGTGAAGCTACAGCGTGAAACTGTCCTCGTTACCTTAGCATAAAGACCGGAACAAGATCAACAACTATTCTGACTCTTTCAAATGTTATTTATATCCACCCCACTTATTTATCTTAATCCTTTTAAAAAGAAGTACAGTGTGCCCTCGCGCGTTCATGTTTCAAAGCTCGCGACTTCACCTCATCGCGGATTTTTGGTAGGCAGTCATGTGATATCGTACGTGCATTCTATTGGCTGACGGCATCCGGAAGTGCGCTTTGTTCCGTGAGTCTCGGACTTGCGTGAGACACAAAAGTGCTTTAAACAGTAGATAAGAGTGAGGACAAAGATAATACAGATAGAAGGCGGTTTAATATCAGTATGGGGAGGGTTCTATAAACGTTTAAATTACCGTAAATAGTAAAATAAGTAGTTTGTCGTTCTATTGCATGATTTGTTAATCGCTTGTGGTTCCTGGAACGCATTAACTGTGAGGAACGAGGGCACACTGTATATTATAATCATTAGCTGTTGTTTTTCAAGCAGTAACTTTCTGGAGTCTTCGCATAACTTCAGACCCAGGCTTGCTGTTTTTCTTTATTTCTTTTGTGAAACAGTGTTGTCAAGAATGATGTATTAAAAGCTGCATACAGTCATTAAATGAGAAAAGAAGCAGTTAAAAACTGGATCATCCAGAGTCAAAGTGACTCAGCAAAGACTTGAGGGAATGTAATTAATAATTATAATAATTGTCATAAAGATCAGTTCTGGATGTGCTTGACCTACAGAACCATGACGCCAGTGAAAAAAAAGTTCTGGCTCACTCAGATTTTGTGAAGGTCGTACCTAGGAAACACGTCCAGCAGGTGGCGCTCAAACATAATCTGAAGCATGCAGTCATCTCCCCGAAATCAATGATCTCACCCCCATCCCTTTTCCCTTTTCCCCTCCCGCCATGAATGAGGTCCGGGTCCAGTCCCTGATCCAGGAACAAATGTTCTGCTTTTCATCCTTCATCAAATCCAAGCAGGATCCATCCATCATTTCAACAGCACTAAATAATAAAATACCACAAACCTTTTTAGTACTTGTGTGCTATACAGACACTTTAGAAATAAAAGCTGATTGAAGCTGATATGTATTTGTATATTTTATAAGGTAAAAGTATATGAAACATTGAGCTCCATCTTCACCAGTATTAACATATTTGTCACATGATCATCCAGTAAAAATTACATCATACTCAAAACTTTACTGATCATTCTTGTGTTCCTCTATGCAAGCTTTAATATCAAGACTTTTCCTTTCTTGTTTGTGGAATATGATTCCACCGGCTCACGCCCTACGTCAACTGAGTGAGGCTCCAGCTCCCCGTGACCCACTACGGATGAAGCGGTAGAAAATGAATGAATGAATGAATGAATGAATGAATGAATGAATGATATGATAGTACTCTTACTTAAAACAAAGAAATGTTTCAATCAAAAGCTTTGAGATTAAAGGTTTGTGCGCCAGTTCATTCTCATCTCTCTGTGTGTTGATTCAAGTATTCTGGTATTAGAAAAGTCACAATTCTTGCTCGACTGTCTCTAGATGACGAATTCCTTGCATCTCCCACACACCAGAAGTGAAAAGTCATGTCATCACTGAAGTATTTGACCAATGACGGCGTCCGGTGCATGAACAGTCAATCAGAAATTATTCCTGGTCTTTCCTGTAGAAATGATTGGAATAATTGCCCTTGTGAGTAACATGCGGGGAATTGTATTTGTCATTAAATCCTCAAGACTACCAGACTACAGATTCAAACAGTGAATCATAAATTGAGTTCTGGCGTGACTTTCCCTCTGTGGTGTTTCTTCTGTTTTTAATTCTCAAATGACTTTACCAGCAGGAGCGAGAATGAAAACATTCTGATGGTTCAAAAGGAGTACAGACATACATCGTTATTTTTAGTCCACAATCTCTGCTAAAAATATTGACGCCATGTACCTTGCTAGGAAGTGGTTGCATGAACTGAATCCTTGTTCCTTATTTGTTTGTTCTAATTTATCTTTAGTAACCGAAGCGGGAAATGGAAGTGATGTTGGTTCAGGTGTGTCAATGAATGTGAGGGGCTATTTCGACTCAAGCAGCCGATTCACAAACTCATCCTAATCCTCGTCCCGGACAAGAAATTTCTCATAATTGACAGGATGTCGAGATAATAGAATCCATGTTTTTTTATTAGTATGACTCGTGAGTGTCTGACCTTCAGCGCATCGGATGAAAAACCAGGCCAATAATCTCCACTGAGTTGCCTTAAGCTAAAGGCTAACAGCAGCATGCAAACATGCGCAGACTGACAATGCTAACATACTGATGTTAATCGGCTATTATAGTTAACTTTTACTCCACTTTAACATAGTGCATTTGGATGCGACAACATGCAAAAGACAAAGTACAACTCATGCTACTGATCATAAACCAAAACCTTTGACAAGCTAAAATGTGACCTGTTGGTGGCGCTAAAGCTAACCGACAAAGTTATTCTAACTCATACTATGAGGTCCATGGATATCATAATCCTCAGAAGCTAGACAAAAAATTTTAACCCCACTGACCAACATGTATTGATGGAGGAAATCGTGACTTCTTCCTCTGCGTGTTCATTTGATTTCGGGTAGTGAGAATGTTGGAGGTCCGAATAAAGGCTGGAAACGATGAGCAGTCCTTCGAAGGTTTATTACAGAATATTCTGGGCACAGGGAATTTACAGAAAGAGCTGCAGCGGTGCACCTGTGCAAAGATAAGAGAGGATCACACATCATTTATACTCTAAAGGCAGGATTGTGGGCGGTGAATCAATGGTTTAACCTCGAAATATCTGCTCTAAACCGGTTTCAGTTGGTACATCATGATCTCTAGGTGTTAATTCAAGTCGACAGTTTCACAAAATTATCTGAGAATACATAGATATTGACAGTTATGCAAGCATTTCCAAATATCATTAAACAGTAGATTATTTCCATACAGAACCTTCATGACCTCAGACAGCCTGGTGCCATCCTCAGGAGCGCTGAATGATTTGAGACACACACACACACACACACACACACACAGAGCCTTCAGTATTAAGAAGCTCTGGCTAAAAAAACTCTTCCCAATTCATTGGAAACGGCAACCAAAATCTTATTTTTTTCCTTTCCTCTTTTCCCTTCAGGGGTCACCACAGCGAATCAGTTGACTCCATCCAACCCTGTCTTCTGCATCCTCTTCTCTCACACCAACTACCTTCATGTCCTCTTTCACTACATCCACAAACCTCCTCTTTGGTCTTCCTCTAGGCCTCCTGCCTGGTTGTTCAAAACTCAGCATCCTTCTACCAATATATTCACTATCTCTCCTCTGGACATGTCCAAACCATCTCAGTCTAATATTACTTCAAAAACCAGGCAAGGACCATCAAAAATGCACATCCCCTTAGCTGAACTGCTGAACTCAGATTATAAAATTTTATCAAAAGCATTTTCATTAAGAATGGAAATTTTTATTCCAAAAATGATCAATTTCACCAAACAGGTTTTGATAAAAAACCGTTATGGCTCTGATGACATACGGAGGCTTCTACATATAATTGAAACAACTCGTACACAGAAAAACCTTATGCTTATACTATCAATGGATGCTGAGATTTTTTTTGGAGATTTATTCAATATATTGAAACCTTCTTTAAGGGTCCTAAATACTAACTAATGGGTTCCTGTTGAGTGCTTTTTCTGTATCCAGACAAGTTCGCCATGGTTGCCCTAGTGACCCTGTATTGTTCTCAATAGCACTAGAACCACTGGCCCTTGCCATTCCCTCCAATATTTCAATTAATTGTATTAGCTTTGGCCCACATACGCCAAGGGTGGACTAAATCTTCCTAATTTTAGACACTATTATCTTGCAGCCCAGTTTCGTTCAATATGGTGCTGGTTACATGGTAAGGATATTTATTTTTATTTATTTATTTATTCAGTTCATTTCTTCTTTTCCAGACATGTTATTAGAACAGACTTCACTTTCATCAGTGTTGGAACATCAGCAACAACATCAGAAAAGAAAAAGAGGGTTGACGGGTAGAAGCCATTGGCTTGTAAGGTTCCCGTCCCCTCGATCAACAACATCTCTCTCATTGCAGCACATTGTCAACCAATTCATACATTACATGTCACAAATCAATTTCAATTATTTTATCCTGGTACATTGTTGTTTTAATCCGTACATTCAGTCCAATAGGCGTGCATCTTTGCACATGTCTTTGTCAGATCTTGACATGAGTCCAAATTTTGTTAATGTTCATTTTGTTATCCATTTCAAGGGCTGTTTCTGGACAATTTTATGATTTAAGCGCCATTGGAATTTCTTGCTTTGTGTGGCTGAGATGATGTTGCTTTCTGTGCCTTCCACACTCCTAATCACTGACGTCAGCATCACGGTTTCTAGCCTTCACATCCAAACGTTTTCCCCATTTCTCCAGCTTTTGGGTGATATCCTCCTTGAGCCGAGCATTGGACTCCTAATGCCGGTCACTCATCCTGGCTATGGCATCATTCAGCATGATAGCCATAGCCTCCTTATACACCCTGGCCGTTGCCTCTGCTGCCCTGCTGCCCAGTGCTGTTATTCTGCCTCGACGTCTTCCACATCCAGTGGGGCCAGACGCATAGTTTTGAAAGTATCCCAGCTGTCCAGCATGTAGCTAAAGTGGCTGCCTATAGAAAAACATTTAATAGAGAATGTCCTATTAGAGTTTCTTCCCTGTAAAAAATCTCTTTCAGCTATCACTAAGAACTCCATAATTTTAAATTCTTTCAGTGCATGGTATGAAGCTCAAACGATCATAGGCTTAAGTACGTCACTACTCCTTCATACTCCCCTTTGGGACATTTCCAACGTTCCTCACGAGATAGCTGACAGAACTTTAAAACAATGCACTTATAAAGGTGTAAAGACAGTCAAAGATTTATACATGATTTTTCTTCCTTTGATGAACTTTCTAGAAATTTTAATCTTCCAAAAAACAACCTATTCAAATATTTTCAAGTCAAACACTGGGTGCACAAGAGCTACAAAGATTTTCCACATATTCCACTAGAATCTCTACTAGAAGAACACTTATTTAGTAAATCTGTACACCATACAAAAGGCCTTATTTCCTCCATTTACTCCATCCTAAATAATAACCTTCCAGCTTATGATAAAATCAGTATAAAAAGCAAATGGGAAGTAAATCTTAATAGTAAGTATTGTGATGACAATTGGAATAATGCCCTTATATCATCACAGACTGTATTAATCTCATCAACCCATTGATTGAGACTATTCATCTCAATGTAGCGCTATCACTAACACTTTAGGATATGTCATCTGGGAACCATGAATCAGTGCAAGTGTTTCATGTCTTTATTGCATGAAACACTTTATATTTCATGCAATAAATTCAGTGTTTGAGCTATTGGTGATGCAAAATGAAAAAGTTAGAGTTCACTAAAGTTCACATGGATACGACCTCTGGGCACCATGAATGTGACTAATGTCCAGGAATAACAAATGTCACAAGTAATCACAAGTGTGGACAAATAGGAAGTTAAATTCATAAATTCTCTGGGAGCCACGGTTACACAAACGCTTCTAGTGGCGTTATGCTGACACTTGTTTGCTGACAGTATCTTTTCATGCGTCTGTCATGATGTAGGTATTTCCATACGCACAGCGCTGACCTCAACCCTGCGTACGTCAGGAGGCGACCTTTTGGTCAGGACGACGTCCTCAGTGTCGACTCTTGGCGTTCCTGTGGTAACTTAGAGGGATTTTCGCACATCGAGCCGGAATGATTGGAATTCCAGGTGTAGTATTATGGAAACATTTTGTGGCTGGAGTTATCCATGGTGGAGGAGCATGAGTGTTTCCTGCACAAGGTGCTTCCATCTGGACATACTGGCTTGTTGAGAAAACACCTTTTCTTTATGAACTTTCCATTTAGTGATGCTCATTGTGTTCCAGTCTAGACGGTTTCAGACTTCTGGTGTGTGGAATGTGGGTAATTGCAGTATTTAGTCTCTGGCTGAGCTGCTCGGTGGAATTAAATCATGTCTGAGCTCGTAGTTTTGGACATTTTTAGACCACTCATCAGGAGTCGAGCTTCTTGTTACATCATAAAATGCCTTGCGCACCTGTAGCATCTCAAAAGTTTAAACTTTTCCATCTGCTTACATGTCTATCCCTTCCTCTTCTTTCCCATTTCAAATCCTCTAAAGTTATTCCTCTTCTGTGGACCTTACTAGTAACAAATCCATTCGGATTTCATTCAGCGTTACCATTTTCAAGTACAACGAATGACGACATTCTAAATGAAAGAACCTCCGTAAGAACAAAATGTCTGAGTTGGAGGACAGACGACAGGAAGAGAATCAGACATTCATTGTGCTATGAATGGAATGGGACAGCTCAGGGTGCGGCAGTGATCAAGTGATGCCCGACATTACATTACCTCTCCAAAATTTTTACTGGAATAATGAGTCAGTGTAAGTCAACATCAGCATCATAAATAGACATGTGCTCCCTGACTCAAGACGGCAAAGTCGGACTGCTTGCAGGACTATTTCCGACCGTTCTGAAAGTCTTCACACTGATGAAGCATAGCCAACCTACCGACAGCTGTAAAGCTTTCATCGACACAAGGTGCCAAAACCTCAGACACCAATTACTGAGTGCACTTGGCCCTACTCTGCATGTAATACACGTCTGAAATTTTTTCCTGGTAAAAGATGTAGGTATTATTTGTGGCTTTTGGAGCCGCAGCCTGTTTATTCTGAGTTATATTCAAATCAGTTACAGCGAGTTGGCACCACCCAAACCCACAAACGGCCAAAGCGGTATATTGTTTGGGTTTGCTGTGGTCTTAAATGTCGGGGGGTACAAAATAAAGAGCACAAATGCGAAGATTTATTGAGTATTAATAGGATGCCTTTAATGTGATGTGTATTTTTATGTGTATGTACCTGCATTGCGTACTGGAAAGTATTTTTAAACCAATGTCAAATATGTGGTGTGCCTGTTTTTATTCTAGTTGTTGGCCTGTTTTAATAAATGAGCTGACACAGCCCATGATATTTAACCTTAGTTGGTTAGATATTAGCTAACATTTCAAATAGCAAATAAGTTAAAATTCATTGTGAAATGCATAAAAAATGAGGACTTAAGGGGGTTGATGCCTCATGCTGTTTTTGATAAATTTCTTGACCTCTCAAAATTATTATCGGCTCATTCAAACTGGAGCACTCTAAGGACATTTCACCAGAGGAATATCCTCCAGACCTTTCCTCCAGAGGATCTATCCTTAAGGCGCCAAGAAAGCTCAATCCGGACCAATCTGGAACGTTCCACAGCGTAGCCAACAGACGAGGAGGTTTCATATCTGTGAACGTAATTAAGCACTGCGCACGTCTGCATTTTGTGCTGCTTCCACTCAGAGGTATTTTTGGCTTGTCTGAAAGCTTCTGTGAACATGTGTTAGACATTTTTGTTTCACAACCACTGATTTTTTTTCTTCAGCTCTTCAGATCACTTCATCCTGGTCTTAACATTTACAGGACAAATAATATTTTCATTACTTTGCCGTGCAGGTTTTGCATTCATGAATCAACAAGGGATCCACTGGGTTTTCCCTGCATACCGTCACATACCAAAACAATATCCACCAGGACTGAATGAAGGTCATTGTGCAGGACTCGGGCTTTCTTTAGACACTGTCTGAGTGATACTTGACTGTCTGGAGCCCTCCGACATCTGGATGTTCTGGAAAATGTACCGGGCCTTCTATGCCTCTCTTGGTTTGAATTGGCATGTCCTGTATGATCTCATTATGACTGATACCGGCTGCACTTGTTGATGGTATGACTCGAATAAATCCGTTTTACACAGTAGCTTTTCACGGATTGGGAATAATGGAGACCTTCTATTCGTGCCATGTTTCCCATCAAGTATATTTAGGATCTTTCAAAATCTTGCATTAATATTTTGAGCCCAGGAAGACTTTTTTCATACAGAACAACACTGGAAGTCAAACTGAAGCAGTCTGTTTGTTGAATGAAATAACTTGAGATCTCCCTCCATTACCCTGAAATCCTTCCTTGACATTCTTGGAGAGCATGAAAAACATGTGGAAGCACAGATTGGAAAGTAAGCTCCACGCTGGTTGGTCACCTGGATCCCACCTGCCTGGATGCATTCTTTCATTCTTTCCTCTCCTCTTTCTTTCCTTCTATTTATAACTCCTCTCAGAATGCCTGCGATGCCCACCCAGTTGCGTGGGAAATGTCTCAGGGTGAAATTCAGAAATCTTTTGTTTCTTTTGACTGAATCGTTTAACCCTGAGGCGTCCGTCGTCTTTTCAGCCACATCAGCTGCTTTGGGAATACTGATATCAGCAGATGGGATTAGTCCTGGTGGAAATACATTAACATCCCCAGAGTACATTGTGGTGAAATGTGGTTCATGGTGACCAGAGGATGAACCCTACTGACCATGATTTTACTATAATGTCAGCAGCAGTGTTTACTTGGAGGAAGTGCAGGTACATTAGTTTATCTATAATCTGATGTAGTTCATCCAGTGGAAACCTTTATGTCCCTTTTCAACGAATAAATGCTTCATGCTAATTAGCTAATAGCATGTCAGTGATTATGGTAAACATCATGTTTGCACTGTGTTTTTGAATACTTTTGGCTGTTAACTCTCAGTCTGGGATTGAAATACATTGCTGTAAAAATTAAGGAAACATAGACTGTATCCTGGGCTGAACCGGTACTGGAGACCTGCTGCACATCTGTCAACCGTTTTCTGATCAGCTCAGTTGTATTCAGTCTGATATTTCCTTGTTTTAACATCATTTACCCAGGCTCCTGTTTTGACTCTCTTTTAAGTCCAAATCACGTCACTCTCAATGAAAGAGATATCAATAAGTTCAGGCCAACCTCAGAGTTGAGAGTCCAGAAGAAAAGATGGATTGGATCTCTTTTACATCTGACTGTAGTCACAGGCTGTAGGGTTCCTCTCCATGTTCATGCTCTCCAGAGGATGAATGACTGAAGCCATTGCCTGCGAATACATCAGATAAAATCTGGCCACAAAAGCCCCTGGCGGTTGTTGGACTCGTAGACAACCAAGCTAATGTCTTTTTCCCCCTTCAGATACCGTTAAGCTGTGTAAACTCAGAGCGTCACAAGACTGGAAACAGGAGGAGGAGGGCTAGAGGACAGGAAAGACTTGGGGGTGGAGGTGTAGAGTATGAGTCTGGAAGTGGAAAGCAGGGAGGAGGAATGTGAAACATTTGTGATGCCGGTCCGGCGCTTGTTTACACGGTCGTCAGCCTGTGACATCAGAGTCCAGACTTTATAAATGTCAGCATGGGCAAAAATGAGCAGTTAGCAAACAGCTGCTCTGGTCGCACCACGCCGTCACGACACCGTCAGCTACACCGTCAGCTACACCAGCTCCCATGGACCGACCGCTGCGAGACGCTGTGATAGTTCTGGTTGCACTGATGTGTTTGTCAGCACAGGTGAGGCTCGGTCTGGTGCTTCATTGGGAATGGGATCATGTTCCGGTCTGTCTGAGCTTTCATTTCTCTATTAGAAATGTCTTATATTTGCTGGCCAGGTTAGGTGATAAAACATCTTTAATTTCTAATTGCATGTTCATAATTTTCATTGTCCGTTTGGGCCGGTTTTTTTTGTCTTGTCTAATTTGTTGTGGGTCAGGAAATCCAGAATTGATGGAATGAAGTTGTTAATTTTCAACAAACCTTAAATAATATTTCAATTATCATCTTTAAGTCAAAAGACATACATCAAATGCTCACAGAAGCAAAAGATTTTTTGGTATTTTTGAAAATGAAAAAAATGACAAGCATCACCTCAGATAAATTATCTGTAACTAGGTGGCATTGTTTATCAGTCCTAAATATAAAAAAATGCATTCTATGTTGATGTAACTAGATTTTTCTCCTACATGTTGCTATTGATGCATTTTTAAGTTCATTATAACTGTTAAATTACATCATAGTTGTTTATCTGGTTCTATTTATGTCATTACATCTTTGAAGCTCATGTGAAGCAGTCATCAGGACAACAATAAATGACACCAAAGATGGAATCAGAGGTGACATCACTTCCTGTCTCCCCCTCCATCCTTGCAGGTGTTGTGCCAGCTGTGTCACAGGCCCTGCCATTGCCCTGGCCCTGCCCCCAGGTGCCCCGCCAGCATCCCATTGGTCCTGGATGGCTGCCGTTGTTGCCAGGTGTGCGCCCGGCAGCGAGGTGAACCCTGCACCCCCATGTTACCCTGCGATGGCAACAAAGGACTGCGATGTGACTACAGCGCCAGCTTCCCCGGAGGCCCTGGGGAATGTGTTGGTGAGTGTGGATAACACACACACACTACCAGAACCCTTAAACATTTCAGCTTCCATTTCCATGACTGCTGTTGACACGGCTGGTCTGACGGCGGCGCTTTGAGTTTGATAAATTGCAGCATCGCTCTGATTGAAAAACAGGTTTGCTCAGGAGGGGCTTGTTTTTCTTCAGAGACAGCGGCTCCTGTGTCCTCACTCTTCTGGTTTTCCTCCCCTCCCTTCATCATCACGCCATCCTTCCTGTTTAAACTTCCCCACATCACAGAGGTGCAGGTGTGGCCGACGACGCTGAGACGTCTGTGCTGTTTGTTCCTCGCAGGTCAGGAGCATCTGGGTTGTGAGCTCAACGGCGTCAGCTACCAGGACGGCCAGTCGTTTCAGCCCTCCTGTGATATGTCCTGCCACTGCAGGGGTGGAGGGGTGAGCTGTGTGCCGGCCTGCCCCCTGAACGCCCGTCTGCCCACCCCAGACTGTCCCAACCCGCAACACGTCCGCCTGCCGGGGAAATGCTGCAAGGAATGGGTGTGTGAAGACCTGGAGAACACGGTCATTCAGGATGCAATCACAGGTATCATCGCCTTCAGAGTGGGGGGGGGGGCAGTCGGTGAGGTCTGTCTTGTGGTTCAGATGTTTCACATTTTGGTAAATAAAACTAGAATTAATAAGAAGTGGGAATAAATGGGCCGCACTTCCTTTAGCTCTGGACCTCCGTGGAGCATAAACTCTACAGGTGAATGCATGAGTTACCAAACGCCAAACATCCTCCAGGTGGCCGCTGGAAGGAATCGTGAGACTGGCTCTGAGTAAATCAAACAAAATCTGCCTGCTAGCTGCTATAATGTTCAACAACTGGCATATTATAGCTATAATGATGTATAATTTGGGCAATTCCTACAAAAACCAAAGACAAATTTTATGTTTATTACCTTTGGACAGCACCTGGCTCATTTTTAGCTTAGCTGTTGATCTTAATTCTAAGCTAACATCTTCTAGCTGCAGCTTCATATTTAATTTCTCATCAAATCCTGCAAAAATCAAAAACTTATTTCAAGAATCTTCCTTTACATTACTTCATGACAAGTTTCCACATATTAGCCAGGACGTCCATCCTCGCTTGCATTATCGCGTGTTCCTCCGCCTGTTGACGACCTGTTGCTATAGCAGCAGGTTCCTTCCATCATGTGTATGAGATTTGTCATTTGTGGTCATGTCTGGAAGTTTTTACTGGAGCATGTCTTCATCAAACTGGGGCGTGTCTGACCAAAGGAAAACTCACAAAGTTCAAATATAACCCACAATTCACTGTAAATGTCACCAGCCACTGCGTGTGTGTGTGTGTGTGTGTGTGTGTGTGTGTGTGTGTGTATGTGTGTGTGTGTGTGTGTGTGTGTGTGTGTGTGTGAGTGAGCTGGAAATGAAGCCACTCTAAAACCCATCTGTTATTCCAAACACCGTCGGACTCAGACATCATGAGAACATTTTGTCCTTGAAGACAAACGTTGTGATGTCATTCCTGAGGTTCTGCTCATTATTATGTCATAAACTTATTACATTTGGCAGGAACAATATGTCACTTTGGATTTTTACATTCACAGATGTTGGATTAGATTTCACTTGGACATTTCTGTGAGTGAAAAGTAATCAGGTTAGACATTAACGTCCCTGGAGGGGATTGATTCCAGTCCACAGGTTCTTGATTCTGGAGCAACATGAACTCTGGATGGGACTTTTATTGGTTCTAATTTGTTTTTTTCAGCCATGAGACCCACCTCGATATGGCCGTCCCTCCCACGGGGTCACTCTCTGAATAAACTACCCCCACCCGCCTCCACCTGTCCAGAGCAGAGCACCCAGTGGAGCGCCTGTTCCCAGAGCTGTGGCGCCGGGGTGTCCACTCGGGTCTCCAACCAGAACCCGGCCTGCAAGCTGCAAATGGAGACTCGCCTCTGTAAAGTGCGGCCGTGCCACCCAGTTGGACCCCCCCAAAGGAAACCTGTGGTGAGTTTTGATCACAGCGTGGCGCTGTGTAACAGAAGAACAAAAGAGGGTTTTAATTTTAGTCTTTAAAACCTAAACGATCAGTCAAACAAAGGAGTATTTCATCAGGTTATAAACAACCTTGATTATTTCAAACCTTCTACAGTTTCTAAGGTTGAACTAATCTGGTGTTCAAACTAACCCACTGCGTGGCATATTGAATTTGGTGTCAAATAAACATAATAAAAAAAAACTGTTGTCAACAAGTCAACCAGTTTATTACTTTCTAAACTGCTTTTACTCAAAATGTTTACAATATTCAAAGAGCAGAACATTCATCTACAAAACACATTCCATAACTAATCTAATCAGAGAGAGAATAAAACCAACAACAGTACTAAAATAAATGGAATGGATCAGAAGTTCTGATAAGACAAGAAGGACAAGAACAACGACGCAAGAATAAAATCTAAAGTTGAATGTTTTTAATCTATGCCTATAAAGATGTGAAAAAAGAGTTCAGACAAAAACAGTTTTAAGATCTAGTTTTCTTTAATGACCATTCGCTTTCCTCCAAACTGCCTTATTCCTCTTGTGGGACATTTCAAGCGCTCTTTGAGTCCCCCTCGTGGCCCCTATGGGAATTGCATGCATCTTATATATCAATCCAACTCTGAAGCCAGCGTAAGAAGATTGGACATAGAAGGCGTTCAAATAGAAATATAAAATAAAACAAGAGTATAAGACATGATGAATTTTGGATGAAGTCGTGAAAAAAACTTTCACCTCCATCACTTACCTATTCACCTTAATGTTCTTTTTTCTGTCTGCATGCTATTCTTCCCAGGGGGGACAGCAGAGTCGGTGCGAGTCCAGCTACACGTCACCGGGTCCCGTGCGGCTTGTCCACCAGGGCTGCTACAGCACCCGCACCTACCGGCTGCGCTACTGCGGGCGGTGCGCCGACTCCCGCTGCTGCACGCCCTTTCACACCTCCACCGCCGACGCGACCTTCCGCTGCCCCACCGGCAGGTTGCGACATCGAGCCGTGATGATGATCCACTCGTGCGTTTGCCACAACAACTGCCCCTACTCACCGTTCACCAACCCCGCCCTGTTGGGGGTGAGGCCCTGAGCGACCTGGTGAGGTCACAGACCGGGTCAGGGGCTGGACACAAACCATCAGCATTACCATGCAGATCCAGATCAACCAATCAATGGAGATGATCACAAAAAAATTGAATGAATCTGATTGGACGATCATTAATTTTCCCATTCAAAATAACTAAACTGTGTTTGAGTAGTCTATTCACAAACCCTGACTTTTTCTTCAGATTCTAATCAGTACCAGAAACATCAGATGATGGAATTCTGGCTAGTCTCTAAAATTTGAGTTTTCAGACTCTAAATCAGTCAAGCTTGACCAAACGTACCCACTGATGCACTACAGATTATTAAGAATTACAAGAGAATGACCAAAATCCTTTAACTCCCTTAACCTTCTCTTATTCACAAACTATAGCACTTTAAAAAAAAAAAAAAAGAATTCACAAAGTGCTTCAAAGCAAAGAGAAAGTCTGAGAAGAATGAAAAGAAATTGATGTAAAACCTGTTGTTGTTAGATAAAGGTTGGTTTTTGGAGAGGATGTGCACTGATTCGCTCTTTTTCCTCCTGGAGGTCAAAGGGCACAATGATTCCTTTAAGTACAGAGGTGCCTGATCAGGTAACGTGAAACTAAAGCCAATGTTTGATTTAGATTAATTTATATTCAGTCTTCAGCAGAGACAGAGAAAATCTTCTGCTCGTTTTTATTTTTCTACTCACAACATTCCACAAAACGATGAAGTAGGACTGACTTCTACTTTTTTAGCATCTGACACTTGGAGAAAGCAGGTTTGAACTAGTTCAACATTTATTTTTAGATCAGGTCATCTCTGGATTGAAGTTTAAATTCCTCCATTCTTGAAGTGAAGCAGATTTTACAAGATAACAGATGACTTTGGTTTGACCACAGAGATATTTTTAAGACGTGTTTGACCGATGCCCTCCTCGCTGTTTTCTAATCTGTACAGTTTAATGTGTGTGTTTGTGCTCAGATGACTTTGCACTTTTGTCCTTGTGTTTTGTTTTGTTGTAAATAGTCCTGGATAAACATCTCCTATGTACAGTAAAAAAAAATCCTGCATTTTGTTGCTGTTGATTTATATTTTTCATATATAATATTCACATTTAGAGTATGATTGTGTACATAATGCTTTACATACCTCTATGTCATCATTTATCAACAATTCTCTCTTCCCAATTAGTTGTTTCTGGACAAACCAACAATGAATGAATGGATATGTCATTGCTTTTTTGGTGACTTCTTTTCTGGAAAATATTCCTGATGAATTTAAGCACCAGTCTATAATTTTAAATTTTAATTCCCTTAAGTTTTGAGTAGAAATTGTCTAATAGTTTGTTATCCATCCATCATTTTTTATCTGGAAAGCCTGTAAAACTGATGAATTTGTTTCCTCCTGGTATTAAACACTTTTTGCTCTCAATATGATTAACAGCACTTTTAAGCACTTAACAATCAGTGTTTTCCACAGCACCCAGATCCAGAAGACCAGGAATATGTTAAACAGACATTACATATCTAGTCTTGTGCTTTTTACTAATTCACATTTTAATGACACTTGTAACCACAAAGCCTTTGCTGAGGGACTCTGTGTGTTTCTGACGTTGATTCCTCAAACCAGTTTTTCACCACAATTCACACGTCTAGCAGAAGAAGAAAGATGCATGATCGATCCCAAAGATGCTTCTGAACAGCTCTTATATTCAAGTAATGTTCACCTGTAAGTCACAGTCACAGAGTGTGAAACAGGAAGTCCTATATGAAAAATGCACCCACCTCACAGCAGCTCACTGTCAGTGAAGGTATTGTAGCAACTGAGAAGATGATGAATGTCTCCTGCCCTCGTCCTAGCTTTGACTTCACGAGCAGATTCCTGCCTCCTGTTTACATCTTGGTGTTCATCATCGGCCTGGTGGCTAACGGATGGGGGTTGAAGTCTTTGCTGCACAACTGGAAGAAACTGGGTAACATTAACGTGTTCGTTCTCAACCTTGGACTCACTGATATCTTGTACCTGCTGACGCTTCCATTCCTGGTGGTGTACTACTTCATGAAGAATAAATGGATCTTTGGCGCTACGTTCTGCAAGATTACAAGGTTCTGCTTCAACCTGAATCTCTACGGCAGCATTGGGTTTCTGACTTGCATCAGCGTCTACAGGTACTTGGCCATTGTGCATCCCATGAGGGTGAAGGGGAGGATTACCCTCACCCACTCTGTAATCATCTCAGTGGTGGTTTGGCTGCTGGTGAGTGCTCAGAGTCTTCCAGATATGTTCTTCCCCAAAACATTTAAATATAACAACACTAATAAATGCTTTGACACAACCAATGGCAAACACATTGAAGATTACCTGAAATACAGCCTCGGATGGACTCTGGTTGGATTTTGCATCCCGTTCTTCATCACACTGGGCTGCTATGGACATGCGATTGCCATCCTTTGCCGCATAGAGACCACTGACAAGATGATGAAAAAGAGATGCTTGAAGCTGTTGCTCATCTTAATTCTCCTCTTCTCTATTTGTTACATCCCCTACCACATCTTAAAGAACCTCAACCTCTGGTCCAGAGTTCTGTTCAGGCAGAAGAAGTGTCATGGATGGTCGAACGGAGTCTTCATCGCTCGCCAGTTAAGTCGTGGTCTGGTGTGTTTGAACAGTGCTCTCAACCCTCTTGTTTACCTGCATGGGAATGAAGACTGGGGTGTTGGCACTCAGCTGAGACGACTGATCTGGCCCTGCCGTCAGGTCCTCGTGGAGTCATCTGCACCCCCACAGGCAGAATTGGCACAAATGAGAGCAAAATAGTGCCATTGCATTGTTTTACATGACCAATGTATTGTTTCACATGACCATTTAACACTGATTTTTTCTTTGAACTCTTGAGCATTTGGTTTTGATTCATTGCTGTAAAAAAATCTTGAAAATATCAAATTAAAAACCAGCCTTCACGTCTGGGATTTGCTCATCTTCTGAGTGTGTGACTATGTTATACAGAGACTCAGTCAGACCCAGTAAGACAGGAAGTCTGTCATGTGTAAAAAGTGTGGTTTTGATGTTCTGTGTAAACCAATACCTGGTTTAGTTGATTTTATTGATGATCTGGGGTTTCGGAATCAAACATGATGCTTCCTTTAAGTGTATTTAAAGTCTGGGTTTCTCGGTTCCTCTTTTTGATAAAAATACACATTCATTTGGGTTTTGGCGAAAGTTAAAGTTATTCTACATACAGATATAAAATTGAAACTGAACACAGAGTCTCCAGCCAAGATAGTTGCATTATGAGACCATGCTATATGCTAAATGCTAATGTCAGCATGCTAACATCCTTACAAAGCTCATACCAAACTCACCAACTTATGTTAGTATCTTAAACCCATGATATCACAGCCAATCCGTGCATCACTAGTGTGTGACCAGTGTGTGTGTGTATCACACGCATGTTAGCATTCTAACAAAAAACAGCAGAAACCAAAAGTAAGACATAAACTACATTTTTATTAACCTGTTGTTAAAATAAGGGAAAAAATACTTTTCTCTCTGAGGGGAGTTTTGTGCACGTTTGAAAATAACCAAATTATTCTGCTCAGAGTCTAAAATGACAATTTGCAGAGCTCAAAGAGAAAACGCTTCATCATCTGTAGGGTACATCTTCTGGGGACCATGAATATGATAAATGTGCAGTATTTTCAACACTGACATCCATGGAGTCTGCTGCTAGCCTGTTAGCCAACTGGTAAATTAGCCATTTTATTGTGTTTCATCAGGAGAGAAGAACAACAAGTAAAAAAAAATACAGACATATTTAAGTAGTTGATAGTAGAGTGTTGTAGAACTGACTTGACTGATCGATCGATCGATCAATCGATTGATTGATGTGGACTCTGTCCCTTTAAATGTAGAGAAAAGCTGGAAAAATGACAAAACATGACATAACAGATGCACTTTAATAACCAAATGTGAAATCTGCACATGTTACAAAACAATTACTCATGACATTAATTTTTATTTCAATGAAAAAATTAGATTTTAGATCAGAGTAGTATGATCTTTTTAAAATTGCTGTGGATGAGAATGTCTGCTGATAAGTTCATGTGTTCCTTGTTGTTTCATTATAAATTGTAGGTCAGGTGATCTGATGCTCATCAACAGATGTGGATTTCATTCATTCTTAGACTTGGATGAGGACTTCTTCATCTTCCTCAAACATTTAATGAGACATTTACAGGAATTCCAAACTGATATGATTACCAACAAACCCAATGTTGCAAAGACAGCCATCACGTCTAGACAGTAATAAGTATACCAAGGCAATTTATACGACTCTGTGCGCAAATGCCCCGCTCCTTTGTTCCTCATGACATACTCAATCCAAAAGATGGCACTGTCTATGGGTTTAATTGGTTTGTCACGATGAAGTTGCGACAGTTTGAGCATGTTCTGTTTGTATGGCTTTTGTGGATCTAGCATATTCCTCAGAGCGCTCGTCAGAGACTCAACAGTCAAAGTCGTGACCTCAACGATCTCAGCCACGCCCCGGGCCTGCAAACGCACCATGTTGTCATACTGGTCAAAGATGAGAGGTATGCCCAGAACTGGGACACTGTGGTAGATGGCCTCGTAAATCCCGTTTGTACCCCCATGTGTGAGTAAAATCTTGGTTTTAGGGTGACCCAGCAAATCGTTTTGAGGCATCCATTGAACTATCATAGTGTTGTTTCCAAGGGTAGTGGGTCTTTCGCCGGTGTGCCTCCAAATGACCTTCTGGGGGAGGTTGGCAAATGCCGAAGCAAAGATTGCTGATATCTCAGGGCCAAGATCACCCAGCAGCGTTCCCAGGGTCATGATGATCACTCCGTGTTCACCAGAACTCTGGACAAAGTCCTCTAAGTCTGACGGAAGAGGGTCAGAGGGTTTAGCCTGGAACCCTCCGATGTAAATGACGTTGGGCATGGTGGGACGAGGGAACTCGAAGGTAAAGTCCATCCTCATCAGCCAGAGGTCAGCGCCCTGTGTGAGCGACATGACGCTGACGTCAGGCCCGAAGTAGCGATCGCACAGAGCCTGATAAGGCGGACTGCAGATGAAGTGGAGCATGTAAAGCAAGGCGCTGTGACGGAATATGTTATTGATTCTTTGGAAAAAGCCCATCTTGTCGGTGCTATAGGAGTACAACTGAGGGACGTAGGAGAGCGGAGAAGGAGCAATAGCAAAGTGGGCCTCCCCGTTCATAATCCAACGCACGTTGAAAACCAAGGGTAGCTGGAGGTAATGTCCCAACAGCAGTCCACCTGGAAATGCAGGGTCAGTCAGACAGAGGTCGAATCCAGTCTCCTTCAGCTGCTTAATCAGCGTCTCATTCTCAAAGATGCTGACAACCATGTTTGCCACCCCGCGCTGGGTTTCCCGCACCATGTCGAAAATGTTCCCATAAAAATCCAGTAGCGTCCAAAGGGAGCCTTCACTTCGACGCATCTCTATCCACTTCTTCAAGAAGGAGGTCATGAAGGCTTGGCTCTCAATGTTTTCCGAATGCTGCTGGGGGATGGTGATGGAGGTGTAATGGGGGGAGGATTCCGAAATGTACCAGCTGGTGGAGGAGCGTATCACTGTTATTTGATGGCCACGAGAATGAAGCACCTCTACCATGAATCTCATGTTGATCCAGTGACTCCCATCTAAAGGATAAACCAGGACTTTTCCTCCATCACACACAAAGGAGAGAGCTGCTGAGAAGAGCAGGAGGAACACCAGGGATGGACACGATCCCATCACTGCAGAGAGAGAGAACGTATGGTTCATGTAGGGTTCATAGAGGGTCCATGGACAGTTCATAGAAGGTGAAATACCTGCTGCAAAATCCCACTGATTAAGTTGATTATTATTTTATTTAATTGCAATTCATTAATAATTAGTTTTTAAAAGCTTAGTCACCAGGGAGGAGCTCGGATTGCAGCAGCTGCTCCTCCATCTCGAGCGGAGCCAGCTGCAGTGGCTCAGGCATCTGTTCCAGATGCCTCCTGGACGCCTCCCTGGGGAGGTGTTCCAGGAATGTCTTACTGGGAGGAGACCTCGGGGAAGACCTAGGCTGGAGGGACCATGTCTCTCCGTTAGCCAGGGAACTTCTTGGGATCTCCTGGGAAGAGCTGGAAGAGGTGTCTGGGGAGAGGGAAGTCTTGGCCTCGCTGCTGAGACTATTGCCCTCATGACCCGGCCCCAGTATAAGCGGATGAAGATGGATAGATGAATTATTATTGTTGTTGTTATGATTGAATGGACAATTTGTATTTTATTTTGCAGTTCTCTCTTGGGGGGCGGCACGGTGGCACAGTGGTTAGCGCTGTCACCTCACAATACGGCGGGTCAGGGTTCGAGTCCCGCTCTGTTTGGAGTTCGCATGCTCTCCCCGTGTCCACATGGGTTCTCTCCGGGTTCTTCGGCTTCCTCCCACCTCCAAAAGCGTGTGCTTCAGGTTGATTGGCCGGTCCCAAATTGCCCATAGGAGTGAGTGTGTGTGTGCATGTTTGTATGTCTTTGTATGTGGCTCCGCAGTGCACTGGCATCGTCCCCGGAGTGTCCCTCGCCTCACGCACTATGTCAGCTGGGATAGGCTCAAGCTCCCCGTGACCCGCTACGGCAGATACAGCGGCGGTACATGAAAATGAGTTCTCTCTTGGTGTCTGGTGTTAGTTTACAGCTCCTGTTTCTACCTTTTTGCTCAGTTAGTTTCTGCTGGCCCAGTTTAACCTTCTGAATCTTTCTTTCTCCCAGCATTGCCTCCACCTCACCAGTTTGTTCTTTCTTTGTCATGTATTTCCTATTTTAGAGCGTATTTTAGGGTTACAGGAGCTCAGTCCACTTGGTTTTGGCCTTTGGACCTGAGGGTGGACCCGTGTGGATCAAAAAGTTTGGAGTGTTTGCTGACAGTACAGAGATGCCACTTCACCTACTGAGCACCACCGAGGTGCCCTTGAGCAAGGCACCCAAAAAGTTACTCATTGGTGCACCCCATGAGACATATGCCCACCTCAACATTTATTTGCATGCTTACGGGCCCCCTCGTGTGTGTGTGCTACAGGGCCTGTACATACACAGCATATACGTGTGTGAGTGGAAAAATAATTTCTCAACTTCTTCTTTTCCTTTTTGGCTTTTCCCTTCAGGGGTCGCCACAGCGAATCAACCGCCTCCATCTAACCCTGTCCTTTGCATCCTCTTCTCTCACACCAACTACCTTCATGTCCTCTTTCACTACATCCATAAACCTCCTCTTTGGTCTTCCTCTAGGCCTCCTGCCTGGCAGTTCAAAACTCAGCATCCTTCTACCGATATATTCACTATCTCTCCTCTGGACATGTCCAAACCATCTCAGTCTGGCCTCTCTGACTTTATCTCCAAAACCTCTAACATGTGCTGTCCCTCTGATGTACTCATTCCTGATCCTATCCTTCCTGGTCACTCCCAGAGAGAACCTCAGCATCTTCATCTCTGCTACCTCCAGCTCTGTCTCCTGTCTTTTCCTCAGTGACACTGTCTCTAGACCAAACAACATCGCTGGTCTCACCACAGTTTTGTACACCTTTCCTTTCATTTTAGCTGAAACTCTTCGATCACACATCACACCTGACACTTTTCTCCACCCATTCCATCCTGCCTGGACACGTTTCTTCACCTCTTTTCCACACTCTCCATTGCTCTGGACTGTTGACCCCAAGTACTTAAAATCCTCCACCTTCTTGATCTCTTCTCCCTGTAACCTCACTCTTCCACTTGGGTCCCTCTCATTCACACACATGTACTCTGTCTTACTGCGGCTAACCTTCATCCCTCTCCTTTCCAGGACAAACCTCCACCTCTCTAGCTTCTCCTCCACCTCGTCCCTACTCTCACTGCAGATCACAATGTCATCTGCAAACATCATAGTCCATGGAGATTCCTGTCTAACCTCGTCTGTCAGCCTGTCCATCACCATAGCGAACAAGAAGGGGCTCAGAGCTGATCCCTGATGCAGTCCCACCTCCACCTTGAACTCCTCTGTCACACCTACAGCACACCTCACCACTGTCTTACAGTCCTCATACATGTCCTGCACCGCTCTAACATACTTCTCTGCCACTCCAGACTTCCTCATACAATACCACAGTTCCTCTCTGGGCACCCTGTCATAAGCTTTCTCCAGATCTACAAAAACACAATGCAGCTCCCTCTGGCCTTCTCTGTACTTCTCTATCAACATCCTCAAAGCAAATACTGCATCTGTAGTACTCTTTTTTGGCATGAAACCATACTGCTGCTCACAAATGCTCACTTCTGCCCTTAGTCTAGCTTCCACTACTCTTTCCCATAACTTCATTGTATGGCTCATCAGCTTTATTCCTCTGTAGTTGCCACAACTCTGCACATCTCCCTTGTTCTTAAAAATGGGCACCAGCACACTTCTCCTCCACTCCTCAGGCATCTTCTCACTATCTAAGATCCCGTTGAACAACCCAGTCAGAAACTCTACTGCCACCTCTCCTAGACACTTCCAAACCTCTACAGGTATATCATCAGGACCGACTGCCTTTCCACTCTTCATCCTCTTCAGTGCTCTCCTCACTTCATCCTGGCTAATCTTTGCTACTTCCTGGTCCACAACAGTCACCTCTTCTAGTCTTTGTTCTCTCTCATTTTCCACGTTCATCAACTCTTCAAAGTACTCTTTCCATCTTCCCATCACACTGCTGGCACCTGTCAATAGACTTCCATCCCTATCCTTAATCACCCTAACCTGCTGCACGTCCTTCCCATCTCTATCTCTCTGTCTTGCCAGCCTGTATAGATCAGTCTCTCCCTCCTTACTGTCCAACCTAGCATACAAGTCATCATAAGCTTCTTGTTTGGCCTTTGCTACCTCTACCTTCACCTTACGCTGTATCTCCCTGTACTCCTGTCTACTCTCCTCAGTCCTCTCAGTGTCCCACTTCTTCTTAGCTAACCTCTTTCTTTGTATACACTCCTGTACCTCCTCATTCCACCACCAAGTCTCCTTATCTACTTTCCTTCCAGATGACACACCAAATACTCTCCTACCTGTCTCCCTGATCACATTAGCTGTAGTTGTCCAGTCATCTGGAAGCACCTCCTGACCACCCAGAGCCTGTCTTAACTCCTTCCTAAAGGTCATGCAACACTCTTCCTTTTTTAGCTTCCACCATTTCGTCTTCTGCTCTGTCTTTGTCCTCTTCATCTTCCTCACCACCAGAGTCATCCTACACACCACCATCCTATGCTGTTTGGCTACACTCTCGCCTACCACTACTTTGCAGTCACTGATCTCCTTCAGGTTACATCGTCTACACAAGATGTAGTCTACCTGTGTGCTCCTACCACCACTCTTATAGGTCACCCTATGTTCCTGCCTCTTCTGGAAGAAAGTATTCACTACAGCCATTTCCATCCTTTTTGCAAAGTCAACTACCATCTGTCCTTCTGCGTTCCTCTCCTGGATACCAAACCTGCCCATCACTTCCTCATCACCTCTGTTACCTGCACCAACATGTCCATTGAAGTCTGCACCGATGACAACTCTCTCACTTCTAGGTATGCTCTGCATCACTTCATCAAAGTCCAACCAGAATTTCTCCTTCTCCTCCAGCTCACATCCTACCTGTGGAGCATACCCACTAACAACATTGAACATCACACCTTCTATTTCTAGCTTCAGACTCATCACTCTATCCGACACTCTTTTTACCTCCAGGACATTCCTAACAAACTCCTCCTTCAAGATAACCCCTACTCCATTTCTCTTTCTATCTACACCATGATAGAACAACTTGAACCCTGCTCCTAAACTTCTAGCCTTGCTACCTTTCCACCTGGTCTCCTGGACACACAGTATGTCTACCTTCCTCCTCTGCATCATGTCGACCAACTCTCTACCTTTTCCTGTCATAGTTCCAACATTCAACGTCCCTACTCTTAGTCCTATACTCTTGGCGCTCCTCTTCTCTTTCTTCGTGCGAACGCACTTTCCTCCTCTCCTTCTTCGACCAACAGTAATCCAATTTCCACCGGCGCCCTGTAGGTCAACAGCGCCGATGGCGGCCGTTGTTAACCCGGGCCTCGACCGATCCGGTATGGAAGTCATATGTTTGATTCGCATCTTTGATTTGGCAAAAGTTTTACGCCGGATGCCCTTCCTGACGCAACCCTCTGTATTTATCCGGGCTTGGGACCAGCACAATAAGACACTGGCTTGTGCCCTCTTGCGGCTACATTAAAAATAATTTCTCAACGAGGTCAATTAAAGTCTGTTTCTTCCTTCTCAAACTTTTGGATTCTTTTCTTGTTGTCTGCTGGGTATAGCAGATCATCAGCTGTTCAGAACAGATTGGGAACAGCTGATCCCAACCTCCAGAGCCAAACAGGTTCAGTACCAGCATCCATTCTCAGTTTATGTGCCATAAGTTGCCAAATATGACTTCTTCTTTTTTTTAAGACCCATGCAAGAACGCATCAGCGTGTGCATGCCTGTCTTTCAGGACCATCTGATCTGAATGAGACTTATGATTTGAACTTGACCTGTATGAGGCTCAGTTCAGATGAAGATGCTAGTCAATCAGATGTTTCCAACCCCTCATATCTCTCTCTCTCTCTCTCTCTCTCTGTCTGCAGTTTTCTTTTCCGAATTTACCCATTTTGATCTTTGCCCATTGCTTCCTTTTCCCCTGCAGCTTTTAATTAATGTTCAACACCCAAAGTCCTCCAAAGTCATAAAGTTATCTTGCAACCTCCAAGTCTGAACAGGTCTCGTAAGAGTTAGTCAACTCTGTATTTTCATCCTAGCATATAGTTAGTTGGTTACTAATGCAATCAACTTTCTGATTTATCTACATGGAAAGTTTTTTCTGTGTGGCAACAAAGGAAATCACCATATCTCAATCTGTAATGTGGAGCAGAACAACACACCACTACACAATGAAGCACCCAAGATACAGCAAGATAAAAGCCAGACCAGATCAAATGCCCAGTAACAGGATGTGGTCGTGATTTTTAAGAAAGATTTTGGTCTCAGCACTTACACAAAAGATGCAAAGTCTTACATAACAAAATGACAGGGCGGTCTGTGACTTGTTTGTGCAGTTAGGTTTGCATGGTGTGATGTAATACCTTTAGAATCTCAGGACAGAAACCACATCGCTCATTAAAAGCAGCAGCAGCAGCAGCTATTTAGAGTAAAACAGCTCCTCACCTCAGCTCCTCTGTCCAGAAAGAATGAGGTTTGTCCTGCAGCAGTCAGTGTGGAAGGCTTCTTGCTGTCTGTTTGTAATTAGCTTGATCTGCCTTCCCAACCCTCCACCCACATATTGTCCAACTATTGCTTTACAAAGTTCCGGTCCGGAATGCAGGATTTCAAGTTAAAGCAGCGACAGGTTTCTTGATTAAAATGCTAAAAAACCTTCCTTCTGCAGCAGCGTCTGCACTCACTGCACTGAGTTGGGACGGTTTTTATCCCCCACTTCAGCTACGCACACACAAACACACACACACACACACACACACACACACACACACACACACACACACACACACACACACACACTCACACACACACACAGGTTCAGAGTAGAGGCCGGCAAACTGGACAGATTATTGGTTGAGCTGGATTCTGATTGAAGCCGGCTGTCACCACTGGTCCGGTTCAGGTCACCTAAAATGATCTTGATCCTTGAAATATTCCAGAAAGTTTAAACTTATAGTTTAAAAGATTTTTGATTTTTTTCAAAAATCACTACTGTGATGAACAATAATCATGGTGGAGATGAATCAAAGGTACTTAAGCCAGGTCAGACAAGAAGACAATTTTTTTCTAGAATTACCATCAAAACCCACCAATGAGGCAGGTTTTAGTTGTCGAAGGTAAACTGTAATAAATTTAGATGAAATGACAGAATTTATAAATAGTACCAAAAAAGATTTGCCTTTGTATGATACTGACTAGTTTCCTTAAGCCAGTTTCTAAGAGGGGAATTACAGTAATGGGCAGAACGTCTTGACTTAAGGTTCGGAATGAATTAAGATGAGCTGGCATCCTGTCCGGGGTGTACCCCGCCTTTCACCCATAGGCAGCTGAGACCTGTGACCCACAAGGCAGATGAGTGGCTGTAGACGAGTCGATAGGAATCTTCTTGTCTACAAGGAAATGGTTGGAAGTTATGTTCAGCCTCGCATTAGATTGTATCTGAAGTCATATTTGAGCTGAAACTCAGAATGATGCGAGTTTTTGGCTTCCCCCTTCCCCCAGAGGGGTGACAGAGACCACCTGCTTCAGATCTATGCCCCTCTTTGTCCGCATCTTATTGCTGCATACATGTCCTCTCCTCTTATGTGTGTTTCATAGTGGTGTTACACCCAGCAAAGAGCTCCTTATCTTTGTGAAGGGACCTGACACGCACAAAAGCTGGACATTACCAGTAACATCTGTAGACTCATCAATGGCCACAGATATACAGTACATGGTGCTCTCTGAATAGCTGCATCAAGCTGTTGATTATTTATGATTTTCTGTTTGCTGTTGAAGTTGACATCCGGATTTGTTTGATTTTTTTCACACATTTCATCTTTCTGTTTTCTTTCAAATAATGTCTCAACAACAGTGTTTAAGCACTCCTTCATAACTGTCCCATCACTAAAAGATGTTTTCTGTTGCCCCGAAATCCACCATGCCTTTAGTGAACTTTCGTTACATACATTTTGCTCCGTTATTTTTCCCTCAGCTCGGACTTCAGGGGATAACTTTGCTCAAATGCTCTGTGATTTAAATAGTGGCTCTTCACGTTCATTTTTAATTAATGCTACGTGTTCAGACCATATGAGGCACGATGGTTTTAAACCGCCTGACGGAAGAATAAACATAAATTTTGTCTGCTCACTGTTAACCAGCGGTTTTCCTCATTAACCTCCCTTCGTTTGGAGCTATGCTGTCCTCACCGTCTCCCTTCCTCTGTGGTCCGCTATAGCCGTAAACTCACAGCGGTAGCGGCAGCGATCTGTCTCACTTCCAGGTGCGCTGACAGAGCAGGGTAAAGAAACGATCTGATTGGCTGAACTGAGTGGAGCTATTACCGTATTAACTGGAGGAGTAGCGCCCGCCGTCTGTAGCCACGACCATCAGAAAAAGTTCTCCAAGAAAATCTACTCTTGTGAATTTATTGTAGAGTGGTCAAGGGTCCAAACAGAACCATCACGCAGTCCGGATCCGGACCGCGGTCCGCCATTTGGTGGCCCCTGTTAAAGACCCTTGTGAAAGACTGAAGTGTCTGGTTAGCAGCTTATAAATGGTGTCATCCATGTACATGCTGTCTTCCTGCTGTTTTATCCAAAAATGGCAGCAGAGGTAAAATCCCTGGCTGGGCGCCGTCTCAGTCAGGAGGTTAATGGGCCAATCTAAGGCGTCACGTCTACGCCACTGCGTCCACCCTGTAGTATCTTTGTTGATGGATTCACCCGACTTTGTTGATGGATTCACCCGATTAAAAGCAGCTGTAAATCAGGTTGGTCTGATTTACAGCTGCTTTTAATCGGAGCTCTGTTAAAACCCAGGGAATACCGCTGGCCCAGAACCAAACAGCCAGCTGGCAAAGGTAGAGACGACCTGGTAAACAAAGAGGAGCATTCATCATTCAAAGAGTCACAGGATGTCTTGTGTTTGTTAGATCTGAGTATCAGCTACATTTAGTCCTACATAGTAAGGAGTTGAAGCTCACTTTCACCTCATTCACAGTTTTTACACTAAAATTAAAGAAAACAGATGCAACTTTACAAACAGCTTCCACAATCAAAGAGATCCAGCTGGGTTTGATAACCGTGGCCTGGATGTATTACGTTACCAGACTCACCTTGATCTCAAACATTCAGTCAAAAAACGCAATAAAAGTTTCAATTCAAGTTTTTAAATAATCTTTTTTGCAGAAAATGTCTGTTAATGAAATTCAAACAGCATCACATAATTTGTGGTTAAAAAAACTCCTGAATTCTCTCCCAAAGCCAAAATAACAAATCTAATGTCTGAGGCCATCAAAAGCTGCAGAGCAAGTGAATGGTTAATTTCGCTTGCAGGAATCCTACTAAAACTTTCAGACAGTTTTTTTTTTTTTTTTCCAGGGCTGTTTAGCCTTAATCCCTCAAAATGTTAACTATTGGCTGGGATGAAATTGCAGAGTCATCTTTCAGAGAAGAGAGTTAATAAGACAAGGAAATGAGCAAACGAAGAGAGCATGACAGAGTAAGTATGGATGAAACCAAGGAGTGAAATAAGGTCAGCTGTCAAGAGAAAGAAAGACTCAGGATTTCTACACGCGCACACACACACACACACACACACACACACACACACACACACACACACACACATACACATATACATACATATATATATACATATACATATGTGCATATATATAAATACACACACACACGCCCACGCACACACACACACACAAACAGCTGGATGCCCTCAGGCTGGCAGAGGAAATGATGCAGTTTGGCCAACAGTTGAGAAGTACAAAGAGAAAAACATGAAGGCCAAGAACGTAGCCCTGAGGTACACCATATATCACATGAAAATGATTTATTATTCTAGGAGAAACACTATTCTGTCATCTCCTCCTCCTTCTCCTCCTCCTCCTCCTCCTCCTCCGTCTCCTCCTGGAGAATGAGGAGGAGAAGGAGGAGGAAGAGGAGGAGGAGGAGGAGGAGGAGGAGGATGTTGTTATCAAAGCCAAACTTCTCTTAGCACTTAATATTTATTGATTATAGTTAGCAACGCAGGCAGAAAGTTGTTGAGGCGCACCTATAAGACAATATTGATATTAGAGGAGGTTGGCTCTGATCCAGCTGAGTTTTGGTTAGGACAGATGTTAGTGATAAATTAACCATATTCGACAAGGCAAGTCCCAGTGAGACTTGGAGATCTTCAAAAAGGTCATCTGTGAGGTCAAGAGAGATGTTTTCAGCATTCCTGAAACATGAGTGCAACAGACTTGGCATATTTGATTTGTGATTGTGCAGAGGTTCACAGAAAATAAATCTGAGATCACGACTCCTGAGCAGGTGAGCAACGTCAAAATGAACCTTGATTTATTGCTGGAGGGGTAGCAGCCCGTTCTGCAGCAAACACTTTGATTCAATGCAAATCACGGGAGGAAGAAAACAACCAGGGCTTAGTGCATGTTCTGTCTGTAGGCTGGCATCTAGACTGGGATTCCCATAAATGGGAGGGGGGCATAAGGGGTAAAAGGACAACTTCATTGAATCTGGCAGTGAGCATAACGATCACCTCCAGCATGTGTATTTTTTATTTGTTTGTATGTTTGATTGGATGTGGCGTGGATTAAAAAGTAACTTAATTTTTCCGTTGGATCCAGGATCTACTTTGTGAGATTAGAATATTTCTCATCAAATTGGGAAAAAAACGACTGAATTTCAATCTTATGAGGGGTTGGGTCAAAGGTCAGTAACGGACCCGTGAAAGCTGACTGAGGGTCAGACGAAGACTTTTGTTCATTTACATTGTGAATCTAACATGAAAAAGTTACTCATATTATTAGTATCTATGAGTGTGTGTCATGTGGTGCAGATAACAGCCTTCTGATTAAAGGTGCATATTTATGATCATATCGCCGACCAGTCCCGTCGCAACAACCTGCTGATCTAGGAAGAAGAACAGGAAGAGTGTTTTTATGAACTTTTTGTCACTCTTATTTTATCAACAAGCTGAATTATGTCAATTTCATCACTGAGCTTTTAAAAAAATAAAGCAGGATTTGGGTTATTTCCGTTAACACATTTAGGCCAACATGACTGTCAGCTGTTGACTGTATTTGGCTTCATCACTGTTTATTGAACCAGACATGAGCGCTGAGTGATCAGTGATTGTCTAGATGTCTTCCTATGCAACAACAACCTTTGCTCTTGTGGAGTGTGTACGTCATGAACTCTGGCCCTGGCAGACATTAAAGGACAAGCCGTGTGTCCTGCTATCATATGTCTGTGCAGGGGTGGGAGGAAAACACTCAAGGGGGGGTGTTAGCTTCTTTAAAAAGAGCATTAGATCTGTTTACAGTGAACACTAAATCCCGCGGCTCGATTGTGTCATGGTCCTTGCAGGAGAGCAGCAGAAAATGGAGCCTCCTGAGCTCGAACATACGACGATCCGCAGGTGTGACAGCGCAGGTGAGATCGCAGATGACCTGCATCTGCAGAGAGAACATATAAACATACTATCAGCCAGCTTTCTACCCGTACAGGATGCATGTAGGCCGCAGATATGTTCATACTGACCGAGCGCAACGCAGACAGAAGTAAAAATAGACTCCACGTCTTGTCATGGGACGCTTATGCTGTGATGAAATCTCTTCTGCACAGATAGCAGCACATGTAGATGATATCAAATAGACTGGCATGAGGAACCTACTTTTGCTGTTGTTAAAAAAATAGAATTGTTGCTTCCTGTCAGTTTCTTAGTTTTCAGGATGCAATGAGTGATCATAAAAGTGGCTCGATCAATCATGTCTGAGTCTGAATGTAAACAAAACGAAATGTATGTTCTTTTCTAAAACTACAGCACAACCTCCTGATCTTCATTAAGGAAATTTGTATATCCTGATGTGATTCTGGATCCCAATTTAAAACTTTAAGAGACATGTCAAACAAGCAGTTAAAACCATAAAATAAACAGCAATTTGAAACACATCAGAAACTCTCTCTCTTTGGATGCAGTCAAGACGTTTATGCATGTAATGATTGCACGCAGACGTGTGTCGCTGTTGTGGCTGTTATGATTATTCTAATATGTTGTTTTATCTGTTTTGTTGTTGTATTTTACCTATTTTTAATGTACCCTGCCAAGAGACAAGAGATGTGAATTAGCTTGAAGCTATAATCTGATACAGTGCATCAAATAACAACATTTATGTTTGATCCGTACATTCACATATAAAGCATCGCTAACCCTGCTACCTGCAGTGTGTTCGTGTGTGAGAGGAAGGCCGCCAACTTTGTCCCCCGTGGCTGCTGTTGTGGAGGACATGCCAAACTCTAGCCAGGACATGACTTCTCTGAAGGGTCCAAAAACAGGAAACACGGACCGTTAGCGGCAATTACTGCCCAAGAGTAGCTGCCTGCTTATACTCAAATGAAATCATGTCCACCAGTTTGAGTTTTGTGTTCCAGAATGTGTCAGTTTAAGACTTCATATTCCTTAAGTGATGAAATTGGAAGTAAAAAACCCTCATGCAGGGGAATCCCCTGTAGTTTCAGCAGTTTACATTCATTCCTTGGTGATATTTCCACCAGGAGAGGAACAGACGTCACATTATTATTTTACAATCCACGTTTGTTTAAAAGATAAACAGCATTAACATATTTCTTTGAGCTTTTGTGGAGAGTTGGTCCTCAAGTTTCTAAAAAATTAGTACATAAAACCAATAATCCCATTTTTATTGTTTTTGTGAATCTCTCCATACATACTATTTCTTGTTACAACTTTGTACTAATTGGATAAGCGCATATTTTCAATTATTGTATTTTCATATTTAATATTATTAAGATTCATCTAGTCTATAGACACTTAATTCAATGCCTCTGAGGATCAAGTGCTCCTTGTGAAGCTCTAAACCGCCCTCTAGTGGTGAAGGAGGAGAAGACCCCTTCCTGGCTGTTACTCCTTCATTCACATGAGGTTCCTGCCTTTCTTTTCTTTGTTTCCCATGACTCCCTCTCAGAAAACTCAATTCTATCTGACATCACAGCAGGGATTCTGGCAGATCCCCTCGGGTCTTGGGTTTTTTTGGGGGTTTTTTTTGGAACAGATGGAGAGGCCTATCGGCCGTGTCGCCTCCCCCCACCAGACTACCAAGTGCTTCTCCTAAGCAACAGTCAGCTGACCTGCAGTAGGACAGAGTTCAGTGACGCTCACACATGCACACAGATCACAGAGCTGTGCGCCATGAACCCAACAGACCAGAAGAAGCTGACGCAGACGCCTCTGCTGAAGATCTGGGTGCCGTGGATGGGCCGCAACCTGAACCGCAGGAGAGGATGTAAGTGCCTAAACCGGGCCGGATCAGCCCAGGAGAGGAGTAGAATAAATTCTATCCCAAAAACGCTGTAAGACCTCCTTCAGTGATTTGCCCGCTGAATCCTCCCCTCCCGATCTCAGTCTCAGAGATGCTCTTCACAGATGACCAGGCTGGACCGAGCTGGAGCATCTGCACGGAGCTTTAAGAGTTTTGCTGATGCGGCAAAATCCATTCATAATGGAACAGCCTGGAGGCTGCCTGTCTTTGAATGGGAGCGCAGCATACAAGTGTTTTTTTAGGGGTGGGGGGCAGTGGGTATGCAGCTACATACAGCTGGTCAGACAAACACGCAACACGTGTGTCATTGCCTGGTGAGAAACACTTAAAGAATAATCTTCAAACTGGGTCGTGTTCTTCTTCTTCTTCATCTCAGGATCCTTGTTTTCTTTGGGTCAGCTGGTTTGGATCATGTGTGGAGAAGAGACATTTTAGCACACATGAACTTTATTGTGTTCTTGTGATTGTCAGACATTTGCTGTTCTGTTGGTTTCTGAATGAGACTCCACTCTGAATAAGTCTTTCTTCGCTCCTTTTAAAGGGTGGATCTGTGTTCTTTGTGTATCCGTTAATGCTTTCTGTGTCAGGATGTCCTGCCAGTGACACCAGTTTACAGATCAGACATCTGAGCTGCACATCTTAGCTCTTATTCTCTCTGTTAATTAATGAGGATTACCTCAGCAGGGACACACACACACAACACACACACACCACCTGTCCGCCTGAGCAACACAATGATACTGTTCTTAATTCATGATATTGTGTGTCTATTCCAGCTTCGGTGCCTCAGTTTTGTAATTCTCCCACTATGATTGTGATGGTCGGATTGCCGGCCAGAGGGAAGACGTATATCTCCAAGAAGCTCACCCGCTACCTGAACTGGATTGGAGTGCCCACAAAAAGTCGGTCCTCTTAATAAATCCATCATGATTGTTTTTTTTGTTTTTTTTCTGTTGTTTTGAATGGAATGTATGGTTTTTAATCTCCATTAATCCCACCAGTGTTTAACGTGGGCCAGTACCGCAGGGAAGCTGTTAAGATCTATAAGAACTTTGAGTTCTTTAAGCCGGATAACGAGGAGGCCATGAGGATCCGCAAGTATGATGAAAATATCCAGATGGAACACAGAATATTTGGAATTAATTAGCTGTTGATCATAATGTGTACAAGTCATTTGAATTTCATTTATATCCACAGTCAGTCAGGCATTCATACTTCTTCCTGACCTTTGACCCTTTCTCCCTCAGAGCTTGTGCGTCCGCTGCCCTAAAAGATGTCGCTGTCTACTTTGCTAAGGAACAGGGACAAGTAGCCGTAAGTAAAAGAACAGCTGGAATGTTTTCTCTATTCAGAATAAAATAAGTGGTCATTTTTTTAGGTGTCGAACTTATTTGATCAAAGACAAACCAGCCTTTGAGAGAAAAATAATATGTAGTTGGATAAAATGGTTTTTACTTTCTTAAAAAGACGATACACCCCAAAAAGGTCATCTTCTGCACAGCCTCATGTTATGACAAAACATTTCTGGAGCTTCATAGCAACATAGCATAAAACCCCACACACTAGACTTCAATCTATACCCGTCCCATCCAGGTGTTTGACGCCACCAACACCACCAGAGAGAGGAGGACGCTTATCCTTAACTTTGCGAAGGAAAGAGGTTACAAAGTGAGTGCATGTGTGAATTTTGTTTATCTGCCTTCTTAACAAGACTGAAATCAAACTCCTGAATGATGCTTTGAATGCAGGTCTTCTTTGTGGAGTCAATCTGTGACGACCCAGAGATCATTGCGGAGAATATTAAGGTCAGACGCCTCACACCAGGATGTGTGTTTTCCGTGTGAATGCCAGCAGAGTGGAGGTTTCACATTTCATATCTTCCTTCGTTTGACAGCAAGTTAAATTTGGGAGTCCAGATTACATCGACCGTGACTTTGATGAGGCCATGGAAGATTTCATCCAGCGCATCAGGTGTTACAGCACCTGCTACACACCTATAGACGAAGAGAAAGACAGGTGCTGAGTTTTAATTCTGGATTGAAGAAGGAAGTGGATGAATGACAGCTGATTTATGTCAACGTCCTTTGTTTCCTCGACACTCAGGAAGCTCTCCTACATCAAGATCTTTGACGTGGGAACCAGATATCTGGTGAACCAGGTCCAGGACCACATTCAGAGCCGGATTGTCTACTACCTCATGAACATCCACGTCACGCCCAGATCCATCTACCTGAGTCGCCACGGAGAGAGCGAGCTGAACCTCTTGGGTCGCATTGGTGGCGATACGGGCCTCTCGCCTCGAGGTCAGAAGGCGAGTAGAGCTCCGCCATTCAAATCATCGCAACTTCAGACATTCACAACATTGTTAAAATGTAGAAATTGCTCTCTCCAGTACGCCAACGCCTTGGCAGCCTTCATCAAGGCTCAGAACATTCGAGACCTGAAGGTGTGGACGAGCCACATGAAGAGGACCATCCAGACAGCTGAGGCTCTGGGGGTCCAGTACGAGCAGTGGAAGGCCCTCAATGAGATTGACGCTGTGAGGCCATCTCTATGTCTTAAACGTGTTCTGTATTCATGCACACACTCTAAATTATTAATGCTTCAAAGGTCAAAGATAAGCCTTTCCTTCCTTTAACCATCACTCCCACTGTTTCTCCTTCAGGGAGTTTGCGAGGAGTTCACCTACGAGGAGATTCAGCAGAATTTCCCGGAGGAGTTCGCACTGAGAGACCAGGACAAGTACCGTTATCGTTATCCCAAGGGTGAGGTAGGCACTTCCCTGAGCATGCTGGGATTTTTTTTTTAACTCTTCATTCATCTAGTAAGCAGACTTGTGGTTTTGTGATGTCATCTTACAGTGACAACATCATCCCAGGGGGTCACTTCATGTTTGAGAATATTAAAGACACAGAATAGGTACTTAAATTTAACAAAATCACAGATGCTTTTCATGAAAGAAACATTGAAAAAATATTCAAAACAAAACAAAAGTTTACAGATGACTGAGTCTAATTTATAATGATATATTAATGGTATATTTCAAATAAATTAAATTCATTTGAAGGAATAAGAAGTGTCATATTTATCAGAGACATTTAGAATAATAAATAACAATAAAAGTACAGTTCTACTTTATTACTGTACTTGAAAAAGTATATTTTTATTTGCTTTGGAGCCTTTTTTATGGCTACTATCAGACAGAGATAAGTTAAGCGATACTCACCTCCTTCCCAGTCTTACGAGGATCTGGTCCATCGCCTGGAACCAGTGATCATGGAGCTTGAGCGGCAGGAGAACGTCCTAGTGGTGTGTCATCAGGCGGTGATGCGCTGCCTGCTGGCCTACTTCCTGGACAAACCTGCAGGTAGAGAAATCTGTTTCTTCTCTCTACATATGAGACTCTAAACACTATGTTGTGATGTTATATCACTTCATGATAATCTTATTTACCCTTTCCTCTGAAGACGAGCTGCCTTACCTCAGATGCCCCCTTCACACGGTGCTGAAACTCACTCCGATAGCCTACGGTAGGTGTTAAAGAAGCAGGTTAACACAAAGTGAAAGTCAGTCATTAGCTACTTACCCCATGGCGATGGAAACAGCATTCTCTGATGAGATCAAGAAGACTTCCTGATCCCTGGATCACAGGTCACAAGCTGTGCAGAATGATTTTGTGTTTGGTCTCAAAATGAGTCCCCATCTTCCTTAGCTGAGAGGTTCATGACTCTTTTCATTTTTGGGTGAAATGTTCTTACAGAATATCAAAAAGTAAATTGTTGTTCTTTCCTACAGGCTGTAAAGTTGAGTCATTTTTCCTCAACATCGAAGCGGTGAACACCCACAGAGAGAAGCCGGGGGTAAGATTCCGTCAACACACATTCATCTGACAGATATGTGTCTGTCACATGCTTCTTCCTGGATGTTAGTGTGCAGAAAGAGTTTGGAATGTGCCTTTTCTCATTGGATTTATTTCTGCCACTACAGAACGTCAACATCAACAGAAACCCAGAGGAAGCTCTGCAGACAGTTCCCGACCACATATAGAGGTCACAATGTGTGAACGAGGATGGCGTGAACCATCTATTATTCACCTTAGACCTGGACTGTAGTCCAGTTGAAGGTGTGAAAATGTGGGCGTCGGCCAGTCGATAAACATCTCAGAGACACCTGATTTCAGGTTTCAGATTGAAATGTCTCTGACTCAAATATACTGTCATTAAAATGTTTAAAGCTGTTTGTTTACAAAGAATTGAGAAATAAATACTAATTGATTCCGAGAGGAAATGTCTTATAAATGCAGGATCGCCATGGTAACCTGAGCCAAGATGTGTGTGGCTGTGGCACAGATAACGTGATCATCACTTAATGACAGAATCAGAACTGTGGACAGTGCCCAAACAAACAATACATTATGTTGAAAATGCACCTCTGTCTTAATTCACAATTTTACCTGGGTAGTTATTGTCATTTGAATGATAACAACTCAAGTTTCATTTCTTGTTATCTTTTACTGATTCTCTTCATTTAACACCAGAAGTATAAGCATCCTAAGTTTCTCAACTGGACACAGATGGAGTCTCCGACAATGTGAGTACAATAGTAATACTCCTCCTCATGGACCGGTGCAGCCTCCAGATGATGCCATCCTGTGGGATGGCTTTCTGATATTGCTGCTGCATCTGTGGAGGACAGCGATGATGTCACACTCCACAGTTTCTTTTAAAGATGAAGTCAGTTTGATCCACAACTGTAGCCATCACTCTCCTGGTTGGGGTGTCCCATTGGTTCAGGAGTAGTGTGAGGTCATCAGTTCCTAATTCCACTGAAGTGTTTAATAATACGATGAAAATAAATGACTATCACGAGTCCCTTGAAGGTAAAATAAAGTCTTCAAGGTTGAATGAAATATTGTAAATAAAGCCCCAGAGTGTTATTGTACATAAAATAAATCTACTTCACAAGTCAGGGACGTGCTGGTGTTTGCTTGGCAGCCGTGTGATGTCGACAACTCTCCCACAGAGGAGAGAAACTGAACGAAATGATTTCACCTCAATGCAGCCACTGTTCGTTTCAACCAGCGGGAAATAAAAAGTCACATTTGGGAGCAATTTAAGGAATAAAACTCCGGCCGGAGAATGTCCAACAGGAGGAGGAGGTGGAGGAGGTGTTTTGGTAGGGGGTGTTTTCTCCAAAAATGGTTTAGCGGGGGTTAATAATCCCCCATTCCTCGTGAACTTCGGTGGCAGCAGTGCGCGAAATTTCCAGTATGCCTGAACGCAACTAGGGAGCTGCTTTCTTCCAAACCCAGCGGGAGTCAAGCACATTTCTGAGTTTCATGCTTTTCAGGTTTGTTTGTTTTTTGTTTTTGCTTTTTAACTAACGGATGTGTAACTCTTAACTGAACATATTCTCCTCATTGAAACCTCAGTGGCGCCGATTTAAATCGAACTGAGGTGAAGGAGCGGAAAGAGGAATAACTTGTGCGTAAAATGTGAGGTATGCGCACAGCGCCCCGCCGCAGAGCCGCTTCACTCCCGCTCACACCTTGAGACCGATTCACTTCACCTCGGAGCCCGAAACCCGAGTCATTATGGATAGGATGAACTTCACACTTCGCTTTTTTCTAATTTTCATCTCTTTGTATCTGCGAGAGGGATTTTCGGTGGAGAATGACGCGAATCTTGGTTCACAGGTATGTTTACTTTTTTTTTGTGCGTCAAAAGTCATCGCAGTTCGTGAAACACACCCCCTCTGTAGGACAGAAAAGCCACACTTCTTTTGAATTGAAACTATAAAATAATAACAGCTCCTCCAAAATAAAAGGGAGGAGTTTTAGTGATGTTACAATGAAATAACTTTCTTACTTGAGCTTTTGCTGCTTTAACAGTCGCGCACTCAGAGGAACGCATCATATAGTCCCTTATTGTACGGATTATATAATATTTATATTTCTCTATAAAGGTTTTCCACCCTTCCAGGTATTTATTTATGTTAACTCTGCAGGATATGTGGTAATGCATTAACAGCAATGACCTGTGTGCTAAATGAACCTTCGTGCAGCCCTCACTGGGCCTGTGTACAGTGAAAGCTTTTATTTCCAGTTCCACTTCCCTTCCATTCATGAATGGCTTTAATTCACGGGACTATTTTGACCCAACCCTCACATATAGGAAGATTGTGGAGATTTTTGGGTAACCGAGAACTTCTAGCACGCGACGTAATATTCCAGCAGTCATCAAACTTTTTTTAAAAAAAACAACTCTTCCTTTCCATGTTTCTTTTGCAGAGAGCAAAACGTCAAAGCAGACCAACAAAACCAGCGGTAAGTTTGAAACAGTCCTAAAGCAGGATGTCATTCTATTTATTTCAAATTATAAGGAACAAACCTTTAAAACATTTGTAAAGCACAAAACAACAAAACAATTCAGCTACACACCAGTGAGCAAAAGGTGTGTGTGGGGGGGGGGGGCGCTGATGTGGATCCATCCTGCTGTCATGTGGTCGATTTGGACCAGACTGGTCCCAGCAGGAGATCAACAAGAGGGGAGCGGGGGGCACCATGCTGGGAGTTACTTTGTATTGTTGTATGGACTTCTCAGGGTGAGGCAGGAAAACAACAACAGTAATAACAACAACAACAACAAAATCACATCACATATTCTTAACAGCTCATTGGTTTGTTTTTTTTCTAAACAGGAAAAAAACAATGCAATCAGAGACTGCAACATCCTGTGACACCTCTGAATTCAATATTTTACCCTGATGTACTTGCATAGGTCAAAGATCAAAATTAGTGCTCTGACCTACTTTAATAAATCAAAGCAGTCTTATCTTACCCAGTTCCTGAATGTACAAAAGTTAAAATTTGACCCTGACCTATAGTTTTCTTAAGGTCAAGGTGATAATTTCATTTTCATCCCCTTTGCTGCCCCAGTAATGTGCTTTTTGTTTCATCTTTCTATCTGCAACGGTTGCGAAGATATTTGGTAGACTAACGGACGGATGGACGGACAAACGGACTGACCGCATTATATCACCGCTTTGAAGCGGGATGTAATGAACAAACCTTTGCGGCTTCTGAGATGTAATCAATGTCTCCTGAGGTCTTGAGGGTTGACAATGTGAGAAGACATTATTTACAGCTGAAACACTGCCTGTGACATCCAAGCTAGAAGTGTTAGCACACACACCTCATCTGAGGAGAGGAATTAAGCTTCAGATCACCTTGATCTTTCTTGTGCAGAGAGTGGATCAAACATTAAAAACATCTTTTCAGGATGCAGTCTCTTCTGGATCTTATTAAGTTAAAGTGAAGCCATATAAAAACAGAAATGTCTTTCCTGCATTCAGTGGAACCTGGCTGTCTCCTCTGTGGTGCTTTTACCTCTTGAAGGACTGACACCTGTTTTGTGCCATCGCCAGCTGAAGGTGACAGAGTACCATGTGAGATGTTCTGTGGTGTCCCGCTACGCTGTGACAACGATCCAGAGCTCAGTGTGGAACCAGCTCCCCATCACCAAGGAGGCTGCCTTCGAGGTGGATCTGCCCTCATCTGCATTCATCTCCAACTTCACCATGTAGGTCAGGCGTTCTCCAACCTCCAGCATCTGTGTCAGTTGTTATTGGTCATTGGTTTTCTATAACATCAGAGTTTAAGTCAGGAAATTAATACAACCAATTACTGTCTCAGTGTGTTTCAGATTTTAGAAACTATCTATTGTCATATATTTTTTAGCGACTGAAACTAAACCTTAAGTATCAAGATATGTCCAGAAATCTTCTTTATATTCCAATAAATAACAATGATTCAGAATCATTTGGTAATATCACTCCATTAAATGTGCTTGATGTCTTTCATTCATGCCTTTAGTTTTCAATGAGAAATCAAACCACAGTCCTGCATTCCCTGGCCCCTCCCATGATGTTTAACCTAAGGTATTTAAAGGCCTTCAGACACCGACAGGCAAAGATTATTGTCATTGGCAATTAATTCCAATGCATTCTAGTCAGAAAATTAAATTTAACAAATGTCCACTGTCAGCAATCTAGACCTGAAACTTACCAGAAATTATGTAAGCGATTGGAATTCCAGTCCGGAGGAGATGCTCAAAGAGAGTTGTGGACCGCTCTCCTTCAAATAAACTAAATATAAACCAAACAAATAAGTCAACATCGGAGGCCAAACAGCAACCCCGGAGCTGGATTTGGGAGCGGAAACGGGTCAGGAGGAGGAGGAACCCGAGAGCAGATGAATACCAGGCTTTGTGAACGGGAGTCAGAAAGTTAATAGGGAAAATGACAGGAGTTTGCTTGCCCCCCTTTTTTTCACCCCCACACAGTTTAATAAGGCAGGCTGCCAGCTCAGTGGCGTCTACATGGACTGGACGCACGTCCGACCTAGAGTTGGATGTGGACTTAGATTTTAACGTACGTGTGAGTCTGGAGCTTTTACAGCTTCATACATCCGTCGCTCTTTCCCACTTCTGTCTTCAGCGTTTTCACACGACACTCCAAAGCTATGCAACCGTTTGCACGCCACCAAACAGAGAAAACCTTTCGCCCGATGCGTTACGTCTCTGGCATTCCTGTCTGACACTAAGAACCCTGTGTTCCGTGCAGGTCACCGATGCACAGCCAGTCCTGAACCCCGTCAGCCGGCCACATATAAATACAAGCGCCTCCATTTTCCACGTTCCTTCCATTCTGCTCTGTTTCTCAAACAAGACCCGTTTCAAGCTGGAGGGTTTATTTTTGTTGGCCCTTGATGTTTTTTCTCTTTGGATATATTTGTTCAAAGGACTTGACCTTAATTTAGCACCTTGTCATGCAACACCAGTGGTTACCAAAGTCTACGGAGAGCACTGTGAATTTTGGGTCGTGGTTTTGGTTGGGATTTTGCTGGGTGCAGCGACTCGGGAGTGCCGGCGGCTGCACGATCTTCATTAATGTTGCTTTTAGAGGGAAATGAGTCTTTTCTGCTCAACCTGTTTATGACCCCGCTGCTCCTCCACAGGGTATGACCTCCATCTGTAAACAGGCACGATGTTTGTGAAGCAGCTCAAGAAGCAAAATCAAGTAAACCGTGCTGGACAACTCAGCGCACGCCTGGTTTCTGAAATATAATCTGACTACTGTGAGTCACACAGAGAGCTGTTTCTTCTTCTTCTCTCTATCCCATCAGCACGTCCAGCAGCAAGGTGTACGTAGCCCAGGTGAAGGAAAGAGCTGCCGCCAGGAAAATTTACGACGCTGCGAAGAAGCAAGGAAGAACGGCTGGACTTGTTGCTACCAAGTCAGTCCCCAGCAAAAAGTGCTCCTTTATCTAGAAAAAATTGGTTATTTTAAAGAATCTTTTTATTTTCAGCGTCTTGCTGTATCTAATAAACTCCAATACTGTTGTGTCATTCCAGGGAGAGAGAGATTGAGAAGTTTCGTGTGGCGGTGAGCGTCCCATCAGGAGCTCGGTTGCTGTTCTCCCTGACATACGAGGAGCTGTTACCGCGACGACTTGGCCGCTATGAGCTTGTTCTGGGTCTGAGGCCCGGACAGCCTGTGCAGAACCTCACGCTAGATGTCAGTATAACAGAGAGGACTGGCTTCAGCTTCATCAAAGTCCTTCCTCTCAAGACCAGCCGGCTCCTTACTGGCACAGCTCAAGGTAACAGCTCAGAAAAAGGCGATTAACCTGTCAAGATATGTTTAATAAAGATGGCTAGTTAGCATGAACAAATTTCAAGGAACAAAATCCACCCTGTTGTGCTGTACAGGTAAGGCGCCTTCTGCAAATCTTCCTCAAACCATTTCCTGAAGTAACTGTTGCTGATCATAACTTTTCTATATGAAGGATTTATTCACACATTTCCTCCCCACAGGCGACACAGATGCCCCCGCCTCCACTCACCTGGAGCAAAGCGCCGGCTGTGCTCGGATTCGCTACAGTCCTACTTTACAGCAGCAGAACAGCATCTCCTCCAAAGGTCTAAACGCGGACTTCATCATCCAATATGACGTTGAACTGAGAGACCTGATTGGGGAAGTCCAGGTTGGGATCTTTCCATTGCTGACTTATGAAATACTCGAGATTGCATGTTTATCTCAATGCGGAAATATATTTTGATGTTTTAAAAGCTATCAATTGGTATTGCTCTCCTCTCTCAGGTGCAGGATGGCTACTTCGTACATTACTTTGCACCCAGGGGACTTCCTGTGGTTCCCAAGGATGTTATCTTTGTCATCGATGTCAGCGGATCGATGATTGGCACCAAGATAAAACAGGTAAAGTGGGCAAAACTGTGAATCGAGCTACAAAAAAAAAAAAGATAATGCCTGAAAAGACAGCAATGACTGTCAATAATTCTAGCCGTGTCTGTCAGTAGACCAAACAGGCCATGAGCACCATTCTGGGGGACCTGAGAGAGGGAGACCACTTCAACATCATCACCTTCTCAGACAAGGTTCACACCTGGAGGAAAGGACGGACAGTACGGGCGACTCGGCAGAACGTCCGAGATGCCAAAGACTATGTGAAGAGGATCATCGCAGAAGGATGTAAGACAAAATGTGAATCACATTACCCTCAATCATCTCATAGTTTCTCATTGGACGCTGAACGTCACTGTTGTCCCTCCTCATTCTAGGGACCAACATCAACGCGGCTCTACTTTCAGCCGCCCAGCTCGTCAATCCTCCGTCCTCTTCCAGCCACCTCTCATCCCGTCGGGTTCCTCTGGTGATCTTCCTCACCGATGGGGAGGCAACCATCGGAGTAACCGCTGGGGACACCATACTCAGTAATGCCAAGAGGGCTTTGGGTGCTGCCTCTCTGTTCGGCCTTGCCTTTGGAGACGACGCGGACTTCCTCCTCTTGAAGCGGCTCGCTCTGGATAACCGAGGCGTGGCTAGGATGGTGTACGAGGATGCAGATGCAGCCCTGCAGCTGAAGGGCTTCTATGATGAAGTGGCCAGTCCTTTGCTATCAGACATCCAGTTGTCTTACCTAGACGATCAGGCTTTTGACATCACTTGTTCCCTTTTCCCAAACTACTTCCAAGGCTCCGAATTGGTGGTGGCCGGAAAGGTCAAACCAGGAGTCAAAGATTTGAAGGTGTCCATGTCTGCCATTGATGCAAAGCAACACGTCAAGTTGGAGAATGACGTGTTGATATCGCAAATGGAGGGGAATGAGATTGAGGAGTCACCGGACTGTTCAGCAGGCCTGGAAGGAATCGTTAGCTTTGTGCACCGTCTCTGGGCATATTACACCATCAAAGAGCTGCTTCTGGCCAAAATGAACACTACTGATCCCGCGACTCAAAGGTTACTGGCAGAAAAAGCCACCAACCTATCCCTCAAATATAACTTCGTAACACCAGTTACTTCTTTAGTTGTGGTGAAGCCAGATGAAGATGGAGCAGCACAAATATCAACCACTGCAAAGCCCACCACCATAACCACGACTGCAACGACTACCGCCATCTCCAAAATAGCATCTACTGGTGCCAAGAAGCCTAGCTCACCTCCTAACCTCAGGCCAAACAAAACAAAACCAGATCATCCCCAGCCGCCACCATCTAAAAAGTCATCACAGCCAACTTCCAAAGAAAAGACGGCGCTTTCCAAGAAAGCCGCACCAACCTCGAGTCCGAGCTCTGTCAAAACCGCCCCGGCACCGTTCTCCGGTAAAAAACCATCTCCTTCAGGAAACGATTCCAGAACTGCTCCCCCTCCATCTCCTCCTGCCGGTAAGATACTTAACTCTCTGCTTAACGCTCTGAAAACAGCATCACCCCCCGCACCTGGGAAGGTCTCCACCCCCCAGCCCTTGAAAACCATTTCCTCAACACCCACCACGACATTAACATTCACCACCAGCACCACACCTCCAGTCTCTTCAGTGAGAACTGAAACTCTACCTCCACCGGGAAGACCATCTCCAACACAGCACAGCACAACCCTGCCTACCGTCAAAGAGGTTGCGCCCTCCCAAGAGGCAGAAAACAGCACATCTGCCCCACTTGTTCAACAGCATGCAATTGTCACCGCTCTGTCTCCGTTCACTTCCGCTGTGGAAGACACCAACTCAAGCTCAGAGACGGACCCAAGCATCGCCACCTTGGTGTCGGCCACCTTTGCCCCTATGCCCGGGGTAACAGATGGGCCACGGCTGTGGGAAGCAGCAGGACTTTTGGGTATGTTGATCACTAATTTGAAATTGTGGCCATTGAGGACCAGGTAGACAGATTTCCATTTGCTTCTAATTAAATGTTCCTCTTCCCTCCACTAGATGTCTCTACTTTCATTCAGAGAAAAGGTGAAATAGATTTCTTCTATTTGTATTCCAGCAACAAATTTGTTTGATTTTTTTAAATTACCAATTATCTGAGAACCGGATATAACTTTATCTTGTGTTTTATCTCTTACAGATATCGACCTTGTGAAAGGTGAGTATCTCTGTTAAAGTATCAGTCAGTCAGTCATTTTCATATTACCACCGCTATATCCACTGCATATTACCACCGCTATATCCACTGCCACTGAGATAGGGGAGCTGGAGCTCCCCTATCTCAGCGGCATAGGGCGTGAGGCGGGGGACACTCCGGGCACGACGCCAATTTGGGACCGGCCAATCAACCTCCCACCTCCAAAAGCGCATGCTTTTGGAGGTGGGAGGAAGCCTGAGAACCCAGAGAGAACCCACGCAGACACGGGGAGAGCATGCGAACTCCGCACAGAGCAGGACTCGAACCCGGGTCTGCTGTGTTGTGAGGCGACAGCGCTACCCAATGCGCCACCGTGCCAAAGTATCACTTCAACCAAAAATGAATATCAAGTCATTAGTCCATCAGGTGATGCTTCTTAGTCTGTTGCTTCACAGTAACTGAACCCAGCCCTTGTTTTCCTTCCCCAGATTATGATGCGACTTACGACTACGACTACGACCTGACCTACGATGCCTGTAAGCTTCAAACATCTTTCATTTGCTCTGCAGTTCTTAGAAGTTTTATGTCTGATAGTTTTTTCTGACTTGTTTGCAGGGGATGATACCGCCGACACAGATTCATTTGGTAAGACTTCAGTGGGTTTTTCTTCACAGCTGTGACGCCTAAATAATCTGTCCATTCACACTGGCGTGGCTGTGACTGGTTTCCCTTCTGTGGGGTGTCTGTCTTGTGATTTTTAGATCCTCCATTCAGACTGAGTACTATACGGGTCTTCTCCTCATCAGGTCAGGAACCTGGAGCTTCCTTCATGACATCATCAAACAGCTTTAATATTTTGAGTTATATTAACCCTTTTTGATGGTTGTTGCAGTCGATGGAGATCCTCATTTCGTGGTCCAGCTACCAAAGCTGCATCAAAACCTGTGTTTCACCGTAGACGGCAGGGCCAATGATGTCGTCCGACTGTTGGAGGACCCAGAGAGAGGTGTGTCATATTTTATTTGTGTATCAATGAAGATTTATTAATACATGTCACCATTAGGAAACTGTTTCCCCATTATCCTGAAGGAATCATCGTTGACGGCCGCCTGATGGGGGCTCCCTCCAAACTTGGCACCAGAGACCGCTCCAGGACCTACTTTGACCTGCTCACCATTTCCTCATCCTCCCCTGGAGGCTCAGTTGACATCATGATCACCCTCTCATTGGACGCTGCCGTGGTGGAGGGGGAGGGGCGGGATACCCTCCCCATAAATCAGCAGGGGTCTGTAAGGAGGAAGGGAGTGTCCGTCAACGTGGATGACCATCAGAGCTGCTGGATTGAGCTGGATCACAACGTACGGTTTCTCGCCCTGTTCCACCAGTATAAACACCCCAGCTACCTGCAGAAAGCTCACCTGGGGTTTTACATCATAGATGGGCGGGGCTTGTCCACTTCAACCCAAGGCTTACTGGGTACGTACTCACCAGCTGTTCAGGAATTTCTGACGTACCAATTTAGTATGTCAGAATAAATCATTATCATTTTAAAAAAATTGCCTTCCCAGTGAGTGGCAATTAATCATATTTGAAATCATTATCTAGAATTTGGGAAAATGCTTCAGTTAAGGTCGTGAAAGCTGGTAGAACAACACAAAAAACAAATATTGATCTCCATGTTCTATTTGATGCTTGATGTAAACATGGGGTCGTAGAGGTCGCATGAAAAGACGTCAGAATGACGTCCTGTTGTTGCTTTCCTTTATGTCTCCAGGCCAGTTTCAGCATTCCGACATCAGCGTCATCACGGTGAAGGACCACCAGGATGGAGGCGCTAACCAGGAAGCATCTTCATTCCAGGGCATCTTGAGATGGGGGTCAAAACACATGTCGGTCACACTTCAAGACAAGATGCTGAAAGACACAACGCAGAAACGCCACACAGGCAAGTGCTGGGTGGTGCCTAAGGCGGAGGTGGAGAGACTACTGGGCCATCCGTACCAGAGCTACGTGGTGGATCATGTGGAGTTCTAGCCGAGGCTGAGGTCACAGATATTATCAGGGTGTGGTTCCCGGACGATGAGCGAGAACTGGGACTCTGTGGCGAGTTCCTCGTCTCCAATCGAGACCTCAAGCTGTATTTAAAGGACTAATGAGGACGTAGTTTGATGACTAGAACAACGCCACTGTTCTTCAGTCTGAGTCATGCTTCATGTTCTGGTGCAACTTTCTCCTGTTGGCATGGCAACCACGAAATGTATTTGTGCAGCAGCAATTTGCGCCTGCTCCGAGATGTAGAGCACACAAACCAGATTATTCTTGTATTTCTTCATGGATTAATTAAAAGGCCAAGCCATATTTTTCTCGTTAATCATCTGTGATTATTAGAACATATATGTGTATATAAAATATAATTTTATATGTCAGAGAGGATGATTGCATCACCAAAAAAACAAAACATAACAGATTCGGGATCTTTCCAGGTTTGCCATGTGCTTTTTATTTTTTATCACTTCATTCAGTTTAATCATTTTGTTACACAAGACATTAGGCATTGTTCACATACTAGTGATCAAACAAGGACAGAAAGTTTTCTACTACTCAGCCTGAACTATTTCTTTAGCCAATTTCATGGGATATAGTAAATAGTGGTTTCCAAAGGCCAAACAGGATGGACATTAAAAGAATACAACCACACAGGCTTCTGTTGTCAATAAATAAAAGAGAGGCTGATGCTGGGGAAGGGCAGGGGGAGGGGGGGCTTCAGATATCTATGTTCCAGGAGTAAACAAACGGTATTCCAGTTTGAAAACCACCACACACAATGTTGAAACGACGCACAGTGTGAACACGGAGCTGGGTAGATTTCCGCTGAATAACCGGCCGTCATCGTTTTCCTTCCTTCAGAACCTGTTTACGAGGAGCGCTAACAATCAACAAAAAAAAAAAAAAACACAAAAAAAAAACCGGAATGATCGCGAAGCACGATGCGGAAAATAACGGAAATATTCTCGAGTGCATAATATAGCATAGCATACTCAGCGTCTGACGTAAACGTTTCCACAACACGTCAGTGAAATTTAAATAAATAGCGCGTAAACAATAAGACACGTTAACGCCCCAAACACGCAGGGAGTTTGTTTAGAGCTTTTTTTAAAAGATTTGTTGTTAATACATAGGAAGAGGATAAATAAAACCCGTTTGTAGCAACTAATTAATCTTGACGAGGAACCGCCTGGCGTCTAGAATTGAAACAGCGTCCCTTGGTTGGCATCCAGACCAGAAATAGGAACCAACAAACGTCAGCAACGCAAGACGGACCCGCCTCCAACGCTCAACTAAAACAAAGCAGTTCAATTTACAGGAGCTTCATATTTTAGTAAGACCCACAAATTAAGGCTAAAACCAAATAAAAGCATCTTGGTTCACGGTCGCGGGGCGGCGGCATCATTTCAGTCCTAAACCAATCAAAGCAGTGGGAGTGTCCAGCTTTTCTCTCCATTCACCATTATTAGATTTAGGACTAAACAACAAACACAAGGGTAGAAACAACCGAGACACGCTCTGGTGCGTCCACCACGAACCGAAATTTCAGTCTTTGCCCTTCTCAACGCCACAGTGAAACTTTCCGAATCATTCCCGCGTACATTCTGTGACCTCACGGAACACTTCCTCTCACGCTCCACATCACTCATCCCACATCTTCCAGAGCCTCGCCCGTCACTTCCTCTCCACGCCTCTTTCGCTCCACATGTTCCCACAGTTTCGTCCTCACAACTGTAAACTTCATAACTTCAGCCGGTGAAAAGTGCACCAAATATATAGAATTAAAACTCTTCAATAATTTAAAACGATAGAAACTATTCAAATTCAGAACCTGACATCATACAACATAGATAAACGAGGGATATGGATTTTTTGGGGGGTGGGTGGGGGGGATGACAGGTTAATAGCCACTGGTTAGTTTGCCTGCTAGCACAGGGAACACAACAGCGTTGTGAAGTGAGCATGATCAGTTAAACAGCCCATGTAGATTCATTTCCATCAAATTTTTTTCGTCTGACCAACAGACGTCAGGGAGAGTGGCGTGTTTCTGAAGTAACAGGTAAAAGACCGAGTAAGAGAAAAGTGAAAGCAGGGTTGACAAGAGCGATACGTGGAATGGTCCAGCCTTCGTACAGCAGTGTCGTTTCAGTCTATGTACAACGGTGTAAAAGATGCATGCATGTCAACTGGAGGTGCCCCTCCCACAGGATTCTACACTAAGCCGTTAAGGGTATCTCGTGTCGAAGCTTGCGGTTCACATCTCGGCGCCGTCCATGTTCCAACCTCTCGTGTGAGGAGAGAGATGATACAGAAAGAATGAGATGCTTCCAAAATCAGCAACAAGTAATAAATTCACCTCTAATGATAGTTAAGACAAGATTACACTGTAAATTCTACAATGAATTAAAGACCGTATCAACCCTGCTTTTTCGGTGACAGAGGAATGTGAGTGTCTGCACGGTGTGTGTGTGTGTGTGTGTGTGTGTGTGTGTGTTTGTGAGAATCTGTGTTTGAAAGTGTCAAAGAGAGGATCGTAAGGAAAAAAGAGGCCGAGGACAGGCAGAGCCCAGGAGGGCCTCGCCCTCCTCACCCCCCGCCCCCCCCCCCGGGCCCTCGATGGCAGGCTCTGTCGCCTCTTTTGCCCCTTTTGCCCCTTTTTCGCCCCGCCTCCTATCCAGGCCCTGCCCTCTCTCGGAAACCCCTCCCCCGCTCACTGCTCATCCTCCCCAAACACATCGTTCTGTTTGCGCTTCATGTTCTCAAAGTCAAAGTCGCTCCCGGTCATGCGTTTGTAGATGTCCTTGATGTCGTTGCAGGTGGTCTCGAAGTGAGTGGTGGCGTCGTAGGACCGCGAGGCGAACACCTAGGGGGGACACACAACGGGACATCTTATATGCTTAATGATCTCTTTGCATGTGTTTAGAGGGATGTGTGAACCTACTGTACATCTATCTGTGTAATCAAATTTGTGAATGTGTAGAATAACTTGTCCCGCAAACAATGTTTCTCCCACGCCACTAGGGGGCAGTAGCAGCATAGCGACGCAGACAATTTCAGCAATTACAAATTGGCACACACTAACATGACTGATGCCTCTTGGCAACAAAAATACTTTTCAGCCATTGTCATATACAATTTGTGTACATTTATACAAATCTCATTGTATACACAGATTGAATACACACCTCCAGATTTTTGCACAGTCACTGATAGTCGTAGTCATTTTTCATAATTGCACTTGTTGGAGAAACATCTCACCTGGCTCTCAGTGCCATCATCTGTGGGCTCATAAAGGTCACTAATAGCCACAAACCTGTCAAAAAGAAAACAAAACAATACACTTCCATTACTGGTATTAATCTCAAGAACCCATCAACGGGTTTCATCATGTATAGTTTGATGGCATGCTGGTAACATGAGGGTGAAATACTGACTTCTGGTCGATGGGTTCCAGCAGCTCCAGGGCCGGCTCTATCTCCGCTTCGGGCTCACTGGTTTCCACAGTGGTGCTGACAATGGCGATGTACTTTCCCTGCGCCGCCACATTGTGAGCATAGGAGATCATGCACACATAGATGTCTGGAGGGGAGACAACATGGTTAAAAATATGTCAAATTCTACCTAAAATGAACATTCACCATTGTTTTGACCACTTGAGGGCAGTAGAGACAAGATGTGATGTTTCCACAGGAAGTGATGTTGCTAAACTGTTTTTGTGTTTCTGAGGACACAAGCTAGACATCGACTGTCCTTTCCACTCTGCTTGTGACAGCAACATACAGCTATTAATCTATTTATTAATTTGCTGTGTTTACCAGCTAGTCACTAACTTTGCCAAATGCAGTGTCATCGAAGCATAAATGTAAAACACTGAACTGAAAGATAATAAAACGCTTCTTAGAGTTCTCTCTGTTTGTTATCATCAACAACTCTGTTCATAAAAATGTATCCTGTAATGTAAGAAGAATAATTACAACCCACTTAAAGATATGCAGTAGCTGAAATATTGATACCAACCATAGTCTGTAATGCTTCTTAGTGCATCAGGATAATAAACTATTGTTCAAATGGCTTAAAGGTACCAATGGTTGGGCTGCTTCTCTCAAAGGATGCATTCTGGATCTAAGCAAACCTTCAGTACTTTAAATCAATCATTTACATTGAAGAACAAAAACATATTTACTATAAAGACATTAAATGCTGGACGTTTTAGCTGACCTGACAAACGTGACGCTGATTCCTACCTGAGTTGCGGTTAACCTGATTCTGAGGGATGATGATCTGGCAGGAGTTTGCATCATTGGTGTTTTTGATGGGGTGGCTGAGGACGCAGATCACACGGATCACCTGACCCGCCTTACGGACGCGGTCTGGGATGTAGCTGGGGTCGCAGATGAGCTGCTTACAGCGAGCCACCTGCAGGAGGTACGGGAATCAGTGAAAGTGGAGTCAGTTCAGCATTTTAAAGGGCTTCCTGGGCTAAACTGCATCTTTCACAATAACAAAAGAGAAACCAGTGCAGCCGCACCTCGCCCTCGGACTTCACTCCAACCACATGGCCCCCCTCCATCACTATCTCATCCACTGGTTTGTTCAGCATGTAAGTTCCACCATAGATGGCACTCAATCTAAAAAACGACAAATGGAGGACTGATTCTGTGCATCTTTATCTACATGTTTACTTTACAAATACAAGCACAGTAAAATTCAACCACCTTGCAAATCCCTGCGGCAGCTCCCCCAGACCATACAGGGGGTAGAGGTAGGGGCTCTTCCCATAGCGGGCCAGAGATTCACTGTACAGTTTAATACGATTGATCGTCTCCAAACAGGCAATGTCCAGATAGCTGAAGGAGGAAACGAGAGGAAGGTTAGACGTGAGAAGGCTTATTATGAGGTTTTCTCAAGTTTGCATGATTTTAAATGAATAAGGAAAGGCATTTGTATCATAATAAACCTCATATATCTCAAAGTGTTGGCTAATGACATTGACATTGTGTGGTTCTCACTCATCCGTCCTGTAGAGGGCCAGGGCGTGGCCGGTGAAGTCAATGACGTCCTGACCAAGGTCAAACTTCTTGTAAACATCTCTCATCGTGGTGGCTTTGGGATCCATGCCCTCAAAGGTCTTAGGGTCGTTCTCATCAAAGTTGGCCACGAAGACTAAAAACTTCCGAAACCTACGCTTCTCAAACATTCCCATCAGATCTGGAAATTCAAACAAAGGTTTCATTTTGTGGCGTCACGCAGCAGAAGAGGGTTTAACCACTTCAGTGCTAAGGAGACGCTTACTTGAAGCTAGCGCCTCGGTCTCGGTCGACGGCACCTTGTAGATCTTTCCTCCTTTGTAGACAAAGCTTCCCTCCACTACCTTGAAATCCAGGTATCGTGTCACCTCTGTGTACAGCAGCATCTTCACAAGCTGGCCTGCAGTCATGCCGACAAACACGTCACCTCATTTTGTCTGGATAGATTTAAAACAGAGCATGCCACTTCACAAAAATCATCAATCAGTGAAGTGGTTCTGACCATTGGCCATCAGGAACTTGGGGATAAGGTCAACATTCCAGTCCCTTCCTCTCCCCATGGACTCAGGTGGAGTGTCTGGAAGATTGAAGCGTTTGTACAGCTGTGGAAAAAGACAGGAAAGAGAAACTCCTTCCAGTCAGCCTGGGATCCATGAAGCTGACATTATTTGAAGCATCAATGAGGGAATGGCAGCGAGCAAATGAAGACAATATAATAAATGGCAGCAGCAAGGGAAAAACGAGGTGTACTGAGGAGCATAAAATACATTGATTGGTTTTATAGATCCCAGGGGCTCTTTACCTCCTCCAGAGGGGTGATGGACGAGCTCTCGCCACCGTAGTAGGGGTTCCTGTCCATGTGCAGAACCTTTTTCCCATTCACAGACATGATCCCGGACAGAATGCATTCCTGCAGGAGGGAGATTTAACGCCCCACGTCAAAAACGGAACGTCAGTATGAAAAGTAAAGGGACAGCAAATGATTGTGATTTAGGGAAACTGCCTCTCAAAAGGAAGGAGATTTAACAAAAGCCATGAGGGAAGTTGGGTTTAAGTAGATGGCTGCAGGGAGGACAGAAGTAACGCTGCGCGCATGCGCGACTCGCTCGTTTCAATATTATTACAGTATTATGATCGTTATTATTATTACTACTATGTGTAATCTTATGAACAATAACGGATAAGACATCACCGCATCACTAATTGCAAATCATCACCCACGAATGGACAAAAAGCTGTTTGATGCCTTTTGTAAATCGACTTTTACGCAGGTGAAAATCCACGTTAATATCATGAATCTGGTGTATTTCTGCCGCACTGGGTGTGACTTGTGAAGCCAGGCCGGCAGCAGTGGGAGGAACAAGCGTGAAATAAACCCGAACACAGGCCTGCGCCAACCTCAGGATGGAGGCCTGTCCGTGGACCATGACACCGTGGGGTTACGCCTAAAGATGCTACTGGGTGGAACACCGCCCTGCGCCGGCGGAGATCATTGTCAAATCCACGCCCGGTGTTTTGTTTGCTTCATGACACGCACAAGGAAGTGCGTTTAATCCCGTTTTACCACCGTTTTGTCATAATTTCCCGATGATCCAGTCACAGAGGGATGCGGGAAGCTTTTCCCTTCTGCGACCGGATAGATTTGGGATTATAAAATCTGCTTTAAATGGCGACAGGGTTATAGTTACTGTTAATGAATAAGCACTCACCGTGAGCCCGGTGCCCAGAACGATCACATCATATTCCTCATCCATGTTGTATCACCGCCTTTCCCGTCTCGCCCTCTTTTCGCCGTAAGAAATGAAGGGTATTGAAGGAAAAGAAAGCCAGCGAGTCCACGAATCCGGTTTCGGCTCCTTTTCTCCGCCCAAAAAGCGATAAACGGTTCGTTTGAACTGAAATATTATTTGTGAATCATTAGGCTTTAGTGACGAATGGAATATACTGTCCACACTGTCACCGGCGAGGACGACCAAAGATGGCCCTGACAGTGGAGCGCTCCAGAACACCTTTAGTGCGCGTCAGCAAATAGTGCGCAGCCTCCGTCTCTCTTCCAATTCCGCTACACAATGGATTCAGGCGGCGAAAAAAACTGTCACATTAAGTTTAGGCTAGCTTCAGCGAGAGATTGTGCACATGTTGATATTAAAATTAGAAGCGTGCTTTAGTACATGGTTATAAATACATAAATGAAGTATGTGCGGCTTTTATTTCATTTTCTGTCCTTCGTTTCCAGTTGTAGGCGCAGCGTTGCATGGACGCAGGCAGTTGTATCCCTCCGCCGCCACAGATGTAACTGGGAGTTGCTATGGCCAAAGGTCTTTCCAGTAAAAAAAAAACAAAAAATAAAAAACTTAATTTTTCACTTATTTATTTTTGTTTTGGTGGAGATTTAAGCAACATTTTTGAATGGGGTGACACGATGACATAAGTGGTGAAAAGCCAAAGTTTCAGTTTGGCTCAGCAGTAAAGCCAGCTGCAAGTTTACCTCTCCGTGGATAAAACGGGGTTGAACCCACCTACGTCACGTGTTTGCCAATGGCGCTTCTAATGTTTGGCGGTGCAGTTTTAATGTCATAACAGCTGTTATTCTACTATGCGCTAAAATAAATCACAACCCAGCGAGCAATAGCATTAGGGGAGCAGTATTTAGACCTTATGTTGCCTGTGTCAATATAAATTCAACTACTCTAGAGTCCGTCTTTTAATGTAAAGACAGATGCAGGCAGGGCAGCAAATTTATTTATCCTACTATGGTGAAGCAAGGTCCCGCCCTACTGTTTCCCTTATCCTGGCAGTCTCATCCTAACCAATGAACGCTCTTAGCTGAATTTAACCAATCCTATCAATGAAGGCAACAAGTATGAGCCAATGACTAGGAGAGAGGGGCGGGCCTTACCTTCACCGTAGTAGAAATCGAAACGAAGCAGAAGCCGTTGGCCGGATGATAGAAGCAGGAAGTCTTGACGTCCGCGCGACTTCACGTGTGTGTCAGCTGGTCTGCGTCACATGAGCAGAGTTTTACGGAAATGAAAATGTCAGGATCGAGGTGCAGGAGTCCGAGGAGATTAATAATTTTTCATGTATTTTTCTTCATTTTTACAACAACAGGGAGCTCAACCCCACAAGTTCCGGTTCTGATATGGTCCAGTGAAGGGTACTGTGCTGTTTCTAACTATTTATTCATTACTTAAGACTCTTCAGACACTTCAGAGCAGACCGACTCTTTGCGGCTCTATTGGTAGCAGTTGTTGCTAGCTCGGTCCTACTTCCATACGTAAGACTTATCGGCCGATCTGGCTAACAACTAAAATCAGGTTAAGACGTTTGTATTTTTAAGCTGGGGTTGATAATACTGAAGTCAGAATAATATCAAAACATTGTAGTTATTAATCATAAATAGAAAGTTTGATGAAGAAAACAGTTCACCTGTTGTGTCCACGCAAAACGGAAACAATCTAGTGATGAGTGGATCGAGCCGGATCAAAATGAGATATTGTTCTAATTTCGACATTTTTGCTTCATTTCGTGCAAATATGATGACGTTCAAACTGATAATTATTATATATTCATGTAGTTAAACCTGTAAACCACAGTTCTATCGTTAGTCATTTAGAGCAGGTGAAACTGGTTTTATATTCAATATTTGTCTCAGTTCCTCAGTATGGAGCAGACAGACATGTATCAGGACAACTTTAACGCCTGCATAACATAGATTTTAATCTATGAATACATTTATCTTTATTAATTTACATGCATTTTACATTGTAGTATATCTGTTTGATTATGATATTAAAACAAGTTCATGGTGACAGGAAACTGGGAAAAAGTATTTTTCTATTCACTGTACCCCCAAATATTAGCATCCTATGACTATGTATGAAGGAGATGTAAATATAAACGTATGTTGTTAGTTCTGATGTGTAGGGGTTAGTTAGAGGGTTCCTTTTTAAAGGCCATGCACATTGACTTGGTCCTACATTCACAGTAATTCTTTTCCTTCCTGCGTTTCCAGCCTTCCGCCTCTGGCCTCGCCTGCAGCCGGTCACATCACCACCCATGACCAGTTGGCCTCCTACCTGAACTCTGCCTTTGGCTCCGGGCCCCACACTGTTCTACTGTTTCTGCAGGACAAGGTCAGTTGTCCACAGATGGAAGCCCTGTTCCAGCTCTGTTGCAGTTACGGCTTCATTTGCAGCATGGGGGGAAAAATGATGAGGACAATGACTCGGCTTGTGTGGTCAAAGATTCAGTGAGATTTTCATGGGTTTCAGAACATGTGATAGAAAGACAGCCCTTGAAAATATAAGTTGGGTAAAACTGGGTAGCAGTGAGTCAGGACTCATGTGACCCAGACTTCTTACTCTGGTGTGACAATAAATGTTTGAATTACTTCCCCATTTCAGTTCCTCTGTAACACCGACATTTGTCATAGAAAGTCACCAATGAAACTGGCTAATGAGCTTTTTTTTGTTTTCTGTTACATATTTTCCACTCCTTTTTGGTTACTTGTGATATTTTTTATCGTATTTATTTGTATTCAGTTAAGTAAAGATGACTTCACAGTCTTCGGCGGAGTGTATGGAAACAAGCAGGACAGCGTCTTTCAAAACCTGGAGGTAGGTTTTTCTAGAATAAAATGGCTCATTTAAGAGGATTTTGTCAGACAAACAATGTTGATGTTTTTATTTTAAACCCACTCTTCCTCAGGCTGCCCTGCAGTCCTCTTCCTCATCGGTGACACTTCCGGCATTAGCGTGGTCGGGTTCTTCTGCCGTCCCGTCTCTGCTGCAGGAGAAACTCGGCGTCTCACCTCTGCATGTAGACGTGGACACTCTGTCACATCTCAGCTTCAACAAGTCTGTCAGCAACCTGCTGCTGATCAGTCTTTCATACTGCACTGGGTAAGATTCGTGTTTTCACTGAAAACCAATTTTCTACTGTAAGGTAGCTGATTGTGAAAAGGTTCCCTGTGCTTTTTTTAGGGCGCAAATGTCTTGCAAGGAAGTCCTACATGCCAATGGTAGGTTTGAAGTGATTTAGAATTTCTGATTGTTTCTGTCATGCTGTGAGTATTATGAATTTAAGTTTAATGTGCATAAATGAGTGTGTTGTTTTCAACAGATGTGATTATTGGAAAAGTTATGAATATCATGAAGCTCAAAAGTGTTCCATACACTGCAGTTTACACTGGACGCCAGCCATCACGAGTAAGAGTCTAAGTAGACTGACCAGAATCATAGCGTTCTTTTTAATGTTTCCATCTTCTGCTGTGTTAATAAAAAAGCCTTATGTCTCCAGGTGATTCCAGAGTCCTCCATGTCTCACCGGCCTATGGGGCGGACTTTGCTTCAAATGGTCCAATCAGATGACAGGCCACCCATCATGTATAATTCATCTGATTCTACTTGTATAATGCTCTGGGCCCAGAGTCTCAACATCAGCCTCTCCAGAACATCACCATGGATCGACCTCATGAACGAAACGGCTTCTCTGGAAGGGTCCATATGTAATGGCACACACTCACGGTGAGTGGACCCACACTTGTGTTTGTTGAGGAAAGATCCTCGGCTTGAATGAACCGATAGAAAAATAAGTGTTGTTCTTTTCTCGCCCTAGGCTTGTTCTTAATTATGCAGACCGTTACGTACTAAGGTAAGAAACTGAAGAGGTGGTTTGAGTCTTTTAATCTAATCCAACACAACCAGCAAACACATTTACCAAAGTGGTGCACAATCATTTTAATATTTATTTTAAGGCTCCCTTTTTTAACTTCAATTTTTTACTGTTGTCTCTCAGACTTGTGATCCATGTTTGCGTCCATGTCTGTATTACACATGAAATCGATCTGTAAACTTAATGTTATTGTCCAGTTTTTTTCATTTTTTTTTCTGGACCTGGAGCCTTTTTGAAAAGACTGAAGAGACTCTTTTTTTCTTCTTCTAGTTCATAAAAAATAATTATAGTTGTGACTTTCATCGCTAGCTGTATCATTCTTTTTGTCGTCCAGTCGGTATAGCCTTTGTTCCAGCTGGTCTGCTACATTCATCTGCTGTATCCAAGATGCTCCTCTGTTGATTTCCAGTTTTGACATGACTCAGCGGTTTTATCCTGTATCTGGGCGGGACTGGTTCACGCTGGACACGGTGCAGCTGCAGGTTAACGGTCAAACTGCCACGTTCAACGGGGGACGAGGTATCTACGCCCCTGCAGAGTATTCCTTCCACTGTCAGTCTGTCACCAGCTTCCGAGATGCTCTGCTCGTGCCAAGCGGCTCCCTGGAGAACTCCTCAGATTGGAGGCTCAATTTTGTCGATTTCCAGGTGCGGCTTTAGCAAACGTCTGTAAGGTGGGGCTTTTTATCACATCTGTCTGCTCTTTCATTGCATGTTTCTTGCCTTTTCAAATTTAGATCCAGGGCTTCGGTTTAAACAACGGGACAGTTTTTTCCTACGCCAGCGACTGCGCCAGCTTCTTCACTCCGGGGATTTGGATGGGGCTTCTGACGACGCTGCTCCTGCTGTTGATCTTGGTGTATGGTCTGCACATGATTATGCAGTTAAACACCATGGATCGATTCGACGACCCCAAAGGTCCCACGATTTCGGTGCCTCAGACGGAGTGAAGCGCTCCAAATCACAAACACTCCTCAGTAATTCAGTGCCTCCCAATAGATGATGGACACCAGCGTCCCTTGGCTTTTAGCTGTTGTATTTTGAAGATATTGATCTGACAGGTTGAGCATCCCTCTTTCTCGAATCCTGCCACAGGTGTCTGGGATTACAAGATACATTCCATGTCACCTCTCCACATGTGCAAGTGCTGAAATGAACTCGCCTTTGTATGGGTTGATTGTGAGGGTGTGTGCTGAAAGAGAAATTCCTGCTGCTGTTGGCTTGGCACAGCGGATATTGTCCCAAAAATGATTTTTCAGTGATTTCTTTAAGCAAAAAAAATGTGCCAACACTGAATGTGTGCTGTAGGAGCCTTCAGACCTCAGTTCTTCCTTGTCTGTAATTTAAAGTGGTTGTGAAAGAATTGTCTGTATATAAAGACCACAATGCTGTTGAAGGATGTTAATGACCCTCACAAGTGCCAATAAATAAAAATTTATTTATACCTAAATGATTAACTTAAAAGTTGACTTCCGGCTTCAAGATAATGCTCTTAACGTGCCTTTATTTCCTGTGACGTCAGACTCCGTGACTTGTACACTGTCAAAATGAAAATAAAAATATGTAAATGTAGGTTTTATTTGTGTTTTACTGCAACGAGTATCACGTCATCACTGACGCGGAAATGCCAAAAGGTGACAAAGCCGTTTCCATAGTTACACCAACTCAACACGGGGAGGCGGAGACTAGAGCTAATAAATGCTACTCTGAGCTAAACTGAGGTGTTTCCGTTGCCTTTCCTTTGCTTCCCGGTCTTTCAATTGTTCCCAGAATGCCAGCAGCTTCAGGGCCGAGGATCTGTTTCGGTACCGGTCAGGAGAGGAAGCTCTTTCCGCTCCATTACGCTCCGGACCGGCTGGGGAACCAAATGTCACGACAGGTAGCGCCGCTTCTCGGTCCTGGTTGCTATAGTAACCACGAGGTTAGTCCCTTTTCATGTTTGTTTAAATGTGAATGAATTAAAGCAGTGAAACTATTAACCAGTGTAATCTGTGTTAGTGTGATACACGTGTTTAGTTGTATGTATGAAGATGTAAAATAATATAAATATTTACTGAGATTTAAAATTCTGAGGGAATTAAATTCACAGCAAAATATCAAGATATTTCAATTATTTTCAATTATTTAAAAATCACAATAAACTTCCAGTTCAAATTGACATCTTTTTAGTCATAGTCATAATCATAGTCAACTTGATTTTTAAATGTAGCATTTATGTACGACATACAGGACAGATGAAATTACAGTCTTCTCAGACTCACAGGTAGTAAAAAAAAAAAAAAACGCGAAAGAACCAAATGGATTTGTTGCGGTGAAACCCAACAGAACCTAACAGAACCCTCCAGAGCAAGCATAAGTGACAGTGACTGGAAAACTCCCTCATTGAGGAGGAAACTCCGGGCAGAACCCAGACTCTGAAGGGCTGTCATCCGTCTTAACCAGTTGGGTGGGAAGAGAAATATACAGGGGACAGAGACAGGGAAAGGAAAAGAGAGAGAGAGAGAGAGAGAGAGTGGCAGATAGTTGGTGAAGTAGGGATTTCCAGGCATTTGGATTTCCTCTCTTCCATAATTGTTCACAACAAAAAGCCTCTCACCCCCTAACAATACTCACATTTCCGCACATGAACATTTGCAGATTCCTATTCATCAGAATTTGTAAGTAATTCCACATATGTACGAACATGTGATTTCATATAATTTCCAGTTTGGAACCATACTTTACGATCTACTGAAGAAGCCGCAGAGTAAGAAAGGATTCGGTCTGTCTGCCAGGACTGCAGCTCGGTTTCCTCCCTGTGTTCAGGTACATGATACAGATAAAACCGACCCGTTCATGTAGATCCAGTTCTTTTGGACCTTGACCATTTTTGCCTTGATGCTTTAATTGTCCAGTTCTGTTTTAAATGTCTTTTTAAAGGATTTCTGGAACAAATCATATCCAGCAATAACTGATTCCCCCCTCCCCCCAGCAGATGGTGACGCCTTCCCCCCAGCAGTACCAGCCGGATCAAAGTCAGTCTACAGTCCCCCCACCCGGTAGGACACCCTTCAACTCGACTGCAAGGAGATTCAGGAGCAGGTGGAGCACAGCCGAGGACACCCCGGGGTGAGACCCAGTCTCCTGCCACCACACAGTCCCACCCAACTCCAGGCAACTGAGGCCAACACACACATCGGGTTTGGGTCGCTGGGTCTGTTGGCACTTGGTAGGCTGGTACGGATAGGATTCACCTCCTGCCCATTTGAAACTACTGAACAGAAACCGGTTCGTTTTGTGACGCAGTCCCGGGACCTACGCTCATGATGAGGCCTGGAACAGGAAGGTTCAGTGGCCCATGTGCTTCGGGAGGCCAGACTGGTCCAGGCTGCCTCAGCTGGAGAAGAAGTCGCTCCGGGTAAAGGTGGGATGAACTTCCTGTCAGTAAAAACCACGACCCAGAGAAATTCTGATATGTGACACCTTTTACCTGAGGCATACAGACACACATTCGCATTTACCAAGCAAAAACAATTTCTGGATGCAACAAAAATTATACAAACTAAAGCCTGAATTTGTCAGAAGTTTCAATAGAAGTAATTTTCCTGGAAGTGATTTTCACCCTTCGGACTTTACAGGACTGATCCGTTCCAGTCAGGTGTTAGAGATTTCCTTTGTTGTTGGAATCAAATTCAGAACAAGCGTTTTCCTAAATGTGACCTTTCTGTGATTGTATTTGTGTTTCCAGCGTTGACCATCTAATTGTGGTGTTTCTTTTCTCTTCAGCTGCAGCCTGATGAGGTGTTCGTGAAGCACAGGAGCAGAGTGGCATATTTGAGTTTGTACTATTAAATCTAAAGCTGTTGGATTAAACTGCCTGCCCCTCCCACACAAACACAAACACACACACACACACACACACACGATGTGTTGTTATTCTTATGGTCCTGAATGGTTGCAAACGGTTTATCACAAGGATATTTATGAATGTAAAAAAAAGAAACTTAGATTTCTTTATTCACAAAATGACTGTTTTATATTGAATGATGTTACTTACAGAGTGAATGCCTGCTGAACATGAATGAAAGTTAACACAAAGATACAAAAAGTCAACAGCAGTGCAGCTCCCAGTATCCAGGGGGGGCAGGGTCGCCGCTGGTCCCAGGGTTTCACCGCCGGCGCTCCTCAGTGGAGGACCGCTGGCAGCACCAAACAAACAAGTCTAAAGCTTCAGGCTGGGCCCGACTTATTTCTTCCTCCTCACTTTGGGTTTCTTGACCGGCCGGAGGTACGGATTGTCGATCATGCTGTCCTCATTAGCTTTCGCAGAGGGAACGACGCCGCTGGGGGCGAGGATGGGGTTCTCTTTGTCGGCTCCTGGGTCATCCTGAATGAAGGAAAGGTGAAAAACAAAATGGAAGTGAGCAACTCAAACACATCCAATCAACAGCCAGCAGGAATTAGCTTAGCATAGAAGGAAACCATTAGCCTGCCTCCCTGTAAAGAAGCATCTCTAAACTCATTAATAAAGAAAAGAATTACAGCATTCATAACTCCTGTGTTAAGCTTCTGCTTTAGTTTAGATCAAATTACTGGTAATAAGATGCAGCTAGCTTCATGGAACAGAGTTTTGTTTTGTTTTTTTAACTTTAGACAGATGTTTCTACTATCTAAGCAAAGTTTCTTAAATTGAAGCTAAATTTGACATTGAGGCACATCTCAGTTTGGACGCAGATGATGCTCCAGAGTTACAAAAGCTCCGTTATTTAGGGTTTAGTGTCAGGGATTTGGATTCCAGCATGTCCTGGAAGTTCTCCCTAAATCCTGCTGGTTCCAGTGAAAACTATTCTATGCACAGCAGTCACGTGATCAAGCACACGTCCTCCAACCCATGTCATGAGGCAACTCTCGTAACTGATACTCGACCCTCGCTATGAAATGCTACTTTTACACCACTAAGACGGGGCAGTGGTGTCTTCTGCTCTGCTCTGCAATAATCAGACAAGGTGATACACAGAATTAAAAAGGAAAAGACAACTCTATAAAATCTACTGATTTGCATGAGTTTCTTATTTTCTAAAAAATATTCACCACATAATGAAGGAATTATTTAAAAAATGTGAGGAATAACAGCAAAACAGTAATAACATACGGGAAAAAAATCAGGAAGCGAGGTGAGAAATGTGTCACAATAAGCCGGAACGCTCACAGTGCTGATGTTTCCTGCTGCGTTCTCGCCGTCTGTCTGGTCATCCTGCTCGGATGAGTCCGTCTCCTCCAGGGTCTGTAACTCCAGCTCGGATGGCAGTAGGGCGCTAAGATATGGGATGGAGCTTGGTCGCGCTGCGATCACTGAGATTAAAACAATGAGACGGCGACTATAACACAATCATATCCACTCAAACATCACGCTAATCGACATCAGACCAGATGACAGAACGACCCACAGGGGAAGGCAGTGATGTCGTCTTTAAAGAGGCTCTGAGTTTCTCCGGTTTTGGCCATGAAGCGTGTGAGCGCTCGCTCCACGTCTCTCCTCTGACTGGCAGCCTTCTCTCTGACCACCTGGTAGTCGGACACTGGCTCTCTGAACGTCTGAGTGCAGAACAAACAGCAACCGTCACACACACAGTGTTAAAAATTAAGTGTGTCTCCATGTTAATAATAAAGGATCAATGTTATTCCAGGTTTGATTGCTCAATTGGTTCCAGTGCAGTCCAAACAATCACTGAAGAAACAATCCAAGTTTATATTTCATTATTATATTTTATCACCATTTAAATAACTACCAAATGTAATTCCATAAAATGACATTATTTATTTGAAGATTTCTACATTGACTGACAACTGCTGTGACTCACAGGCGTTTTGATGTAGGTGTGCGGGTCAGGGAATTCTGGGAAATGGCTTGGGATGTAAGCTGGATGTGTACGCTTCTGTCCAGCTGACAGTGCTTTGGGGGTCACAGGGGGGTTTGTCACTGGAGCTGAAATACAGGCAATGTAAAAGTCCATAGCCACCACATGCAGGTCATGTACTTTCCATATCAGAATCAACAAAAGGAACAACTTTTAATCAGACAAATGTGTGGTGCTAACAGTGGAGAGTAGAGAGGCGACTTACGAGCAGTTATAACCATCCTCTGTGATCTCTTGGCGTAAACGGGGAGCGTGTCGGCATTGAAACCTGAGGTGACACAAACACACTGATCGGTATCCTCTGTGTCACGCTGCATTCCTACGCTCTTGTTGTCCTGTACTCACCCATCTCAACGAGTGTGATGACTGTATCTGACAGGGTTGGGACACTCCTGGCCGTGTGTTCACAGTATGCTTTAGCACACCGTCCTATTTCAGTTATAACTGGAAAACAAAGCACAGAAATATGACTAAGAAATTAAGAAAATGGAAGTTATTAAAATAGAAGTTTGACGTTTCACACATCAAAAAACAAAGATGTGCTACCTTTTAATGTCGAGTCACAAACGCAATTACTGTAACTATGCAGTGCTGATGGAAATGACTTTGGCCATCTCCGGACTGGACGAAGGATTGATTTTATTCATACTCACAGCTTTGCATCATCTCAGTGAGTGTCTCCACTGCTGCCTTCTCCGCGCTGTCGAAGCCGCTCTCCGTCAGGAGGGCACTAACAACAACCTGCAGCGTTCGCCGCCGGGCCAGGTAGTAGTTCTCTGCAGGGCTGGAAGCCGCTTTGCTACTACTGCCACGCTGGAAACACACGTTACATCAGAGACTGTCAAAAACTTTCTGGTTAGGATCCTTACTCTTTTCAGATTATGAACAATGAACCATATTTGAGGAGATTTTGTCCCAGTCCTTCATCAACTATGGATTCTTCTTACAGCTGTTTTTACAGTAAATGTATAAAATCCATGACTGTTCATAGTCTTCTGAATGTAATTACAGAAGAAAAACTATTTATTGTCCCGTTAATTTCAACAGATACAATACTACCAACTGAGCAGTGTCTCAGCTGGGAGGTTCGATCACACTTGACTCATTTATGGAAGTAGAAAATTTGCACAGTGGTGAGTCTTTTAATCCGCCTCAATGAAACATTACAAATCAGACACTCAGATAAACAGAGTCGATACAACATGAGAGAAAATAAATGATTAGAAAACATAAAAACTACATTCTCACTCTTTTCTTCAAGCTGACAGAAATGCATGTTCACACCAGCAACGTGTAAAGTTAAGAATGGACGCTATAGCTAACCCGGATCAAACATCTCTTGTGCACTTAATGTGCTGCTTTTATTATTGACAACACCGATATATATTAGAAAAGCTATATAGTAATATAGCCATGAAATGACAAGGTAGCCTGAACACTAGATTATACTGGCGTTTGTCTAGAAAGTCGTTAGCATTTAGAGATTAACTAAACGGTGATGTAACCCTAACATTCCTCGAGGAGGTCCAGCAGAGCGATTCGTACTTCTTTTAAGTTCTGCCAGCTCCTACAGACAGGTCTGCTAGCTAAACATCTCGGCTACATGCTGCTCGTTACTCGTTAAATGACGTTAATAAAAGCTTCTCTTACTCCTCCTGCACTCAGCGCTCCTCCTGAAGCCACCGCAGGATCCGCCATCTTTAATTCTCGGTGATCAGCTCGCTGTATTAAACTATTTTATCTCAAGGTGTACAAACAAAAATGACTTTATTCGTGCGCCGATCATTTAGCCACTGCTAGTAAACACGGTCTAATTTTATGTCGTCACTTCCGTCGGTCGAACGGATGGGGAGGCTCACAAATTGATGTTTGTTATCGCCATCTAGTGGTGAAAATAGAATTACAAGCCCTGTGCTTTCCACGGTGGCGCAGTGTGGCGCAGTGGTTAGCGCTGTCGCCTCACAATCCGGTGGGTCCGGATTCGAGTCCCGCTCTGTGCGGAGTTCGCATGCTCTCCCCGTGTCCGCGTGGGTTCTCTCCGGGCTCTCCGGCTTCCTCCCACCTCCAAAAGCATGCGCTTCAGGTTTATTGGCCGGTCCCAAATGTGCACTGGCGTTGTGTCCCCCGCCTCACGCCCTATGCCAGCTGGGATAGGCTCCAGCTCCCCGTGACCCGCTACAGCGGATACAGCGGCAGTACATGAAATGAAAATGAAAAATGTTGTATTATGAAATGCCATAATAAAAAAATGCCATAAAATAAAACACAACTCCACACCTCCAAAACTAAAGAGCTGGTCATTGACTTCAGGAGGGACAGACCCCAACCTAAACCAGTTGTAATAGGAATGGAGAAAGTGGAGATTGTGCAGACCCATAAATATCTTGGGCTGTGGCTGGACAACAAGCAGGACTGGACCAGCAACACGAGGCAGCTGTACAAGAAAGCACAGAGCAGGATGTACTTTCTGAGGAGGCTGAGGGCATTCAACATCTGCAGGAAGCTCCTTTGGATGTTCTATCAGTCTGTGGTCGCCAGCGTCCTGTCGTTTGCTGTGGTGTGTTGGGGAGGGAGCGTGACCAAGGCAGATCTCTCCAGGCTGGAGAAGGTGATCAGGCGGGCCAGCCTGGTGGTCGGGATGAAGCTGGACCCTCTGGCAACGGTGACAGAGAAGAGAACCTTGGACAAACTGCTGGACATCATGGACAATGTCAGCCACCCTCTGCACATCGTTACCAACAACCAGAGACGCCTAAGAAGCCTGAGCAGCCAGAGGCTGCGCCTCCCAACATGCAGGACAAACAGACTTAAGAACTCCTTCATCCCCCGAGCCATTAAACTGCTCAACTCCTCTCTGGGGGAGTCGAAGAAGAAGAAAGTCCACACGAGAGCTGAGGGATGACACAGACAATACAGCACAAACAATACAAACACTATAGACATTTCACTATACCCATACTTAACCAGGCCTGTTTATTTTTTATTTCTATGCCTATTTATAATTTTCTATTTATATATCTTGATGGGTTATTTATTAATCTTTCCATTTGGTGTTGTACTACTTTCTAACAAACAAATCTGAAATACAATACAAATATTTCGACGCGACAAACAACATTTCAAGTCTGAAGTCCATGGATTGTTCCTTTAGGAAGCATGTAAACAGTTTGCTGAGCTTCTATCCCAGCAGTCAGTGGGTACTCATCATCATCAGTGTTTGATTTCCACTCTTCCTCCTGCTCCATGATCATCTCTGCCTGTGTGCCCTCAGTGGTCTTCTGCTCTGCAAACGGCTGGAGAATGGTTTCCACAAACCACTGCCCCGAGCATTGCCAGAACGGAGCCTAGTATGTAAAGTATCAGGATGGTCCATCTGGGCCGCTGGTTCAGCACTTCCTTAGCAAATAGGATGATCTCACCAATGGATTCCTTGGTGTGTTTTTACCTGTTAAAAAGGGGAAATTGTACCCAAATGTTCTGTTTTCAAATCAATCTTTGACTACATACATTCTGCGAAAATTCTCACTTTTTCAGCATGTCAGTATTCCACAGAGGCAGATCCTCAAACGCACAAGTGGAGACGGGCGGCAGCAGTGTGAATATTCATGAGTCTAGTGCAAATGCTTTTAATGGAGATTAGAGCTTGTTTGAGAAGCCGATAAGTGAAAGTCATGTGACATCACATGGGCTCTGTTGTCCCGACTGAAGAAAAAGGACAAATCATTTAAATATTCAAACACGTTGCTGGACGCTGACACACAGGAGTGATTGGCTCATTATAGGTGGCTTGACACTGTAAACATTGATCCTTGTCAGGAGAACTTGACCAGTATCTAATCAGTGTATATTCAACTCTGCAAAGTCAGTCCCATTTATAGGCTGAATGCATAGCTTGATAACTGTAGAGGTACACACAGCCCCATGGAACAAATGTTCCTGATGAACAGATATGGTTCAAGTCTGTAAATCATGCAGTAATCATGGAGCTTGTGGCAAGACAGAGGTTACAGGGATTAACGTGTGTGTTTGCCGTGAACTATCTGCCCTTTGACCTCATCCCTCACTCAGGAAGTGAGTGAAGCAAGTGAGTTGCAAAATGATTTTGAGCTTTGTATCATCAGGGCTCGATGCATGTTAGGCTGTCATGATGGGTCAGACGGCTGCTAGGATGATACAGAACCTAATTACAAACCGAAACGTATCCAAATCACACCATTCATCTTTACCATTAACAATAGACTTCATGTGTGACTGTACTGCTGCTTCTCAACTGTGATTTCGCTCAAGTCCACAGGAGCCTAGTGCCCCCTGCTGGTGGTATGACTGCAGGTGCAGCTCATTTTGATCTTCCTGATGAACACCTAGAGCAGACAGAAAACTAATGGTGAACCTCCTCTCAGGCGGAGTCAAATCTGAGTTCCTCAAAACCATGATAGTGTTATTACATCCTATATTATCCCTATGATTACAGGGTCAGTTGTGTATCTTTGAGAAGCTCAGTGTGGAGGCTGGGCATTTAAGTTTGCCAAAAATGTTCAAGCTGTTTGGAGACCTTTGCCCCATATTGATTTCAGCAATATATGTTTCAAATCAGTGATGAAGGTTTTCAGCAGTGGATTCAGATTCCTTCTCATAATCCTTGCAGAAATGAAGATCTTTCATTTCTGCAAGTTTATTCACTGAATTCATTTTCTGTAGCGCTTCCTCCGCTTTTGTGAGTCACAGGGTTTGTGAGTCTCTGCAGGTTTACTGTACGGCAATAACTCCTTCTAACCTCGGCTGTGCTCAGAGAGCTAATGTACTGTTAATCTTTTGAAAAAGAACAGCTGGTAATTGGTTTAGAGGTTAGCTTTAATTAGCCGGGACCTGTCGAGTCACAGAGTAAGGATGAAAAACGTATTTTCATATTATTTTTTAGTTAAACCTTTACAAATTGATAAGGAGATTGTTTCTTATAATTTTTTTATTATAATTTCTGTAGTTTGGAAAAAGGAAAGAAAAAACTTAAATTGGAAGAAATTTTGATTTGAATATAAATGCCCATTTCTTTATTCTACTTCATGATTCAGGCAGAGAGAAAAACAAATAAATGAACAAATAAAAGCATGCAGAGTGTGTACAAGTTTATTCAGGAACAATCCGTTACGACACAAAGAGCAAACGTTTGTCCAAACATCAACACAAAGCAGATTTAAAGGACTGTTTCTAGCAAGTTGTGTTATGACACATTAATAGTGGTGGTTTTTAACATCGTTAATGGTTTGAACTTACATTTTTTACCTTTTTTTAATCTTTACTGTTTTTTATAAAACAAAATACATTAAGATTTTAATAAAACAAAAAAAAGCAATTAACACAATAAAGGTCATAAAAATAAGAGAGGAGTTTTGCAGACATTATAACATTTTGGCTTCAGCATGCAGGTTTTAATATTTTTGTGTAAATAGCATTTTCTTAAACAGCAGCTCAGAATAAAATAAATGAATCAAACGCTCTTTGATCCATTAAACCAGGAGGATTTAAATGACCTCTGTGACCCCAGAGGTCAAACAGAGACAACCCCTGAACACTGTCTGGACTGTCACCTACTGTGTGAACCAGTTAAAGTGCATTTCATTTTGTGTGTGTGTGTGTGTGTGTGTGTGTGTGTGTGTGTGTGTGTGTGTGTGTGTGTGTGTGTGTGTGTGTGTGTGTGTGTGTGTGTGTGTGTGTGTGTGTGTGTGTCGGGAAGCTTCATCAGGCACTCTTTACAGAATTACACGTCCCACTGACGGCATGAGGATCGACCCCATTCTCCGACACAAAACAGCCGAATGATGAGTCAGCACAATGCCGACCTGCAGAGAGAGAGCCCAGAGAGACACCCCGGGTGAGACACCTTAAAGGATTCTAGCATTCTCCTAAACAACTGTTGATAAACTGTTTGTAACTGCTAAATAGAGGCGTTCAAATTTCTGTAATTTGAGGCAATGACAGACAGGAAGAGCTTCCACCACCTTGTGGAGTGGAGGGGGAATGTAGTCTGGTTTTTTAAGATATTTCTAACAGTTTGAAATCTTTAAAGTTGATCATTTATTGATTTAATTATAATTTATTGAACCTACCAAGTTTGTTTCCAGGCAAACTTCATGCAGGCTTCACATGACTGAGCAAACTCCAGTCTGCAATGGTTTGCCATGACGGTTTTTACCATACCTGGAACAACAAGAAAAAGCATTTTATATCAGACTTGAGAAAACATTTTATTTTCAATTAATCACATAATTTCAGAGCAACAGAAAATAATCTTATATCAAATCTTATTTCAGACTACAGCTATATCAGCTGTAGTCTGAAAAATTGGACGAATGCAATGTTTATTCATTTAATAATTCATGTATAATGTGAAATGAAATGAAATGGATTTTCTGTTTTTTTGGCATGTGGATGGATTGTACAAACCCATTGAGGTTGGCGGGCTCTGAGTGGTAGACGTGCTTGCCCTGCTCGGCTATAGTGGGTGGGTGGTGCGAGCCGCAGTCACTCTGAGTGGCCTTCAGCGAATGGTAATGGCTCTTGGATTCCACGTTGCTTGTGGGCAGGGTCATGTGATTGGTGCCATGTGGTTTCCCACCTGCCTCCTTCCCTTTGGGGTCAAGTTTGTCTGCACCAAGTTGCTTGTGGGTCTTTGGTGGGGAGGACACGTCGATCACCTTTATATCTGGGATGCTGGTCTGCCTCAGGACCTGCTCTGAATGGGCCAGCTTCAGTTTCTTCATGTGGTTGATGGCCACAGCAGCATTGTAGGCTTGCTGTGAACAAAAGACAGATTTGAGATGCACATGGATGACTTCACATTTTATGTTTTATTTGACTAAAACAGAAGTCTTAAATACAGAATATCTTATTCTGTACAATATCTTATTCAGTATTTAAATCCTTAATCAGGAAGGACTTCAGTGGGTTACATTAATCCACTATAAACAGCAGGTTCTTAATGAGATCACATCAACATCAAGACGTCACTGAAGACTCACCTTCCACTTGGACTTGGCAAAGTTCTTTTGGATCTGGATACTGACAGAATAGTAGATGTCTTGGCTCCGAGCCGTCTTTCCAATAATCCTGGAAAGCAGGAAACGAAGCTTAAATTTATTTCAAGGTAGAGGGTTGTCCAAGACTTGTAACAGGTGAACATCAGTGAAGAACACTTCAAGAAATCGAAGCTAATTAAAATCTCATAAAATTAACTTAAAAGCCAAAAGGTGGGACAAGTTAACCTTTAGAGGATTGTGACTCACCAGGGATGTCTAAGTGCAATGTCAGGAGTGTAGCGCATGCTGGGATTCTTCTGCATCATGTTCCGAATGAAATCTTTTGCTGTAAACAAAAAGACGACACACTTCAGAAAGCTGATACTACGCTTTAATGGGGAAATAAAGTCAACGCAACAAGTTATGATTAATTACCTGATTCAGAAATGTCATCCCAGAAGGGTGAGTCAAACTCGTACTGCGCCTTCATGATCTTGGAGAATAGCCTTGTCTCGCTCTCTTCATAGAAAGGGGGATATCCACAGAGTCTGCAAGATATACCTTTCATTACTGGGGCACTATGGAGGTGTTCTACATGTCCACTAGGTGGTGCTGTGCTCAATCGCTCCAGCTTCATTCTGTATGTAGGTAACTGTGTCAGGTCTCTAATCCAAGCACTCCTTTAAAGAAATCTGGACTAACTCGCATTCTTCACTCCATTCCAGTTTTCCCACCGTGACGTTATACTCACAGGATGTAGGTGATGACTCCGATGGACCAGCAGTCTACCGCCTTGCTGTAAGGCTTTTGTGCCAGAACCTCAGGAGCTGAGAGGATGAATAGATGTTTGAGCTATTCCACCAATGACTTCATGTTTTTGAACTTTTGACAAAGCAAAATAGCTTTTCAATAGCTTTTCACCTTCCTGCTCCCAAAATGTAACCACCTATTCTATTACATCTCTGATAAAGTTTCATGCAACTTCCCAGCTAGATGCCAGACCTTACACCAAAGTTCAAGAAAATCTGTCCCATAGTTTTTGTGAAGAACAGTCAGTCAAAGACTACAATCAGTCTGAGGTGACTATCTTTTTCAGTCTAGGCCGTCTCCTGGTTTGAGGCATTCCTTACCGACATATCCTGGGGTGCCACAAGCTGTCGACATGATGTCTTGGTCCACCATCTTGGACAGACCAAAGTCACTGATCATGATCTTGGAGTTCTCATCCTGGCTGTAGTACAGGATGTTTTCTGGCTGCACACAAAGACAAGAGATCAATGAATGTTTCGCAGTTGGTTAAAGATCAGCTGTTGGAAAGTGGATCATTGACGATGCGACAAATATGAGCTTGTTAGCTTAGTCTGACATAGAAAAAGTAGAAACAGCAACCCTGCATGTAGCCTGGCTAAATATTCAAACACTCTATGCAGCAAATGAAACAATCCAGCCCATTTGACCACGATTTGATGTTACCTAACATGTTAAATGAAACCAACACATTATGCTGGTCGTCTTGTAGCATTCATACCTTTAGGTCGCGATGAACGACCCCGTTCTGGTGCAGGTAGCTAACAGCCTGCAGCACCTGCTTAATCACGCCGCTGGCATCTTTCTCTGAGTAGACCCCCCGGTCCAGGATGCGGTCGAAGAGCTCGCCGCCTGAAACACTAGAGGAGAACATCCCCACAATCAAAATGTGAACTGAAATCATGTTTAATTTAAAAATATAATACCATTAAGAGTGAAAAACTCACAGCTCCATGACCAAATAGTAATGAGTCCGACTTTCGTAGAAATCTTCCATTCCCACCACGTTCTCGTGTTTGATTCTGTCACAATGAAAAGGTTCCTTTAAAATAATCCCAGAGATAAATTTGGAAGTTTTTTTAAAAGAAGAAATTAAATGAAATCTACAAACTGACCTCCTCAGCACAGCAATCTCGTTCTCCAGGTTGAGGTCTCCTTTCTGTTTCTTCTTCACACATTTCATGGCGAACAACTTTCCTGTCTTCTTCTCCTTCACCATGTAGACCTCTGAGAACGCACCCCTGGTGATGAAGACGTGATAAAACATTAGTAATGAAGACAGGAAAATTACATCATACCTCCTGACGGATAGTTTGAGTTCATTTTAGAAAAGCTTTCCAGGAAGCTTTTTTTTGTTTTTAGCTATTCCAGCGTCATCATATTTATTCCTCATCTACCTCGAGGACGACACAGCAACTGAAATAAACACCAGGCAGAAATAGATGCATCAAGGGATTCAATTAAAGCCAGTTAAAGATCTCTGTGGCTTAAAGATTGGCATGCCACAGGCTTGTTATGGGGCTTTGTGACCGGGCTATCTTCAGCCAGGTCTAGGAACACTTGTTCTACCTGTTGGATTAGGCCCTTTATCCCTGACGCAACGGAAAACAGTAGCGGGCTGAGGACTCAGGGCGCAAAGGTCAAACTGAGCAACAGGGAACAACAAGTTCCTGCAGGGGGGGCGGGTTGGGTCACAGACAAGGGTCAAAGGCTGAAATAGGCACCCCCAAGGGCCGGGGGTGGCACGGCCGTTTGGAAAACAATGACCCTGAAGTAGCGCTGCACACTTAACAACACAATGATAAATGACGTTGTTGTTTTTGGTGTTGAGATGTTGAAGGCCTGCCCCCCCCCCAGAGGAACACACTTCACGTGCAGGACTCATGTGGTTCCTCTCACATCATTTCTCCTTGAAGCTCTTTGGGAACCTCAAGAGGAATTATCAATCAAGTAAACAACATCAAGGTCAAGTCTGTGTGTGTGTGTGTGTGTGTGTGTGTGTGTGTGTGTGTGTGTGTGTGTGTGTGTGTGTGTGTGTGTGCGTGTTTTGTATGAATTTTTCATCTTTGTAAAAATTATAACGAATATTCAGTGTGTTCTTCCTGTTATTCAAGGTCACATCTATCGCTGAGGAGACCCCGTCCTGGTTGCCTGGCGACCAGGAGGATGCTGATTACTCTGTGTGATGAGACCCAATGGGGAACGTTCTACTTGGTTCTCTAGAGGACATCCCATCCTTCCAGCTTCACCTCCTCACCTGTGATGGAAAGACGACCGGAATGGAAACAAGGGTCGATCCGGGTCACATCGGTTTCTCTCTTTAGGCTTTTTTATTTCATTTATTTTGTTTTTATATGTATTTTTAATCAACATGTAGAAATGAATGAAAACAAAACTCTTCCACATCTGAAGCTGATGAGTCATTGTTTTACAGTCTGGGGGGGAAATTAATGTAATTGCTGCAAACTAATGGGACCCCGGCATCAGGGGACATCAACGGCCCCCCGGGGGGGTACGCCCTATTTTTCATTAATTGTCTAAATTCTAAACCACATCTTAAAACCATATCTTAATTAATTAACTAATTAATTAACCAATAGATTGATTGATTAACTGCTGCTTCCTAAAATGGCTTTTGTTTACTGTTATTTCGAGATAAAATATGAATGAAGGATGTTTGTTTGTTGCAGGTTAATTGATTTGTTTGTTTGCCAATTGGATTAGGGAAAGCTACTGACTTGATTTCCACGAAGCTTTGTGGAGGGGGGCGGGGCGTGAGCCAGGTGAGGCAGGTAAATGGACATGTCCCTTCTGATCGGTTTTGTACTTTAGTTTGTGAATGAACGGCTCAGCTGATTGGACCAGACGCCATCAGGACGTCCAGACAGGCCGGGGGTCACTCCAAACCAAACCTATCATCTGACCTCAACCCGAATCACTTCACACATATTTACCAAAAAAACAAAACAAAACATTAAATATCAACGGAAATATATTCCCTGTAGAAGACTTCTTGATCAGAAGTTTTGATGAAGAACTTTGAATTTTTAGAAACTAACCCAGCGGGAATCTTAAATATGCATGATCATATTTTAAATTAAAATATGCCTTAATAAGGCTTTTTTTTTTAAATTCTCTTGTCATTAAATTTGAAATTTGAATTTATAAACTTATCTCTGGCACAGATACTTACGATCCAAGCTCCTCCATGATGTCGAACACCTCCTGGATGTTTTCGGTGGTCTTCTTCCACACATAGTCGGCCTCCTGTCGGCCCATGTCTGCAGACTTCTTCGGAGATGCTGCACATGCAGGTAAACAGTTTACTGTCAATCCTTCATCATCATCATCACCATAAATCCTCCTGGATTATACAGGAGTCGTGACAAAGCAGGGTTGAAGGTTGGCGCTCAGACGGGTCGGGTCAGCCCGGTAATCCGTCCGTATCATCGGTGTCTGGTTCACGACTTCATTCAGACCGGTGAGAAATAATCCGAAGATAAGTGAGAAGACACGACTGCGTTTACCTTTCTGCACCTATTTCTGCAGTTTGAGTCATAATTCGGTGATACAGAATTTTTTTTCAGCAGAAAAAACAATTCACGTCCAATAAAACTGAAAGATTAGGAACTCTTTAAAACAGCAGGTCACCCAGATTGGTTTCTGCCCTCTTTCCTTTTATATAAGGGATTACAGACTCCTGATCTGGAGACTTGACCTCAGCCCAGGTGGAAATGTAAAAGTAAAGGGTTGAACTTTAAACTGATGCTGCGTGAGAACATAAGAAAACAGACCCAATGAGTTCTTGAATAAATCCCTGATTGTGTTCCTCTTCTGTCACCACACTGATTCGATCAACATCTCACACGCCAATGAGCTCTGAACGCGCAACGTCTGCTGCGCAATTTAACCCAAAAATCACAAAGAAGCGACGCGCAATTTATTTGCAATTTATCAGGCAGCAGGTCTTAACATTTCACTGCACGAGCAGAAACACATGTCAGCACAAAGACACGAACAGAAACCCAACAACCAACGACGTGACAGGATGAGAAATCGCGATCCGACGGAGGTCCCGCAGAGCCGCAGAGAAGACTGCGGCATCCGCGGCAAACCAGATTCCCTCAGAGACTCACGCAGATCTCTGCTGTGCACGAATCTAACAGAAACATCTAGCATCTGATGAACGGAATCAGGATCGATGTTGATGCAGAAACTCTCACAACTACACAAATTACGCACAAAATGTTAATGAGCCACTGAAGCAGCTCCACATCATAGCATGACCGGATTTTATTTACATCATCATTGTCTTCATCATATTCAGGTTATTCAGATGTTGTCTGACCAGCAGACAGGATGAGACTCACCGAGACACTCTACGCTTGAAAGGAGCTCCGCTCTGACTCTCCTCTCCGAGGTTCTGCGCAGATTAATCTGTCTGGGACCTTACATCCACGGAGAGCCGGTGGGAGGGGCCGGAGGGCCCCCAGCGCGCTGGGATTTAACTGCTGCTGCTCTGCTTGACAATCACGTCCCTCCGCGCAGCAACAGGTTTGTCTCTAAGGAATACGTGTAAAAATGCAGCTAAAACTGATTTCAAGCAGTGGTTTCTCTCACATGACAACATAAAAATCACCCGCAGAAAGTTGCAGAAAAACAGGACCATGCATTTTTGATATTTTTGGATTATTGCAGCGAAAGAACGACGCGTAATTGAAAAAACAAACTAACAAACAAAACATAATTGGGGAGGATCAAAACTGTCGAGGGAGGATTTGTCCCAACCTGGCAACCCAAAAGATATCAAACCATTTATAACAAGATGTTCAAGAAGCACACACTTAAAAATAACTTTATATAACTTTATACTTTGCATAGACGTAGATATCGGACACTTCAGCATCTGCTCTGATGGGATTCATCTGCATCAGGGGCTGCGTTCACCTTTAGATGCACGCAGCTACCGGACACATGCACACACAAAATGACTAAACTCTGCGCAGATATTTACGCAGGCTAATAAAAATGCTGTTATTGGTTAAAGTGCTGCGTCTTTCGGTCCGGATGGTTTTCAGCTTCCTGGACCGACGCTTCTTGTTGTCATGGATACCGCTTCAAGAGGCTCATCTTTGAGATCAGGTGTTTCTTACTGAGGACAGAATCAGCCTCCTGAACACCTTCAGTCCCGTTTCAATGACTGGGGGTAAGGGAAAGTTCGACCATTTACAAACATCAAAAAGATTTTCCATCCGAAAGATTTGACAATTAATACTTTCTTATCATCTGTGTCCATTGATGAAACACCGACACCGGTCCTGGCTTGTGTCGCCTTACATCACCAACCAACCCGTTGATAAAAGGAACAACAGGATCCATGTGATCTTTTTAATCCCGCCTGTGGGATTATTCCTCCTCTATTATGTCATTAAAGTGATGTAAAACAAGGCCTTCCATTCTCCACGGGGAGAAAAACCTCCTGACATGCATTGTGACCGGACCGGGATCACTGGGATTACACTAAAGGGATCAGGTAAACGTCCAACACCTTATGCAACCTGACCCGGGCCCATGGGAAGATGACGTCACAGAGGGTGTCTCATCTTCATCGCGTCCAAAAAAACAGAAGGATTTACGAAATTAATTCGTTCTGATGGATATGAAGTGCTATATTTACCTGCACACAATCCAGGTTACATAAAGAAATTAACTCCCGACCCAAAAGGAGACGCACGATTCTAACGGGTTTTAAAGCAAATACACGGCTAGCCCAAAGAATGTAGCCGCAAGAGGGCACAAGCCAGTGTCTTATTGTGCCGGTCCCAAGCCCGGATAAATACAGAGGGTTGCGTCAGGAAGGGCATCCGGCGTAAAACTTTTGCCAAATCAAAGATGCGAATCAAACTTATGACTTCCATACCGGATCGGTCGAGGCCCGGGTTAACAACGACCGCCATCGGCGCTGTTGACCTACAGGGCGCCGGTGGAAATTGGATTACTGTTGGTCGAAGAAGGAGAGGAGGAAAGTGCGTTCGCACGAAGAAAGAGAAGAGGAGCGCCAAGAGTATAGGACTAAGAGTAGGGACGTTGAATGTTGGAACTATGACAGGAAAAGGTAGAGAGCTGGTCGACATGATGCAGAGGAGGAAGGTAGACATACTGTGTGTCCAGGAGACCAGGTGGAAAGGTAGCAAGGCTAGAAGTTTAGGAGCAGGGTTCAAGTTGTTCTATCATGGTGTAGATGGGAAGAGAAATGGAGTAGGAGTTATCTTGAAGGAGGAGTTTGTTAGGAATGTCCTGGAGGTAAAAAGAGTGTCGGATAGAGTGATGAGTCTGAAGCTAGAAATAGAAGGTGTGATGTTCAATGTTGTTAGTGGGTATGCCCCACAGGTAGGATGTGAGCTGGAGGAGAAGGAGAAATTCTGGTTGGACTTTGATGAAGTGATGCAGAGCATACCTAGAAGTGAGAGAGTTGTCATCGGTGCAGACTTCAATGGACATGTTGGTGCAGGTAACAGAGGTGATGAGGAAGTGATGGGCAGGTTTGGTATCCAGGAGAGGAACGCAGAAGGACAGATGGTAGTTGACTTTGCAAAAAGGATGGAAATGGCTGTAGTGAATACTTTCTTCCAGAAGAGGCAGGAACATAGGGTGACCTATAAGAGTGGTGGTAGGAGCACACATGTAGACTACATCTTGTTTAGACAATGTAACCTGAAGGAGATCAGTGACTGTAAAGTAGTGGTAGGCGAGAGTGTAGCCAAACAGCATAGGATGGTGGTGTGTAGGATGACTGGTGGTGAGGAAGATGAAGAGGGCAAAGGCAGAGCAGAGGACGAAATGGTGGAAGATAAAAAAGGAAGGGTATTGCATGACCTTTAGGAAGGAGTCAAGACAGACTCTGGGTGGTCAGGAGGTGCTTCCAGATGACTGGACAACTACAGCTAATGTGATCAGGGAGACAGGTAGGAGAGTATTTGGTGTGTCATCTGGAAGGAAAGTAGATAAGGAGACTTGGTGGTGGAATGAGGAGGTACAGGAGTGTATACAAAGAAAGAGGTTAGCTAAGAAGAAGTGGGACACTGAGAGGACTGAGGAGAGTAGACAGGAGTACAGGGAGATGCAGCGTAAGGTGAAGGTAGAGGTAGCAAAGGCCAAACAAGAAGCTTATGATGACTTGTATGCTCGGTTGGACAGTAAGGAGGGAGAGACTGATCTATACAGGTTGGCAAGACAGAGAGATAGAGATGGGAAGGACGTGCAGCAGGTTAGGGTGATTAAGGATAGGGATGGAAGCCTATTGACAGGTGCAAGCAGTGTGATGGGAAGATGGAAAGAGTACTTTGAAGAGTTGATGAACGTGGAAAATGAGAGAGAACAAAGACAAGAAGAGGTGACTGTTGTGGACCAGGATGTAGCAAAGATTAGCCAGGATGAAGTGAGGAGAGCACTGAAGAGGATGAAGAGTGGAAAGGCAGTCGGTCCTGATGATATACCTGTAGAGGTTTGGAAGTGTCTAGGAGAGGTGGCAGTAGAGTTTCTGACTGGGTTGTTCAACAGGATCTTAGATAGTGAGAAGATGCCTGAGGAGTGGAGGAGAAGTGTGCTGGTGCCCATTTTTAAGAACAAGGGAGATGTGCAGAGTTGTGGCAACTACAGAGGAATAAAGCTGATGAGCCATACAATGAAGTTATGGGAAAGAGTAGTGGAAGCTAGACTAAGGGCAGAAGTGAGCATTTGTGAGCAGCAGTATGGTTTCATGCCAAAAAAGAGTACTACAGATGCAGTATTTGCTTTGAGGATGTTGATAGAGAAGTACAGAGAAGGCCAGACGGAGCTGCATTGTGTTTTTGTACATCTGGAGAAAGCTTATGACAGGGTGCCCAGAGAGGAACTGTGGTATTGTATGAGGAAGTCTGGGGTGGCAGAGAAGTATGTTAGAGCGGTGCAGGACATGGATGAGGACTGTAAGACAGTGGTGAGGTGTGCTGTAGGTGTGACAGAGGAGTTCAAGGTGGAGGTGGGACTGCATCAGGGATCAGCTTTGAGCCCCTTCTTGTTCGCTATGGTGATGGACAGGCTGACAGACGAGGTTAGACAGGAATCTCCATGGACTATGATGTTTGCAGATGACATTGTGATCTGCAGTGAGAGTAGGGAAGAGGTGGAGGAGAAGCTAGAGAGGTGGAGGTTTGTCCTGGAAAGGAGAGGGATGAAGGTTAGCCGCAGTAAGACAGAGTACATGTGTGTGAATGAGAGGGACCCAAGTGGAAGAGTGAGGTTACAGGGAGAAGAGATCAAGAAGGTGGAGGATTTTAAGTACTTAGGGTCAACAGTCCAGAGCAATGGAGAGTGGGGAAAAGAGGTGAAGAAACATGTGCAGGAAAGATGGAATGGGTGGAGAAAAGTGTCAGGTGTGATGTGTGATAGAAGAGTTTCAGCTAAAATGAAAGGAAAGGTGTACAAAACTGTGGTGAGACCAGCGATGTTGTTTGGTCTAGAGACAGTGTCACTGAGGAAAAGACAGGAGACAGAGCTGGAGGTAGCAGAGATGAAGATGCTGAGGTTCTCTCTGGGAGTGACCAGGAAGGATAGGATCAGGAATGAGTACATCAGAGGGACAGCACATGTTAGACGTTTTGGAGATAAAGCGAGAGAGGCCAGACTGAGATGGTTTGGACATGTCCAGAGGAGAGATAGTGAATATATTGGTAGAAGGATGCTGAGTTTTGAACTGCCAGGCAGGAGGCCTAGAGGAAGACCAAAGAGGAGGTTTATGGATGTAGTGAAAGAGGACATGAAGGTAGTTGGTGTGAGAGAAGAGGATGCAAAGGACAGGGTTAGATGGAGGCAATTGATTCGCTGTGGCGACCCCTGAAGGGAAAAGCCGAAAGGAAAAGAAGAAGAAGATGTTCACTTGTTCCTGATTAAAATTTGATGAATGGTTGATTCAGCATGTGGCTGTTTAACAAATAGAACATTTGGTGCCATCCATTGTTTGAATTCACCCTAAAATTGTGCGTTTTTTTTTAATCACTTTTCAGATCCATGTCCTCACTGCATAAAAACAGAATGCAGACAAGTGTGGGTTGTAATGAAGCTGAAATTCAAAGAGGAAGATGTTCATCTTTCACATTCAGCTTCTTTATTTCCTCTTCCTTACTTTCCTTTCCTGTATTAGCTGTTAGCTTCTTTATATTTCATCTGTATTAACAACAAGGACAGGGTTAGATGGAGGCAATTGATTCGCTGTGGTGACCCCTGAAGGGAAAAGCCGAAAGGAAAAGAAGAAGAAGACACGGCTAGCCCAAAGAAAAACACACACACTGATAACTCACTGGACCATCAGCTTTAATTATTTGCTTGGTGTTATTTAAATGAGTTGAAATGACGTCACACTCCCTTAAACCCTCCCACTTGATTTTTCTTGTGCGTATTCTGTGTAATTTGAGTATTTGACTGGTTGTATTTGCATTTCACAGGGGAATAAATTTTACAATGCTTTCACACAATGCTTTTCCTTTTTATTTTAAAGTAGGCATTAATACTTGAGTTCTTTTAATCTCATTAACGATGGTTTCACAGGTAATGATAAAGGCGCGCCCCCTATAGGCCAGATGTTGGAGCAGCAGCCAAACTCTTCATGACCTCTTCAAGTGATTCAGCTGAAACTCTTAAAAATCTGAATGCATCACCGAAAACTTATATTTTATTATTATTCTCATTATTACATTAACTGCCATCCAGGCAGCAGAACAATGAATATATAACAGAGGCTCCTTTTTTATGAACTGGTCCCAGAACACAAACAGTAACCCCAGAAATGATCAGTGGTAACATTTATAAATAGAATAAACTGTTCAATTGAGTCTATAACTCCCCACCACCTCCCACGTGTTCATATAATACACCCCCATTTAAAGAGTAGTCGGCAGGAGCCGAGATTGAACAATCGACCCCGGAGATTAACTATCCAACATGCAATCAGGGAAAGTGAAGCACAGGAAGTGCTACAAAAGGCCAAAATGAAAAGTAAACTGGAAAAAAGCCTAAGTGCTCTAAAAATCCTACTATTTTATCTAGTTTTTATTCCACCAGCATACTTTTATAATCTATTGAGGTAATAAATGTTAAAGGTGGAACTATGATATGAGATGTTTTCCTCAGGAACATTTAATCAAAATGAATATGGATGTATTTCAAAAACACCACTATCCTGTGTTTCCAGTCTGAGCAGGTTTCCCTGCTCTAATAAAAGTCTTCACTTCGGACTTGAGTCACATGTTTCTGACCTCCCCCCAAACCAGGTAAGTTTCCCGGCTGGGTGATGATCATCTGCCTGCAGGTCCTGAATCCCTCCATCACATCTCAAACAGCTGGACTCGTTGGTTCAAGCCTCCTGTCTCCAGGTTTTTGTCTCCCTCTAGTGGGCACAGTGCAACCAGCCTTCAGCCGCTGGCCCTTTGGCACTCCGCACTCCCAATTGGATGAACAGGGACGGCTATTGGTGGGTCACCATACACGACAATCCCATCCCATCTTTAGATTCCTAAAAGTCCCATCTCTGAGGCGAGGTTCACACTCGGTTCACGAGAGGGTCTCTGCTGAAACAGGGTCACGCTCGTTTGAGCCTGAAAGTCTTACTCCCAGTGGACCTGAGCTTCAGCCTTCGAGTGGCGTTTCGCCTCCCTGATGGAAAAGGCCTCCTCTTCCTCGCTCATCTCTGTCAACCTCTTTTCCTCCAGGAACAGCACCAAGGAGTCCCTCATGTCCACCACCTCGATCAGCTGCTGGAGGACCCTCTCTTCTTCTGCCTCCTGACACGAGGTCTTGTCTGCCAGATAAACACAACAGTAGATTCAGTGTTAAAATAATGATAAAAATACACTTTAAGGAGCTTTAACTCAGCTGCAGTTCAGTCATCCAGGCGGCAGTGGTGTCGCTTTGACTCTTTGCTCTCATCATGTTATTTTTGGACACAGCCAAAAGTTCCAGAAACTACTGCAGAACACCTCCCATACAGGACAGACACAGCTAACAACTGAATGGTGTAAAAGGTGAATCTAGAAGATGGATATTCTCCACAGGAGTTAATCAAGACACAGACAACTCTAAAGAGAGTGAATACTGGTCTGATGAAGGATTTGTGAGTTAGCCGTTTGCTCACATATTCAACATCAGATTTATTAAAGTTTAAAATTCCCTCACAAACGTCCCAGCTGCGCATCAAAGAGCCTGTCTCAGGTATAGGCTCCTCTCCTACCTTAAACACACTGAACAACCATGACGCCTTTTCTTATTTCTGTTTGGAAAAAATTCCTGTTGGAAATTCCTGTCCTGTTTTTACAGGACAGGAGTTTACTTGTCTGCGGAGGAGCAACCGGCGTCTCCTGCAGCACACACTCCACTTTCTAGTATAGTCAAAGATAATTCCAGGTTTTAAGGAGTGTGACATCAACAAACATCCAATTAAAGTGGTACCTCTACTTACAAAATTTCTCAGCAGGAAAATATTGCCTCTATTTACGAAAGAAATTTCGACTTACGTAAGGTAAAAATACAGTATCGGCTGAGAAAGTGACGGAGAAAAGAGGAAAAAAAAGACGAAGAAAAGACTTTTTTTGTCCATACAAACAAAGCAAGAGATAATAGAAGCATGAAAAAGGGATGCGTTTGGTTGATCTCGCCAAAGAATATGGCCGAAATGCATCTACAATCGCCACGTTATTAAAACAAAAGGAAGTTTAAAGAGTTTAAGGCATCGCGTGGGTGGTTGGAGAAGTTCAAAAGGAGGACTGGAATTCACTCTGTTGTTCGGCATCGTGAGATAGGAGTGCATGAACCAATGAGGGAAAAAAATAATGGGGACAGCAGTTAAAAGGTAAATGACCGTAATTATTATTCTTTACTATATTCTTTGTTTTTTACGTTATGCACAACTCTCATTTATTGTGTAATAATCTAATTGTAACATGTATTTGTTACATGTTTTGATGCATTTTTATGCTTTATAAAACGGATTAGGGCATTTCCATGGAAAACGCGTCTCTACTTACGTAATTTTCTACTTACGTAATTTCTTCCAGAACCAATTAATTTCGTAAGTAGAGGAACCACTGTACTTGGGCTGAACACAACTGGTGTTTGTTTATAATGCGCTATTTGACCCGTTCATGAACACACACGCTCTGGTACCGGTACTGACACGCACCGTTCATGTCCATATACTGCCTGAGCTCCATCTCCAAGGCGCTCTGCTTGTCCTCCAGCTCCAGCTGCCGAGACCTGAGAGGAGAACAAACAAAAGTCACGTTGACATCACACCTTGCTGGCTCTGACCAGTCCCTGCATAGTTGCTATGGTGACAACAAACAGGAACTAAAAGGATTTAAAGTCATCTGTGTGGGACGTTCTGCATGCTGAGACAGAAGCTGTGTTGTGATCGCAGCAGCTCTACAAGGCTTTCATTGTGGGACCCTGCTTGTCTTGGGGAGGGGACACTTACGCCACCATGAGGTCAGACTCCTCAGAAACCAGAGCGTTCTTCTGGTGGACCAGCTGGATCCAGTCCTCAATCATTTCAGAAGAGCCGCCGCTGCCTGGAGGAGGAAAACAGGAGCATGTGGTGAAACAAAATGTAGGATGTCACACAGAAAAAGAGTAAGATCGGTCTGATGGAACAGAACAAGATTTAAACACACACACACACACACACACACACATTTTCAATGCAGTATTTCTGGTGCCCATTTCACTCTTGGTATTTTCTCTCCATTCACTAATGAGTATTCGTCATTTGCAGAGAAATCTGTATACAAGCTGAAATGGTTAATGCTAAGTTTAGCTGAATGTCTTAGCAGTGATCAAAAACGAGAGGAGCCTCTAGAGGTGTAAGATCAACACCCCCCCCGCCCTCCTGTGCATGCTAACTTTCAGGTTGAGGTGAATCATAAATGGATTCCTTCATCATCCTAATTTCTGTGCTGGGGGGATGACACTCATATTCCACAAATGATTAAAACCATGCTAACAACATGGTAACATTTGGGTCTTACCAGCCTCTCCTCTGAGCCTCTGCTCCAGCATGACACCCTTATCCTCCAGATCCTTGAAGGTCACCTCGATCTCGTCCAGCCTCCTCTGGATGGACTGAAACACAGACACCAGAAGAAGGAGCGCTGAAAACCCCGACCTCCATCTATGATGGAAGAACGTTCCAACAACATGGTTTGTCTAAACCCGGATTGAAGCTGGCGGTGCCGTCAGGATTCAGACAACCGATGTAAACAGGAGGGATTTAGATTAAACGTCTGTAATTGGCTGTTACTGCCGCCTTCGTCTTTACTCTTCATCCCTCCGCAGCTGCTTCAGAGCTTCATCTCATTTCTGACTAAACATTTTCCTCCACTGCCGCTTCACATTTAAAGCCTTCTAGCTCACAAACGAAGACGCAGCAGGAAATGGAGCAGCTGGACTCCATCCGACGTTTAAAACATAAAACTCACCTGGGCATTGCGCAGCCTTTGTAACTCGCTCATCCTGGCTCGCCGCTCCAGCGTCTTCATCTTCTTCAGCTCCATCTTTTCAGCCTCGGCGGGGTCGGCCAGCGCCGTCTGAAACTAAGCATCGAGATCGTGAGCGGAAGATGTAACCTGAGAGCGCCAGCTGTGTCAGCATGCTCACCTTCTCGTCAAACAAGTCGATATCGTCTCGTCCAAATATCTCGTCGTCATCATCGTCGTCTCCATCTACGCCCTCCTCTGAGGCGCTGTGGACGTTTCTGATGGAGGTTTCTGCAGTCAAAGTCGGAGTTGGAAAATATCTTTATTGACAAAAATCCCCACAGCAGAGGTTTTCCATTCATTCATCGTGGCTTACCGACTCTCCCCGGGGGGTTGGACAGGACGCTGAGCCTCGTGTCGCGGTTGATCCTCGGGGAGGACAGATTCCAGGGGGAAAACTTGGATCGTACTCTGGTCTGACCGCTCGGCATCTCTTTCCTCCTGAAGCAACGTCGGTTCCTGTGCTCCCGGGCGTGGCTCGCCGTGCTGCCGCTCCAGTAGCCCTCTTCCTCCTGCCCATCCAGGCCCTCAGCTTTTGGATGTCCTGCACCTCCTGTTGTCGCAGAGGAAGAGGAGCAGGAGGAGGATCCGCCGGGCGTCTCTGAATCTGAGTCTGCGCTGAAGCTCTGGAGGTTCACCAGCTGGGTTTTCTCCTCGGTGGTCAGCTGGAGCTTTCGAAGCGACTGTTTGGGACGGGAGTCTGGTTCCGTCTTGGGGATCTCTTTCGTCGGAGTTGGGGAGGAGCAATTTTCTGGGGTGGAGGAGTTAAAAAGAAGGACTTTGCGAGGTTTTACTGAAGGAGGCGAGGGCTGAGGGCTGGGCGTGTCCCAACAGCGGCGAGGTTTAGGGACAGGACACAGAACCTCTGGTAGGAGCTCCTCAGGCTTCTCCTCAGCAGAAGTTGCTTTCTTAGGTTCTGGTCTCTGTGGTGTCTCTTTGGGTTCAAGTTTACGGAGGTCCCGTTCGTTGGGTTTATGTGGCCCACAGTCCAGGATGTGCTCACACTCCTCGTCTGATGGAGACGGCGTGTAACCATCACTGGACTGTTCGTTCTCTTCAGGTCGTCTGATGTTTCCTGCGCTATCCTGAAAACAAAACAGGCATCAGAACAGAGAACAGGTCGACCCATAAAGCATCGGGCAGCAGCCTCAGCGGCGAATCGAATCAGGCAACATAAATAGTAATGTATAAAAAAAGAAGAACAGTCTGACCTCCATCCTCATCACTCCCTGCAGATGTGATCATCAGGATATATTGGGGAGTGACAAGACAACTTCTCATTCTAAATTTATCTGAGTGCAGCAGTAACAATAGAAGAGTCTAGTTAGCCAGTTAAAAATGGCTTAAAAATCATGTTTCCATGGAAACAACAGAAACTAAAATTGGTAGAAAAACCTGAATAAAAAGGTGCAACTAGTTATTCTAGTAAATAAGTCGGTTGAAAGCCAGTCAATGGTCTGTGAAAAAAATTTATCTCTTTTGTCTAGTTTCTGCTTCCATTTGATCAAATGAGCTGCAGCTGATGACATCACACCCAGCGTCACATCGCTAACACGAGGATCCACAGTGGCGTCAGCAGCGGCATACGACAGAACGCTCTACATCTGTTGTGTTCACTGACCCACCTTACAAGATTGTTCAGCCCCATTTGCCAGAATCAGCTCCTCCGAGTGCAGCTCGCAGTAAAACCTCCCTGGGGGGGGACATCACAGAATAAAAACATGGAAACCCCCCCATGGTTGTAAAAGATTAATTTTTAAATCTAAACAGAACCGCCTTTATAAAAGGTTTCAGCTCAAATTATTAATCAGGCAAATAAATAATTAATAAAAATGACTTCAGAAAGGAAAATAGAAGTCGTTCCGCCCGATGTGAACAGACGCTACAGCAGTCATCGCTCCTCACCTGTCACCTGGTCAAAGGTGTAGTCCCCCAGTCTGAGGGTAACGCCGCACCGGTGGCAGGAGAAACAGCTCCGGTGGAAGAACTTCCCCTCGGCGCTGATCCGCTCCAACGCATAAACCCTCTCACCGCAGAAGTAACATGCCTCGCTGTTCGTCATCGGTGGATGGGTAGTCACATCGGGTTCAGGGTCGGGTTCAGGAACGGGAGCGGGTGCAGGGCTGGGCTCAGGGAGCGTGGGAGGCACCACCTTCTGAGGGACAACATCATGAGGCGTTCGAGTCCGTGGAGCAAACAGAAACAGAGATCAGAGAAGACGGGTTGTGAACGCAGCTCACCCTGTCCTCATCGCCCATCCTCCTGTCTCTGCCTCGCTTCTCAGATAACAGCTTTTCCTGCAGAGTGTATGAGAAACGTCAACCGTCACATGACCCGGCTCTGCCGTCATGACAAACTAGGAACCGTCTGCTGTGAACGAGCGGGCCGAACAGAGTAAGAGAAAGCCCTACGAGGACCGGCCTCCAGCCGGAGTGCGGGTTAGGAAACGTCTTCACCCCACGTCACTCATACCTTACGTCTTTGCAGGGAGTTGTGTTTCAGCTTGCTCAGGAAAAAGACAGCTGACTGCGTCCGGGAGAGCGTCAGAGGCTTGGACGATGGCGGGAAGCCTGCAGGTTTTCGAGAAAGAAAAACAAATACGTCAGACACACCAAATTAATTTCTCCTTGTTGTAAACGAGGACTTGATTGCGATTGTCGGTCCACTCGCAGCGACAACATCCTGACTGAGGCTTTATGGAATATCTCCCTGTCAGAAACAGAAATATCCCCTCTTACTTGTATTTTCTGAAGTGTCACAGCACCAGCAGCTGGATGCAACTTGCCAATCCACCCCCCACCCCTCCCCAGAAACACTCCCCACCTCTGGCTCCAACTACCGCTCCCACCCTTTCATCATCGGAATAAGGTTACAGGAGAATGACAGCTCCCCCACTCCTTGAAACCCCAGCACAGCGTCTATCACACCCACTTCAGCTTCCTGAATGCCTCCTGAGGCTGCACAAACTCCTCACTTCGGGCAGATGGGGGAACACTTCTGCTCCACCCAGCAGGAGAAAATCCTCCTTCAGCCCAGGAATAGCAGCCCCCCTCCCAGCAGCGTCAGCGCCATCAGACCCCTGATAATCCAGGTCCGCAGGGTGACTGTTTGCTCCGTCTGCTGCTGGGCTGGTTCAGTGCAGGAGAGCAGCACAGCTCTGGCCACTTAAGCCAAATGCATTCTGGGTAATAGGCTCTTAAAGAGACAGCGCTGACTTAATCACTTCTCAGCACCAAACACATTTCAGTGGGAGGACACCTGAGCCTTTTAAGGTTATGCTAATGCTGCGCAGTGTCTAAGCAACTGGATTATGTAAGACCGATGCTGCTGTCAACCAAAAGCTTCAGAACTCTCCCGGAGCCCAAAGAACATTAAAATAACACGATTAAACCATAAAGTCATGGATTTATTTTCCTTCTCAGCTTTACATTTAACACAAACACACCCTGTTTTACCTTTTGGAGGTACACTGAAAGCCTTCTGGACCTGGGTCAGGTAAAGCACCATGGATAGCTTGTCTATGTGGCTGCTGTTCGCCAGGTCAGCGGCAGACATGACGGGTGGGATGCCCAGCTCTTTCTCTAGGATGCTAAACGCCAGCTGGTTGTTGCGAGTGGCGTTGGACTCATCCAGGGACGACATATCACTGTGGAAGAATTAAACACAGCAGCAGTAAATAATCTGACTGGTTGGGTGAAGCATGTTAAATATCTATCCATGAAATGGGGGGGGGGGCGCTCACAGGAGCTGAGGCCTGAAGCGGTGGATCAAGGTACACAGGGCCAGGCCTGACCTCCAGGATTGGGTGAAATCCTTTACGTTCACGTTCTTATTTCCAGCCGTGTGCTTTTGGCACCACTTCAACAACTCCTCAAAACCACTGACTGAATCTGAAACACACAAAACCCAGCACCTCCTAAACAAATGTTTGCCTTTTACATGTAAATGTTGCTGCCGGTGAATATTTTCTATTTTTCCTGCAACACAGCTGAGCATAACGGAAGAAGTGATCATCCCGTACGAGTGGACAAACAAAGGTGACAGGCTGACCTTGACGTGTGGGCGGCTTGTTCTGCTTCCTGCTCTGCAGATGGGATTTATCAACATCGTAAAGGTGCTGCACCTGAAGGAGTCCACAGGTAGATCAGTCATAGTGTCCACATTAGATCACATCAGGATTCTAAACTCTAACTAGAACCAAGGCAGAGAGAGACCGCAACATCCAGCGAAGGGTAGGTCAGGGTACCCTGAAAGTAGTACCTGACAAGTGCATAGCTTTGACCTTTCAGGGTAAGTCAAAGCTACGCACTAGCTTTGACCATAGATCAAAGCATGAGCTTTGATCTATGGTCTTACTCACACTGGCCTTCTCACTCGTCTTTCTATCTTATCCGGTTCCTGAGCATACAAAAGTTGAAATTTGACTTTGACCTATTTTTCTCAAGGTCAAAGTCATCATCTCATTTTCTTCCCCTTTGCCGCCGGAGTAATGTGCTTTTTGTTTCATCTTTCTATCTGCAACAGTTGCGAAGATATTTTGTGGACTAAGGAACGAATGGATGAACACACCAACACTGACAATTAAAATACATCACCGCTTTGAAGCGGGATGTAATAAGAGAGCTGTGCTGGGTGAATACAAGAAACGCTTCTGACCTGGCTGGTTTGGATGGAGGACAGGTTCACCCTCGTGTATCGTGATTTGGGGCTGATGCTGTAACCTGCGTAGTTCTTGCTGGTGTTTTCTGGCGTGGTCTGGGACAGGATCTGGTAGATGCTTTCTCTGTATGTTGTGGAAAGAAAAAAAACTAAAGCAGATCAATAAAACACATTGCATTGTAATGAATGAGAAGGATGAGAAACAGAAGCTAAGAATTTCGCAGAGCGGATGGTAAGAAATCTGGTTCAGTATGGATGAAAAAGTTTTACCTTTCGGCCAGGACCTTGAGATGTGGGACCCCCGTGCCCCAGCTCCTCACCATCCACGCTGTGTCAAAAGCTGCCAGAAAACCACGGGCGATGCCCGTACCAAGAGGCCAGAAGGGCTGCAGACAGAGCATGACCAGAGTCGTGCGTCATGATAGTTTAGCATGCATGCAGCCTCCCCATACAAAACCAGGTCCTGCTAGCTTAAAATGTCATCTAGGAGCCTCTTGGAGTTGATCGCTAACCCTTACCTCCACCAGGCAGTCTCCAACCAGTCCCATCAACAGCTTCTTCCCCCTCCTCTCTCTGACCAGGGAGGCGTTCTCTGCTCGGTACATGCAGGTGAAGTCGAACACGGCTACGTCCGGCTGGCCGGCGTGGTTCTGAGCAAACTGGAGGTCGGGCAGCTTCCCGCCAGTGGAGAAGTGGGCGGCGTCGTGGGCGTAGAGACGCAAAACCTCTTGGTCCACATTTGCAGGTGCCAGAAGCTCCTCAGGATCACTGAAGTCCTGCAGAAATGCAGTTAGACAAGCCGATGAGACTCTGAGAGACACTTCACTTACTTCACTGACACACACACCAGGGTGTGTGTGCCGAAAACAATCAGACTTCTGGTCAGTGATGGATGAGCTGCTCTCACCTGTTTAATGACCCCCTTCTTCAGCAAGCTCTTCTTCTTGGCAGTCATGACAAAGTAGTGGGTGTCGTCTTTATAGTAGACGATGTTCTCCAGATCAATACCTGGAAGAAAAAATGGAGGCAGATCAGAGATGGGGACAGACCAGTGTGGAAAGGAGTACTTTTGTATTTGATTAGCTTATCTGTGACCAGTTTGTGTTTAAAAGGTTTTACATATTTGCAGTAAGCATAAACGGGCCATACAAGCAGAGGCCATGGCTTAGGTGTGGGGGATGGGTGGGGGTTCATCTCGCATCACGCCTTCACAGGAAATGAACCAAATATGAACAGACTTCACTTTGATTCATGCCATGCCTTCAGGGTTGCAGCGAGGCAACAGAAATAACAGCACAGCTGTTGGTGGACGACGTTCTCACTTAACGCAAACTGAAACGAATGGTTTCCTCTTTCTGGATTTTATCTGGACGTGTTTCACTGGAAAAGAGCTGCTGGAAAAGAACAGCTGCTTCACCGAAAACCAACTTGTCTTTGGTTAAACTTTTTATGTAAAAAAAAAAAAAAAATTGCTTTAAAAAATGCTTTAAAAAAACTGCAATTCATTTTAAAATATTAATTTAAATGAATAAAACCATTCCTCCAATTCTTCAATAACCTGAAACAAATGATCCCTCGTTACTCGCGGTTAATGTGTTCTAGGACCACCCACAAATAACAAAATTCTGTGGTATTGCGACAAACTATTTATTTTATTATTGACGGTAATTTAAACGTTTATGAACCTCCCATCTAATATAAAACTGCTTTATTTCTGTATTACCAATTCCCACACTCTTATAGATTGATTAAAGCGCTTTTAACTGTTTCTTTAATACACGGAAGGGCGCTGCGTTCCGAGACTCACGGAACGCAGCGCCCTTCTGGATGTTGTCAGCCAATAGAATGCGCGTACGGTATCACATGACCACCAAGAAAAAAATCCTTGATGAGGTGAAGCAGGGCATCTTGACGCGCCAATGTGTGAGGGATTACTGTACCAGTATTCAACTGATGTATCACTGATGTGGACACCTACCGGTCTCTGTGAGGAGGTCTTGAAAGAACTTCTGGTTGTAAATGCGGGCCACACCGCTGATCTCTGCCACCTGAGCCTCGGCAGTCGTGTTTCTGTTGATGAAGTTGGCCGTGATGCCAATCGCCAGCTTGCCTCTAAGCTCCTTGTGTTTAAAACCTGACAGTTTAGGAAAGAGGCAAAGAGGAAACCGCGATGATGACAGCTGAAGCTCGACACAGCCGCCAGAGGAACATTGTGCAACAGCCAGGCGTTGCAATATGTCTGCACCTCCTCTGCAGGAATCATTTGTGTTTGTCTCACCGTCAGGGACGAACCTGCCTCCCCCAGCAGAGATGAAGACGTCAAACTGGAAGGTTGACCCAGGATGGGATCCGGGCTGCAGTTTCGCCATCCAACCTATTAGCAGCACATCCAAACTTTATTAACCCCGTCCCGCAGCAGATTTAATGGGAGCTTTCCTGTTTTATACATTACTGCATCATAAAATCAATCAAAGATGATGAAACTTTAAACACCATTTTCTCCTGATGGCTCAATCAAGCCTTGGAACTCCACTCCGGTGTGCACCTCCACCCCGAGGAGGAGCGACACCTTCAGCAGAATCAACTGCAGCTGACGGATGCCTGAAACACACATTAAATGTGTCGATGAGTTAAACACAAGGCCACTGCTGCACCACTGATCAGACGTGGTTTAGGTAGTCATTAGCCCTCAGGCCCTGAAAGCCCAGGTTCTGAAGCAGGGTGAGTCATAAAACTGACACTGGGATATGCCACTTATTATATGAAACTGTTTACACTCTTTCCACATCAACACACACTAGATATCAGTCACTCTAATCTCTTCAGTTCTAATGAGAACATTCCAAAGTAACACTTGACCCGGTTCTCAATCCGGATGTCATCATCACTCACTGATGTGATCCAGAGACCCGGAGCAGAATTTGCCGTAAAACTTCTTGGCTCCGAGACCACGGAGGTCGTAGATGGTGAAGGGCCAGAGGTGGAGAACATTGTTCCTGGAGAACGTTTCTCTCTTCTCCACCACCAGAACCTGGGCCCCCAGCAGGGACAGCTCGATGGCCGTCCTCAGCCCACATGGCCCGGCCCCCAGAACCAAACACTGAGGCAGAGCAGGACATCAGGAGAGAGAAAAAACAGTGATCCGAAAAAAGGAGGAAAGCAGGTTTAGTGACAGATCAGGTTTCAGTGAACTTCTTTTAAACACCATGTGTGACAGCAAGAATCAGCCAATCAGCCGGCACCACCAGTAGACAAAAGATTAGCATAATAAACATTAATTTCTTAAGGTAACATATTACATCCTGGATATTAGCTATTGACATTTAAATTAAATGATAATATGTTTTCCCACAGAACTTTGTAAGGACACAAAGACAAGAATTTTATCTTGATTAAAAGGCAAAAGAAATAAAGTACGATTCAGTTAAAAATCACCAGGATAACAGGAGGACCCTTAGCTTTTGCTACCTTGTTTTTGGAACAGGCTTTCCCTTGCTGGTAATCCGAGTGGGACGCCCGTTTGTCCAGTTTGGTCCACAAGGCTTTGGCCTTCCAGTAGTTTAGTCTTTCCTTTAACTTGCTGTAAAAGTTCTTGAAATCCTTGGGATTGAGTTGAGTTTGTCTGCAGAGCTCAGCAAAGTAGTGCTGCACATCCTTACAGGTCTGGGCTTGAACAAAGAGGTCAAACGTAGCGTGAGAAGGATCCACCAGGTCCTGGTTCGCCATCGTGGCTTTCCTTGCTGGGTTTCACCGTTAACTGTGAGACAAGAAGTTATAGCCTGTTTTAAGAGCTTCCTACTAGTAAAGACCCCCAGCAGCGAGAGGTTCACTGAAAATAATCAAAGGGTTGCTAAGTCCTTCTGTTAGCTGTTGGAGATTTGCATCAGATGGGAGTCTTTAAAGCCTCCTGTGCCAGAGGAAGTCTCCTCCTAATTATAGTCAACAACTTGAAATGCGGAGGACTTCATTGTCACCTGGTTGGATGAGTCAACAACTTCCCCAATGTGACGTCTTTGAATCTTTCCCTTGAAGCAACAGCTCTGAACTGAGTCACTGTCATGTTGCCTCAGGACAGGAGCTTGTTTTTAGTTTCTCTAAAGCAGAAAGAGCAGCAAAGTAGAAACATACAGCGAGAACACGCACTGTTTCTTCCCATTCTACATGTTTGAACATAAAGAAGCACTTGACGTTACACATTACCAACGATCAAGGCTTTAAAAGGGTCAACGCCATCTTACTGCTCTGATGTCTTGAGGTCTTACGAACAGATCGTAACCCAAGGTCTCTTGAGACTGTTTTTCAAAATTTGCTTTAAAAAAAGCTGAGTCACTTAAGTAATAAACTTTAGTAATCAAATAAAAATATAAGGTTCCAAGTTGCGTCAAAACAAAATCCAGCCAGGACAGTTTATCGGAGGGACATCAGCAACACTTTATAGACGTGTTCGCATGAAAACCGATTTATTAACATGATAAAGACGTGATCTATCAAACGCATCTACATGGTAATTTGATGTCACCATGGTGATATCACTTGACTCACTCAACCTCGTGTCAGATGAAGTAACACGCCTTCTTCCCTGAATGTGAAGCCAGGAGTTTACAATCAGGACTTTATTAGTTTATTAGTTTATGAATGTCGAACACATCTAACCCTCTCCGTTACCCAATAAACACCAAATCCAGATTAAATGCAGGATCTGCATCGACTTTGACTTTTGTGAGTGATTCAAAATCCACATCCATTTGGGGGTGGGGGGGGGGGTGTTTTCTCGCTATTCATTTATACAAACATGGATCTGAAACAGTAGAAGCACTGCTCCAGCACATCACTGTATATTTGTAGCAGTTTCACTTGAGGTTGACATTTCCTGTAAGAAACACACTCATGGCTTCCTGCTGATAACACTAACCCACAGACCTGCCCTCCTATCACCACCACCCCCACCTTGATGAAAGACAGCATTGAAAAAACCAACAGACCATGGTAACTCCTCTCATTTTTTTTTACCATTGGATGTTGTCACTTAAGGTATGATGGATGGTCTTGATCAGACAAGACAGGAAGTCTCTTCCTGCTTATCATTCAAACAGTTCCAGAAGTTGGAATGAGTCTCCATGGAAACAGATATCAACTGGACCCAACCAAGTGTGTTCTGATGTGATTAATCCACATAGAAGCAGTAACCAAGCACAAACACTCCCGTCAGAGACTAAAAATACCTCATAGGATCGTCCTGAAACTTTTATCTGTTTCCCTTAGGAGGTGTTCTATTTATAGTTCAGTCATCCTCATCCGACCCTCTCCCAGTAATTACAGAAATGAGTTTCTAGCAGGAATTCTGTGGATTGGATTTAAAGGTGAATTGACCTGGTTTTTCTCTGAGCCAGCGGACTGGATTGGACTGATCCACCTTGTGACACTTGATCCAGGATGCTGGATCAGACGCTGACCTCCATCCTGGTTCAGGGATAAAAAAGAAAAACCTGCTCATCAGGAGCCACAGCAGAAACACGCAATTTGGATTCAGACGTTAACTCTTTCCAGCAATGGCAGGAAGCGATAACAAGAAGGTGTGGCAGGAACGACAGTATGTCCCAGTGCAGGTTGGACTCGAACCTAAAGGATACCGACACGCGCTGACACCCGAGATGAGCTCAGAAGTAAACAACTAAACAGCAGAAGTAAACAACTAAACACCTACAGACAAAAGTTTAAGACACACAGTTTCTCTGCGGACAAACGGAACAAAGGTTCGACACGTTGAACGCGTCGGACGGAATTCACTGACCGGAGCTGAGGTCGTTCCGCCGGCCGGGGACAGTCCAGCCGCGCGCTGGGTGTCGCTCTCATCTGCTTTGTTTACAGGTCAGAGTGCGCGCGAGCTCACCTGCGCCTCGAGCCCACATACGCATACACACACACACACACACCGTAAGAGTGGAGCCTCTTCCGGGACTTTCTGGTTGGTCTACAGGCAGTGCGAGCCTCAACGCACGTGACGACAAGGTGGGACTGGTACGTGTCGGCGTTGTCAGGCTCTCATGGTATCACTGATACTACTATGGCAATATAGTAATAATATTATGATGATGATGATAATAATAATAATAATGATAATAATAATAATAATTATAATAAAAAAGGAAGAATTAAACTGCAGAAAAAGAAGAAAAAGAGGGGAAGATTTACATATAACCACCTTTACATTTGTATACAATTGAAAGTCAAATTTCATCTACAGTAATTGTATGATTTCTTATTGAACATTTAAATTTTGTTAAACATGATTTTATGTTTTCTAGTATTTTTTTTATTAATTTTTTAATTACCTGTATTAACATTCAGGGATTTGAATCGAAATACATCTGTACTTGACCTTTAAATAAACCTATCGCATCCAATCTGTGTAGTTCAGTGATTCTTGAGGTTGTTCAGCACAGAGCCGTTATGTACGGAAGCTCTGAGAGGACAGTGAGGAACAAGTTTTGGGGGTCAATGAACATTTTAAAGTTAGATTCACCTCCGCAGCAAGCTGGTTGTAGAGGTCAAAGTCAGTGGTTCTGTCCACCACTGTGAATTAATTTGATGTCATGTCGTTCATGGTATCCAGAAGATAACACACTAAAATGTCCGATAGGACTGTAGCTTGTCATAAATGTCCTCTTATCAGAATCATGTCTCACAGTGGATCCTTCTCTTTAACCTCCTGTGAGTTGACTTTAGCGCCATCTTCTGGCTAATATTCATGTTCTTCAGAGTCAGACATTCTTGCTCCTTTATTTAAATCTATAAAAATATACTTCTATTTAATCTTCACCAACCCCATGATGAAAAAGAGCACAAAAGAATCCACTAGAATTTCTTCAGTTTGGTTGAAAACGTTTCATTCTCATCCAAGAGGCTTCAGTTCTGAACAGAGAATCCACACAATTGTAGGTGATACTGTTCCCTCAGGTGCACACGTGGGTGACTCCAATTGTTTTATATTATATTATATTATATTATATTATATTATATTATATTATATTATATTATATTACATTATATTATATGATATTATATTATATTGTATTGTATTGTATTATATTATATTATATTATGTTCTTGTGTAACTCCTAATAAATGTGTTCATTCAGCAGCTAGCTCACAGCCCAATGAGAGAGCTTCACGTATTCATGTTGTATGTGTTGTATTATTTGGTTGGAAATATAAATTTATTTAAAAATCAGAATATTGAGATACAGTATTCAAATATATTCCAAAATGAACAGAAATTATATTAGCAGAACCTGAAATTATAAGAAAAAAAACAAAAACCCATAAACAAGGAAGTCAAATAAAAGTTATAATCTCCAGTAGACAATGATGCCCATGCAGAGACGCAGGTAGGTGGAGAACACTGCAGATCAGGGGTGTCAAACTCACTTTCACTGAGGGCCACATCAGCATGGCTGTCCTCGAAGGGCAAGGTGTAACTTATAAATGTGACTAAATGTAAGTTAATGTAATGCAACATAAATGTCAAATAATTGTAACTACTCAGCATTATGTTAAATAATGCTGGATTTATTACTTATTCAAGTTACAAACATTACAGTTGCACAGAAAAAATGTGTGCTTGTTGCAAATTAAATCCTTTTAATTTGTCAGGTTATGAAACCTACAGAAGTCTCTCAAACAAGGATCAAACTATCCAAATGAATAAAGAAAAATAACATCAAACACAAGTTAGGACATTAAATTTGTTCAAAATGACTTTGTCAAAGTTAAAATGAGCTTAATTACTGCATTGTGGGATATGTAGTTTTGGTCAAAGCACACTTTTGACCTATTTATTTTTAGACACTCTGACCTTTTATGCTCTCACGGGCCACACAAAATGATGTGGCAGGCCACGTTTGGCCCCCGGGCCTTGAGTTTGACACATGCGCTGTAAATGTAGCGGAATTTGACATGAGCTCCATGTTGAATGTCCTTCTTCCACGTTCCGTTGTCTCCACCTGGTGGACAAACGAGGCCTCCACGTCTCCATCTTCCTCAGCAAAGACTTCATGTGGTCCAGAAGCTAGGGATGCTCTTATGAGTCATGACAGAGTTCATGTTCCACATCTGTTCTAGAGACATTTTCTAGCATAGAGAATAATTAGAGTAAATGGTGAAAGCTACACCATTGTGCAGAAAAATAATCTCATTTGTGAGCTCCACCACCTCCACATGATAGTTAATGCTAACTAGCCATACTAATTGCATTATCTAGTAGAGTTGCCTAGTGTTCTGTTCATTTTCACACCAAAATTAAAGTGTATGAGAGTCAGGTCTACTGCGGTGTGTTCATGACATAATTCCATACAGAAAAACACAACTGCTCACGTAAAGTAACGTTATTCGGGGCCGGTCCAAGCTCCAAGGAGCTCTAAGCAAAACATGTTTTGGGGGTCTCACTGTCAATGTTGATAATACCGATCAAAGATCATTCGCACATCTACTGTTAAGTTTTTTTGTTATCTAATCTGTTATTACAAATACACTTGTAAAACTCAATGTGAAAACTCCTTGTTAGTAGATTGTAATCCACAATGATAAAGCTTATAGAGACAGACAACAAATTTGCAAACTTGCAAAAAAATCCTGCCAATTAATATTTGGCAAAAGTCATCAACTCTTCCTACTGGCCAAACAGAGAAGCAATGTATAAAACCTCAAACTACTGCAAAGTAGCAGCAGTGTAGTTTATGTCATCCTGTTGCCATGTTTTCACTCATCAACAGTTTATATTACCTCCTTTTTTTGACTAACTTACTAGAACACAACTGCAAGATTGTCCTCACCTCCCTACCTGATCACCGGCGGTGAAGAGTTGGCCTATAGAGGTGAGGACAGATCCAGGACAACAACGTCCTTCTGAACATCTGCAGAGGGAGAGATGGTGGCAACATGACCCCCGAACAATTGCTGAGACAACTGTGCAGAGAGTCAGTGATGCAACATCCAGGCCCCCACCATCAGGTTCAGAAAAAGCCTCATCCCTTGGGCCCCAAGACAGCAGAATTTTCCCAGAGAAGTTTTTTCTGCGTTTGATTACAGCTCAGTGGAACCGAAAGTCGTTGCTGGAAGGCATAACAAAACATGTCCAACCGACGGAGCTGCACTGATCGCCTCATGGTCACATCCACAAGTTCACAGCCTGATGAGGACGCAGGAAAAAGAGGTGGTCCATGGGTTTTTTTTTTCGGAGGAGCAGAGAGGTCACGTCAGCTTGTTGACTGTAGATGTGATGGCCACACTGTCAGCGTCACACTGTTCAACAATGAAATTTAAAAGTAAAGACAATTATCTTAAACAATCTTGAGAGTTTATTTGACGGGAGACATCAGACTGCTGTAACAAGAGAAAACATCATTTACATTTTTCTGAACAGAAATAGATAATTGAGGCAGAGGTTAAACAAATGTTTAACTAAAACTCAAATCCAAACTGGATGCCTTTATGATTCCGGCTATAGACCCATACATGACCGGTGAATCGTCAGTAGATGATATTGTTCTGCAAAGAAAATGTTTTTTTAGTCATTCTAGAAAATGGGCAGCACTGAATACATTGATGTAAAACATAGATCATGTTCCCCATAAACTGTGATTTGACCTTGATGTTCTTTGTGCAGACGTAACGGTAGAAAGCTGTTAGCAGAAGTCCCTGCCTCTAATTGCAAAACTCCTTACAGGTGTGTGAAGAACTGACTTCGAGCCAAAACATCAGTTTTATTTCTGCACCACAGTAAAGGTAAAATACCGTATTGGCCCGAATATAAGACGATCCCGATTATAAGACGACCCCCTCTTTTTCAAGGCTCAAGTTTGAAAAAATACTTTTTGAACACCAATTTTAATTTTTATAGAGAAAATAATTACGTTGCATCTGAAACAAATGATTATAAGAATATATTCGAGAGAAAAACTGTAGTGTAATAATGCTTTAAACTTAAGAGTAGCCGAGATCTGTCATGTCACAACATTACTCCTCGCAAACATCCTCTGCCTCGCTGTGCTCAGTCACTGTCCTTACTCCCATTCTCTGGCTCCGCTGGCTCCTCCCACAGTACGTCATCCTCACTGCCGTCCAGAGCATTTGATATGCTGATGGACATCCCGTCCTTTCGTTTCTCGTCCACATACGCGCACACCCTCCTGTCGAGCTCATGGAAGTGGCCACTATGAGGACCACGGAATGCTTTTCTCTGACTGTGAGCATTTTTTTAGGCGATCTTTTTGAGCTTTCCATCTTCCGTACATTACACTCTGTGACACCATATTTCACAGCCGCTTTGAAATTGTTTGAAGACTCTGCCTCATTTATCACCATCATCTTGAAGTTTGCATCATAACTTCTCAGCTGCCGGTTAATCTGGCCGATCTTCGACTCACTTTTCTACAGATTGTCGCTACGTTTCTCCATTTTCTGTTATCTTTTCTCTTATTTTTTTCTCTTTCTTTCTTAACCGCTATTTTATATTTTTATTCTTCTTGCTACCGCTATTTTTATTTTTCTTCTTCGTGACAGGGGTTCGCTTTGGCCTGGGGAGTTAGTTCAGCATCCGCTTTAAAGATATCTAGCGCTATATAGCGTTGTGAATGGGTATAATGTCTAGACCCCGAATATAAGACGACCCCCACTTTTTCAGTCTCATTTCAATGCAAAAAACATCGTCTTATATTCGGGCCAATACGGTAAGTGGTGGTTAATTACAGAAATGCCATCTTTCTCATGTGGTTTATTTTTACTTCAACAGGTCACGTCAGGGCTCGTGAGAATTCTGTTGCAAGGCTTGACTGTGGTAAGATGGCAATTTGATCATTCTAGTCTTGGACAATGACATTTCTTTAATCAACCTGAAGAAAGTCCAGTGGACTCTTTTGTGCTCTTCTTGATCATGGGGTAGGTGAAGGTTAAATGGAAATAGATTTTAGTACAGATAATAGAGTTTACAAGTTACTGTAATTCAACCTTCACGGAACAAGATTATCTGATTGGATGTGTGTAATTGAGTTCGTTTGATGATGGCCAGGTGTACAGAAATGAGCCAACCAAAAAATTGCAGGTAAAACTTTTTTCTTTTATTTCTCTACTTACAACAACAGAAAGACCATACTGTCAGCAGCACACCCTCCACCTTGAGCTAATTCAGACCAAAATCCCCACCATACTTTAGGTCAGGGCCTTTATACTGCTGGTCATGACCAACTGTCCTCTGCAGGGAACCTAAAAAACTCACCCATAATTATGGTGAAAATAATGAACAAAAAAAATATTTCAAAACACATGACACATAAGTCCCATACTCATGGTGAACCGCCAGCTTAAATTCAGCTACATCAGTATTTATAACATCGATTTATACTTTTTAACAAAAATCATCCACCCCTTTCACAGTGGTATGCTCTGGTCGTTTTCACCTCCTTATAAAATGATCATGGAAAGCAGGTGTGGATCTTTTAGACAATTTATGCCAGGACAGAAGGTAAGTATCGCAGCATTTGTTTGATTTGACTTTAAATAAATGATTTAATCAGATGCTTTGTGTGTCTTTTATAAACTGAATGAAATGTACTCTTCTTCTTCTTTTCCTTTCGGCTTTTCCCTTCAGGGGTCGCCACAGCGAATCAATTGCCTCCATCTAACCCTGTCCTTTGCATCCTCTTCTCTCACACCAACTACCTTCATGTCCTCGTTCACTACATCCATAAACCTCCTCTTTGGTCTTCCTCTAGGCCTCCTGCCTGGCAGTTCAAAACTCAGCATCCTTCTACCGATATATTCACTATCTCTCCTCTGGACATGTCCAAACCATCTCAGTCTGGCCTCTCTGACTTTATCTCCAAAACCTCTAACATGTGCTGTCCCTCTGATGTACTCATTCCTGATCCTATCCTTCCTGGTCACTCCCAGAGAGAACCTCAGCATCTTCATCTCTGCTACCTCCAGCTCTGTCTCCTGTCTTTTCCTCAGTGACACTGTCTCTAGACCAAACAACATCGCTGGTCTCACCACAGTTTTGTACACCTTTCCTTTCATTGTAGCTGAAACTCTTCTATCACACATCACACCTGACACTTTTCTCCACCCATTCCATCCTGCCTGCACACGTTTCTTCACCTCTTTTAAACACTCTCCATTGCTCTGGACTGTTGACCCTAAGTACTTAAAATCCTCCACCTTCTTGATCTCTTCTCCCTGTAACCTCACTCTTCCACTTGGGTCCCTCTCATTCACACACATGTACTCTGTCTTACTGCGGCTAACCTTCATCCCTCTCCTTTCCAGGACAAACCTCCACCTCTCTAGCTTCTCCTCCACCTCTTCCCTACTCTCACTGCAGATCACAATGTCATCTGCAAACATCATAGTCCATGGAGATTCCTGTCTAACCTCGTCTGTCAGCCTGTCCATCACCATAGCGAACAAGAAGGGGCTCAGAGCTGATCCCTGATGCAGTCCCACCTCCACCTTGAACTCCTCTGTCACACCTACAGCACACCTCACCACTGTCTTACAGTCCTCATACATGTCCTGCACCGCTCTAACATACTTCTCTGCCACCCCAGACTTCCTCATACAATACCACAATTCCTCTCTGGGCACCCTGTCATAAGCTTTCTCCAGATCTACAAAAACACAATGCAGCTCCGTCTGCCCCTCTCTGTACTTCTCTATCAACATCCTCAAAGCAAATACTGCATCTGTAGTACTCTTTTTTGGCATGAAACCATACTGCTGCTCACAAATGCTCACTTCTGCCCTTAGTCTAGCTTCCACTACTCTTTCCCATAACTTCATTGTATGGCTCATCAGCTTTATTCCTCTGTAGTTGCCACAACTCTGCACATCTCCCTTGTTCTTAAAAATGGGCACCAGCACACTTCTCCTCCACTCCTCAGGCATCTTCTCACTATCTAAGATCCTGTTGAACAACCCAGTCAGAAACTCTACTGCCACCTCTCCTAGACACTTCCAAACCTCTACAGGTATATCATCAGGACCGACTGCCTTTCCACTCTTCATCCTCTTCAGTGCTCTCCTCACTTCATCCTGACTAATCTTTGCTACATCCTGGTCCACAACAGTCACCTCTTCTAGTCTTTGTTCTCTCTCATTTTCCACGTTCATCAACTCTTCAAAGTACTCTTTCCATCTTCCCATCACACTGCTGGCGCCTGTCAATAGACTTCCATCCCTATCCTTAATCACCCTAACCTGCTGCACGTCCTTCCCATCTCTATCTCTCTGTCTTGCCAGCCTGTATAGATCAGTCTCTCCCTCCTTACTGTCCAACCGAGCATACAAGTCATCATAAGCTTCTTGTTTGGCCTTTGTTACCTCTACCTTCACCTTACGCGGCATCTCCCTGTACTCCCGTCTACTCTCCTCAGTCCTCTCAGTGTCCCACTTCTTCTTAGCTAACCTCTTTCTTTGTATACACTCCTGTACCTCCTCATTCCACCACCAAGTCTCCTTATCTACTTTCCTTCCAGATGACACACCAAATACTCTCCTGCCTGTCTCCCTGATCACAATGAAATGTACATATAAGCTAATAAAAATTGTAACAAACTGAAAACAATTGTGATTCACAGCTGATTCAGGTTGGGCCATGTGTAGCAAACAAATGTTTGGGTAGGTGCTGACCATGTGGAGCAAAAATAAATTACAATATACTAGACTAAAAGTAATTAACCCATTTCAGTGGTAAGGGCAGGCAGGCTTTACCACAATGTGGAGATATTTCACTGCGGGTGGCATGGTGGCTCAGTGGGTAGCAATGTTGCTGTACAGGGTTCGAGTTCCGCTCTGAGCGGAGTTTCCACGTTCTCCCAGTGTCTGCGTGGGTTCTCTCCGGGTTCTCCGGCTTCCTCCCACCTCCAACAATATGCGCTTCAGGTTAATTGGCCGGTCCAAATTATGAGAGTGTGCGTGCGTGGTTGCCTATCTGTGTGGCTCCACGGTTCACTTGCATCGTACCTGGAGTTTCCCCCGCCTCACGCCCTAAGCCAGCTGGGATAGGCTCCAGCAACCAGTGACCCGCAACGATAAAGCAGTGCAAGAAAATTGATATTTCACTGCAAACCATGAATATTAATCAGAAGATTGCGCTAAAGTCAGGTCACAGGAGGTCAAAGAGAAGGAGCCACTGTGATATGATTCTGATACGAGGACATTTAACAAAGGAAATCCAAGGGCCTGGAAATCCTGCCCCCATCTTCAGCAGCTAAAGCTCAACTATGACTGCAAATTCTATTTAGCCTATCTGCCACTCTGTCTTTTCCTTTCCATGTCTCTCTCCCCATTGTAATTAATTTCCTACCCAACCGGTCAAAGCGGATTAATGCCCTCCAGTCTGGAGGGCAGGTTTTTTCTCGGAGTTTTTCCCCACCGTTGTTCAGGCTTGCTCTGGAGGGTTCTGTTGGGTTTCTCTGCCTGTTAAAGTGCTTTGAAATGTCTGCTGGTGTGATTAAGCGCTATACAAACAAAGGTTGATTGGAGAAGGATCCAATGTGAGACATGATTCTGATGTGAGGACATTTATGACAGCTGCAGTCCAATAGGACATGTTAAGTGTGTTTATCTTCTGGACACCATGAACTCCAGCACCACATGACATTAGTTCAGTGGTGGACAGACCTCCTGACTTTTATCTCTCTACAATCACGGGAGGCTCTCTATGGTGCACCTGTAGAAGCCGTAGATTTATCCTGGACTCCATATTGAGGCTCTGCAGCCTCTGGCTGATGAGGGGCAGCAGTGAGGGGCGGCAGTGGCTCAGTGGTTAAGCATGCAGTAGAGCGAGTCGTCCAATGTTCAGAGATCGGCAGTCCGATTCCCACTCTCGCCCAAAAAAAAGACCCGGAGGTGAGCTGCAAAGGAGCTGCCCGCCACTATACCTCCCCTGAATGCATACAGGCCCCTTGTGTGTGTTTTGTTTGTTCAGGGCCTGTACACACTAACATATGCATGTGATTTGATTGGACTAACTAGAGTGTGCTCTTAATTTCCCCTCGAGGATTATTAAAGTAAATTAAATTTAAAAAATTGAATTGTGTAGTAGGAGTCTGCGGAGACTCCGTGTCAGGCCGTCATTGTTTTGAACCTTGAGTAAGTTGAAGTTGATGACTCTCTTTACTGTCATTTCAGCAGTTGTGAGGGGGTCAAGGTTGCTCCCACCTTCTCTTCCTTTGCTGATACTCAGAAGGAGGTCGTTGTCCCGTGTCTGACCTCACAACTGTAGGCCAACATTTCACCTTAACAATAATACATCCAACATGTTGTATCCAGCAGCATGTCACTAACACAACTGTTACTGAGGCGTTACTGACTTGCTCTATGCATCAGTTCAATATCCACAGATATGTGAAGTTCATTGGCTCAAAGGCACCACAGGAAGTCACGACAGTGACAGGCCTGAGCATTGTGCTGTGTGAACGTCCTTTAGCGAGTTGTGTAGTGTAATACATAGATTTTAATATTGATAAAGACATTGAAGACAACAGAGGTGGTTCTAATCGAAACCACCTCCTGTTCAATACAGGGAAAACTAGGGAACTGGTGGTGGATTTCCGCAGGCCAGGACTCTGTCCGGTGACGCCAGTGAACATCCAGACAATGGACATTGAGGCAAAGTTCATTTTACCTCACGAAAGTAGTGCATCCCTGGGATGCGCTTCAACAAATATTTGTGCATCCACTTTGTCTCATGCCTCATCCACGGAAAAAATCGCATTCATTGCAGTACAAATGTAGGGATTTTTGCTGGTTTTTGCTCGGCTTCTTCTGCATCTTCTTCCATACTGTCCACAGTAATATCTGTCTCTTTCTTTTCATTAACTTTTGTTTTTCATTCATGAAAGCACGAATTGGGTGGAGAAAAGTGTCAGGTGTGATGTGTGATAGAAGAGTTTCAGCTAAAATGAAAGGAAAGGTGTACAAAACTGTGGTGAGACTGGAGGTAGCAGAGATGAAGATGCTGAGGTTCCCTTTTGGAGTGGCCAGGAAGGATAGGATCAGGATGAGTACATCAGAGGGATAGCACATGTTAGAGGTTTTGGAGATAAAGTCAGAGAGGCCAGACTGAGATGGTTTGGACATGTCAAGAGGAGAGATAGTGAATATATTGGTAGGAGGATGCTGAGTTTTGAACTGCCAGGCAGGAGGCCTAGAGGAAGACCAAAAAGGAGGTTTATGGATGTAGTGAAAGAGGACATGAAGGCAGTTGGTGTGAGAGAAGAGGATGCAGAAGACAGGGTTAGATGGAGGCAACTGATTGGCTGTGGCGACCCCTGAAGGGAAAAGCCGAAAGGAAAAGAAGACTGTGTCTTGAGTACAATTTAAGTTTAGTGTCTATGACAGGCAGAGTGGATCTCCCGGTCTTTTCAGTTGGATTTTTGAGTATTCCTCTTTGTGGAGGTTATGTTTATTTGTTACTTTGCCCCTCGTGGTGGATCCTCTGCTGATACTTTGTGAACTAGTGTGATTTTGAACCTGAATGGTGATTATTTTGTTGAACTTTGTAGTTAATAGACCTGTGGTCAGCTTTTTATTTCTGCATCCAGGTCCTGGCATTCTGTGAAGTTTTCTCATGACAATCGCAGTGCAATCGGAGTACTTCTGCATGTGGGAGGTGTCTGATTTGTTGCACCGTTCTTCGGCCTCTGCTCCGCTGCTGGGTCCACTCCTTGTGCTTGATGTGTACTCCGCAACACTCACTTTCCCAAATGTCTACTTTTACTACATTTACAAGAAAGACCAGATTTAATTTGCAGGAGTTCTGCAGGGAGAGAACCATCAGCCACTGACAAATGAATTTCTAAACCAATCAATTATTGAATGGCAAAATTAATCGCATTATTCCAAAATAAAATATCCACCAGTTGAATTCTGAATACAAAATAGTTGAAAATCAGATTCAGCTCAGTTAAACACATCATGTATTTACATTCATGCATCAATAATAAGAATGTTATTGGACCTATTTGTAAAAGTCAGCTGAGACATTTTCCTCATGAGACTACAGTTTTACGTACATTTCCCTAGTGATAAAAAAAAGTGACGAGTGCAACCCTGTTGCTCTTTAATCAACATATCTTCACCGTGGTCCAATGAACACGTTTAACCTCCACTTCAAACATTTACTCTGATTCTCTGATTCTAATTTCTGTTCAGAAAAACCAGAATCATGTTTTCTCCTGTTACAGCAGTCTGATGTCTCCTGTCAAAGAAACTCTCAGGACTGTTTAAGATAATTGTGTTTACTTTCATCGTGTTTACTTTCAAACAACCTTGTTGAACAGAGTGACGCCGACAGAGGATCGTCTCTTGTGGCCGACACATCTACAGCCAACGACCTGAAGTGACCTCTCCACTCCTCCAAGTAAAATCCCATGGACCACCTCTAGGACCTCCTGTGTCCTCGTCAGGCTGTGAACTTGTGGCGATCGGTGCAGCTCTGTCAGTTGGATGTGTTTCGTTGTGTCTTCCGGCTGTGACTGTCGGTTCCACTGAGCTGGAATCAAACACAGAAAAACTTCTCTGGGAAAATTGTGGCCTAAGGAATGAGGCTTTCTTTGAACATGATGGTGGGGGCCTGGATGTTGCAAGACAGCAGCAGGCAGAGCAACTTGTTGCTGGGGTGTGGGGGAAAGAATTCCAGTGGCCTTCCTCCTGCCCCACTGGATGGTGAGCTCCTTCATGGAGGGCAGCCTTGTCCTGGTGAGGTGCTGACCACTCTTCACCGCCCTCTGTAAAGCAGCAGCTGAACTGGGTGGTGATACAACCGCTCAGGATTCTCCCTATGGGGCACCTGTAGAAATGACTGTATAAAGGTTCTAGACCATGAACCCTGTCATGACCGATCAGTGTATCGATAACATTCACTCCGCTTCAGGACCACATGAAGTCTTTGTTGAGGATGGAAACTTCATTTGTCCACCAGGTGGAGGCAACAGAATGTGGACTGAGCAGACATCCGTTTTGGACAAATTCCAAATGGATCTCATTTCTAACCCCGCTACACCTACGGGGTTCTTCACCAGGTTCTCTTCCTACCTGTGTATCTGTATGCACATCATGGTCTCTTAATGGATCCCTTTGGACCGCTGGAATTGGATAGGAAATGTCTGCCCCTTGAGGCCGAACCTGATTAGGGACAGAACGGGACCTGGCCACTCCTGTTTCTATATTTGGAGTTAAAGTCAATTTTTTTTTCTTTCACCTGTGAATTATAGTTGATTTCATGACTTAATAAATTTTTTTATTTTGAAATATATTTGGATATGTATTTCTATACGTGAAGTTTAAGTAAAATTGTGAAACATTTTCCACTTTGTCAATCAGAAGTCTCTTTCTACATGACTTTACGTTCTTTTTGGGGTGATTTCATCTCCAAGAACAAATTGAGTTATCAAACATGAGTTAAAGTCTGTGATAATCTCTTTGGTGTGCTGGCATGTTTAAATTTAAATTCCAAAGATTTCAAACCGAATAATGCCACACATAAAACATGAATGCGTGAAGCTCTCTCATCGAGCTGTGGATGGAAGGATCCACTGTGAGACATGATTCTGATTTGAGGACATGTATGACAAGCTGCAGTCCGATAGGACATTTTACTGTGTTCATGAAATATGAAATATGTACAATTTTTAGAAATGGAAATGTTGTCTATGTAAACCTTCTCCTCTTTCCTCTTTTTCTTCTTTTTTCTCCTTCTACAGTTCAATTCTTCAATTATTATTATTGTCATAATAGTACTGAGGTGAATCAAACTTTATTATGTTCAGTAATCCCCACAATTTGACCTCACTGACCTCTGAGAGCTTCCCTACATAACTGCTCTGTGCTGAACAGCGTCAGGAATCATTGAAGTACACAGATGGGATGCAATAGGTTTATTGAAAAGTTCAAGTTCAGATGTATTTCAATTCAAATCCATGAATGTTAATACAGATGAAATATAAAGAAGCTAACAGCTAATACAGGAAAGGAAAGTAACGAAGAGGAAATAAAGAAGCTGAATGTGAAAGATGAACATCTTCCTCTTTGAATTTCAGCTTCATTACAGCCCACACTTGTCTGCATTCTGTTTTTATGCAGTGAGGACATGGATCTGAAAAGTGATTAAAAAAAAAACGCACAATTTTAGGGTGAATTCAAACAATGGATGGCACCAAATGTTCTATTTGTTAAACAGCCACATGCAGAATCAACCATTCATCAAATTTTAATCAGGAACAAGTGAACATCTTCTTCTTCTTTTCCTTGCGGCTTTTCCCTTCAGGGGTCGCCACAGCGAATCAATTGCCTCCATCTAACCCTGTCCTTTGCATCCTCTCACACCAACTACCTTCATGTCCTCGTTCACTACATCCATAAACCTCCTCTTTGGTCTTCCTCTAGGCCTCCTGCCTGGCAGTTCAAAACTCAGCATCCTTCTACCGATATATTCACTATCTCTCCTCTGGACATGTCCAAACCATCTCAGTCTGGCCTCTCTGACTTTATCTCCAAAACCTCTAACATGTGCTGTCCCTCTGATGTACTCATTCCTGATCCTATCCTTCCTGGTCACTCCCAGAGAGAACCTCAGCATCTTCATCTCTGCTACCTCCAGCTCTGTCTCCTGTCTTTTCCTCAGTGACACTGTCTCTAGACCAAACAATATCGCTGGTCTCACCACAGTTTTGTACACCTTTCCTTTCATTTTAGCTGAAACTCTTCTATCACACATCACACCTGACACTTTTCTCCACCCATTCCATCCTGCCTGCACACGTTTCTTCACCTCTTTTAAACACTCTCCATTGCTCTGGACTGTTGACCCTAAGTACTTAAAATCCTCCACCTTCTTGATCTCTTCTCCCTGTAACCTCACTCTTCCACTTGGGTCCCTCTCATTCACACACATGTACTCTGTCTTACTGCGGCTAACCTTCATCCCTCTCCTTTCCAGGACAAACCTCCACCTCTCTAGCTTCTCCTCCACCTCTTCCCTACTCTCACTGCAGATCACAATGTCATCTGCAAACATCATAGTCCATGGAGATTCCTGTCTAACCTCGTCTGTCAGCCTGTCCATCACCATAGCGAACAAGAAGGGGCTCAAAGCTGATCCCTGATGCAGTCCCACCTCCACCTTGAACTCCTCTGTCACACCTACAGCACACCTCACCACTGTCTTACAGTCCTCATCCATGTCCTGCACCGCTCTAACATACTTCTCTGCCACCCCAGACTTCCTCATACAATACCACAGTTCCTCTCTGGGCACCCTGTCATAAGCTTTCTCCAGATCTACAAAAACACAATGCAGCTCCGTCTGGCCTTCTCTGTACTTCTCTATCAACATCCTCAAAGCAAATACTGCATCTGTAGTACTCTTTTTTGGCATGAAACCATACTGCTGTTCACAAATGCTCACTTCTGCCCTTAGTCTAGCTTCCACTACTCTTTCCCATAACTTCATTGTATGGCTCATCAGCTTTATTCCTCTGTAGTTGCCACAACTCTGCACATCTCCCTTGTTCTTAAAAATGGGCACCAGCACACTTCTCCTCCACTCCTCAGGCATCTTCTCACTATCTAAGATCCTGTTGAACAACCCAGTCAGAAACTCTACTGCCACCTCTCCTAGACACTTCCAAACCTCTACAGGTATATCATCAGGACCGACTGCCTTTCCACTCTTCATCCTCTTCAGTGCTCTCCTCACTTCATCCTGACTAATCTTTGCTACATCCTGGTCCACAACAGTCACCTCTTCTAGTCTTTGTTCTCTCTCATTTTCCACGTTCATCAACTCTTCAAAGTACTCTTTCCATCTTCCCATCACACTGCTGGCACCTGTCAATAGACTTCCATCCCTATCCTTAATCACCCTAACCTGCTGCACGTCCTTCCCATCTCTATCTCTCTGTCTTGCCAGCCTGTATAGATCAGTCTCTCCCTCCTTACTGTCCAACCGAGCATACAAGTCATCATAAGCTTCTTGTTTGGCCTTTGTTACCTCTACCTTCACCTTACGCTGCATCTCCCTGTACTCCCGTCTACTCTCCTCAGTCCTCTCAGTGTCCCACTTCTTCTTAGCTAACCTCTTTCTTTGTATACACTCCTGTACCTCCTCATTCCACCACCAAGTCTCCTTATCTACTTTCCTTCCAGATGACACACCAAATACTCTCCTACCTGTCTCCCTGATCACATTAGCTGTAGTTGTCCAGTCATCTGGAAGCACCTCCTGACCACCCAGAGCCTGTCTTGACTCCTTCCTAAAGGTCATGCAATACCCTTCCTTTGTTAGCTTCCACCATTTCGTCCTCTGCTCTGCCTTTGCCCTCTTCATCTTCCTCACCACCAGAGTCATCCTACACACCACCATCCTATGCTGTTTGGCTACACTCTCGCCTACCACTACTTTGCAGTCACTGATCTCCTTCAGGTTACATCGTCTACACAAGATGTAGTCTACCTGTGTGCTCCTACCACCACTCTTATAGGTCACCCTATGTTCCTGCCTCTTCTGGAAGAAAGTATTCACTACAGCCATTTCCATCCTTTTTGCAAAGTCAACTACCATCTGTCCTTCTGCGTTCCTCTCCTGGATACCAAACCTGCCCATCACTTCCTCATCACCTCTGTTACCTGCACCAACATGTCCATTGAAGTCTGCACCAATGACAACTCTCTCACTTCTAGGTATGCTCTGCATCACTTCATCAAAGTCCAAGGAACAAGTGAACATAAAAGTTTATATTAATTCTTCAGTACATTTACTTTTTTTATGTTTGCAATATGAAGATGAAAATATGTCTGCACTGATGCTCTTTTAGAGCCTCGTGTGAACACAGTGTGAAACTTTGTGATGAAAGATGAGACTCAGGAGAGGGAAACCTTCACCTTAAGTCGGTCTTCGGTAGCAGTTGTAGTGGACATACAGGTACTTGAAAGTCCCTGGACAGGGTTCTCCCAGATTTGCTGGGTTCACTTCAATCTGACAGCTGGTTTTTCCCTCACAATCAGAGCTGCAGAGACATGCAGGTTCCACATGAACAAACAACAACAAGTATTCATATTTTTAAAAAGCATGTGAGCAGAACTTACATATGACGATTACCATAAACTGACTGTTCACAGTTGGTGTTGCTGATCTCCTCCGGACGTCGTCCAGCGACACACGTGGTGGTGTCGTTGCGACCATAAACTCTTTTACCAATGTTTATAGTTGTTCCCGATTCTGAGAAAAAAACATCAGAAATGTAGAGAAGGCAGGAAAGTAGTTAATATTTGTCTGACTAGAACAAAATCAGAATGAGAATCACAAATTGTCATCTCACCACACGACAGGTTAATTGTGTCCCCCTCACATCCTGTTGCGGTTTCTGTTAAATGAGGAACAATGTAAAGGTTTTGGACTGTGGAGATAAATATGGATAGATCGACAGAACTGACTGTTCAACAGACTGTCTTTCATAGAACCAAACAGAGCTGGCTGTTGTTTTGAGCTCCTTACTGTGACAAATGTAAGCTGCCTCCAGGTAGTTGGAAGGACCGCTACAAGAACCTCCAAACTCTGAGCTTTTCACAGGAACTTCACAAGTTTGATTCAGGTTGCATCTGTGGATGTAGAGTGATCCCAGTTTACAAATATAGATAATGAGTTTAAACACATTAAGTTCAGTCAACAAAGTAATAAGAAAAAGACCCTGCATTCATACCTCCTTTGCATGTAAAACGTAGCAACGTCTATACAGGATGTCCCGGCATTTGGATCTGCACTGGGACAAGCGTCCTTATCGATTCTTCCATACTGGGCTCGGAATATGTATATGGCACCATTTAGACCTGACAAAAAAGAAGAATATAAGGTATTGACTAAAGAGAACAGAGAAGTCAGAATGGACCCTTTTTGGTCATGTTGTCACAGTCTGCATGTTGAGTTGACATTCATCCCATTGGTTTTGTCTGACTTCCAACAATCACATAGAAACGGGTGGAAACAACACCTCATTGGTGGACATAAAGTCTCGTTCAGTCATAGGTATGATTAAATTCTGGTCTGTAGAAGCCAGCCGTCGCAGCGCAGCTAACAGAGTGATGTTATTCAATCTGGTAGTAGTCCAGTAAATGTCCTGATCAAATCTGTATGTCTAATATAACTAGAATGATCTAATGGCATTATGAAGTGAAATTGCCATCTTACCACAGTCAAGTCTTGCAACAGAGTTCTCACAAGCCTTAACATGACCTGTTGAAGTAAAATTAAACCACATTATAATTAACCTCTATTTGTGTTACTTTTACTGAGATGCAGAAATGGAACTGACGTTTTGGTTCGCAGTAGTGATTGGTCATCACGTATGTGTAAGAGCCTTTGCATTGAGACGGCGGGAGATCTTTTAAAGCAACATCGCACACTTTCCTTCCATTACACCTGCACAGACAAGATCAGGCGTAAAACACAATCAATGGTGTACATACTTTAATCTCATTTACATCAATCAAGTATTTGGCGCTACTCATTTTCTACAATGACTGCAAAATGTTTACTTCTTCATTCAATAATTAACAGATGACACACAAACTCAACTCTGGATCAAGTGAATTCAAACAGATGTCAGTAGACTGACATCTGCTGAGGTTTTACCAGCTCTGAATGGGTATATTTATTGATGCATCCCTGCATGACGTCGGAGGGCAGGTCTGACTGTTTGTACGTCCAAACGCAGCTCTCGTAATGACGATCACTGTATCCCCATCTACACATCATAAGACAGAAAGGCCAGCAGTTACCGTACTAATGTTACTCTACATTTAGAATCATTGAAGTGGATGGTACAGATAAAATCATTCAAACTTTTTTATCAACCTGCTGCTGCCATTTTATAATTTCTGTCTTACCACAGCTCAGGTGGAGGCGTGTAGATTTGGGCTCGCATGCAGCTCTGTGGAAAGCCTGTTCCAAATATCCTACAGGGAAAATGTGGTTTTAACAATAATCATACAGAAAACATTCAGGATTCCAGCTGAAGGTAGAAAAACCCTCTATGTGCAAACAGAATCAGTTTCCATCCACTCACACACAGTTTACCTGGTTGGAAAAGCACACACACCAGGCCTGAAAAAGAAACACCCTTTGGTCATTAATACATAAAGACAGTCATTAAAACATTAATATACAAAGATAATAGTAAATGAAAAGTAAACATCAAGCTTTTGATTTGAACCTTGGTCTTTAATCATTAAGTTCTAATGAAACAGAGACAAAAATAAAATGTAGTTATTCCTGAAGACAGGAAGTCTTGTTCTGTTTCCATGGTGACTCACACAGAGTGGTGATGAGACAGATCATGGTGTTGGGAGATGTGCTGGTGGGTCAACAGACGGATCAGACACAGCTGACATTCAGACAGTTGGTAGAGAACACAACCAGAACACAGAATTAAGATGCGTTCCTGCAGGACGACCGCACCGCTGGGAAGTAAACTCCTCTCTGGACTATATTAACATTTATTCTTTAACATCTATTTACAATTAATATTATCAGTAATTCTTCACACCATCATAACTGACAGACAGGACATAGAATTCTTACTTTCAGATAATGATGATGATGATGATGGTGTTGATGTTGAAAGTCGCGTCAACTTCTGATGAGATGGAATTCCGGACGATGACATTTTATCAGCCCTGATTCATGAATATGAATATTTTACCTGCTTGACTTCAAACAGATTTTGGAGATCAACATAATTAACAGTATTTTCATATTCAAGCCCTGAGGGGTGATGACACAAGATCTTGTGTTCGATCTTGTTCATCCTGGGAAAAGTGGTGCACAAACAGTTCAGGTTGCTTCACTTTTCAACCATTAAAACCATTCCATCCATCCATTTAGCTTTTTGTAGAGGAGGCAACCTTAATCATATTGTCTGCAGCTACTTTTCTGCCTTGTAGGTCACGGGTCTGCTGGAGCCTATGACAGCCTCTCCCAATGTTGGGTACACCCTACTAGACCCCAGCTCATTGTGGGGCAAAAAACCTTCCTGATATTCCCAAATGTCTACATTTGCAAGAAAAAACAGATTTAATTTATGCTCTGCAGGGACAGAACCATCATCCATTTACAATTGAATTAAAAAACAAATCAATTATTGTAGGCAAAATTAATCATCACATGAATCACCTTTTCAAGAAGGTGAACCAGATGGTGTGCTCCAACTACAGGGGGTAACAGTCCTCAGCATCCCTGGGAAAGTCTATCCCAGGGTACTGGAGATGAGGACTAAAGTAGAGCTGCTGTTCGTCCATATCTATCTGTTATGTATGTGTTTCAGATGCCTCCTGGACGCCTCCCTGGGGAGATGTTCCCAGATGTCCTACTGGGAGGAGGCCTCGGGGAAGACCTAGAACAAACTGGAGAGACTTTGTCTCTTGGCTGGCCTGGGAACACCTCGGGACCCCCCCAGGAAGAGCTGGATGAGGTGTCTGGGGAGAGTATAGGTAAGTACAGGCATCCCTGCCGATGGATGGATGGATGGATGGATCCACACTAAAATATTCTACAGTTGCATTCTGAAAACAAAAAAGTAAAAAATCTGATTCTGTTCAAAAACATCCTGTATTTACATTCAGGCATCAATACTAACAATGTATTATTGAACAAGTTTGTTTGAGTCAGCTGAGACATTTCCCCATAAGACAAAAGTTTTACTTACATTTTCCTAATAATAAAAAAGTGACGAGTCTGACTCTGTCGTTCTTTACTGAATATATCTTCAACGTGGTCCAATGAACATTTGTTTAACCTCCACTTCAAATATTTATTTCTGTTCAGACAAATGTGAATCATGTTTTCTGCTGTTACAGCAGTCTGATGTCTCCCGCCAAAGAAACTCTCATGATTATTTAAGATAATTGTGTTTACTTTCAAACAACCTTGTTGAACAGCGTGATGCTGACAGAAGATCGTCTCATGAGGTCGATACATCTACAACCAACGACCTGAGGTGACCTCTCTGCTCATCCAAGTAAAACCCCATGGACCACCTCTAGGACCTCCTGTGTCCTCATCAAGCTGTGAACTTGTGGATGTGACCATGAGGTGATTGTTGCAGCTCTGTCAGTTGAACATGTTTTGTTATGCCTTCTGGCAGCGACTCAGTGCAGAAAAAACTTCTCTGGGAAAATTCTACCGTCCTGTGGCCTAAGGGATGAGGCTTTTTCTGAACCTAACGGTGGGGGCCTGGACAGCAACAGGCAGAGGTTTCTGTGGTGACGAGGCTTTTTCTTTTTTTTCTTTTTTTGCATGTGACCATCAGCAGTCTTCTCTGGGAACTAAATTGTCAGTTTATTAGAATTTCCTATTTTGAGCCAGAGAGTAAGTGCTGCACCTCTGTGAGTTAAGGGGGCTAAGAAAAGGAGACAGGGAGAGAAAACACAAACAAGGTAGTGGATAGACAGGCAGTGCTGTTGGAGTGAAAACGGTTTAGGCTATTTTATTATATTTTTGAACTGATACCTTAATACCAATGTTATAAAACACCAGATTAGTGGAGGTCCTGACAGTATAGAATAGGCCACCAGACGAAAACAGTGTAGGAGGGAGATAGAGGGCATAAGATTGTGATGACTGAAGAGAGACTCATCACGTTCTGACGGGACCCAGTGGTTCTCAATAATTGGACTTGACAGGAGCTGGTAAGCCCTGAACCAACATGCATGTGTGATGGAAACCAAGGCTCAGATAAACTACTAGAACCCAACAGGGCCACGCTAGCTGAGTACCCCCAACCCTGTCAGCCAGGAGTATCCAGAAGCCATAACCCGAAGAGCCACCGGGGCCACCGAGAACCACGTAGATCCGGAGACCCAGGGGAGGCAGCAGCCGCCACAACCAGGGCGCCTGGAACAGGCCCTAGGGGCACAGGGCAAGGATGCCCCCCCATCACCCCCCCCACCCCCCCCCCCATCTACACAACGACCTGAAGTGACCTCTCCACTCCTCCAAGTAAAATCCCATGGACTACCTCTAGGACCTCCTGTGTCCTCGTCAGGCTGTGAACTTGTGACGATCGGTGCAGCTCTGTCAGTTGGATGTGTTTCGTTGTGTCTTTCGGCTGTGACTGTCGGTTCCACTGAGCTGGAATCAAACTCAGAAAAACTTCTCTGGGAAAATTGTGGCCTAAGGAATGAGGCTTTCTTTGAACATGATGGTGGGGGCCTGGATGTTGCAAGACAGCAGCAGGCAGAGCAACTTGTTGCTGGGGTGTGGGGGAAAGAATTCCAGTGGCCTTCCTCCTGCCCCACTGGATGGTGAGCTCTTTCATGGAGGGCAGCCTTGTCCTGGTGAGGTGCTGACCACTCTTCACCGCCCTCTGTAAAGCAGCAGCTGAACTGGGTGGTGATACAACCGCTCAGGATTCTCCCTATGGGGCACCTGTAGAAATGACTGTATAAAGGTTCTAGACCATGAACCCTGTCATGACCGATCAGTGTACCAAAACATTCACTCCGCTTCAGGACCACATGAAGTCTTTGTTGAGGATGGAAACTTCATTTGTCCACCAGGTGGAGGCAACAGAATGTGGACTGAGCAGACATCCGTTTTGGACAAATTCCAAATGGATCTCATTTCTAACCCCGCTACACCTACGGGGTTCTTCACCAGGTTCTCTTCCTACCTGTGTATCTGTATGCACATCATGGTCTCTTAATGGATCCCTTTGGACCGCTGGAATTGGATAGGAAATGTCTGCCCCTTGAGGCCGAACCTGATTAGGGACAGAACGGGACCTGGCCACTCCTGTTTCTATATTTGGAGTTAAAGTCAAATTCTTTTTTCTTTCACCTGTGAATTATAGTTGATTTCATGACTTAATAAATTTTTTTATTTTGAAATATATTTGGATATGTATTTCTATACGTGAAGTTTAAGTAAAATTGTGAAACATTTTCCACTTTGTCAATCAGAAGTCTCTTTCTACATGACTTTACGTTCTTTTTGGGGTGATTTCATCTCCAAGAACAAATTGAGTTATCAAACATGAGTTAAAGTCTGTGATAATCTCTTTGGTGTGCTGGCATGTTTAAATTTAAATTCCAAAGATTTCAAACCGAATAATGCCACACATAAAACATGAATGCGTGAAGCTCTCTCATCGAGCTGTGGATGGAAGGATCCACTGTGAGACATGATTCTGATATGAGGACATGTATGACAAGCTGCAGTCCGATAGGACATTTTACTGTGTTCATGAAATATGAAATATGTACAATTTTTAGAAATGGAAATGTTGTCTATGTAAACCTTCTCCTCTTTCCTCTTTTTCTTCTTTTTTCTCCTTCTACAGTTCAATTCTTCAATTATTATTATTGTCATAATAGTACTGAGGTGAATCAAACTTTATTATGTTCAGTAATCCCCACAATTTGACCTCACTGACCTCTGAGAGCTTCCCTACATAACTGCTCTGTGCTGAACAGCGTCAGGAATCATTAAACTACACAGATGGGATGCAATAGGTTTATTGAAAAGTTCAAGTTCAGATGTATTTCAATTCAAATCCATGAATGTTAATACAGATGAAATATAAAGAAGCTAACAGCTAATACAGGAAAGGAAAGTAACGAAGCGGAAATAAAGAAGCTGAATGTGAAAGATGAACATCTTCCTCTTTGAATTTCAGCTTCATTACAGCCCACACTTGTCTGCATTCTGTTTTTATGCAGTGAGGACATGGATCTGAAAAGTGATTAAAAAAACCACACAATTTTAGGGTGAATTCAAACAATGGATGGCACCAAATGTTCTATTTGTTAAACAGCCACATGCTGAATCAACCATTCATCAAATTTTAATCAGGAACAAGTGAACATCTTCTTCTTCTTTTCCTTTCGGCTTTTCCCTTCAGGGGTCGCCACAGCGAATCAATTGCCTCCATCTAACCCTGTCCTTTGCATCCTCTCACACCAACTACCTTCATGTCCTCGTTCACTACATCCATAAACCTCCTCTTTGGTCTTCCTCTAGGCCTCCTGCCTGGCAGTTCAAAACTCAGCATCCTTCAACCAACATATTCACTATCTCTCCTCTGGACATGTCCAAACCATCTCAGTCTGGCCTCTCTCGCTTTATCTCCAAAACGTCTAACATGTGCTGTCCCTCTGATGTACTCATCCTGATCCTATCCTTCCTGGTCACTCCCAGAGAGAACCTCAGCATCTTCATCTCTGCTACCTCCAGCTCTGTCTCCTGTCTTTTCCTCAGTGACACTGTCTCTAGACCAAACAACATCGCTGGTCTCACCACAGTTTTGTACACCTTTCCTTTCATTTTAGCTGAAACTCTTCTATCACACATCACACCTGACACTTTTCTCCACCCATTCCATCCTGCCTGCACACGTTTCTTCACCTCTTTTAAACACTCTCCATTGCTCTGGACTGTTGACCCTAAGTACTTAAAATCCTCCACCTTCTTGATCTCTTCTCCCTGTAACCTCACTCTTCCACTTGGGTCCCTCTCATTCACACACATGTACTCTGTCTTACTGCGGCTAACCTTCATCCCTCTCCTTTCCAGGACAAACCTCCACCTCTCTAGCTTCTCCTCCACCTCTTCCCTACTCTCACTGCAGATCACAATGTCATCTGCAAACATCATAGTCCATGGAGATTCCTGTCTAACCTCGTCTGTCAGCCTGTCCATCACCATAGCGAACAAGAAGGGGCTCAGAGCTGATCCCTGATGCAGTCCCACCTCCACCTTGAACTCCTCTGTCACACCTACAGCACACCTCACCACTGTCTTACAGTCCTCATACATGTCCTGCACCGCTCTAACATACTTCTCTGCCACTCCAGACTTCCTCATACAATACCACAGTTCCTCTCTGGGCACCCTGTCATAAGCTTTCTCCAGATCTACAAAAACACAATGCAGCTCCGTCTGGCCTTCTCTGTACTTCTCTATCAACATCCTCAAAGCAAATACTGCATCTGTAGTACTCTTTTTTGGCATGAAACCATACTGCTGTTCACAAATGCTCACTTCTGCCCTTAGTCTAGCTTCCACTACTCTTTCCCATAACTTCATTGTATGGCTCATCAGCTTTATTCCTCTGTAGTTGCCACAACTCTGCACATCTCCCTTGTTCTTAAAAATGGGCACCAGCACACTTCTCCTCCACTCCTCAGGCATCTTCTCACTATCTAAGATCCTGTTGAACAACCCAGTCAGAAACTCTACTGCCACCTCTCCTAGACACTTCCAAACCTCTACAGGTATATCATCAGGACCGACTGCCTTTCCACTCTTCATCCTCTTCAGTGCTCTCCTCACTTCATCCTGGCTAATCTTGTCCACAACAGTCACCTCTTCTAGTCTTTGTTCTCTTTCATTTTCCACGTTCATCAACTCTTCAAAGTACTCTTTCCATCTTCCCATCACACTGCTGGCACCTGTCAATAGACTTCCATCCCTATCCTTAATCACCCTAACCTGCTGCACGTCCTTCCCATCTCTATCTCTCTGTCTTGCCAGCCTGTATAGATCAGTCTCTCCCTCCTTACTGTCCAACCGAGCATACAAGTCATCATAAGCTTCTTGTTTGGCCTTTGCTACCTCTACCTTCACCTTACGCTGCATCTCCCTGTACTCCTGTCTACTCTCCTCAGTCCTCTCAGTGTTCCACTTCTTCTTAGCTAACCTCTTTCTTTGTATACACTCCTGTACCTCCTCATTCCACCACCAAGTCTCCTTATCTACTTTCCTTCCAGATGACACACCAAATACTCTCCTACCTGTCTCCCTGATCACATTAGCTGTAGTTGTCCAGTCATCTGGAAGCACCTCCTGACCACCCAGAGCCTGTCTTGACTCCTTCCTAAAGGTCATGCAATACCCTTCCTTTGTTAGCTTCCACCATTTCGTCCTCTGCTCTGCCTTTGCCCTCTTCATCTTCCTCACCACCAGAGTCATCCTACACACCACCATCCTATGCTGTTTGGCTACACTCTCGCCTACCACTACTTTGCAGTCACTGATCTCCTTCAGGTTACATCGTCTACACAAGATGTAGTCTACCTGTGTGCTCCTACCACCACTCTTATAGGTCACCCTATGTTCCTGCCTCTTCTGGAAGAAAGTATTCACTACAGCCATTTCCATCCTTTTTGCAAAGTCAACTACCATCTGTCCTTCTGCGTTCCTCTCCTGGATACCAAACCTGCCCATCACTTCCTCATCACCTCTGTTACCTGCACCAACATGTCCATTGAAGTCTGCACCAATGACAACTCTCTCACTTCTAGGTATGCTCTGCATCACTTCATCAAAGTCCAAGGAACAAGTGAACATAAAAGTTTATATTAATTCTTCAGTACATTTACTTTTTTTTATGTTTGCAATATGAAGATGAAAATATGTCTGCACTGATGCTCTTTTAGAGCCTCGTGTGAACACAGTGTGAAACTTTGTGATGAAAGATGAGACTCAGGAGAGGGAAACCTTCACCTTAAGTCGGTCTTCGGTAGCAGTTGTAGTGGACATACAGGTACTTGAAAGTCCCTGGACAGGGTTCTCCCAGATTTGCTGGGTTCACTTCAATCTGACAGCTGGTTTTTTCCCTCACAATCAGAGCTGCAGAGACATGCAGGTTCCACATGAACAAACAACAACAAGTATTCATATTTTTAAAAAGCATGTGAGCAGAACTTACATATGACGATTACCATAAACTGACTGTTCACAGTTGGTGTTGCTGATCTCCTCCGGACGTCGTCCAGCGACACACGTGGTGGTGTCGTTGCGACCATAAACTCTTTTACCAATGTTTATAGTTGTTCCCGATTCTGAGAAAAAAAACATCAGAAATGTAGAGAAGGCAGGAAAGTAGTTAATATTTGTCTGACTAGAACAAAATCAGAATGAGAATCGCAAATTGTCATCTCACCACACGACAGGTTAATTGTGTCCCCCTCACATCCTGTTGCGGTTTCTGTTAAATGAGGAACAATGTAAAGGTTTTGGACTGTGGAGATAAATATGGATAGATCGACAGAACTGACTGTTCAACAGACTGTCTTTCATAGAACCAAACAGAGCTGGCTGTTGTTTTGAGCTCCTTACTGTGACAAATGTAAGCTGCCTCCAGGTAGTTGGAAGGACCGCTACAAGAACCTCCAAACTCTGAGCTTTTCACAGGAACTTCACAAGTTTGATTCAGGTTGCATCTGTGGATGTAGAGTGATCCCAGTTTACAAATATAGATAATGAGTTTAAACACATTAAGTTCAGTCAACAAAGTAATAAGAAAAAGACCCTGCATTCATACCTCCTTTGCATGTAAAACGTAGCAACGTCTATACAGGATGTCCCGGCATTTGGATCTGCACTGGGACACGCGTCCTTATCGATTCTTCCATACTGGGCATGGAATATGTATATGGCGCCATTTAGACCTGACAAAAAAGAAGAATATAAGATATTGACTAAAGAGAACAGAGAAGTCAGAATGGACCCTTTTTGGTCATGTTGTCACAGTCTGCATGTTGAGTTGACATTCATCCCATTGGTTTTGTCTGACTTCCAACAATCACATAGAAACGGGTGGAAACAACACCTCATTGGTGGACATAAAGTCTCGTTCAGTCATAGGTATGATTAAATTCTGGTCTGTAGAAGCCAGCCGTCGCAGCGCAGCTAGCAGAGTGATGTTATTCAATCTGGTAGTAGTCCAGTAAATGTCCTGATCAAATCTGTATGTCTAATATAACTAGAATGATCTAATGGCATTATAAAGTGAAATTGCCATCTTACCACAGTCAAGTCTTGCAACAGAGTTCTCACAAGCCTTAACATGACCTGTTGAAGTAAAATTAAACCACATTATAATTAACCTCTATTTGTGTTACTTTTACTGAGATGCAGAAATGGAACTGACGTTTTGGTTCGCAGTAGTGATTGGTCATCACGTATGTGTTAGAGCCTTTGCATTGAGACGGCGGGAGATCTTTTAAAGCAACATCGCACACTTTCCTTCCATTACACCTGCACAGACAAGATCAGGCGTAAAACACAATCAATGGTGTACATACTTTAATCTCATTTACATCAATCAAGTATTTGGCGCTACTCATTTTCTACAATGACTGCAAAATGTTTACTTCTTCATTCAATAATTAACAGATGACACACAAACTCAACTCTGGATCAAGTGAATTCAAACAGATGTCAGTAGACTGACATCTGTTGAGGTTTTACCAGCTCTGAATGGGTATATTTATTGATGCATCCCTGCATGACGTCGGAGGGCAGGTCTGACTGTTTGTACGTCCAAACGCAGCTCTCGTAATGACGATCACTGTATCCCCATCTACACATCATAAGACAGAAAGGCCAGCAGTTACCGTACTAATGTTACTCTACATTTAGAATCATTGGAGTGGATGGTACAGATAAAATCATTCAAACTTTTTTATCAACCTGCTGCTGCCATTTTATAATTTCTGTCTTACCACAGCTCAGGTGGAGGCGTGTAGATTTGGGCTCGCATGCAGCTCTGTGGAAAGCCTGTTCCAAATATCCTACAAGGAAAATTTGGTTTTAACAATAATCATACAGAAAACATTCAGGATTCCAGCTGAAGGTAGAAAAACCCTCTATGTGCAAACAGAATCAGTTTCCATCCACTCACACACAGTTTACCTGGTTGGAAAAGCACACACACCAGGCCTGAAAAAGAAACACCCTTTGGTCATTAATACATAAAGACAGTCATTAAAACATTAATATACAAAGATAATAGTAAATGAAAAGTAAACATCAAGCTTTTGATTTGAACCTTGGTCTTTAATCATTAAGTTCTAATGAAACAGAGACAAAAATAAAATGTAGTTATTCCTGAAGACAGGAAGTCTTGTTCTGTTTCCATGGTGACTCACACAGAGTGGTGATGAGACAGATCATGGTGTTGGGAGATGTGCTGGTGGGTCAACAGACGGATCAGACACAGCTGACATTCAGACAGTTGGTAGAGAACACAACCAGAACACAGAATTAAGATGCGTTCCTGCAGGACGACCGCACCGCTGGGAAGTAAACTCCTCTCTGGACTATATTAACATTTATTCTTTAACATCTATTTACAATTAATATTATCAGTAATTCTTCACACCATCATAACTGACAGACAGGACATAGAATTCTTACTTTCAGATAATGATGATGATGATGATGGTGTTGATGTTGAAAGACGCGTCAACTTCTGATGAGATGGAATTCCGGACGATGACATTTTATCAGCCCTGATTCATGAATATGAATATTTTACCTGCTTGACTTCAAACAGATTTTGGAGATCAACATAATTAACAGTATTTTCATATTCAAGCCCTGAGGGGTGATGACACAAGATCTTGTGTTCGATCTTGTTCATCCTGGGAAAAGTGGTGCACAAACAGTTCAGGTTGCTTCACTTTTCAACCATTAAAACCATTCCATCCATCCATTTAGCTTTTTGTAGAGGAGGCAACCTTAATCATATTGTCTGCAGCTACTTTTCTGCCTTGTAGGTCACGGGTCTGCTGGAGCCTATGACAGCCTCTCCCAATGTTGGGTACACCCTACTAGACCCCAGCTCATTGTGGGGCAAAAAACCTTCCTGATATTCCCAAATGTCTACATTTGCAAGAAAAAACAGATTTAATTTATGCTCTGCAGGGACAGAACCATCATCCATTTACAATTGAATTAAAAAACAAATCAATTATTGTAGGCAAAATTAATCATCACATGAATCACCTTTTCAAGAAGGTGAACCAGATGGTGTGCTCCAACTACAGGGGGTAACAGTCCTCAGCATCCCTGGGAAAGTCTATCCCAGGGTACTGGAGATGAGGACTAAAGTAGAGCTGCTGTTCGTCCATATCTATCTGTTATGTATGTGTTTCAGATGCCTCCTGGACGCCTCCCTGGGGAGATGTTCCCAGATGTCCTACTGGGAGGAGGCCTCGGGGAAGACCTAGAACAAACTGGAGAGACTTTGTCTCTTGGCTGGCCTGGGAACACCTCGGGACCCCCCCAGGAAGAGCTGGATGAGGTGTCTGGGGAGAGTATAGGTAAGTACAGGCATCCCTGCCGATGGATGGATGGATGGATGGATGGATCCACACTAAAATATTCTACAGTTGCATTCTGAAAACAAAAAAGTAAAAAATCTGATTCTGTTCAAAAACATCCTGTATTTACATTCAGGCATCAATACTAACAATGTATTATTGAACAAGTTTGTTTGAGTCAGCTGAGACATTTCCCCATAAGACAAATGTTTTACTTACATTTTCCTAATAATAAAAAAGTGACGAGTCTGACTCTGTCGTTCTTTACTGAATATATCTTCAACGTGGTCCAATGAACATTTGTTTAACCTCCACTTCAAATATTTATTTCTGTTCAGACAAATGTGAATCATGTTTTCTGCTGTTACAGCAGTCTGATGTCTCCTGCCAAAGAAACTCTCATGATTATTTAAGATAATTGTGTTTACTTTCAAACAACCTTGTTGAACAGCGTGATGCTGACAGAAGATCGTCTCATGAGGTCGATACATCTACAACCAACGACCTGAGGTGACCTCTCTGCTCATCCAAGTAAAACCCCATGGACCACCTCTAGGACCTCCTGTGTCCTCATCAAGCTGTGAACTTGTGGATGTGACCATGAGGTGATTGTTGCAGCTCTGTCAGTTGAACATGTTTTGTTATGCCTTCTGGCAGCGACTCAGTGCAGAAAAAACTTCTCTGGGAAAATTCTACCGTCCTGTGGCCTAAGGGATGAGGCTTTTTCTGAACCTAACGGTGGGGGCCTGGACAGCAACAGGCAGAGGTTTCTGTGGTGACGAGGCTTTTTCTTTTTTTCTTTTTTTGCATGTGACCATCAGCAGTCTTCTCTGGGAACTAAATTGTCAGTTTATTAGAATTTCCTATTTTGAGCCAGAGAGTAAGTGCTGCACCTCTGTGAGTTAAGGGGGCTAAGAAAAGGAGACAGGGAGAGAAAACACAAACAAGGTAGTGGATAGACAGGCAGTGCTGTTGGAGTGAAAACGGTTTAGGCTATTTTATTATATTTTTGAACTGATACCTTAATACCAATGTTATAAAACACCAGATTAGTGGAGGTCCTGACAGTATAGAATAGGCCACCAGACGAAAACAGTGTAGGAGGGAGATAGAGGGCATAAGATTGTGATGACTGAAGAGAGACTCATCACGTTCTGACGGGACCCAGTGGTTCTCAATAATTGGACTCGACAGGAGCTGGTAAGCCCTGAACCAACATGCATGTGTGATGGAAACCAAGGCTCAGATAAACTACTAGAACCCAACAGGGCCACGCTAGCTGAGTACCCCCAACCCTGTCAGCCAGGAGTATCCAGAAGCCATAACCCGAAGAGCCACCGGGGCCACCGAGAACCACGTAGATCCGGAGACCCAGGGGAGGCAGCAGCCGCCACAGCCAGGGCGCCTGGAACAGGCCCTAGGGGCACAGGGTAAGGATACTCCGTGTCAGGCCGTCATTGTTTTGAACCTTGAGTAAGTTGAAGTTGATGACTCTTTTTACTGTCATTTCAGCAGTTGTGAGGGGGTCAACGTTGCTCCCACCTTCTCTTCCTTTGCTGATACTCAGAAGGAGGTCGTTGTATCCAGCAGCATGTCACGAACACAACTGTTACTGAGGTGTTACTGACTTGCTCTATGCATCAGTTCAATATCCACAGATATGTGAAGTTCATTGGCTCAAAGGCACCACCTCCTGGTGGCAGGAAGTCACGACAGTGACAGGTCTGAGCGTTGTGCTGTGTGAACGTCCTTTAGCGAGTTGTGTAGTGTAATACATAGATTTTAATATTGATAGAGACATTGAAGACAACAGAGGTGGTTCTAATCGAAACCACCTCCAGTTCAATACAGGGAAAACTAGGGAACTGGTGGTGGATTTCCGCAGGCCAGCACTCTGTCCGGTGACGCCAGTGAACATCCAGACAATGGACATTGAGGCAAAGTTCATTTTAGCTCACGAAAGTAGTGCATCCCTGGGATGCGCTTCAACAAATATTTGTGCATCCACTTTGTCTCATGCCTCATCCACGGAAAAAATCGCATTCATTGCAGTACAAATGTAGGGATTTTTGCTGGTTTTTGCTCGGCTTCTTCTGCATCTTCTTCCATACTGTCCACAGTAATATCTGTCTCTTTCTTTTCATTAACTTTTGTTTTTCATTCATGAAAGCATGAATTGGGTGGAGAAAAGTGTCAGGTGTGATATGTGATAGAAGAGTTTCAGCTAAAATGAAAGGAAAGGTGTACAAAACTGTGGTGAGACTGGAGGTAGCAGAGATGAAGATGCTGAGGTTCCCTTTGGGAGTGGCCAGGAAGGATAGGATCAGGATGAGTACATCAGAGGGACAGCACATGTTAGAGGTTTTGGAGATAAAGTCAGAGAGGCCAGACTGAGATGGTTTGGACATGTCAAGAGGAGAGATAGTGAATATATTGGTAGAAGGATGCTGAGTTTTGAACTGCCAGGCAGGAGGCCTAGAGGAAGACCAAAAAGGAGGTTTATGGATGGAGTGAAAGAGGACATGAAGGCAGTTAGTGTGAGAGAAGAGGATGCAGAAAACAGGGTTAGATGGAGGCAACTGATTGGCTGTGGCGACCCCTGAAGGGAAAAACCGAAAGGAAAAGAAGACAGTGTCTTGAGTATTATTCATATTTAATGTTTATGACAGGCAGAGTGGATCTTTTCAGTTGGATTTTTGAGTATTCCTCTTTGTGGAGGTGATGTTTATTTGTTACTTTGCCCCTCGTGGTGGATCCTCTGCTGATACTTTGTGAACTAGTGTGATTTTGAACCTGAATGGTGATTATTTTGTTGAACTTTGTAGTTAATAGACCTGTGGTCAGCTTTTTATTTCTGCATCCAGTTCCTGGCATTCTGTGAAGTTTTCTCATGACAATCGCAGTGCAATCGGAGTACTTCTGCATGTGGGAGGTGTCTGAGTTGTTGCACCGTTCTTCGGCCTCTGCTCCGCTTCTGGGTCCACTCCTTGTGCTTGATGGGTACTCCGCAACACCCACATTCCCAAATGTCTACTTTTACTACATTTACGAGAAAGACCAGATTTAATGTGCAGGAGTTCTGCAGGGAGAGAACCATCAGCCACTGACAAATGAATTTCTAAACCAATCAATTATTGAATGGCAAAATTAATCACATTAATCCAAAATAAAATATCCACCAGCTGCATTCTGAATACAAAATAGTTGAAAATCAGATTCAGCTCAGTTAAACACATCATGTATTTACATTCATGCATCAATAATAAGAATGTTATTGGACCTGTTTGTAAAAGTCAGCTGAGACATTTTCCTCATGAGACTAAAGTTTTACGTACTTTTCGCTTGTGATAAAAAAAGTGACGAGTGCAACCCTGTTGCTCTTTAATCAACATACCTTCACCGTGGTCCAATGAACACGTTTAACCCCCACTTCAAACATTTATTTCTGTTCAGAAAAATCTGAATTATGTTTTCTCCTGTTACAGCAGTCTGATGTCTCCCGTCAAAGAAACTCTCAGGACTGTTTAAGATAATTGTGTTTACTTTCATCGTGTTCACTTTCAAACAACCTTGTTGAACAGCGTGATGCTGACAGAGGATCGTCTCTTGTGACTGACACATCTGCAGTCAACGACCAGATGTGACCTCTCTGGTCCTCCAAGTATAATCCCATGGACCACTTCTGAGACCCCCAGCGTCCTCTTCAGGCTGTGAACTTCTGAATGTGACCATGAGGCGATCAGTGCAGCTCTGTCAGTTGGACGGTTTCGTTGCGCCTTCCGGCAACAACTGTTGGTTCCACCACTGAGCTGGAATCAAACGCAGAAAAAACGTCTCTGGGAAAATTCTGCCGTCTTGTGGCCTAAGCGATGAGGCTTTTTTTTAACCTGATGGTGGGGGCCTGGATGTAGCATCACCATCTGCAAGACAGCAGCAGGCAGAGTAACTTGTTGCAAGGGTGACGGGGGTGTTTAGGGATTCAAGGTAGCCTTCCTCCTGCCACACTGGATGGGGAGCTCCTTCATGGAGGGCAGCCTTGTCCTGGTGATGTGCTGACCACTCTTCACCGCCCTCTGTAAAGCAGCAGCTGAATTGGGTGGTGATCCAACCGCTCAGGATGCTCCCTGTGGTGCACCTGTAGAAGCTGCAGATTATTCTGGACTCCATATGGAGGCTCTGCAGACGGCAGAGGAAGAAGAACCGTTGTCTGGCTGATTGTGAATGGAGTCTGTGGAGACTCTGAGTTAGGTCCTTATTTATTTATATATACTGTATGTTACCTTATCTTGTTTTTACATTATATTATCCTATCGTATTTTATCCTATCATTCACTTTGAGTCTAAATGTATGCCAGAAAATGCCCGTGTAAAGGTTCTACAACATTAACCCTGTCATGACTGATCAGTGTATCGATAACATTCACTCCGCTTCAGGACCACATGAAGTCTTCGTTGAGGACAGAAACTTCATTTGTCCACCAGGTGGAGGCAACAGAACGTGGACTGAGCAGACATCCGTTTTGGACAAATTCCAAATGGATTTGATTTCTAACTCCACTACACCTACAGGGTTCTTCACCAGGTTCTCTACCTACCTGTGTCTCTGTATGCACATCATGGTCTCTTAATGGATCCATTTGGACCGCTGGAATTGGATGGATAGTGTCTGCCCCTTGAGCTCGAACCTGATTAGGGACAGAACAGGGCCTCGCCACTCCTGTTTCTATATTTGGAGTTAAAGTCAAATTCTTTTTTCTTTCACCTGTGAATTATAGTTGATTTCATGACTTGATTATTTTTTCATTGATATATATTTGTATACCAGAAGTTTAAGTAAAATTGTGAAACATTTTCCACTTTGTCAATCAGAAGTGTTTTTCTACATCACTTTACGTTCTTAATGGGGTGATTTCATCTTCAAGAACAAATTGAGTGATCAAACATGAGTTAAAGTCTGTGATAACCTCTTCGGTGTGTCGGCATGTTTAAATTTAAATTCCAAAGATTTCAAACCAAATAATACCACACTCTTTTTCTTCTTTTTTCTTCTTCTACAGTTCAATCAGATAGATAGATAGATATACTTTATTTATCCCCAACCGGGAAATTCAGACGTCACAGTAGCAGAGCAGAATTATTATAGAAAATATACAGAAAATATGCATTGAGGAAAAATAAGACAGGGAAAGATAATATTAACAGAAAAAAATATTAACAATATTAACACTAATATTAATAGTAATAATAACAATACTAACAACAGTACCCAAGCATGGCCGGCCTTTAGTTATAAATAAATTCTTCAATTATTATGATTCTTGTCATAATAGTAGAGGTGAATCAAACTTTATTATGTTCAGTCATCCCCAAAATTTGACCTCACTGACCTCTCAGAGCTTCCCTACATAACCGCTCTGTGCTGAACAGCGTCAGGAACCATTGAACTACACAGATGGGATGCAATAGGTTTATTGAAAGTTCAAGTACAGATGTATTTCAATTCAAATCCATGAATGGTAATACAGATGAAATATAAAGACGCTAACAGCTAATACAGGAAAGGAAAGTAACGAAGAGGAAATGAAGAAGCTGAATGTGAAAGATGAACATCTTCCTCTTTGAATTTCAGCTTCATTACAGCCCACACTTGTCTGCATTCCGTTTTTATGCCGTGAGGACATGGATCTGAAAAGTAATTTGAAAAAAACATGAATTTAAGGTGAATTCAAACAATGGATGGCACCAAATGTTCTGTTTGCTCTTTGTTAAACAGCCGCACGCTGAACCAATATATTCATTTTCTCTGACCACTTCTTCCGCTTGCGCGGGTTGCGGGGAGCTGGAGCCTATCCCAGTGACTAAGGGCGTGAGGCGGGGCAAATTCAACTGTTCATTAATCAAGAACAAGTTAAAATAAAAGGTTTGGTTTAATTCTTCAATACATTTGTCATTTTTTTGTTTGTTATATGAAGATGACAATATTGAGAGACTTTGTGATCAAAGATTAGACTCAGGAGAGGGAAAACCTTCACCTTAAGTTGGTCTTCGGTAGCAGTTGTAGTGGACATACAGGTACTTGAAAGTCCCTGGACAGGGTTCTCCCAGATTTGCTGGGTTCACTTCAATCTGACAGCTGGTTTTTCCCTCACAACCAGAGCTGCAGAGACATGCAGGTTCCACATGAACAAACAACAACACGTATTGATATGATTAAAAAGCATGAGAGCAGAACTTACATGTGAGGATTACCGTAAACTGACTGTTCACAGTTGGTGTTGCTGATCTCTTCGGGACGTCGTCCAGCGACACACGTGGTGGTGTCTTTGCGACCATAAACTCTTTTACCTAAGTTTATAGTTGTTCCCGATTCTGAGAAAAAAACATCAGAAATGTAGAGAAGGCAGGAAAGTAGTTCATATTTGTCTGACTAGAACAAAATCAGAATGAGAATCACAAATTGTCATCTCACCACACGACAGGTTAATTGTCTCCCCCTCACATCCTGTTACGGTTTCTGTTAAATGAAGAACAATGTAAAGGTTTTGGACTGTGGAGATAAATATGGATAGATCGACAGAACTGACTGTTCAACAGACTGTCTTTAATAGAACCAAACAGAGCTGGCTTTTGTTTTGAGCTCCTTACTGTGACAAATGTAAGCTGCCTCCAGGTAGTTGGAAGGACCGCTACAAGAACCTCCAAACTCTGAGCTTTGCACAGGAACTTCACAAGTTTGCATCAGGTTGCATCTGTGGATGTAGAGTGATCCCAGTTTACAAATATAGATAATGAGTTTAAACACATTAAGTTCAGTCAACAAAGTAATAAGAAAAAGACCCTGCATTCATACCTCCTTTGCATGTAAAACGTAGCAACGTCTATACAGGATGTCCCGGCATTTGGATCTGCACTGGGACACGCGTCCTTATCGATTCTTCCATACTGGGCTCGGAATATGTATATGGCACCATTTTGACCTGACAAAAAAGAAGGATATAAGGTTTCGACTAAAGAGAACAGAGAAGTCAGAATGGATCCTTTTTGGCCATGTTGTCACAGTCTGCATGCTGACTTGACATTCATCCCATTGGTTTTGTCTGACTTCCAACAATCACATAGAAACGGGTGGAAACAACACCTCATCGGTGGACATAAAGTTTCGTTCAGTCATAGGTATGATTAAATTCTGGTCTGTAGAAGCCAGCCGTCGCAGCGCAGCTAGCAGAGTGATGTTATTCAATCTGGTAGTAGTCCAGTAAATGTCCTGATCAAATCTGCATGTCTAATATAACTACAATGATTTAATAGCATTTTGAAGTGAAATTGCCATCTTACCACAGTCAAGTCTTGCAACAGAGTTCTCACAAGCCTTAACATGACCTGTTGAAGTAAAATTAAACCACATTATAATTAACCTCTATTTGTGTTACTTTTACTGAGATGCAGAAATGGAACTGACGTTTTGGTTCGCAGTGGTGATAGGTCATCACGTATGCGTAAGAGCCTTTGCATTGAGACGGCGGGAGATCTTTCAAAGCAACATCGCACACTTTCCTTCCATTACACCTGCACAGACAAGATCAAGCGTAAAACACAATCAATGGTGTACATACTTTAATCTCATTTACATCAATCAATCAAGTATTTGGCGCTACTCATTTTCTACAATGACTGCAAAATGTTTACTTCTTCATTCAATAATTAACAGATGACACACAAACTCAACTCTGGATCAAGTGAATTCAAACAGATGTCAGTAGATTCAGCACAATGTCATCTACTGAGGTTTTACCAGCTCTGAATGGGTATATTTATTGATGTATCCCTGCATGACGTCGGAGGGCAGGTCTGACTGTTTGTACGTCCAAACTCAGCTCTCGTAATGACGATCACTGTATCCCCGTCTACACATCATAAGACAGAAAGGCCAGCAGTTACCGTACTAATGTTACTCTACATTTAGAATCATTGAAGTGGATGGTACAGATAAAATCATTCAAACTTTTTTATCAACCTGCTGCTGCCATTTTATAATTTCTGTCTTACCACAGCTCAGGTGGAGGTGTGTAGATTTGGGCTCGCATGCAGCTCTGTGGAAAGTCTGTTCCAAATATCCTACAGGGAAAATGTGGTTTTAACAATAATCATACAGAAAACATTCAGGATTCCAGCTGAAGGTAGAAAAACCCTCTATGTGCAAACAGAATCAGTTTCCATCCACTCACACACAGTTTACCTGGTTGGAAAAGCACACACACCAGGCCTGAAAAAGAAACACCCTTCGGTCATTAATACATAAAGACAGTCATTAAAACATTAATATACAAAGATTACAGTCATTGAAAAGTAAACATCAAGCTTTTGATTTTAACTTTGCTGTTTAATCATTAAGTTCTAATGAAACAGAGACAGAAATAAAATGTAGATATTCATGAAGACAGGAAGTCTTGTTCTGTTTCCATGGTGACTCACACAGAGTGGTGATGAGACAGATCATGGTGTTGGGAGATGTGCTGGTGGGTCAACAGACGGATCAGACACAGCTGACATTCAGACAGTTGGTAGAGAACACAACCAGAACACAGAATTAAATTGCATTCTTGTGTTACAGGTCCAGATATTGGATCCCGTAGACAGATAAAAGATTCTGTAAATTGAAGAATTCATGAGGACAGGCAACCTTGCATACCGTCAGCTCAGCTTCTCTCATCAGAATGTTTATTTACCACGAACATAAATATCTTTTCTTTTCTTCCAAAATATCCACAAATAACAAAAATAAAACAATATACTTGCACATTCAAGTCTTTTTCACATTTTTAACTTCAACATACATTTCCCATTCATTCCATGAAGTTTATACTGAAACCACAGCAATACTGTACATCCTCTTTCAGTCCATAAACTGCTCCTTCAGCGTACTTTACCACTATCAAAAATATCAATTCAGCATTCAATTACAATATAAAAATACTGGGCACTTATATTTCCCCTTGACTTACTGTGCAAAAACAAAAAGTGACATTAACTGAAATTAGTCAAATTTAAGCTGACAAAACTGACAAAACAACCTAAAATGTTCACATGTGCATTAAACTGCAAACACTAAGAACATACACATACATACGTCTGGAAAAAGTTATTGCACAAAACACAAAAGCATTTAACTAAAGCCGGAAATGCACTGGAGCCTTGAACTAGCTTGCTAATTGAACATAAAACTCGTCTCAACCTGCGACTACGATGTTATAGAGGACGCCATTTTAGGTGAGGCAACACTACAAAAGCGGTAGTTTCTACACTTTCCGATAACGCACGTAAATGCGGCATTTATTCTCGCAACATTACTGTAAAATATCAATTAAATATTAAACAACATGTATGTACATTCATACTTGTTTACAAAAACTTACAAATCTGTAAATTGAAGAAATAATGAGGACAGGCAACCTTGTATACCGTCAGCTCAGCTTCTCTCATCAGAATGAGGAAGTAGCGAAAGTCCGTTAATAACACGGTACACAACGGGAAACCAACGAACGTCCTGCCCCCTGCTGGCAGCACTGAGGTGCTGTAGAAGCCCATTAAACAAACAAAATTATACTTACACTGTACTTTTTTTCCAGACAGACAATAAATGATTCAAATATAATTACAAAAATTACCAAAACAAAAGCATTCATCACATAACATCAAATGTGACCATACATTTTGTGTGTGTCACACTTGCAGGATAGATAGATAGATGACCGCACCACTGGGATGGAAACGCCTCTCTGGACTATATTAACATTTATTCTTTAACATCTATTTACAATTAATATTATCAGTAATTCTTCACACCATCATAAAACTGACAGAAAGGACATAGAATTCTTACTTTATTTATTTATTCAGTTCATTTCTTCTTTCCAGACATGTTATTACAACAGACTTCACTTTCATCAGTGTTGGAACATCAGCAACAACATCCGAAAAGAAAAAAAAGGGTTGACGGGTAGAAGCCATTGGCTTGTAAGGTTCCCGTCCCCTCGATCAACAACATCTCTCTCATTGCAGCACATTGTCAACCAATTCATACATTACATGTCACAAATCAATTTCAATTTTTTATAAATTTTTTTTATTCTGGTACATTGAGTCCAAATTTTGTTCATGTTCATTTTGTTCAGTCATAACATCTTGCATGTGCTCAGTTACTGCACAAAGGTTACAGTGACATTTGTTTCACAGGATTGACAACATGAAGTTTAATTCGCCACAACAGTGCAGTCCTTTAAACCATAATTCACGTCAGAAATATAACCTTGAAAAATCATGTTTTTAAAAGCTTTTTTCAAGGCAGTTAGAGTTCCCATACTCCTAATTTCGTTATCCAGTTTATTCCAATGTTTGACAGCAGTGAATGATAATGAAAATGTTTTTAATGTTGTTCTTGCTTTTTTTTCTGTACAAATGCTGTGTTTTCTCTTAGTTTGTCATTAGATTCATTAATCTGTATTTGTGATTGTATATTTTGAGGTAAATTGTTATTGGCTGCTTTATACATAAGTTGTACAGTTTTATAGCCTATGATGTCCTGTATTTTCAGTAGTTTAGATTTAATAAATAAGTGGTTTGTGTGAGCTCTATAATGTTCATTGTGAATAATCCTTAAGGCTCTTTTCTGGATGAGAAATAAAGGTTTCTTGGGGACCGGGATGATGATGGAGCGCTTGAAGCAGGAGGGTACCTCACACAGCTGGAGGGATCTGTTGAAGATCTGTGTGAAGACTGGAGCCAGCTGATCCGCCCAGACCTTGAGGCAGGAGGGAGAGACACCATCAGGGCCTGGCGCCTTTCTGATCTTTTGTCTGTGGAACTGCTGACTCACTTCCTGGACGGTCACACTGAGGGGGGTTGGGGGTGGGGCGGGATGGGGGTGTGGAGGGGAGGGGGATTGGGGGTGGGGTGCCGACTGTCTCTGTTGAGGGGAGCGGAGGTGCGAATGGTGGTGTGATCTGGGCTGCAGGTAGTGGAATGGGGGTGGTGGGTGTGAAGTCCTTTTCGAATCTACAATAGAATCTGTTGAGGTCGTCAGCCAGGTTCTTGTTGGCCTCAGCAGGGGGGAACGGGCGTCTGTGGCCGGTGATGTCCTGCATACCTCTCCACACCGACGAGGGGTTGTTGGCTGAAAAGTTTTCTCTCAGCTTGTCAGAGTAACTCCTCCTTGTTACTCTGATCTCCTTTGTCAGTGTGTTCCTGGTCTGCCGGTACAGAGCCCTGTCCCCAGATCTGTAGGCCTCCTCCTTAGCCAAGCGCAGTTGTCTCAGCTTGGCTGTGAACCATGGCTTGTTGTTGCTGTATGTGCGGAAGGTCTTGGTTGGCACACACAGGTCCTCACGGAAGCTAATGTAGGCTGTCACAGTGTCCGTGTAATCATCCAGGTTGTCCGTAGCAGCTTCAAAAACACTCCAATCGGTTCAGTCAAAACATTCCTGCAGTTCCTGCTTTGCCTCGTTGGTCCATTTCTTCACCGTTTACACCACATGCCGAGATGTTCTCAGTCTCTGCCTGTAGGCTGGGATGAGATGGACGAGGCAGTGATCAGAGTGTCCCAAAGCTGCGCGGGGGACCGAGCGATAAGCGTCCTTAGTTATAGCGTGTAGCAGCGATCCAGCGTGTTATTGTCCGTCGTCGGACAGGTCACATGCTGCCTGTATTTAGGGAGCTCGTTGTTTAGTTTTGCTCTGTTGAAGTCCCCCAGGATGATTAAAAATGAGTCCGGGTGTTTTCCTTCAATGTCCGTGATTTGTTCCGCTAATGTATGGAGTGCGGCATCCACATTAGCTTGCGGTAGAATGTAAACACCGACGAACACGAAAGAGGAGAACTCCCGCGGAGAATAAAAGGGCTTGCAGTTGATGAAGAATGTCTCAATGTTCGGTCCACAGAATCTGCTGAGCACTGTGACATCCTTACACCAACCTTCGTTGATGTAGAAACATATTCCACCGCCCTTGGTTTTCCCCTTGACGCAGTCCACTCTGTGAAGTTGGAAGTCCGGCAGATGCAGAGCGCCGTCGGGGATCGATTCACTGAGCCAAGTTTCAGCGATGTTAGTGGTTTTGGAGATAAAGTCAGAGAGGCCAGACTGAGATGGTATGGACATGTCCAGAGGAGAGATAGTGAATATATTGGTAGAAGGATGCTGAGTTTTGAACTGCCAGGCAGGAGGCCTAGAGGAAGACCAAAGAGGAGGTTTATGGATGTAGTGAAAGAGGACATGAAGGTAGTTGGTGTGAGTTACTCCACAAAGGTTACAGTGACATTTGTTTCACAGGATTGACAACATGAAGTTTAATTCACCACAACAGTGCAGTCCTTTAAACCATCATTCACGTCAGAAATATAACCTTGAAAAATCATGTTTTTAAAAGCTTTCTTAAAGGCAGTTAGAGTTCCCATACTCCTAATTTCATTATCCAGTTTATTCCAATGTTTGACACCAGTGAACGATAATGAAAATGTTTCTAATGTTGTTCTTGCTTTTTTTTCTGTACAAATGCTGTGTTTTCTCTTAGTTGGTCATTGGATTCATTAATCTGTATTTGTGATTGTATATTTTGAGGTAAATTGTAATTGGCTGCTTTATACATAAGTTGTACAGTTTTATAGCCTATGATGTCCTGTATTTTCAGTAGTTTAGATTTAATAAATAAGTGGTTTGTGTGAGCTCTATTATGTTCATTGTGAATATTATATGGAGTGCTTTCTGATTTAATAGTTTTTGAGTTTTCCAGAGTATGGATACACTTCTGGCTAACTTTATTTGCAGTTGTCTTAAATGAGGTTTCCAATTTAGCATCTCATAAATAATCACTCCTAGCATTTTAAATTCATTAACCCGTTCAATATTTTCTTCATTCACCTTAATATTAATTTTGTTTTTGCAGCTTTTCTTCCCAAATAACATATATTTAGTTTTTGTTAGGTTCAAGGATAATTTGTTTATATCAAACCATAATTGCATCTTGGCTAATTCCTCGTTTACTGTTTGAGTTAGTTTATTGATATCATTTCCTTTGCAAAGGATGATTGTATCATCCACAAAAAGTATCATTTTGAGTACCTTTGAAACCTTACATAAATCATTAATGTAAAGTATAAATAATTTTGGACCCAACACTGACCCCTCAAGGGCGCCTTGATGCATCACTGTCATTCAGACGGCAGCAGGCAGAGTGACTTATTGCTCGGGTGATGAGGATTTTTCAAGATTCCAGTGGCCTTCCTCCTGCCCCACTGGATGGGGAGCTCATTCATGAAGGGCAGCCTCGTCTCTGTGATGTGCTGACCACCTTTCACCGCCCTCTGTAGAGCAGTTGCTGTACATGGTGGTGATACAGCCGGGCGGGATGCTCTCCATGGTGCACCTGTAGAAGCCACAGATTTATCCTGGACTCCATATTGAGGCTCTGTAGCCAGGGGAGGAAGAACCACCGTTGTCTGGCTAATTGTGTAGTAGGAGTCTGTGGAGACTCCATGTCAGGCCGTCATTGTTTTGGACCTTGAGGAAGTTGAAGTTGATGACTCTCTTTACTGTCATTTCAGCAGTTGTGAGGGGGTCACGTTTCTCCCACCTTCTCTTCCTTTACTGATGCTCAGAAGGAGGTCGTTGTCCTGCGTCTGACCTCACCTCTGTTGGCCAACTCATCAACTCTGGTGATCAGGTCGATGATTGTCTGGTCGTCAGCCACATGGTTGATGGTGGTGAGCCTTTGTGTGGCCACAGTCAAGTGTAAACAGGAAGTACAGGAGGACATAGAACTCTTTCACTGTCATTTCTTCTCCAGGTGTATTTATCTGGACCTGGACCCCTGCCTCAGCCAAACCCTAACAGTTCAATTTGTTTGTAATGTTTAAAAAGAAAACTGACTTCTTGGAGTAAATTTTCAGACCAAAATGAGTTTAATTGCGATTCATTTATTTAAAAAAAATGGAGTCCTCAAACTTTTACAGCATGGATACACCTGGCAGATGCCGACCTCATCCTTCTGCTCAAATAAGCGAGCTAACAAGGCCCCCCGAAAATACAGGGCTGATGTTTGACACTACAGGATTGACTAGACTGGCTTTAACTCCACAAACCAGGATGTGTAATCGTGATAGACCATCTTTTTCACATTACATCACAGCGGAAAGAGAGATTGATGAAGTGTTGCAGGCAGCCATCATGCCTCACCTGTGGGGACAGGGCTCTGATTTGGGGTTGGCTTACTTGGCCCGGTCAGAGATGACCTGAATAAACTAAAGGACCTGGTTTTTCCACCACTGAAGGTTTTTCTTACCTCACTCCAAGGGAAAAAAAGGGGAAAAAAGTGTAAGATAAATATGAAAAAACTACGGAAGCGTAGAGCTGCCAGACCAAGAAAAAAAAAAACCGGGACGTCGTACCACGTTTTTCGTGATAGTATCACGTTATTTCGTGATACGTATCACGTTATTTTGTGATAGTATCACGTTATTGCGTGATACGTATCACGTTATTGCGTGATACGTATCACGTTATTGCGTGATACGTATCACGCAATAACGTGATACGTATCACGAAATTCGTGATACGTCCCGGTTTTTATTTTCTTGGTCTGGCAGCTCTACGCTGCCGTATCCAGCAGCATGTCACTAACAGAACTGTTACTGAAGAGTTACTGACTTGCTCTATGCATCAGTTCAGTATCCACAGATATGTGACGTTCATTGGCTCCAAGGCGCCACCTCCTGGTGGCAGGAAGTCATGACAGTGACAGGCCTGAGCGTTGAGCTGTGTGAACGTCATTCAGCGAGTCATTCAGAGTCTAGTACATGGCGTTGAATATTGATATAAATATTGAAGACAATAAACGAGGTTCTAAGCAAAACTGCCTCCAGATCAATAGGGGGAAAACTAAGGAACTGGTGGTGGATTTCCACAGGCGAGCACTCTGGACATTGAGGCAGAATTCATTTTAGCTCAAGAAAGCAGTGCATCCCTGGAATATGCTTCAGCAAAAATTTGTGCATCCATTTTGTCATGGGTGCTGACATTTAGCCATGCCCCATTCATGGAAAAAAATCACATCCATTGCGTTACAAAAGTTTGGTATTTGCTGGTTTTCGCTCGGCTTCTTCTGCATCTTTTTCCGTACTATCCACAATAATATCTGTCTTTTTCTTTTCATTAACTTGTTTTTCATTTAGGAAATCACTCATTGTCACTAGGGTTTTCTCCAGCTTTTTTATCTTTTTTGGAGACATGGTGATAATGTAAGACTAACTTGTCACTCTCTCACTTCAGCTTGTAAAATGAGCAGACGTCATGTTGCCGTTTGGTCAATTTTATTCATTTATTGTCACAACCGCTTCACCTGTCTATCCCAGTTGGCTTAGGGCGTGAGGCAGCGGAAACTCTGGGTCGCCGGTGCACCACGGAGCCACATAGAGACGCAGACAAACACGAACACACACATTCAAACCTACGGTCAATTTGGGACTGGCCAATTAACCTGAAGCTCATGTTTTGGAGGTGCGAGGAAGCCGGAGGACCCGGAGAGAACCCACGCAGACAAGGGGAGAACATGCAAACGCCACAGAGCGGGACACAAAACCCAGCACTGCCTTGCTGGATGGCAACAGAGCTACCCACTGAGGCTGAATCAAGTAGATGAGTCTCGTGGCGAGAAACTCATGCAAGATCAAAACACAATGCCAATTTCCGGAATTGAAATGTAAATGGAGAAATGGATAAATTGTGAATATTTTTTTTGAATGGAAGTACATTTTTTCCCAATATTATATTGCGGATAAAGGTAGCCTCGATTTTATTTTATTGTATCTAAGCTTGCGTCCCAGGGACGTACTTTGTCTGATCATTGTGCGTCACTATCAAAAAAAGTGCATCAAACACGCAAGGACACACGCAAACAAGAACATTGTTGATGTGGTGTCGTTGTATAAGTACCTGGGTGTTCACCTCAATGATAAAATGGACTCGTCCAACAATACAACCACTCTATAAAAGGGTCAGAGCAGACTCTCTGCTCAGGAGACTGAGGTCTATTTGAGTGCAGCGGTCACTCCTGAAGACCTTCTATGACACTGTGGTGGCCTTGGCTATATTTTATGGGGTGGTCTGCTGGGGGAGCAGCATAACTGCGGCCGACAGGAGACGACTGGACAAGCTGATTAGGAAAGCGGGCTATGTCCTAGGATGCCCCCTGGACTCGGTAGAAGTGGTGGGAGAGAGGAGGATGACAGCCAAGCTGTCATCAATGATGAAGTACAGCTCCCACCCCCTTCAGGGCACGCCAAGATCACTGGAGAGCTCCTTCAGCGATAGTGTTCCTTCAAACATTTTGGGTGAAGCAACCTATCGCAGGTCTTTCCTTCTCACAGCCGTCAGACTGTACAATCAGCACTCCTCCTAGCCGGCCACAAACAATCACGCACACAATCCGGTTGACCAGTATAGTTTGTAGCTTTGTAAGCTGTAGTTTGTAGCTGGCAATGTGAATTAGCGATTGTAAATTGTAAATTGGTAATATTTACCGTATTGGCCTGAATATAAGACAACCCTGATTATAAGACGACCCCCTCTTTTTCAAGACTCCAGTTTGAAAAAACACTTTTTGAACACCAAATTAAATTTTTATATAGAAATTTTATATATTTTTTATATAATTACAGTACATCTGAAACAAATGATAACAATATAGAGAGAAAAAGCATGTTATTTTGCCTCATTCAAATCATGCAAAAACTATCCCATCTTAATATCTGAATATTTAAATATGTAAAGTGAAATCACATTTGTAAATGAATGGCTTCTGCTTTTTGAAATGTAAATAAACCAATCTACAGTGATAAAACAACACAATTGCAATAATTGCATTAACCATCAAAGTGAAGTCTAACCAACTAGTCTTGAAACAAATCTTTTCTCCAGATTGTCGCTACGTTTCTCCATTTTCTGTTCTCTTATTTTCTTCTTACCATTTTTTATTTTTCTTCTTCGTAACAGGGGCTCTTTTTGGCCTGGGAGTTCAGTTCAGCATTCGGATTAAAGATATCTGGCGCCATCTAGCGTCGTGAATGGGTATAATCTCTAGACCCCGACTGAAAGACGACCCCCACTTTTTCAGTCTTATTTCAATGCAAACACATATACTCGGGCCAATACGGTATATCACACATTTATATGCATCTCATATGTTAATAGGCATATCATGTCACATGTTAATATGTACAGTAAATTTTTACAGCATTACTGTATGCATGAACCCCCCACCATCCCCTCTGTTGCCGCAATCACGCAAATTTCCCCACTGTGGGACTAATAAAGGTCTATCTTAAATTTTGCTGCTTAAACTGATTGCTTCTCTCTGACAGACAAATGATTACAGACAATGAGAAGAAGGAAACGGGAAACAGAAGGAGCAGAGGGGAGGTGTGGGCACTGCTATGAAGTGGAGGCCCTCTTGGTGTGAGAACGAGTTGTGGAGCGTGCTCAGAACAGCCGCCTCCATCTTCCTATGTCAGTCAGATACATTGCGTTACCGTGGTTTATGTAGCCGCTGAAAAATGACTGCGATACACTGAATCGAGTTCAGGAACATTAAATAATGTTCCTGTTCATGTCCAAGTTCATGAACAGGCCACAGATATTAAAAATTTGCACAAGCGATGGTCCAATAATTGGCAGAGACAAAGGTCTTCCCCCAAGACTAAAAACTTTATTAAGAGGGAAATAAAAACAACACGAACACCAACAGACCTATCAGGTCTCAATTACTTGCATGAACACTGCAGGAAGGCCGGGATGACCGCAATCGGGGAGCCAATTGAGGCCGGAGCACTCACCAAGCTCCGTGCCCGACACACACTCTCACACAGCAACCAAACCAAAAAGACAAGGGATAAAAGTATAACACGTGAAGGCTGTGCGAAACCACTAAACACACAAATTAAGGGGAGTGTGAAGCTGAAGTGAGGGACCCCGGCCACCGATGGCTCCACCGTCACTGGCCCCACAGCACTCATGCAAGGGAAAGAACAATTAAAAACATGTTAAAAGTTAGCGGGACTGCTGCCACAGTCCAATATGTTGTCTTGGGGGAAAATGCAAGCCTAAATACAAGCACTATAAAAGGGCACAATAGCTTAACCAATAAAATCAAACAAAATAAAAACCAAACGATGAAACCAAACTATGGAAACAAAACAGCAGTGGCAGTCCGTCTACAATGAAAGAAGACATGTTAAATAAATACCTCTGCCAGATAAACTAATTTGTACACAAAAGAAGTTGTCCTTTCTACCTCCTGTGGAACAATCCTCTCCAAGAATCCACCTGTGTGGGCATAAGGGAAGCCACTAAACAAAACCTAACGTGACAAAAAAAATCTAAGAACACATACAAAGCATATAAACATAAAAACAGAAGACAACTTATGGCAGCATGTGTAGCAGTCAACTCCTGGCCAGAAAAGAAGCATGATAATAACACCTTATACCAATTCCTGGCTGATTGGTAGGAGGAGCTGACTGCTACCCAACGCTGGTGGCTCAGGAGGGACATTTTCTACCGGTCACATTTAGAAGGGTGTGTGCACACATTGTGTGTGCCAATGAGACAAATGGTGTGTAGGCACCATTGAATACTTGTCAGAATGAGGCACATGGATGTGCATGTGCTTCTGAAACATCAATGCAGACAGGTTTTCGTCAACATGAGCATTCGATTTGTCTAAATGAAAGGATTTGGGGCTAATCTCAGTCAGACTTCAAGATTATATATATCATAACGGTTTATCATCCATTAATTTTTTTGTAGAAGAGACGATCGTATTCATCTCGTGTACAGCCACTTCTTCTGCTTTGTGGGTCACTGGGGTTGCTGGAGCCAATCCCAGCTGGCTACAGACAGGAGGTGGAGTATGCTCCGGATGCATCGACGCAAACCTCACTTTTAACCTGCACTCAATTGACATTGGCTAAAAGGAGTTGGTAGCATTGAAGCATTCCACAACTTCCCATTCCACAACTTCCTTTTTTTTCTTTACATCTGTGAGTATCACCAAATTAAAAAAAAACTTTATTACAGTAGTCCCCAAGGGGCAATTGAAATTCAATTATTTATTATTTCAAAAATAATAAATATTTTGAAATATTAAAGACTAAATAAATAAAAAAATAATATTATCCATTATAATAATTATTATAATTAAAATAATTAGAATAATAACAATCAATTGTTATTTATTATTATAATTAAATATGTGTATATATACATATATATGTACATAGATACATACTGTACATATGTATGTGTGTGTGTGTGTGTGTGTGTGTGTGTGTGTGTGTGTGTGTCTGTGTGTGTGTGTGTGTTTAGAAATTTCCAAATTTAGCATTCATAATTAGTTTACATTTAAAATAATCAGTAAGATCTTAGTGTGAACATCTACAGAGGGTTTACTCATTCCTGGTCAAGCCTTGCATTGAAATCGACTTTGCAGAAGTACACAACCAAATGTCCAATATGCAGCTTGTGTGCATATACATCTTAGGACAGTCTTTTCTTATGTGTTTGTACTTCCATGTGGGCTTCTCCGCCTCTGAATGCGTGGACTCCTATTCTTATCAGTGAGTTGGAGGAGGGCAGGAACTCTCTGCCGTGACTCATCCATGTGCTAGAGACCCGCAGAACCCTCAACGAAATAGACGGATGTTGGGCAGATGGACACTTAGTTGATGCAGGCTGGACGTGGTAGTCACCACAGACGTCATTCAACCTCATGTTTTATTCTATTCAAATAATGTTTGTGCATATTATGTCATTGGGTCACCAGGGTTCACCATGAGGACCCATTAGCTTTTCATTCATGGCAGCCTCTCCCACCCACACTAACATCCTTTGTAATTCATCAGAGTGTGTGTTTTGTTCTCCTTGGTCAAACAAACCGATATTTGCATCTTGTTCAAGATGAATGATGAATGAATGAATGAATGGATGAATGGATGAATGGATGTATGGATGAATGAAAGAAAGCCCAATAAGTTCTTTCAGTTAGTGTTTTACTGAGATCACATTGCAGAAGTTGAATTAAATCTTGTCTGTGCAGCAGTACATGTCAGGAGGGATTGATGCAACGAAACCACAATGTGTGGGGTTAAATACTCAACACAATTAACACCATAATGTAAGGCCTAGTAAGAAAGAATACATTTTCCAATATGAGGGGAAATGTCATGACACTGCAGCAGTATATGTAAAATTAAGATTTTCAGCTGCATCTCAGAGGATAATTAGCAGGAGATTTGACAGGATCAAAGTGACGAAGGAAACCAGACATTATTCTTGTGATATTTTGATTTGATGTGCAACATGTTTGATTTTTTTTTTCTCAATGTGGCCCTAATACTCAGGAGTAGCATTAGGAAACAAGGAATGTTGAGATTATTGATGCTGTGTAAAGTTGTGTGATGAGCATTTGTGGTCTAGAGTTGTTTGAATATGTGACTGAGGAGGGAGAATAGCCTTTTTCTTTTGTTCAACTCTTCTCCTGTTTTCGATTTATAGGAGGGAGGTTAGAGCTATACCGTTTATTTACTATTTTTAATAAGGAAAGTTAGGGAACTGGGTATGTAGTTCAGTGCATGTATGCTGCGCCAGGTTCAATCCCCAGCAGATGCAGCCCTATGGGGGCACAAGCCAGTGTCAACTGTAGGTTGGTCCCAGATAAATGTAAAGGGTTGTGGTAGGAAGGGCATACGGCGTGAAAAAAACTTTGCCAAAGAAATGAGCATTTATCTAAAATGAAGGATGACACCCTGTGGGGACCGCTAATGGGACAAGCTAATAGGAAGTTAAGTAGGAAAGTTAGAGCTCATTCAGATTCCATTCTTGTTTATGTTGACATAATTTTCAAAAATTCATATAAAAATTGTTAAATTTGAACTTTTACTGGTTGATGCAGGTAATGTAGCCGCAAGAGGGCACAAGCCAGTGTCTTATTGTGCCAGTCCCAAGCCCGGATAAATACAGAGGGTTGCGTCAGGAAGGGCATCCGGCGTAAAACTTTTGCCAAATCAAAGATGCGAATCAAACATATGACTTCCATACCGGATCGGTCGAGGCCCGGGTTAACAACGACCGCCATCGGCGCTGTTGACCTACAGGGCGCCGGTGGAAATTGGATTACTGTTGGTCGAAGAAGGAGAGGAGGAAAGTGCGTTCGCACGAAGAAAGAGAAGAGGAGCGCCAAGAGTATAGGACTAAGAGTAGGGACGTTGAATGTTGGAACTATGACAGGAAAAGGTAGAGAGTTGGTCGACATGATGCAGAGGAGGAAGGTAGACATACTGTGTGTCCAGGAGACCAGGTGGAAAGGTAGCAAGGCTAGAAGTTTAGGAGCAGGGTTCAAGTTGTTCTATCATGGTGTAGATAGAAAGAGAAATGGAGTAGGAGTTATCTTGAAGGAGGAGTTTGTTAGGAATGTCCTGGAGGTAAAAAGAGTGTCGGATAGAGTGATGAGTCTGAAGCTAGAAATAGAAGGTGTGATGTTCAATGTTGTTAGTGGGTATGCCCCACAGGTAGGATGTGAGCTGGAGGAGAAGGAGAAATTCTGGTTGGACTTTGATGAAGTGATGCAGAGCATACCTAGAAGTGAGAGAGTTGTCATCGGTGCAGACTTCAATGGACATGTTGGTGCAGGTAACAGAGGTGATGAGGAAGTGATGGGCAGGTTTGGTATCCAGGAGAGGAACGCAGAAGGACAGATGGTAGTTGACTTTGCAAAAAGGATGGAAATGGCTGTAGTGAATACTTTCTTCCAGAAGAGGCAGGAACATAGGGTGACCTATAAGAGTGGTGGTAGGAGCACACAGGTAGACTACATCTTGTGTAGACGATGTAACCTGAAGGAGATCAGTGACTGCAAAGTAGTGGTAGGCGAGAGTGTAGCCAAACAGCATAGGATGGTGGTGTGTAGGATGACTCTGGTGGTGAGGAAGATGAAGAGGGCAAAGACAGAGCAGAAGACGAAATGGTGGAAGCTAAAAAAGGAAGAGTGTTGCATGACCTTTAGGAAGGAGTTAAGACAGGCTCTGGGTGGTCAGGAGGTGCTTCCAGATGACTGGACAACTACAGCTAATGTGATCAGGGAGACAGGTAGGAGAGTATTTGGTGTGTCATCTGGAAGGAAAGTAGATAAGGAGACTTGGTGGTGGAATGAGGAGGTACAGGAGTGTATCCAGAGAAAGAGGTTAGCTAAGAAGAAGTGGGACACTGAGAGGACTGAGGAGAGTAGACAGGAGTACAGGGAGATGCAGCGTCAGGTGAAGGTAGAGGTAGCAAAGGCCAAACAAGAAGCTTATGATGACTTGTATGCTAGGTTGGACAGTAAGGAGGGAGAGACTGATCTATACAGGCTGGCAAGACAGAGAGATAGAGATGGGAAGGACGTGCAGCAGGTTAGGGTGATTAAGGATAGGGATGGAAGTCTATTGACAGCGGCCAGCAGTGTGATGGGAAGATGGAAAGAGTACTTTGAGGAGTTGATGAACGTGGAAAATGAGAGAGAACAAAGACTAGAAGAGGTGACTGTTGTGGACCAGGATGTAGCAAAGATTAGCCAGGATGAAGTGAGGAGAGCACTGAAGAGGATGAAGAGTGGAAAGGCAGTCGGTCCTGATGATATACCTGTAGAGGTTTGGAAGTGTCTAGGAGAGGTGGCAGTAGAGTTTCTGACTGGGTTGTTCAACAGGATCTTAGATAGTGAGAAGATGCCTGAGGAGTGGAGGAGAAGTGTGCTGGTGCCCATTTTTAAGAACAAGGGAGATGTGCAGAGTTGTGGCAACTACAGAGGAATAAAGCTGATGAGCCATACAATGAAGTTATGGGAAAGAGTAGTGGAAGCTAGACTAAGGGCAGAAGTGAGCATTTGTGAGCAGCAGTATGGTTTCATGCCAAAAAAGAGTACTACAGATGCAGTATTTGCTTTGAGGATGTTGATAGAGAAGTACAGAGAAGGCCAGACGGAGCTGCATTGTGTTTTTGTAGATCTGGAGAAAGCTTATGACAGGGTGCCCAGAGAGGAACTGTGGTATTGTATGAGGAAGTCTGGAGTGGCAGAGAAGTATGTTAGAGCGGTGCAGGACATGTATGAGGACTGTAAGACAGTGGTGAGGTGTGCTGTAGGTGTGACAGAGGAGTTCAAGGTGGAGGTGGGACTGCATCAGGGATCAGCTCTGAGCCCCTTCTTGTTCGCTATGGTGATGGACAGGCTGACAGACGAGGTTAGACAGGAATCTCCATGGACTATGATGTTTGCAGATGACATTGTGATCTGCAGTGAGAGTAGGGACGAGGTGGAGGAGAAGCTAGAGAGGTGGAGGTTTGTCCTGGAAAGGAGAGGAATGAAGGTTAGCCGCAGTAAGACAGAGTACATGTGTGTGAATGAGAGGGACCCAAGTGGAAGAGTGAGGTTACAGGGAGAAGAGATCAAGAAGGTGGAGGATTTTAAGTACTTGGGGTCAACAGTCCAGAGCAATGGAGAGTGGGGAAAAGAGGTGAAGAAGCGTGTCCAGGCAGGATGGAATGGGTGGAGAAAAGTGTCAGGTGTGATGTGTGATAGAAGAGTTTCAGCTAAAATGAAAGGAAAGGTGTACAAAACTGTGGTGAGACCAGCGATGTTGTTTGGTCTAGAGACAGTGTCACTGAGGAAAAGACAGGAGGCAGAGCTGGAGGTAGCAGAGATGAAGATGCTGAGGTTCTCTCTGGGAGTGACCAGGAAGGATAGGATCAGGAATGAGTACATCAGAGGGACAGCACATGTTAGAGGTTTTGGAGATAAAGTCAGAGAGGCCAGACTGAGATGGTTTGGACATGTCCAGAGGAGAGATAGTGAATATATTGGTAGAAGGATGCTGAGTTTTGAATTGCCAGGCAGGAGGCCTAGAGGAAGACCAAAGAGGAGGTTTATGGATGTAGTGAAAGAGGACATGAAGGTAGTTGGTGTGAGAGAAGAGGATGCAAAGGACAGGGTTAGATGGAGGTGGTTGATTCGCTGTGGCGACCCCTGAAGGGAAAAGCCAAAAGGAAAAGAAGACTGGTTGATGCAGGTGTTTTCCTTGTGGTGGTATGACAGGGACGCACATATGTTATACCAAGGTTCTCCTAGGCTGGGGCATAATAGTACTGACTTCATATGTAACAGACTAAGCTTTCAAAGGTGTAGTCATTCTTCTTTCTTGCCATTTGGGGCCGCCAGCCAACACGTTGTGACGTTTGGTGAGTATTAAGTGAGTGTGGGAGGTCTCCCACCGGCTAATGTTGGCTGACTGCCTCAGGGCCTCTCTCTTTTCAAACCTGCCTTTTTGTTCAGCACAAGAAAGCCAGACATAGAAAGAACTGTCTGTCCTGATAATGATCATCAGATGTGCTCTCCTACTCCATGTGATAGTCAAAAGTGTTGACTTTAGCTTTTATCCAGTCAGCACTGCACTGGCAAAAAAATGTCCACAGGAGAAATACAATGCATAAGATTTGATTTAAAAAAAACACAATATTGTTTAGCAACTATTGTCTATCTTTTCAGAAGCACGCCTTCTCATGGGAGTTTTATCAGAAATGTAGTAGATGAGAAGATATGACGAGGCATTTTGAAGAGATTTGTATTTTACTTTTATTTCTGAATTAATATGTCAAGTTTGCTTTTATTTCAAATAGCACTAAAGTTTCATCGCTGTGGTTTTCAGTTTGAGCACAAGTTAGCGTGTGACAAAGCGTTTCAGTCGTCTTGAGCAACAGACGAGTAAAATATGTTGAAATATTTTCTAACATTACTACACTTGTGTCGCTTATGACGTAGTCAAGATCATTATGTGACAGATTAATTAATCATTGCAGCCTTTAATATGTGTCAGTTTTTTTAATGAGCATATGCTGGAGGGTGTTCGGACCCCTGCAGGTTCTCCTGCCGAGGCCCCGGCTTTAACTGTTTCTTTTCGATTCAAACTCTTGCTGACTAATCTCATTATTCGTAGTGAAACTCCTGAGTGGCACTCAAATGTATCCAAAAATGGCCCTGCAGTCGACCATGACAACTATCTCCTGTATTATACAGGTTATTTCCTCCCAGTGTGTTGAGTTCATTTTTCAGAACAGATCCACTTTCTTACACAATCTTTTCAAGGCCCTGCTACTGGTAATGCGGTGTTGGTGTGTCACATTGCTCCATGTTCCTCATTTTGATGCAGGTGATATAGTAAAGTGTGGACTAAAAATAAGACTTAATGCGTGTTATTACCGTATGTGTCGCCTTTTAAAACTTTACGATTATCAAGAATGGGAGGACCGAAAGTCAAATAAAGGTCTCAGGGTCCAGATTTTTTGACGCGAACCATGCAAACATCAAAACACCTTTAGTTATCAGTTATAATTGCGTCACTTCAAGTGAAAGAACGTTCCCACTGACATAAAATACGACACTTGAAATAAAGAATTTGATGACTTTGCAGAGGTAACGTCAACGCGCCATGAGGCCTTGAGAAAAGACGTCATTATCAGAACAACATTTTCAAGGAGTGACTGAGGGAGCTGTGGTGTTTCTGCCCTTTCCTCGTGCCTCTCCTGGAACAGCGTAAGCACACAGACAGCTACATCATGACTTACGTGAATCGGTCTTTATTGCTGAATAGACAAACTACGCTTTGGGTTCATGAAGGCTTCATTGGCAGAATCTTATCTTGTTTAGAATGATGAAGCAGCAGCTCTGTTCTTATATCAAATCCCATTAATATGACCTTTGATTTTTTTTTCTTCTACAAGACATTTTGTGATTATGATTCATTTTGTTTTATGTTGTGCTTTTTAAAATTCCACTATATTGCTCCTATCAATTACAATGAATCTAAGATAGAGAAGCTGTTGTGTGTTTGTTTGTGATGTTTGCATGGCAGATAGACAGACAGACGGACGGACGGACGGTCATGAAGCCCAGATAATTGTCTTGATACATCCCTTCATTGCTCTCGGCATCACTACTCTATTTGTCCCCACTCGTCGTTGCTCCTCTCTCTCTCCCTGCTGCTGCAGTCTTTCTCTGATCCCTGTTTTGTTTTTGTTATCCATCTCCCATCTGCTCGATTCTACATACATCGAAGTGCAGGCTTTGTGTTAGGGTTGAACGTTATACGCCATAACATAATTTATGTCTGTTTCACAGAAAGACCCCAGTTACTTTAGCGATTCAACATTTGAAAACCTCCAATTAAATATGAGATAAGAAAGGCAAAAACACTGAAAAAAGACGTGTCTTTTAAATGAAGAAGCAACGCTGTTCGGGCAAAAAAGAAAAAAAATACACATCTTTAATTCACGAAATTATTTTGACCTCCTCATTTTCAGCTGCTCCTGCTGTGGTGAGCTCCAGCTTCCGCATCTCCATGCCTGGTAAACGTGACCATGTTTCTCTGACGTGTTTGTCTAAGCGGCCAATGGGAACGCCGGATTGGCAGGACGTCTCCGTGCACGTTTGACTAATGCAGTGATACATTCCTATCTAGTAGGAAAAATGTAAATTTTGATTCTAAAACGTTATTATTATGTTCAAGTAAGCTCGTGAACATAACAATAAGCTCGGTTCATACAAGTATTTAGTATGGCATCTGTGTGTTTAAAAATTAGTGCTAAAATGATAATTTTACAAAGTCTTTTGAAACTTGACTCTAGAAGAAATGCACATTACACACTGTGACACGAAATTAAACGAATATATAACAAGTACATTAATGTTTTGAATCAATTTTCAGACCTTATTAAAAAAACTGCATTATGGAGTCGAGATATGTCTATTTTATATGTATTAACAATCAACAGCTTTTACTACGTGAAAACGTTTTCAAAAATTTGCATTTTTAACCGGGGTTCCTGAACGCAGCTTCCGAGTAGGACGAATTATCCACACATGCGCAGTGAGTTAAAGTCTTATGAAACAAATGAGTGCAGCGGCAGAAACAGACTGAGGGACAACACGGTATAGACTAAAAGCACCGTATTATAAGTCATCAAAACAAAGAGAAGAAATGTTTCTTTCATTGGGTTTGACATAAACATCATCTTCGGGAGGCAGCTCAAGGTAAGAGGGGTCTTTTGGAATCTTTTGGAGTGTAGTTTAACGGCCAAGACGGCTATACTTTTATAAACAGCGCCACCGCTTGCATAAGCATTGCTCCGGTGACCCCGTTATGGTCTTCATATGATTCCCTGCTTCAGACATAAACTTCACTGACATTTATGATACGTTGATAATCGCTGAAACTCATGAATTTTACCTCGTTGTGTTTGGCAGGTATTTAGTGTTACTAATTCTATATGTCTTGGTGATAATAAGTTTTTAGGTACATCAGCCTCCATTCAGAAAAGACGGCGTGACCTATTTTCCATTCGTAGAAGTCATTAGCAGCCATCAGGTGACCTGGTTTACCAACAAACTGTATTTTTGATATTTTAAAATATTAGTTAAGTTGTAAGTGTGGACGAATGAACTCTTGATTTTTATGTAAGAGCTATCATACAATTGTTTTCTTTAATTTACTGTGTATGCTGATGTGAATAGTGGAACAGACATATTTAATGTTCATACTCATGAAGAAATACGAGTGTTCTCCTATTTGCTTGTAAGATAGCTGTATTTGCACTATATTTATGATTGGGTTGGTTACTTGTGATTTGGCAACTTCTTGTCTCATTCTAGTAAATCACTTTTCAATGACAATATTTGCAGCTTCTTTTAAATTTTGTTGACTTGGAGTTTGTTTTTAAAGGATGATCAGATGTCGAGTTGTTTCTTTGAGAACTACAGATAAAAACCGGACACACATTCTTTGGAGAAGAAGACCCAGATTTTAATTCTTTTTTTTTACTCCATTGTGATTCGGATATTTATATGATTTTAAACTCTACTGTCACATATAATGAGTGAACAAAAATTGAACACAATTACGACCTCATAAGGTCCAGCACACATCAAAATCTAGTCTGGATTGAAGGAATATTCTGGTTCTGGTGATCCAGAATGTTCAAAACCTGAGATCAGATTGGAGCTGAAACTGATTCAGTCAGGATTAGAATTTTACTTGTAAAGTTCCTGATGTGACCAAAAGGCAGGGAGCCCCTGTCTGACTAGTCAGCATCTATTAGGAGAATTCTATTTTTCTCCCGCCACCATTGGTTGTTAACAGTGTCATCTTGACATAGAAAGTAATAATGCCTTTTGCTGGGATAAAAAGTGAGATTTTACCCCCACCAGAATGTGTCTTTTTATATCCAGGTTTAAAGTTAGCACCTGCTGTGCACCAAATGGCAGTAATGGCTGCAGTGAACTTAATAAAGCAGGTACTTATCAGCTGTCACAGAACCTGGTAGCTTCATGTCAGAGCAGTCTCAATGGCAAATTTAAGAAAAGCAACCCTAAAACTGAAACTCTTAACCATAGTATTGCCTGACTTCTTTTATTTATAGTTAATAGTTGCCTGTTCTGATTAGTTCAGCAGCGATGTGCTGTCTTCAGTTGTTACTTTCCCTGTCACCAGTTCATGGCACCCGTTTGCTCCTCCGTGTTAAAGAACTTTTTCTCCGCCAACATCTATCCATTCTTTAATGCAGCATCTCAAGCGATTCCACCATTTATACCAAATTTGTCATAGAAGACAACACTTGTCAGTTCAGTATTTCATCTTTTTAGTCATCCAATGGGACGATCCCTCAGTTTTGTCAATGTTTGAGGTAAGATGAGCTGCATGAGCTATTGGAACACTTTGCAAGACGAACTGGTAAAAGTTTGACTCTTCTCGTTTGTCTGTCTCTTGTTCCTGTCTTCGACATGTAATGGTCTATTAATAGGATATATAGGGAAATATTTTTATTTTTGCTTTAGTTTTTCAATCAATCCTTATATTTATAATGTGTCACTTCGGATGTTTCTGATCATATCTTCAGTACAAAGTGAAGAATCTAATCAAAAAGACAATCAGCTGTATTAAAAAAACATTCTAAAATTATTTATTTCTGTGCATATTGATAATTTATAATCTATTTTTAAATTTTTAATTCAATGTAATTTTTGAGGCTGAAGTTGAGACTGGAGGTAAAAATCAAATTGAACTACTTGTTTTTTTTAACATTTCACGTAAAAAAAATTTCCTTTTCTATTTAACGTTATGGAGTTATTATTTCTACTAATAAAATCCATTCCATTAATCTTTCTCTCATATAAACCTTGTGAGTTTTTATGAGGGGATGAGATGGCCTGTTTGAGTCAGGGCTCACATTTAGGTGAAATTATTAAACCATCTAAAAAGGAATTCTTTTTATTGCTGCAACAACCTGGAATTATTTAATGTTCAGGGTAACTCATGATCGAAGGGAAACATTCTTTGGTCATGTCACCCTCTGTGGGGCTGTCTGATTGTTATAACCTCATCTTTTGTTGTTTTTTCTCATCCTTACGTAGCCAATCAACAGACAAAACTGTTTCATGTTGGTTCTGTCTTTGAATGTTTTTTGTGTGGGTGCATATCTGGTAGTGTTTATTATATTATTTTCCTCTGGAAAATTTACTACTGCACACATCAGACTGCTGTAATTACTTATAATATAATTTCTGGTGAATTATTTAGGCTGTTAATAGGTGGATCAGGTTTGAATAATGTCTCCATCATTATTCTGGTTTTGGCCAGCCTGTAATTTTATTGTATCGGTTTATTTAAAGAAATATATCTGAAATCTAAAATCATCTGTGCTGGCAGCGGAGAGCTGAAGACCTTTTTGGATGCTGTTCTTGTTCAGATTGTTCTATTCTTGGCTCGTCCCACACTGTAGGCTGTTCACACAGCCTGGATGCTTCAGTCATTGCGCCTGTTGGGAGGTGTTACAGTTTGTACTTGTTGCATTCCATTCTGGCTGAACTGTCGTCGCTGCTTTGCTGAAACCAATTCACCGGTGGTTCTTCTCCTTTTTGACTTTCAGAATAAAATGGCCCCAAATTCCATCCACTGGTTCCGGAAAGGCCTCCGTCTGCATGACAACCCGTCGCTGCGGGAGGCGGTCCAAGGGGCGGGGACAGTGCGCTGTGTTTACTTCCTGGACCCATGGTTCGCAGGGTCCTCCAACGTTGGGGTCAACAGGTGGAGGTAAGACGGTTTTTTTTGGTGGCGTATTCTGTTGTTCTTTCATATTTGTGCAGGCTGAAGGCACTTGAAACCAAAAACCATAAAACAAAAGCAGATTTTATTCTGTAATTAAAGTCTCCAGAAGTCCAGAAGCATCATGATTATTTGAAACGATGCTATTTACATAATTTCCTTAGCTTGAATCTTCAGTGTAGGCTCGTAGCTAAAGACCTTAGCATACATCCCATCCAGACCTGTGTTGTGGATAAAATTGATCCTCATGATCTCTTTATGTGTTAATTGGAAAAAAATATAAACTCATAGTCTGATCAGCCTCTATCAGCTCTGAAACCATTTAATAAGGAGGAACTGGAATCACATTAGCCTGATGTGGATCTGAGAGGGGAAATGTTGAGAAGCTGCAATGCTTCAACACACAACATGATGTCAGCATTTCTCTGTTGTAGTGGAGTTGCTGTTCACTTTTGAACTTTAAATAGTCAAACTGGTAGGCGGAGGCTGCTTCTCTTTGTCTTGATGCTCCTCCTCCTCTTTCAGTTAGAATTCTTCAGGAATTGATTATGTTTTGCAGGCATTTAAAAAGTTCCCGGGGGAGATGAAATTCACAAGCCACATGGCATCTACCTGTCAGCCCCTTTTTTTTTTTTTTTCGGATGTTGATGTTGTAAATGTTTTGAGGGTGAAGTCTGTTATAATAACATGTCAGAAAATAAAAGAAACTAAATACAAAAAATGAGACTTTGGAATAAAAGTCTGAGAGCTGAGGACACCCTCAGCTCTGGGACTCCTGCTCGACTCCCAGAGCTCAGGGTGTCCTTCTTTAAATTTCGTCTCTATAATCCTTGTTATCAAGGTCAGTCTGCAGGTGTCTTACTGCTCAGCGCCCGGTGGCTGCAGCAGGAGTCCCTTTTAGGAGTAGTTTTACAAGTAGGTTATTAGAAAATGTGTTCAGGCTGCAGGGATAAGTGGTTTCCAAAGCTCTTTCATGTGTCGGGAAAACACGTGAGTTCACATGAGACTGTGTGTAAACCGTGTCGTCTCTGCAGGGGAGGAGAGTCCCATGAGCAGTCGATACTGAGGTTGGAGATATCCAGCAGATTGTGATGCTAAAAATGTACTCAGATAGCAGGAAACACACGCCATTTGTAGGTCACTTATGAAGCAAATGCACATCTTTGTGTGTGTCAGCTATTCATGATGAAACCGAGTTCAATAAACCCCAGTTATGAAATGATGACTTTGCTGAAACAGGCTTAATGTTTTTTTTAAAAATATCTCATTAAGTAAATTAAAGTAGTCCTTTAATCTCCTTCAGCTGCTGTGATACCTGCAGTCTATCATCCAATTAAAACTGTTATTTTGAGCTTAAACCGCGACCCCATATGTTCCGTAGGTCTGTTGTCCATGCATCCTCTGCATTAAAATGCTCCTGTCTATCACGACTTGTGAATGAGAAAATAATATCGAGTAATACCAGAACTGAAGGAGGTCATTTCTGGACCCAGGTCTGTAATAATTATTTCACATACCGTTGATTAAAACAAGCAACTTCTAGAGGGAAAGTGCCTTGCTCAAGGACAGTTCTCAGGAGGCACCTCCCCACTGCCAGTTCACACTCTGTACTTTTTGGTCCACTTGGGCTTTGAACCGACGACCCACCGCTTTCCAGCCCAAGGCCCAGTGGACTGAGCTACTGCCATCCTTAAAAAACTTCATTATGCCACAGTTAGAAGAACAAGAAATTAATTTGTTGTAAACTGTAATGAGTTCCATAACTCATTATTCATTAGTGACTCAATATTAGTTCCTCGTTAACTCATGACAAAGCAGTCTTGATTCATTGCGTTCCCATTTTTTTCCCTCCAATAATGTGAAGAATAAGGATGAATAAGACAGACGTCATGGGTGTGTCTTTCTCCGTTTATGTGCTGAGATTCATCCTTGACCCACTTTCTAAGTGTTTTGAAGCCGGTGCTGTTGGGGTCAAAGATGATTAAAAGGTCATGTTGGGTAACGATATAGGTACTGGGAGGTTTCTGACATGTAGGTCTTTCTGTGTAACTGTAAAAAATGGTACCTTTCTCTCAAAGAGAAAAGACAGCTTCAGCTGTTGGATATTGTTTTATGGCATTCTTCATCCTTGAGTCACTAGTTAGTAGGAAACCATCTGCTGGATCAGTCTTTTAGGAGGGAACCAACTATTGGACGGGTCTGTTCGGAGGGAACCAATTGGTGGATGGATGCAATGATGCTGATGTGTTAATCCAGTTTTAACAGAGAGTGTTCAGTTATTGTGGATAAATTATTACTAGCCTTGTGTTTCATCTGAAGCTTTGTCCTTGAATAAAGCAATCTGAGTTGGAGGAGAATGTTGTTAATGAATTTAACTGATCTTGAGGTTCGCAGACTTCACGTGAAGGAACGAAGGACTTTCTGGGTTTTTTTTTTCAAATGCCAGAAGTGAATACTTTTCTCAGCGAATGTCCTCAAATAATCAAATAAATCATAAATCATTGAAGTAATTGGAGATGTCAGGGCAAACATCAGGCCCCATCGATTATCTCCAAATCTTCCTTTCTCTTCTGAGTTAGAACATTGTTGTATTGTCTTTCACTCTTTGTGGATTGTGAAACAGTTTGATTTTGTTTTATCTGTGAATGCTGCCCTGTAAAGAACTTTTCTTACTTGCCGACTTTACTAAAGGCAAAAAATTGTCATTTTTTTTTCCATTCTAGGTTAAAATGTAAGAAAACGCCTGTGCAACAGATGTAGGTTAGTGTGCCACTGCATTAAACTTGTGACTGGTTATGTGATCGTGACCTACTTTTGGGAAGGCTTTCTTGCGTGGCCCATTACCCGATGGGTGCCTGCTGGAAAACCCAGGAGGAGAGCTCATACATACGTCTGGTCAACAAATAAACAAATTATCTTCCAATGTTTGCACAAGCTCCGAGGTTTCAGACGTCATCAGGCGTCCCGACAGTCAGATTTGACATTTTCAGACATGTCCCTGTGCATGAGTAATACAACAATGAGCTGAAAGCAGTCAGAATTTCTTTTTTTTTTTTGCACTTGCAAATGTTCTTCGCATTTAATGAAAGTCTAGGGAAAACATTAGCATGACAAAGTAGAGCGACGTATTCAGATTGTTGTCGCTCCCAGATTTCATGCAACGTGTTGTTTTACTCAACTTCTCTGCTTCTCTTTCACACCGACTGACACAGTCATCGTCTCTCTGCTGTGAATGTGTGTCTTTTCGCGTGTGTGTGTGTGTCTCTGTGACCAGGAATGAGGTTACTAGCTTAGCAATTGTGTTGATTTGCCGTCCATGCTGTGTGTGCGTCTTCTACCAATGTGGGGCAGAGCAGTTATATAAGGCCTGATGCATGACTAGGCAGCTGGCCAACACACTCTAACAGGCATGAACATCAAGAGAAGCGGTCAACAAACGGACACAAACCCGGAGGAAGCTCACACTGATGCTCACGCGTGTTCACATGAGCACGCTCCTCATATGTATTCATGTACTTTATGTTCTCGTGCGCAAATGCATAGGTTTTGATCAATGCACGTGGACATACATGTTTATCCGTTTCACGTTAGGCTGCACACATACCCTTATAACAGCTGATAGCATGTCAGCCAGAATGATTTGGTGGTGTTATGTAAATGCTTGTTGCCACTGAGAATGGCAACAAGCGATATCTGGACTAACTCTGGATGATAACGTGACTCAAAGAAAGAGGGAACATGTATCTTTAGTCTCTGATGGGGTTTGCATCATGTTGGGTGGACTTAAGAAAGTCTTTCCCTATGATATAAAGGGCAAGACTTGTGTTCATGAAGATTTTGTCCAAGCCTGTCTTTGTTGGCACCTCCACTGTCTCCCAAATGCCTGTCACATTAACAACTCCATCTGATTGCATTTGATGAGAAAGGGCGATGCTGTCCATTCTTGTGTAACATGTCTGGTGATCACAGTCCAGATAGGCCAGGATACAGATCAGTGAAATATTGGATTATTAATGTGGAAAATATTAAAGACATTGCAGCAACATTGATCTGTCTGTGCCATTTAGGCAGGAGACACAGCTCATCTGCTTTATTTACGTCAACACACGTAAAGGTGACCCTGGAGGTAAAAGTTTGGAGTAAAACTTTTAGTCTACTTTTAAAACCCTAACAGTAGACTAAAGTCTGTAATTAGGCGTAAGTCTATAAATTAATTATTAATTCCTTAGAAGCTCATCTACAGCATCTTCCTGTCTTGACCTCTCTTCTTTATATCTACAATATGATATAATGATATAAATTCATCAGTATTAGAAATTCTGAAGCCCCTTTCAACTACGAATTAGCCAATTATTTCTGTGATAATTACTGTACGTAAACCATAACTTCATCTACTGATGACTTAACAAGCGACGTCACATTTCAGGGATTCTTTTTAAATATCCCTAGTATTTAGGTTGTATAGAAAAGCTGTCGTTTGTATGTTGTCCTCTATCATGTACATGTTGGTAAATATGTTCTTGTTCTTTATTGGATCTAAATCTTTTATTGGAAACGACAATTCAGGAGCAGTCGGTCTACAGAATGTCTGACCTCAAACACTCCGTTATGAAACTCCCATTCATCTCCGTCGGTCTAGTTGGTTTGAAATGAGCCACGTGCCTGAAGCATGAATGACCTTGGTGCCCAGCTCAGCTCGTCTACATGCGGATTGAGAGCAAACAGAGCTTTGTCTGCTAGCGAGCTGCCGTCAAGTTTACCCATCAGGCAAATGGGGTCAGATGGGAGGGAGCAGAAAAGAGCAGAACATCGCCTGTCTGCTTGGGTGGTAGATCGTCTGTGACCCTGCCAGATTCTGCAAATGATCAGGACTGCATGTGCAGACACGCGTCTGAATGTGTGACCTGTGGCAGAACTGTAACTGTAGAAGCAGAGGTGGTGTAGAGATATCACAGCCGTAAAAGACGCCACTACGTGTTATAATTCCAGTTCTCGGCTCATTGAGAAAAGAGAAAGCTGAGATGTTATATCTATAGGATTCTTCACTGTAAAAACATCCTCTATCAGACTTGTCCTGAACATAGGGGAACATGTCAAGGTTCACGTTGAATCTCTGTACCAATCCAATGTGATTTTAAATTCTGTTTTTTGCATCAGTGAACCATAGTATTTGGGTAGAAATATTACAGTGCCACCGGAAGGAAATCTGAATATTCAGGGAGACAAACAGAGAATATTGATTCCTTCATTAAAGCTAAAAAAACGACTGACTGTTCTCACCGGGTGGTTGTATGTGTCACGAAGCCCAGACGGCATGATAGTTATCGCTGCGTATTTTTAACCCTGCAGAGTGAGGTCACGGCCTTCGGTTGGCAAAGTGTTCCTGCTGTGATGTCAAATGTCTGAGCTCCAGAAATTAAACTGTGGGGACGTAGATGCAGCAAATTAAATGACACAAGAGTAAATAGAGTGATTGATGCGTCCGCTTCCATCTGCAGGTTTCTTCTCCAGTGTCTGGAGGATCTGGACGCTAACCTCCGCAAGCTCAACTCTCGCCTTTTTGTCATCAGAGGCCAACCAGCCAACGTGTTCCCACGGCTCTTCAAGGTGAGTTGGAACAGGAAGTTGAAAGCACTTAAAGGTGAAAAGTCTATCCTGAACTTGTTTCTTAGTCCACAAAGCCTTTCTTTCAATTGGATGTACATCTTCAACTGAATGCTTTTAGCTCCCATTTCTGCTGTAAACGGGTTTAAAAAACATGTTTGGATTCGTGTTATGTGTTAGTTTGTTTTGTAAACTAAAACCCCTCAGGTAAGCGCTCCATCAATAGCTTCTATAATGTTCCTTATGCTCAACCTTGACGCTTCCAGTGTCTAAAAACTTTAAAACGTTCTGACTGGATTTGGAGAGGCTAAAGAGTCTTTCTCTCTCTATGCAGGAGTGGAAGATCTCTCGCCTGACCTTTGAGTACGACTCAGAGCCTTTCGGTAAGGAGCGAGATGCTGCCATCAAGAAGTTGGCCATGGAGGCAGGGGTGGAGGTCATTGTCAAGATATCACACACCCTCTACGACCTGGACAAGTGAGTTCAATGCAAACGGAGAGCTTTTTGAGGTTTTTTTTTGTGCAAATTCAATGAACTTAGATTAAATTTTGTCTCCTGTTCCCCAGGATTATCGAGCTGAACGGCGGACAACCTCCTCTCACCTACAAGCGTTTCCAGACCCTGATCAGTCGACTGGATCCTCCTGAGATGCCCGTGGAGACACTATCGGACAGCCTGATGGGTCGCTGCGTAACCCCTGTTTCTGATGACCATGGCGACAAGTACGGGGTCCCATCCCTGGAGGAGCTGGGTGAGAAACCAAGCACACCTGTAAACACAAACATTCCTGGAACCTGGTGCCAAAACCAGAAGGAGGGGTTACAACTCGGAAATCTGAGGATGTTTTATTAAAAATTAGGGCTGTCACTTTAACGCGTTAATTAGATTAATTAATTACGCTGCAAATTAACGCGCTATAAAAATTAACGCAATTAATCATGAGTGGCAAGTCAATGCACAAGCATTTTAAATTTGGCCCATTGAGGGACCCGTAGGCTGCAGTGACACATCACTTCGTACCTGCGCCACTAGTCAAAAGCAGAGTGACTGATGACAGAGATGGACGCGACACAAGAGAGCGAGGCATGCCCACTTGGACCTTTGGGCGGAAAGTTTATTTCTAAAAAGAACAAAGACGGAACTATCAACAAAAATGCAGTGATTCTGCGCTGTAAATCTGCACTGTAGACGCCTCCGTCAGTCTGCCCCAGGGCAGCTGTGGCTATACACGTAGCTTACCATCACCATGTATGAATGAGGAGTGAATGAATAAGGGATCCGATGTAAAACGTCTTTGAGAAAGCGCTATATAAATCTAACCCATTATTATTATTATTGTTATTATTATTATTATTATTTGTACCTTTTGTAAAAGAGAATTTTCATGTCACCGAAGCAGCTCGAGCCTAACATATCAGGTAAATGCAAAACATGTCAAGGACACAGAGAACATTAGCTTACCCTTTTAAAGGAGAAGCCTGTTGGCATCTTGCTATTTAATTGCCTTATTTAGAGGCATGTTATGCTATTCATTTTGAACTGCTGTATTGAGTCAGCTTTAGTATTCATTTTGATTGAGAGTCTGCTTATGTGCCTATTTGAGACTCAGCCTTATTTTATTTTTGAAATTTATTTTATTTAACTGTATTTTTATTGCATTTTTGAGAAATGCACCTGGCCTAATTGGTTTGCTGATGTGCTTGGTCTTTTTTCTTTGGAATTTCATTTATAAAGCACACTTAACCAATAAAAATGGATTTCAAATCTTCTCTTCTTGGTGCATTCTATTGATTAGTCATGCACAACAATTTTGTAATGTCCTAGAATTCAAATTCTTTATTTGGGGGCCTTTAGCAGGTATGAGATTAAAATGCGATTAATTAGATTAATGAATTACAAATCCTGTAATTAATTAGATTAAGCACTATTAAAAATATAGACTTAATCATTTGTTGTTTGGTCAAAACTTACGACTCATCATGTCTTAGCAAAATCCCTTCCACAATGAAAATTACCTTAATCCTTTCCTTTTAAAGTTACATGTTGTCTCAATCCTTATTGGATCAATCATTCATAGACTTTCTGTCCTGACATCTGCTGCCTTCACCTGTACAGCTGTTCGATTGGTTAATAGGTGATCTTGGCGGTTAAACCACCGGTGCATCTGTCTGGTTTCCCCCTGAAAAGGTTCACTCCACATAAGCTGCCTGAATTAGCATGCTAACCCAATTACACGTTTCCATTCACAAAAAGCTACTTCCTTCATACCATCTGCTACCCAGGCTGTCCTGCAGGAAGTCTCTGGCTCACCTGTCCAGAACCACTGCATTAAGAATTCATTATAAAGGTGTGAGCTCACACACCTTAAGCTGTCTCCCAATGTCAAGACATTCATGGAGGATTCCACTTTGTTCCCACCTATGCTGTCTGCTTAGGAGTGGAATAAAAATAACAAGAGTGAAGGATGAGTCCAACGACCTAACAGATGTTGTTTTATATTTCAGGATTTGACATCGAGGGTTTGCCTACAGCCGTGTGGCCTGGTGGAGAGACTGAGGCTCTAACAAGGATAGAGCGCCATCTGGAGAGAAAAGTGAGCGCTGCACTACCTCATAGGAAGTGAAAACCAAACCTAAATGAAGTCTGCAAAGTTGTCCTGCATCACATCCCCTCTTTATTTCTCTCGATCTTCCAGGCGTGGGTGGCCAACTTTGAGCGTCCCAGAATGAACGCCAACTCGCTGCTGGCCAGCCCGACAGGCCTCAGCCCGTACTTGCGTTTCGGGTGCCTCTCCTGTCGCCTGTTCTACTTCAAGCTCACCGACCTCTACCGCAAGGTCAGCCGGCAACATGTCCAGTGCAGCTGGTCTCATCTGCCTCTACAGAGAGTTGAAATAAGAAGACATTAAATTTCATGAGATTCAATTCTGTTAACCTGCTTCCATTGGTGTCGTCTTCATTTTCACGCAGGTGAAGAAGAACAGCTCTCCTCCGCTTTCTCTGTATGGCCAGTTATTGTGGCGGGAGTTCTTCTACACGGCGGCGACAAACAACCCACGCTTTGACAAGATGGAAGGCAACCCCATCTGCGTCCGCATCCCCTGGGACAAAAATCAGGAAGCGCTCGCTAAGTGGGCCGAAGCCAAGACCGGTTTCCCCTGGATAGACGCCATCATGACTCAGCTGAGACAGGAGGGCTGGATTCATCATCTGGCCCGGCACGCTGTCGCCTGTTTCCTCACCAGGGGGGACCTGTGGATAAGCTGGGAGGAAGGGATGAAGGTGAGGGTCTTTCTCGCCATTTGGAGGAACGTGCACCAGAACATAGAGCAGATGTTTTTGTATTTTGAACTCCTGTCATGAGTGATATATTAAGATCCCGCGTCCAATTAAGACTCATTTACACTTTACGTGAAGTAGCTATGTACCTGATGACCTTTCTAAATCCCTTGCAGGTCTTTGAGGAGTTGCTCCTAGATGCAGACTGGAGCGTGAATGCAGGCAGCTGGATGTGGCTGTCCTGCAGTTCATTTTTCCAGCAGTTTTTCCATTGCTACTGCCCCGTGGGCTTCGGCAGGCGTACCGACCCCAACGGGGACTTCATCAGGTGGGTACCTTTCCTGGCATCGCCTCCTTGGTGCCAACTGCTGACCCCGCACCTGGATGGAGCCCTTCCTCCCTCTGTCTCTCTGGGCTACACACACACACACACACACACACACACACACACACACACACACACACACACACACACACACACACACACACAGCTTGCTTTAGCAGACCAAAGCATAGAGAGACGAAGGGATTGGGGGGGTCTCCCATCCAGATTTCTGGGTAAGTGACTGAAGGAGGAACCTTCTATGCTCTCACTCTTTGCCCATCAGTCCATTTTCTTTTCTGTTAAAACTTCAGCACTTTAGTGTTTTAAAATCAGGCATGTCTTTGTAATGATGTCCGTGTTCACAGTGATCTCTTGCGTACCTTTTTAATTGTGTGTGTGTCCGTTTGGTGATTGTTCATTTAGCTGTTGAGCAGATGATTTAAAAGAGAAGGCGTAGATGAACTCTTCTTTCTGTGGATGTGGTTCTGTGTTTGTGTCTTGGCTCATTTGTTTTTTGGGAGACCAGGGGAAAGGTTCAGCTATCCCTCTCCTCGTAGATTGTAGCTGATTGCTTTTAAGGTGATTGGCCGTTCTCAAGGCCCCCTCCCCCACCCAGGTGCAGCCGGGCCGCCGGCCGGCGCTGCCTTGGATGGAAGTCTGAGACCGAGTTGGTCGCTTGTTTTCACTTGCTTGTGCGACCCTAGAGGGACGGATCTTTGCTCGCGCCCCAGCAGCACCCTCTGGGCAGGTTTGTGACTCGGTAGCGTCTTGTTTCGTCAAAAGGGATTCTGACCGCTTGGTAGGGAAATGCAAACGCTTGGTCTGCATTCATTAGGTAGGGGACTATGAAGCATTCCCCAGAGGGTACCGAGGAGAGGCGGTGGGTACTCGATTCCTTTGCTGTGCCATGCGAGCCCCTCCACTGTCCTAACGCTGGACAAAGCCCCTCATCATGACCCTTTGTGAAATGTTCAGTGGTGCTCTGCTTATGTGAATGCAACCTTGTCGGTTCAGGTGGACCTGGAGCAGCGGCCAGTTAGTGGAGGCCCTCAGAAACACACAAACACTGTTTAAAGTCAACAACACCAACATCTAAGAGAAGCTTCTCAGACACAAACCTGCCTCCACACAAAATATAAAGAGTTACACCAGAGGTCTCCAAACATTTTCCTGTAATGGCCACATAACTTTTCCCTTCTCTGATGGGGGGGCCAGGGTCAGTTTGTAACAGAAAAACTGTGACAATCGCAGGGGTGCCGAAATTTAAACACACATTGACTGTCAGGAAGCCACACACACATAAAAAAAAGTCATTAAATATTTAACACTATTAATGAAATAGATAATAACCAGGGTGTTTTTCTGATACTGTTAAGGGGGCCATGCCAAATGTGGAAGCGGGTGCATCCGGCCCGCGGGCTGTAGTTTGGGCACTGCTGATTTACACAAATGCACAACAAGCAGCAGAACAATCTATAACACACACACACACACACACGCTGCCTGCTGTCCTCTGCAGGGTCACCTGGTACTGGCAAGTCGAGGTTATTCCTGGCAAAAAGGTTGTCGTTCCTTTTGGTGAAATGAGGGGGCCCCCTAGTGGACCGGCCCAGAGTGTGGCGCTGTGGTTGTGGGAGGGGACAGTCAGACCACTTAAAAGACAACCGCCACAGTCTAAGGGACAGGGGGAGCAGGCTTGAGCTCTTTTCACTGTCCACCACTGTCTGATCATGGGGATTGAGGTGGGGTGAAGGTTGAAGGGGGGGGGGGGGGGCACTGGAGCTGTGAGGTATAATGGAAGACTTCTGTCATCCACTAGTGGGTATTTAGACACTTCTATCTGGACTCTAGAGGAGATGTGGAGGCCGAGCAGCCTAAAGGGAAATCAGATTAAACACTGAAATACACGGATCTGGATGGCAGAACAGTTCCACTATACACCTGCTCCAGTCAGGGTGGGGTGGGTGGGGGTCAACACACTCTGCTTTCTAACAGCGTGTTACAGTAGACGTCTCCTAGCCTCATCGACCCCGTTGGCGGCAGGGTGGTCTCCGTTGCAAGCGGAGCGCCGCCGTCCTTTGTGTGCGTGTCACCATGACCCGCACCTCCCCCCGTGCCCCCCCCCACTGCTCTCTCTGCCCCTCAGCGCTGCACAGTGCCACTTCCCACAGTTCCACTTGCCCCCCCCCACACTCCTCTGCCCTGTCCGCCTCCCCTCCTCGGACCTCGTAAGGTCGGACCAAGTGCAGTAGGTAGGTGGCCTCTCTTTTTGATGTCACGTGGAGCTGAAAGGAAAATACACCACGTCAGCAGGTTGGAATGGTACTGTGAGACTCGTCTATCTTCTTGTTTTACTGGCTGCACCTCTTGGAGGACCAGTCTTTGTTTGCGGTGTAACCAGTGTCACACCAGCTGACAGTAAATGTCGTCCGGGACCACAGCCTCTCGTTGTTCTACCACGTTGTGAGCTACAGCCCTCCTGGCGCACTGTGATGGTAACTCCCTGCAGTGCCAGATCACATCCTGAAGCCCCTACAGTGACTTGTACTCATACTCTCATGTACTGTAGCCATACTGTGCAGTGTTGTGGTTGTTCATAGCTTTCATTTTATAGCAGCTATTTTTCATAACACTTGTAAGCATGATGTGCTGAAGACCAGCATGCCTTTATCAGTAAAGTTAAAACTCAAATGTTTCATATGACACAATGAATCTAACATGTGGAGCAAAGCACTAAACCTTTAACAAACTAACACAAAAGAAGTAAAACTAGCTACTTTTGAATATTATAGAAGAATAATTGACATTCCTGACCCACTCTGAATCCATCCTCGTCCTTTTGACACAAGCTGGCAAATCTAATGTCTCCCTGTGCTTCCAGACGATATTTACCTATCCTCCGAGGTTTCCCCGCTAAGTTCATCTATGACCCGTGGAACGCTCCAGAGTCCGTGCAGGCAGCGTCCAAGTGCATCATCGGCGTCCATTACCCGAAGCCCATGGTGCACCATGCAGAGTCCAGCCGTCTAAACATCGAGAGGATGAAGCAGATCTACCAGCAGCTGAGCCGATACAGAGGATTGGGTATGATAAGTTAAGCCCAATATTGATGAGTTAGCATCAGAGATAATGACTTGTTGTCTGTTTTTTCTCGTGTTAGCGTTCACCCAGCCAACAACTGAGAAAATTTTCATTTAACGTTTTGCTACATTTGGCTGTATTAATCATGTTGACAAAATGTATGTCCTTCAGGCCTTCTTGCATCGGTGCCATCCACCAATGGGAATGGGAATGGAGGAATGATGGCCTACTCTCCGGGAGAACAGCAGCCAGGGACCAACAACAACTCACATTGTAAGTTTTATGATGAACGTTTCCTTCAGAAAAACATGGTGATGGATCTTCTTCTCTATTGGCTTACCTCTGCTGTGGCGTTCATTTCAGTGCCTGCAATGTCTGGAAGCTCTGTTGCTGCCAGTAATGGTAGTGGCAGCATCCTTCTCAACTTCGACACCGAAGAACATACTGGGTCAAGCAGTTGTGGACAGCAGCAACGACTGCTGTCGCTCCCACCGACACAACAACAACAACAACAACAGCAGCACGGTGGGTGGAGGTTGGCAGTAGACTTTTAAGACAGGCGTCGACAACCACGTGTAGCCATTTGGAAAAGTTGATGCTGGGGATCATGGGTATTTTACTGTTTCAGATGGTGTTAGCTTAGCTTTTTACTAACGTTAGCGAACACACAGTGATTGAATGTGTCTGGATATTTCTTATCAACATTTGGATTTCATTCCAGGTTAAACTTTGTCTTCAAGCACTGATTGGTGAAATAAAGTGTTAAAAAAAAGCGTGTTCCACATCACAATTGAATTCAAGTTCTCTTATTGGTTTATATTTCCTGTCCTCTAATTTGTCTGCGCTGCAGGATACCACTCAGTCCAAGACACCAGCCCAAACATCACCAGCAGCTTACTCTACCACAAGTTTGCTGTGCCTCAACATCCAGGTAGGAAACAGGAAGTAGCTGCTGCAGATGCACATCCCAGGTGTGACATTTGATAAATACTATACATAGTCTTATTTTGATGCTTCCACTTGTTAAGCTGTTTTTAATATTAACCATTCATTTTGCTTTATTGAGTCACATGATATTCCAGAGGTTGATGATTTATTCTGGGTTGTGTGAATCTTGTCACAACAGGGCCACTCTGTGCCTCATTTGAACAAATTGTTTCAGACGATGATGTTTTTCTTCTTTTCCATCCAGGACTCCTCCTACACACCAGAAGCATCACAGGAAAGAGGGAGCGCGAGTCGGAACGGGACGGCTCGATGGAAAAAGATACGCCGTCCTGCTCTGTGAGCAAGATGCAGAGGCAAAGTGCAGAGGTGAGGCTCCACCAGTGGATCTACTGGTTCCAGAGACTTAAATGGTGTCTGAGATGAGGTGGCGTTTGTTTCTGGATCACATCTGTTTCTTGGTCTACATTTTTCTCCTGTGCTTACATGTAGATCATAAAGCACCCTATCATCACCATAGTAACCCATAGTGATGATAGCTTTTTGATGCTTTTCCTGGTGTGAATTTGAGGTGAATTTGAAGGATTGGCCCCGTTTTGCTGACACTTGTCTCTTCCTCCTAGCAGACCTCTTAGACCAGACGGGGCTGAGACCGTCTGGTTCAAACATCAGAGTCGCCATCTTTCCTGGAGGAGTGAGAGAAAACCCCACCCGTCCTCCATCACCTCAGCTCCAGATGTGACTACCCTTCACACTCAGAGCATCTTCAACCTGTTTCACGGATTTCCCTGGGGCGGGTTGGGGGAGGGGGATGAACACAGAGGTGAAAATGTCCTGATGTAGCACAGACGGGTGTAATGACCTCAGAGGAAAGTGCAACAAAACGCCTCAAAACTTAAATCGCTTGTAAAAGTTCGATCATTCTTGTCTTAAATCTGCCGCCAGCAGCCAGTACTGTATGAACCGAGGCAGCTACGCAAGGAAGTGTTGACATATTTCCAGCTCCGTCACTTCCTCCGTCTGCCCCTGTAGAACCAGTCCAATGGCATCAGAATAATTTTGTACCTTTACTAGAGCTTTGTGGTGTTTATGTGTAACAAGTATTACACAGGAAAACCCGACCTCGACACCCAGGGACTCCTCAGCCGCCCTGTAGGGACATTTTCTCGTAGTACATTTCAGCTTATGTCAAAATTTCTCTCCTCTGCCTGTTGTTCATCTGAAACATTTATAAATAAGTTATTTGATTTTTAAGATGAGCCCTGAGGTCTCCAAGCAGAACTCGTGTTCACAGCCTTGTAAGTCGTTTCAGGGACTTTATACAGTGGTTTCTCAGCTTGCGTCTTGTAAGTCAGCATGTAAATATAAAACTGTAGGGGCGCTGTAGTTTTAGAGAAGCATTATCATTAACACATCTGTTCATGTCACAGGAACGTCGACTCGAATTGATCTGTATCGGCAGCTGAAACGTGATTGACTGTATTTAAAACACATTGAGTTAACACAACTGTCGTTTTTGATGGTCTGTTAAAACATTTTTACGCTGTTACCGTAGATTAATATGGAGATGTAACACTGTCGTTAGAGTGTGGCATTATGGGCAAACAAGTTCCTCTGTAGCTTCATCTGCAGCTCTTCAGGCCATTGAGAAATTGTATCCCCGATTCTTTTAGATTTACGCTTCTTTTGGTTCTTAAAAGGAAATATTTTATCAAAATCCACAATTCATATATGTGCCAGTTAATCCAATACAGACATATTGAGTTTTTAAAGAAGTATAAAAATTCTTTTCTTTTTCATCAACTGTTAGCAACATGTTGTTGTTATCCTGGTCTTGAAATCCACATTTTCATCTGTGGTTTCACTCCTGCATGGTTTTAACGTTTGATTTAATATAGAATTATTCTATTATTATTATTATTATTATTATTATTATTATTATTATTAACATTATTATTGTTATTATTATTATTAGACAGCAGAGCCTTGATCATCTTTGTGTAACATTTTAGTTTTGACTTCACAATCAAGACATATTTTCACCTCTCTGTTCCCCCTGACTCTTGTGTCTCAAAAACTGTTGATGCCTGTAGAAGTTGTGAAGCAAATCATCAACCCCGAGGCATTCAGGGCTGTTGGAAATTTTGAGCTTCAGTGACCAAAATTCAGTTTGTTTTGTTCAAGATAACTTCTGTGAGACATCACGAGGAAGAAGAACAATGGAGACAATTGGTGCAAAGTCTTTGCTTCTTTTCTTTTTTTACTGACTACAAACAACTTCTTTTTTCAAACTGCTGGGTTTTTTTTTTTTTTGATAACAAAGAAAACCACAGAAATAAAACAGCATTTATACCGTAAAGAATAATGTTACAGACAAAAGCTAATATAAAAGACGTAAAAAAGGAGTGTTTCACATTTTTCTGAATTTCTTACAAAAACCAAAAATGAGCTGAAGAAAGTCAAATAGAAAAGGAAAACGAAACAAAAGATAAGATAGTGTCTGAAGTGTGTCAAACTGAAACATTCCTCAGAGACAAGTGAGTCCTCCCAATGAAGCTTGTGCTGCTGTTCAACCACAACAACACAACACCTACAGCGGCTGGTCACTTTTCCTGGACCAACAATTCAGCCGAAAATGAGGAGGATTGTGTGACAGTGCTGGAAAGATAAAGCTGATGTTAAATTTTGTCATCTTTAATCATGGTCAAAGAATACAGAGAATGCATTTCATCTTGTAACATAGACACAGGAGCTGTTCTCACTGATTTTGACACACACACACACACACACACACACACACACACACACACACACACACACGATTAAAAACTTCTTCAAAATTTCACAGATAAATTAGGTCTCATATTTCAAAATACAAACAACACCTGAAAAGACTCAAATATCTTAATTGTGACGCGTCATGCTTTTATTTAATAAAGTAGCTATCTGTGTGAGTTAGACTTCCTGTTTGTTTTTCCACATAAGAAAACTGAGGAAAGTTTAACGGCCTGGAGTGGCCTGTGTCCACAAATGAACATCTTCTTTATTTAAGCATTAATGATACAGCTACACAAACACATATAGGCATCATCTGAAACACACACACACACACACACACACACACACACACACTTAATGGCTTGACAGGAGAGAGTGACAGCCCCAATCTGCTCTGGTTGTTAAAATAACACCCATAAAATGACTGAACAGCTATTTGAAATCAAACACTTTGTTTTATATTAGGCCTGAAACGTTTGAGAAAGAGTTGTCCGATTTGTTTTCTGTCTCTTGAGGCAGGTTGGGGCTGTAGATGAGGAGGTTCTTGCACCAATGGAGCTTTAATGACTTGTGTCCGTGTACAGTGCTCGATATTCGTTCATCTGTGATCATCGACATCAGGAGTGACTTAGACGAGAGGAGGGAGGGTAGATAAAATATTGTGTATCTGTATTATAATTCTGTTTGTTCTCAAGATCTGAACATCGTTAGTTTTTTGTAGCTTCTATCACTATGGAAAATATGTCAATTTCAATTTTTTTTCGGTGAGAACAGATGCCAGCCATCACCTCTGTAATATTATGCTCTTTCTCTGTATCTCCTTGTGTTGTGAATGGCTTTTCTTGTGCTTGATTCATGACAGGAAATAAAAATACTTAAAAAATCTTTTTGTTTTGTCGTCCTCACAAGTCTATTCCAGAGTTTCATAAAGCAAATTGGTAGTTCCTGATATACTGTATAACCAGCTAAATGACTAAAAGTAAAACACCTTTTACATCACAAAAACATGTTTAAGGAAATAAAACATAATTATCTTCTCTTGCGTTCCATCTTAATCCAAATATCTTCATAATTTGTCAGAACTATCTTGGAGGTTCTCAATCTCATCCAGCTATGCGTACTGGTGGAACATTGAATTGCTCCTGTGTTGTTCAGTTTGTTTGACATTTTAATATTTTCTATAATATTGGCAAAATGTTTTTAAAATAGCCTCTAACTTGCCTTGTTGAGGAAAGTAAAAAAAAACATTTACCCAGAATTAAAATAAGAAACTTTAATTTGTCCCACATTTGGAAAAATTTACACAATTACAGCAGCAGTATCAGAGGTAGTCAATGAGAAATAGAGGAATAGACACAACAGATAAATAAAAATAATGTGAAGTAAAGAAGAAATACATAAATGTAAAGGAAGTAATTAAAGCACACATTATAGAAATTTACAAATCAACACTGGTTATGCAGATTTTCACTGGGAGTTTGATTTGAGTCAGGACTATTCCATGCTGGGCCTCCATGCTGCAGATGACCATATCTGACGTACAGTCCCGGTTCCATACAAACTTTAAGTGGTTGGTGAGATAGTTCAAAATTCAGTCTGTGAGATGATGGTCCAACCCAGTAATGTTCAGTTTGTCCCTCAGAAGTGCTGGCTGTACAGTGTTGAAGGCACTGGAGAACTTAAAAGACATGATTCTCCCAGCGTTTCCAGGTTTATCCAGGTTAAGAAAGGGCCCAGTGTTGCAGGAAGATGACGGTGTCCTCCACCCCGATGCCAGGCTGGCAGGCAAACTGGAATGGATTCAACAATAGGCTCACCAGCAGGTGAAGATGACCAACAACCAACTGTTCTAGGGCCTTCATCACGTGTGATGTTAGTACCACCAGCCTGTAGCTGTTGAGGTTCATGGGATGTGGAGTCTTGGGCACAGGTACCACGCAAAATGTTTTCCACAGCTGTGGCACCCTCCTCAGCATCAGACTCATGTTGAACATGTGTTTAACAATCTCATAAGTAGCATCCGTGCCCGGATCCACCTTAAAATGTAATTAAATAGAAATTAATCCGTTTCAAAAAACGTTTTTTTTCACATATTAAGCATACACGTGGAGCATTGCTTCGTCCCTTCCCTTTGTAGTTACAATTATAAACCATTAGGTGGCGACAAAGTGAGACTTTTTTTTAACTTCCGGGTCGTCGGCTCTTCCTTTCCTGTCGGCCATTTATCGAATACGGTGAGCACCCACCGAGCTCTTGCTTTGAGAATGTTTAAAATCAGTTGTAAATCCTCACATAGGCCAGGATTGGGTTAACATTAATGAAACTCAACGAGACCTTGACGTTTTAAAGATTTTTAACAGTGTTAATCGCAGAAATGATTTATAAACAGACTTAAATCGAGTGCGAGAATCCCCACGCGGCCGTGCTGCATCGTACTCATGCTAACTGGCAAGCTAGCGCTCCTGTAATTCCTTGTTTAGGTGAAAAAAAATATCGCTAGTTTTGTTTCTTTGGTTATGTTTTACCCACATTCGAGACACTAGTATTAAATGTTTTGCTTTTACTGCTTCAACAAAGTTACAGCGGTCACATCGCGTTAAATAAATTACATGTTCCCTAATTTAACGTGAATTCCATCCTCGTAGCTTTGCAGGCGGCCCCTTGTAGAAGCTACAAACATGCAGAACGACGCTGGTGAATTTGTGGACTTGTACGTCCCACGTAAATGGTGAGTGTCTCCTCACTCAGTGTCAACAATATGAAAAAAACGGCGGTCTTCATTTGGGTCTGAACTAGCTTCTAGTCCAAGTCGTTATTATGCATGTGGAAATGAATTCTTCTGATGAACGTAAACGTGACATATTTGTATGTTTTGCAGCTCAGCTAGCAACAGAATAATTGGAGCTAAGGATCATGCCTCCATCCAGATAAACATTGCTGAGGTAAATTAATTTCAGGTCATATCTAATGATGAGAAACGGGTGCGTTTCAAACCAGTAAATGTGCAATTTTAGCTGAATATACCGAGTTGATGAATGGTATTTCATAATTTACAACACTTCTTTTCCTTTCGGTGTTTCCCTTCAGGGGTCGCCACAGTGAATCAATTACCACCATCTAACCCTGTCTTCTGCATCCTCTTCTCTCACACCAACTACCTTCATGTCCTCTTTCATTACATCCATAAACCTCCTCTTTGGTCTACCTATAGGCCTCCTGCATGGCAGTTCCAAGCATCCTTCTACCAATATATTCACTATCCCTCCTCTGTACATGTCCAAACCATCTCAGTCTGGCCTCTGACTTTATCTCCCAAACCTTTGCTGTCCCTCTGATGTATTCATTCCTGATCTTAGCCATTCTGGTCACATCACAATTCACAACACTGAAGCCCAGTATTAATATATACTTGGTGTAAACTTACTGAACATCAAGAGTAGCTGTTTCCTCTTGATGACAGCTAATGCAGAGCTAACACACAGTTGAGATGGTGCAATCACAACTTTATATACAGTTATTTAGAAAATGATCAAAAGTGCGCCTTATGACATGATAAAGCTCATCAAAACATCACCGTTCCAAACAGGAACCAGTTGAATGTCATAAATATTTTTAAATCGTATTGTCTAATATATTAATCATCCATATGTTTTTTGGTTCTTACCCAGTATGCTCTGTCCTCTGCAGGTCGACAAGGTGACTGGTCGCTTCAATGGTCAGTTCAAGACCTACGCCATCTGTGGTGCTATCCGCAGAATGGTGAGCCTCTTTTCATGTCTCCTGGGATCCAAACCATCAATGAGTGACTGATTATCGGTGAAAATTTGTATTGATTTTTGTCACCAAAAAGGAGTTGTGTAGTCATGCCAGAGAAAGCTCAGATGGTTTGTTTTGGTGCTTTGAAGGTAAAGCATCAGCATCACATACTTCTGTATCCCGGTGTACCATTTAGGACGTCAAACCAGATGTGAGACACAAAAAAATCAGAGTCCGAGTACTTTATTGATCCCCAAGGGCAAATTGCTCTCTGTTCCATTTGCACTTCTCAAGAAAGAACAATAGAAAACGCCAGAATGAGAAAAAAAATTTGAATAAATGGCTAAAAAAAAAAAAAAGAATAAATGGAAGAGGAGGAAAAACAAAATAATCAAAGGTAAGGCTAGATTTGCCTTGTTGTACCAACCCTGAAATGAAGATGTCTGTTTTCAAAGTACGTGGTGTTGTAAACCTACTTCTTTAAATTTCCCAGAAAGGGGGTTATTGAAGCTTGTGCTGTAAATTAACTACTACTGTAATGCGCCGAAATCTATGTGACTCCTGTAGCTAAACTGTTGGTGTCTTATCGGTCAACGAGAGTTGGGCACATTTTTAACATGACAAATATAACAAATTCTTGTTTAGAAGTTGAGCTGCCAGAGTTTGTTGCTCTTTGTTTCCTGGACACCTCCCTCTGTTATGAGATCACATTCTAAACTGTCAAACATTCTGTCTGAACCTACTTTATTTCCCGCAGGGTGAGTCTGATGACTCCATCCTGAGGCTGGCGAAGAATGACAGCGTCGTCGCAAAGTAAGTCAGGTTTTGTGTTGACTACAATCCTAAACGTAAAGCTCACCAGAAAAGCTCTTCAGATTGGAAGTGCGAATAAGAAAAAACAACCTTTAACTATCCCCTTGGGGACATTATTTTCCCATTCCCAATTTAGATAAATTAATTATAGCAACTCTTTTTTTCAACCTTGTAGTCACTTACATTGTGTATGTACCAATAATGAATGTTGAAAGTGATGAAGTAATGCTGGGACATTTTGTTCATACATAATACACGGCTACTGGGTGTTTAAAAATTTTTTTTGTATTAGTCCTTTCCTGACAAGCAGTTTTCAAAGTGAAAACTGATAAAAATGGGTTTCACATAAAGAAATAATTGGGAAAATTTTTAACTGAGTCGAATAACGGTTTCATGTCAATTTTTTAATTTATGACTAGTATATTGAAATTGAAATTTTTTAAGTGAACAATCTTGAAAACTAATTTCTTCTTTCCTTGTTTTCACAGGAATTTCTGAGTGGCTTTGGATCTGTGGAAGCTTTGTAAAATAAAAAAATGAAAATATACTGTTGCTTTTCTTTTATTATGTATGTCACAAACCAACAGTTTGGTGTCTCGACAGAGATCGTCCGAAATGGTCCGCCTGATTTTGGTTGTTCCCTAATTTTTACACCAGTTCTGTCAAACAGCTGTGAAGAAAAGATGTAAAGATTATTAGAATAAGTTGAATTTAAAATCGAACAATGTCTTAACGCTGGAGGATGGAAGATAAAATTTCAGCGTAAAAGATAGGAGGATGAAGGATTCCACTGTTGTCCCGTCTCGCTTTTCATCATGGCAGCAGAAATTCTTCCTTTTAAAAGCTCAATAATAATAATGTTCCTACCTCAAAACAAAAGGATTCTCTAAAGCAGACTTGTCTGACAACAATTCCTACCTTTTGTTGAAACAGTTGAAATACTTTGACGTTCACATGACCAAGAATAATTATTTCTAGCTAACTCCGCATGTGGAATTTCTCAGTTAAAGTACTTTGGTGAAATTCATGAACTCAAAAGTAGGAGTGCTAAAAGTAAAGATGTTCTGTATGTCTAGGGTCCCGTCCACACGGTGAGGGAACTTTTTTGTTGCGTTTACGCCTTCCGTCCACACGACAACACAGATATCAAGAACGAAAATGCAACTTTTTTGAAACGCTGGCCGTGTTGGGTTTTTTTATCCAGGGGGCGTGTCCCTGGGACCAAAACCGCTGTGACGTCATGCATGTGACCCGTATCTACATGTACAAACGGAGCTAAAACCGGCTATTTTCTGTTGTATAACAGCTCCATGTCGAAGATGCGTTGATAAACATGCTTTGCACTTAAATATTCGTCTGTTTATGTGTCATAAAGTTTATATATGTATTTATTCATTCATTCACGTTCCTCGCCAAAGACGCCGACGCCAGTTCTGGGTCAGACCGGGATGCGCTGCCTGCTGGTGGGAGAACTCGGTGATGGAGGTTCTCCTCCAGGACGAACACCGTAGATTTCCGCACGTCCCGGTCCTCTCTCCTGTTGTTCTCGGAGTTGTTCTGCTTATACACGTGTTGATGAACGCACTGATGCGTTTATGTGTGGATGGAGATTTTTTTGAAAACGCTGTCGTGTGGACGCGAATCGTTTTCGATGCGTTTTCAAAAAATGCTGGCATCGTGTGGACGGGGCCTAGGATTCTAAACATGGATTTATGGGACATTACTATTAATTAGTCAGTCATTATCTTTAACCCGCTTAATCCGCTGATGCGGGTCGCTGGGGAGCCGGTGCCTATCCCGGCAGTCTCAGGGCGTGAGGCGGGGGACACTCCGGGCACGACGCCAGTGTACCGCGGAGCCACACAGAGACAAACAACCATTCACACACACATTCACTCCTACTATTAATTATGAAATTTTAATTTTGACTGATATACCTTACAGTTGGCTTGTGAAGTTTTTCTTGTCACATGTCTATCTCTGATTACAGTTTAGTACTACTGGTAGCTTAACTACTAACTAGATTTAGCAAGTTAATTTAGTCATAAGTATTTTTTCCTCTAATGCAGTGATATTGATGTCAAAAAAGAAAATGGAAATTGTTTATTTCTGTAGATGTATTGCATGACTGGCTTTTCTAAAGCTCACTTCCTTTCTGAAACATTGACATTCTGGTAGACATACGTCCAACCCTCCTCCAGAGCTTGTCAACTAATAGGAATTCTCCAATGTGTCCGTGGCAACCAGTCCAGCAACATCTTTTCAGCTGTGGACAGTAGACATCCCATCTTCTTCTTGAACTTCTCATTTAGTTTTACGTAAGCTAACTAACAGCAGGCCTTCACCAGTTACCAGTTACACTGTGTCAGTGAATATGGTAAGATTTATTCACTTGAGTGTTAATTTTTAGCAAAATTTGGATGCTTTGTAGGGATGTTGATTTATAGATATTTTTATTTTTGTGTATATGTACATGAAATGTCCCTCACACCCTTGTAGGGCGGTATCTTTGTCTTTATATACAGTTATGCTCATGATAACAATGTCTAAGTAGGCGAGTAAATTGTTCTTTAATGAACAAAAATGCATTGGGGACACCACATTCTATTTGAAAGCAAGATAATTGGAAAAAGTAAGTTTCATTTTTCACAGAAAGCCAAGAATGTTAAAGACAAGATGTTAAAGACACTGCTATTATTTTGAGCATAACTTCATACACACAATATATATAGAACGTATGTGTATATAATATGTGTATATATATAATGTGTGTGTGTGTATACATACGCAAATTGTATAATGGTCACAATAAGAGGGATATTTTGAAAGACTCAGTGGGTGTCATACATAAGTTGTTTCACGTCAGCGATTTTTGGGATAGCGAGGCAATTGTATTGGAGAGAAAGACCCACCTCATTTTGTGTTTTCCATGTATAGGTCTCACTGTGTGCAGTGTGCCTTACATATTGGGACCAATACCAAAAAGTAGAAAAAGACAAGCCTTTTCAATGTGGCATGAATTTCAACATTCTGTGCGTATAAAAATCTTGAATTGCCAGTAAGTCATTCCAAGTTCATTATTGAAACAGCCATGAACATATGACGTCACTTAACAGACGAGCAACGCTACCTGGCAATAGTGTGCCTTCGGGTCGGTGGCAGGCAGATGTTGCTCGTGAACTTGGTGCGTCTCAAAGTGTCATCAGCAGATTTGCATAAAGACACAGAATTACTGGCAGAGTTTGTGACAGACCCAGGAGTGGAATCCCACGAGTGACAGACTGCAACCTAAGGACCTATGCACTCAGACATTGTTATGCAACTGCCACACAGCTGCACGCCCGTTAACAAATTGTGAAGGGCACTCACGTTTCCAGATAAAAACCATTTGCAACCTTCTCCACCGCTTTGGCTTGAATGCCAGATGACCGTTGCAGGTGATTACACTGACACCAAGACACCGCCGTGAACGTTTGCAGTGGACACAAGACCATGTGATGTGGACAACGCAGCTGTGGTCCACCATCCTGTTCACTGATGAGTGTCAGGTCACCCTACACAGAAATTATGGTCATCAGTGTTGTTGGAGAAGGCGACGTGAGCGATACGCCGAGGTCAACATGGTCCCCAGGGTTCGCTTTGGTGGAGGAGGTGCAACGGTCTGGGCAGGCATCACCATTCAGCGCAAAACAGATTTGGTTTTTGTAGATGGCTCAGTCATGCACATTCTTACCTTAGAGACATCACAGAAACAATCATCATCCCCCACTTTCACCAGCACACCCCCAATTTTCTGTTCATGGATGATAATGCTCCACCACATTGTGCCAGAATTGCCACAGCTCAACTTGAGGAAGTCGGAGTGCTTCGTATGGTATGGCCAGCAGTGTCCCCTGACCTGAACCCCATCGAGCATGTCTGGGACCAGGTAAAGCAGGGACTGGATGATCGTACCCCACCCCCACATGACCTGGCAGAACTGCGTGTAGCACTTGTGGAAGAGTGGAATGCATGACCTCAGAACAACATCATGAGGCTAGTGAGGAGCACGAGACGTCGTTGTCAAGCTGTCATTGCGGCAATTTTTGTTATTTGGGGCTATCCTTGTTATTGTCTAAATTTTTGGGGTAATAATATTAAACTAATGAAAAATTTAATATTATTAAATGTCAAAGGAAACTTTTACTTATTTCATTAAAATTCAGACCAAATAGGAAAAGCATTCAAGTAAAGTATTATCCCTAACTTATATGTGTTTGTGTGTGTGTGTGTGTGTGTGTGTATGTGCGTGCGTGCGTGTGTATGTGTGTGTACAAATGGGTAAAGGTACATATTATACGGGTAGGCTGTTTTTACTTACAACGAGTAAAGGTGGGGGCAGTAACACAACCTTCACACTTGGACACTGCAGGTGTGTATATGTGTGTGTGTGTGTGCATATATCTATATATATGTATCTATATATATATATATATATGTAAGTTATAAGTTTTATATATATATATACACACACACACACACACACACACACACACAAACACACACACACACACACACACACACACACACACACACACACACACACATATATATACTAGGGATACAGATATATCTGTATCTGTATCTGTATCTGTTCAACCAACCAGATTATCTGTATCCGCATGTGTATTTGGAATGGGCGGGTCTTAAACCGGAAGTGAGTGTGGTTTGACCGGATATGGGTGGAGCTTAAATCACTTCATTGTTTTAATTCTAAAATGATATGGATTGATCACAAGTTGCTGTATTTTTGCTTATTTTAAAACTATTTACAGAACAGCCTCAAAATTGAAATTCCAATAAATGTTTTTGATCACAAAAGTAAGAGAAGTATTTACAGAACAAGTTTTTTATGGAACTGAGTCAGAACATGAATATTTTTAAGTCTATGAATGAATATTTACCGAAGAGCCTCAGAATTGAGATTCAACGCTTTTTGATCACAATAGTAAAAGAACTATATATAGAACGAGTAAACACAAAGTGCATTAATGAAGTGCATGCAATAAAAAAGTCATTAACTACAAAGTATGCATGAACAAGAATTGTCATACTCAACAAAACTTTTTAATTTTTTTTCATTTAAATTTTTTTCTAGTACTATTTTTTTTCAATTATTTATTTTTAGTACCAAATTCTATTGCCATTTTTTCACATAAAGTTTAAACAATATTGATTATGGTGTGTGTGGTTGTGTGTGTGTGTGTGTGTGTGTGTGTGTGTGTGTGTGTGTGTGTGTGTGTGTGTGTGTGTGTGTGTGTTTGTGTGTGTGTGTGTGTGTATGTGTGTGTGTGTGTGTGTGTGTGCGTGTCAGATTTACGTAACATCTTTTGTTTTTCACAGCGTGAATGCATCTCAGTCCACATTGGTCAGGCTGGTGTCCAGATCGGTAACGCCTGCTGGGAGCTGTTCTGTCTGGAACATGGGATCCAGCCGGACGGACAGATGCCCAGTGATACGACCATTGGAGGTGGAGATGATTCCTTCAATACCTTCTTCAGTGAGACTGAATCTGGAAAGCATGTCCCCAGGTCTATCTTTGTGGACCTGGAACCCACCGTCATTGGTGACTCATTAAACTAGAACTTGTACAAATAAAAAAAAAAATCCTTTGACATTATGTTTTTCCATTGAGTAAAATCCTTGAGTAATTCATTGGTTATTTTGTGTAGATGAGGTGCGCGTTGGGAACTACCGCCAGTTGTATCATCCTGAGCAGCTGATTACAGGCAAGGAGGATGCAGCCAACAACTACGCCCGTGGACGTTACACCACTGGAAGTGAAATCCTTGAGCTGGTGCTAGACAGGATCCGTAAATTGGTAAGTAAATTTACAGAATGAGCTCATTGATATTTTGACTCTAAACGATGAAATTTAATTTTGTAAATTCACCCCATGTTTTACCAGTTTTTCCTCCTCTCTTTCCTCAGGCTGACCAGTGTAGTGGTCTTCAGGGCTTTCTGCTTTTCCACAGCTTTGGAGGGGGCACCGGCTCTGGTTTCACCTCGCTGCTGATGGAGCGTCTCTCAGTGGACTATGGCAAGAAGTCCAAGCTGGGATTCTCTATCTATCCATCTCCCCAGGTTTCTACCGCGGTGGTGGAGCCCTACAATGCCGTCCTGACCACCCACACCACCCTGGAGCACACTGACTGTGATATCATCATGGACAACGAGGCAATCTACGATATCTGTTGCAAAAAACTTGATGTTGGCCGTCCCAGCTACATCAATCTTAACAGGCTGATCAGTCACGTTGTGTCCTCCATCACAGCTTCCCTTCGTTTTGACGGTTCCCTCAATGTTGACCTGACAGAGTTCCAGACCAACTTGGTTCCTTATCCCCGTATTCACTTCCCTGTGTCCAGCTACGCCCCCATCCTCTCTGCTGAGAAGGCTTTCCATGAGCAGCTGTTCGTGGCAGAGATCACCAACGCCTGCTTCAAGCCAGCCAATCAGATGGTGAAGTGTGATCCTCACCACGGTAAATACATGGCTTGCTGCTTGATGTATCGTGGGGACGTTGTGCCCAAAGATGTCAATATAGCCATTGCTAACATCAAGATCAAGCGCACCATCCAGTTTGTGGACTGGTGTCCCACTGGTTTCAAAGCTGGCATCAACTACCAGGCCCCCGCTACGGTCCCCGGTGGAGACCTGGCGAAGGTCGAGAAGGCTTTGTGCATGTTAGGCAACACCACTGCCATTGCAGAGACCTGGGCTCGCATTGACTACAAGTTTGACCTGATGTACGCTAAGCGTGCCTTTGTCCACTGGTATGTGGGTGAGGGGATGGAAGAGGGAGAGTTTGCTGAGGCCAGGGAGGACTTGGCAGCTCTGGAGAAGGATTATGAAGAGGTTGGATTAGAGAGCGTTGAGAATGAGGGAGAAAATGATGATGAATATTAAGAGGTATCAGCCCTTTGCAAGAGTGTCCTTTGGTGATTTAAAAAAATGTGGAAGTGTCTTTCCTTTGTATTTTCCCTTTAAATATCCAATATAATGTGTCCATTGAGAGCAGCCGAGTTTACTGTCCTTAATACATTCATTCTTCTGGGCTGAACTGCTGTTTGAGAGCATTTGTAACAGCAGTACTGAGGCATGTCTTAAAAGTATGCTACTATTCTGGTTATTGTTGAACTGGTTTGGGAAGATATCTGACATTTATTACAGAGACCCACTTTTTCAAATCCTGTCCTTCATCGGTCTTTTAATCTTCTGTGTTACTAAAGTGATAATAAACTGATTTTGTGACGGTCTTAATGGTTATTTTCAGATTACAATCCATTGCTACACCCAGATTTGTTTCCTAGTTTGCCATAGCTATGGTAGTGTATTTTTCTTTTTTTATGGTCGTAGTTAAATATAAATGTAAATGTATAACTTTATTAATCTCCGTAGGGAAATTAGTAGCACACTCTAGATCACACTGTTAGTTTTAGTCGCATGCATGTATAATGTGTACAGGCCCGTAACACACACAAACACAAGAGACCTATAGGTATGCAGTGGGGGGAAGGTAAAGTGGCAGGCAGCTTCTAAGTAGTGCGCCCTAATCAGCAACTTATAAAGGGGACTGCACCTTGCTTACGGTCGCCTCAGCAGTGCTTGATTCAGAGTGTAAACTAACATCTCCTACTGAGTTAGGGGCAACATGCAGATTTTGAACAAAAAGTGCCTCAGAATTAAGTCCAGGGGAGCACCACATATCTGTTTCGCCTGAACAGATGTGTATTTACCTATTGACACAAAGTACAGTACTACCCTTGATTAATATAGTAATTTCGTGAATTTCCCCGACTGTGGGACGAATAAAGGTCTACCTAATTTAATCTATTAAGCAGTGGTTAAAATCCAGAGCAAACATTAAGAAAACACAAAAACTGAAATTTACATAAATTTACATTTCTTTTTCTGCGTTTGAGTGAATGTGATTGGAGACCTGAACGATAACAGTAGTTGAAATTCTGACTGTAAGACATAAAAATAGTTCCTTCAAGCCAAAAATATGTATAGGTAGTGATATATGTTAGTATTTATTATGAGTGGTTCAGGGCCTGTGGGAATGGGATGTTTGTAAAATATGAAGGCCAGGGGTTGTGCAATATCCTTCAAGGTTTTGTGACTGATGTAGTGAAGAAGTGCCAAGATACTTTCAATGTCACAAGGACAACAATAATAAGCATCACGTGTCTAATATGGAATATGGTAGTTAATCATTTTGATGATGATCCAAGAGGAAAAAGACCCACCTTGCATTTTTTAGTATCGAGTCAGAGGCGAGCAGTCTGTCTGTAGATTTCGTGAAGTCAAATATCATTGCAAGTTTAACAAAAGAGCAAATCAGACAGCAGATGCGTTTGAAGAGGAATATTTACTGTTGCTGTTGTTTCAAAGGCGCTACAAGGATGACATTTTTAACAAGTACAACAACATAGCAAGGACTCCTATTTAATACAATTTGTGAAATTCCAGTGCGTAACTACTTGGGGGAGGGAAAAGAGAAATATTTTCCAAAATGGTTTTGCTAACTGCAAAATGGAATGGGGGGTGGGGGTGGGGATTAATTGTGAAACAAAGGTAGAGAGCTGAAGAAATAAGAAGCTGTGGTGGAAAGTAGAAAAGGTTAAAACTAGTTCAGTATTAACATTCTGCAGTACAATAGATAATATTATCAGGGGCCATTTCTCTGCAGAAAGGTGACAGAAACAGTTCTGGCTTTTTTGTTTTTAAGTCCATTTAATAAATCTCACAAAGGGTCTTTATCTCTTTTTTATTCATCTTGAGCCCTAGATTAAAGTTTTGCCAAAGCTGTTGCTGCACAGCAAGGCGGTTCCGGATTTGTGTCCCACTCTGTGAGGACTTTGCATGTTCCCCCCGTGTCTGCGTGGGTTCTCTCCAGGTTCTCAGGCTTCCTACCACCTCCAAATTGACCGTAGGTATAAGTGAGTGTGTATGTGCGTGGTTGTTTCTGTGTGGCTCTGCGATGCACTGGCGTCGTGCCCGGAGTGTCTCCCCCCCACGTGCCCTAAGCCAGCTGGGAGAGGCTCCAGCTCCCCATGACCTGCGGCAGCATACAAAGCGGTAACAGAAAATGGTTGGATGGATGTTCTTGGTCAAGGTTTTTCTTTATTCATTTTCAAGTTATGAAAAATAAAGTTACACAATACAGATGCAAATCAAGGTAAGACTTCCCACCCAATCCCTGTCCCTTGACAGGACAGTCTCACAAATTCATCACAGGAACAAAAACCATATCCACAGTAAAAGGGTTTGATGGAGGCAATTGATTTGCTGTGGCGACCCCTGAAGGGAAAAGCAGAAAGGAGAAGAAGAAGTAAAAGTGAGCCCCTAACATGAGCAGACCAGTGACGTGTAGTCAGGGAAGGCAGGTGAGGCTGTGCCTCACCTGCCGTCATGAAAGAACAAAATGAAAAATGGAAGAAATGTGTATTATAATGCTGTTTTCCATTTAACGTCACAGACTTTTTTTTTTTAACTCAAAAATTGCTGAATTTTCACATTAACCTCTGAAATACAGAGAGAAGACCTGCAGTGAGTCACCAGCCAGCTGAGCTTCACCATGGATTGCGCAATGGCTCAATTAGCTGTGCTGATAGCTATACACCATCATACTATCTCTCTGTACATTGCTATTAAAATGTTCAAACACGTTTGCTCTATGAAATAAATTTCCATAATTTAGCTAATGTATATGATGTACAGTGGTTTTTTTTGTCAACAACTGAATGTGTGTAACGTCTTTCATGAGCTGAGCGGTCCTGAAACGGCGGTGGCTGGGTGGGTAGGTAAGGGTAGTTAGGTAGGTAGGTAGGTAGGGAGGTGGATGAATAAATAAATAAATAAATAAAATTGTTCTTAAATCTTCGGGGACCTGATGTGCAGATTTGGAATGGTTTAAACTTCCTCACATGATGGAAAGTACATTTTGCAATAGGAGCATGGAAATGGTAATGGAAATGGAAATTGATGATGACTTCTGCAAACATATTTATTGACTCTTGCTTTTGAAAACAGTCACGTTCTGCTCAAAGTATTCTGCCGGTTTGACAAGCTGGGAGATACACGCCCTTCTTTCCACCTGAGCTCTTGACCTGTCACAGCTTGATTTTGACCAATAGGAATCCTCCAAATATGGCAGTAGTAACCAGTTCAGCAACATCTCTACAGCTGTAAAGAGTGAACAGCCCCATCCAGTGCATTTGGTTTCTACACTGCCTACTTAACAGCAGCACTGCATGAGCTAATTCTCTACCTTTCTTCCTTCTAGCTCCACAGATTCAACAATCATGGTGAGTAAGAAGGTAAATTACCAAATTTAAAGTTTCAGAAAGTGTCATCAGTGTGCAGCCAAATTAAATAAAGCTAACTGTTAACATTAAAGAGGCAGACTGAAGTATGTTCTAGCTTTAAATTAGAAGAGAGGTTGTGATCCGATTGTATCTACACTGGATCACTTAACTGTAGCTCTACAAGGTGAACAAAGTTTAAAGGCATGAATACGGAATATAATTCTGGAAATTGGTTCGGGTTGGCTGAATATGGTGGCGTGCTCAGTACTTATCCTCCACTCACACCTTATATTTTTGTTATACAATTAATTGTACAATTACACTATTAAAACTTCTTTAATACTTCAACAACAATGTATTTATTTCTTCCTTGTTGAATATTTTATTAAGTATAAAAGAGTCTCTAAACATGTCCCAAATGTCAGCTTAAGTGTTTCAGTGAAGGTTTTTTTTCTCACTCCAGGTTATTTAACATTTTTTGTTCTTCGCAGCGTGAATGCATCTCAGTCCACGTTGGTCAGGCTGGTGTCCAGATCGGTAACGCCTGCTGGGAGTTGTTCTGTCTGGAACATGGGATCCAGCCAGATGGACAGATGCCCAGTGATACAACCATTGGAGGTGGAGATGATTCCTTCAATACCTTCTTCAGTGAGACTGGATCTGGAAAGCATGTCCCCAGGGCTGTCTTTGTGGACCTGGAACCCACTGTCATTGGTGACCTATGAAATAACTTGTATTTTAAAGTTTTGTTTTATTAAAAACTCCTTATGCACTGTCTTCTCAGTGACTCAAAACATTGCATAATATACTGTATGTTGATTTTGTGTAGATGAGGTGCGTACTGGAATCTACCGTCACTTGTTTCATCCTGAGCAGCTGATGACAGGCAAGGAGGATGCTGCTAATAACTATGCCCGTGGACACTACACCGTCGGAAGGGAGCTCATCGACCAGGTGCTGGACAAGATCCGCAAAATGGTAAACACAAATCGTCAACTTAACCTAGACAATGAAATTATTTTCTTAAATAAATAATGTGTGACCAGTGTCTCCTCTTCTCTGTCCTCAGACTGACCAGTGTACTGGTCTTCAGGGCTTTTTGGTTTTCCACAGCTTCGGAGGAGGCACTGGCTCTGGTTTCACCTCCCTGCTGATGGAACGTCTGTCTGTTGACTTTGGCAAGAAGTCCAAGCTGGAGTTCTCCATCTATCCAGCTCCCCAGGTGTCCACTGCGGTGGTGGAGCCCTACAACTCCATCCTGACCACCCATACCACTCTGGAGCACACTGACTGTGCATTTATGGTGGATAATGAGGCCATCTACGACATCTGTCGTAAAAATCTTGATATTAGCTATCCCAGCTACACCAACCTGAACAGGCTCATCAGTCAGGTTGTGTCCTCCATCACAGCTTCCCTTCGTTTTGATGGTTCCCTCAATGTTGATCTGACAGAGTTCCAGACCAACTTGGTGCCATTTCCCCGTATTCACTTTCCCGTGGCCAGCTATGCCCCCGTCATCTCTGCTGAGAAGGCTTTCCATGAGCAACACACAGTGGCAGAGATCACCAACGCCTGCTTTGATCCAACCAATCAGATGGTGAAGTGTGACCCTCGCCATGGCAAATATATGGCTTGCTGCCTGCTGTATCGTGGTGACGTTGTGCCCAAAGATGTCAATGTAGCCATTGCTAACGTCAAGACCAAGCGCACTATCCAGTTTGTGGACTGGTGTCCCACTGGTTTCAAGGTTGGCATCAACTACCAGCCCCCCACTGCAGTCCCCGGTGGAGACCTGGCAAAGCTCCAGAGGGCTGTGTGCATGCTGAGCAACACCACTGCCATTGCAGAGGCCTGGGCTCGCCTTGACCACAAGTTTGACCTGATGTATGCTAAGCGTGCCTTTGTCCACTGGTATGTGGGTGAGGGGATGGAAGAGGGAGAGTTTGCTGAGGCCAGGGAGGACTTGGCAGCTCTGGAGAAGGATTATGAAGAGGTTGGATTCGATAGCTTGCAATCTGGCGATGAGGATGATGGAGAGGAATATTAACAAGAATTTCTATTCCATGTAAAACAAAAATATTGAAATATATATATTCATTTGGATATGACCTTTAAATGAACAATAAAATGTGTTCATTGACAGGACAACAGTTTCTTCTTTTCCTTTCGGCTTTTCCCTTCAGGGGTCACCACATCGAATCAATTGCCTCCATCTAACCCTGTCCTTTGCATCCTCTTTTCTCACACCAACTACCTTCATATCCTCCCTCATTACATCCATAAACCTCCTCTTTGGTCTTCCTCTAGGCCTCCTCTCTGGCAGTTCAAAACCCAGCATCTTTCTACCAATATATTCACTATCTCTCCTCTGGACTTGTCCAAACCATCTCAGTCTGGCCTCTCTGACTTTATCTCCAAAGCCTCTAACATGTGCTGTCCCTCTGATGTACTAATTCCTGATCCTATCCTTCCTGGTCACTCCCAGAGAGAACCTCAGCATCTTCATCTCTGCTACCTCCAGCTCTGCCTCCTGTCTTTTCCTCAGTGACACTGTCTCTAGACCAAACAACATCTCTGGTCTCACCACAGTTTTGTACACGTTTCCTTTCATTTTAACTCTTCTATCACACATCACACCTGACACTTTTCTCCACGCGTTCCATCCTGCCTGTACACGCTTCTTCACCTCTTTTCCACACTCTCCATTGCTCTGGACTGTTGACCCTAAGTACTTAAAATCCTCCACCTTCTTGATCTCTTCTCCCTGTAACCTCACTCTTCCACTTGGGTCCCTCTCATTCACACACACATGTACTCTGTCTTACTGCGGCTAACCTTCATTCCTCTCCTTTCCAGGACAAACCTCCACCTCTCTAGCTTCTCCTCCACATCTTCCCTGCTCTCACTGCAGATCACAATGTCATCTGCAAACATCATAGTCCTTGGAGAATCTTGTCTAACCTTGTCTGTCAGCCTGTCCATCACCATAGCGAACAAGAAGGGGCTCAGAGCTGATCCCTGATGCAGTCCCACCTCCACCTTGAACTCATCTGTCACACCTACAGCACACCTCACCACTGTCTTGCTGTCCTCATACATGTCCTGCACCGCTCTAACATACTTCTCTGCCACTCCAGACTTCCTCAGACAATACCACAGTTCCTCTCTGGGCACCCTGTCATAGGCTTTCTCCAGATCTACAAAAACACAGTGGAGCTCCTTCTCTGTACTTCTCTATCAGCATCCTCAAAGCAAACACTGCATTTGTAGTGCTCTTTTTTGGCATGAAACCATACTGCTGCTCACAAATGCTCATTTCTGCCCTTAGTCTAGCTTCCACTACTCTTTCCCATAACTTCATTGTATGGCTCATCAGCTTTATTCCTCTGCACGTCTCCCTTGTTCTTAAAAATGGGCACCAGCACACTTCTCCTCCATTCCTCAGGCATCTTCCCACTATCTGAGATCCTGTTGAACAACCCAGTCAGAAACTCTACTGCCACCTCTCCTAGACACTTCCAAACCTCTACAGGTATATCATCAGGACCAACTGCCTTTCCACTCTTCATCCTCTTCAATGCCCTCCTCACTTCATCCTGACTAATCTTTACTACATTCTGGTCCACAACAGTCACCTCTTCTAGTCTTTGTTCTCTCTCTTTTTCCACGTTCATCAACTCTTCAAAGTACTCTTTCCATCTTCCCATCACACTACTGGCACCTGTCAATGGACTTCCTCTCTGTCTTGCCAACCTGTATAGATCAGTCTCTCCCTCCTTACTGTCCAACCTAGCATACAAGTCATCATAAGCTTCTTGTTTGCCCTTTGCTACCTCTACCTTCACCTTCAGCTGCGTCTCCCTGTACTCCTGTCTACTCTCCTCAGTCCTCTCAGTGTCCCACTTCTTCTTAGCTAACCTCTTTCTCTGTATACACTCCTGTACCTCCTCATTCCACCACCAAGTCTCCTCATCTACTTTCCTTCCAGATGACACACCAAGTACTCTCCTACCTGTCTCCCTGATCACATTAGCTGTAGTTTTCCAGTCATCAGGAAGCACCTCCTGGCCTCTCAGAGCTTTCTTAACTCCTTCCTAAAGGTCGTGCAACACTCTTCCTTTTTAAGCTTCCACCATTTCGTCCTCTGCTCTGCCTTTGCCCTCTTCATCTTCCTCACCACCAGAGTCATCCTAAACACCACCGTCCAATGCTGTTTGGCTACCACTACTACTACACCTACCACTACTTTGCAGTCACTGATCTCCTTCAGGTTACACCGTCTACACAAGATGTAGTCTACCTGTGTGCTCCTACCACCACTCTTATTGGTCACCCTATGTTCCTGCCTCTTCTGGAAGAAAGTATTCACTATAGCCATTTCCATCCTTTTTGCAAAGTCAACTACCATCTGTCCTTCTGTGTTCCTCTCCCGGATACCAAACCTGCCCATCACCTCCTCATCACCTCTGTTACCTGCACCAACATGTCCATTGAAGTCTGCACCAATGACAACTCTCTCACTTCTAGGTATGCTCTGCATCACTTCATCAAAATCCAGCCAGAATTTCTCCTTCTCCTCCAGCTCACATCCTACCTGTGGAGCATACCCACTAATAACATTGACCATCACACCTTCTATTTCTAGCTTCAGCCTCAGGACATTCCTAACAAACTCCTCCTTCAAGATAACTCCTACTTCATTTCTCTTCCTATCTACACCATGATAGAACAACTTGAACCCTGCTCCTAAACTTCTAGCCTTGCTACCTTTCCACCTGATCTCCTGGTCACACAGTATGTTTACCTTCCTCCTCTGCATCATGTCAACCAACTCTCTACCTTTTCCTGTCATAGTTCCAACATTCAACGTCCCTACTCTCAGTCCTATACTCTTGGCGCTCCTCTCTCTTTTTGCGAACACACTTTCCTCCTCTCCTTCTTCGACCAACAGTCGTCCAATTTCCACTGGCGCCCTGCAGGTCAACAGCGCCGATGGCGGTCATTGTTAACCCGGGCCTCGACCGATCCGGTATGGAAGTCATAGGTTTGATTCGCATCTTTCATTTGGCAAAAGTTTTACGCCGGATGCCCTTCCTGACACAACCCTCTGTTTTTATCCGGGCTTGGGACCGGCACAATAAGACACTGGCTTGTGTTTTCTTGTGGCTACATTAACAGCACCACAGTTTACTGTCATTAATTCATAATGTCATGAACTTTCCACGACACCCAGAAGGAACGCCCAGATCGGTAATTCTCATATCAGGAAAGTGTGCTGCCAATGCTGCCTGTGCCAGAGACAGTGGAGAGAAGGATGCAGTGGTTGGCTGCATCTAATGTAGCTGAGAAGTCAAGCCGAAGGTGAACAGACTGACTCAGCATAGCTATCACCGTACTAGTATACTGAAGATTTCATAAAGTAATCTGGGAGGTAGATTTTATAGCTTTTATTGACATGAAAATGTCTCTCCAGCCAACTTTTGTTTTGGATTTACCAGACCTTGAGAAAAATCCTACAAAATTATTAAATTTAGCAAATAAAAGTAGTAGGAAGGTTTTTTTTTCATCTACTGCAGTGAAATTCAAGTAAAAGAATGAGAAAATGGACATAGCCATATATTTTTGTAAATGTATTTACTATCTCTGGCTTTTCTAAAACTTCACTTCCTCCTTGAATCATTCCGACAGTCTGGTAGACACGCCCAACCCTCCTCTCGAGCTTGTCACCTGTCACAACTTGATTTTAACCAATAGATATCCTCCAGTGTGGCCGTGGTAACCAGTTCAGCAACATCTTTTCATCTTTGGAGAGTGAACATCTCCATCCAGTGCATTTGGTTTTTACATAGGCTACCTAAAAGCAGCATTGTAAGAGCAGATCTTTTGGTCAAATTCTCCATATTATCCAACTTGAATACCACATTGTCAGCAAACATGGTGAGTAAAATGATTTTTTAAAATTTGTCATATTTGGTTCAATTGAATGCATTTTTATTTGCATGGCAATCAGAATAAAAAGTTACCTCAAGACACTGTCTAGATAGAGCAAAGAAAAAGCTACTCTTGCAGAACCTCACTTGTCCCATATGAGCATGCACCTTGGGGATTGTGCAAAAACCTCTTTTAAACTGGCAGAAACCTTAAGCAGAACCTAAAACTCATAGGTGACGACCATCTGCCTTGACCATTTGAATGTAAAGAGAAAGAGACAGAAACAGAGAGTGACAGTGAGAGAGAGTGAGAGACAGAAACAGAGACAGAGACAGAGGTAGAAAGACAAATTTTCAGTTCAGCAAATTTGAAGTTCCAAGGTGTGCCATGGGGGTCAGCCAAATTAAACAAAGCTGTAACCAAATTAAAGAAGGAACTGTCTACATTCTAACTTTGAGCTTGAAATGAGGTAAAGGTAAAGACTGGCTTGCAAAAGTGTATCTACCCTGGGGTATTTAACTCCAGTTCTACAGGGCATAGCCCAAATCAAATCAAGTTTAACCAGTTGCTGGTTTCGGTTTGTCGTATTTATACAATAAACTTGTCAATTATGGCAAGGGTGTATCAGCCTGCCTGCATTGTTCCTCTGTTTCCTGGTTTGAAAGGTGTTGGTGCATCAAATAGTATTAAAGGCATAAATGAAATATGATTTTCAATGACTGAAATGGTGTCCTTAATGTCGTCTTAAAGGGACAGTAAAGTTAATTTTAAGTGACATATATGTTGTTCATAATTATGAAAAATAGAAGAAAAAATAGATTTTATATGTGTAGCATCATCCGTTTGGTCAAAAAATCTTAAAATCTGCGCTGCAGCAGCTTCCGCATTCAGTGGTCACGTGGGCGTCATACGTCACTGGGGCCAAACATAGCTTAGCAGCCATAAGACACAATGCAATTCTAGACGCAATTAACTCCAAAAATATCATGGTTATCTGCGTGGTGAACGGTTGTGACAACAGAACATCAAAAAGAAGCGACTTTAAAATAAAAAAACAAAAACAAAACAAACTTTCTTTTATTGTCATTATACACATACGGTACAACGAAATTTCAAAGGCCAGATGGAGTGTTGGTCCAGAGCCGCTGCACCCCGGGTGCGCCGCCACTACGGTCAAACATGACCTAATATTACCTAGATGCATGTTTTTCCTGATAATGGGGGGAAACCGGAGAACCCGGAGGAAACCCATTCAGACACAGAGAGAACATGCAAACTCTAAATTCACTGTGGAATTAGTAACAACTAGAGTTGTTATTAATTCCACACAGTCCAATAGTAATAAATGGCGGTTAGCTCAATGCTAACATAATATGGACAATCCCATTGACGGACTAGCGCGTTAGCATTTTTAGCGTGATACCTTCCCAGAAGGTATTCTAATAAACGACAGGTCCATGTCTTCACGTCTTTTTACTGTTCTGTTGACACAACCGTTCACTGCGCAGGTAACCATGATACTTTTGGTGTTAATCGCATCTAGAATTGCATTCTTATGGCTGCTATGTTTGGCCCCAGTGACGTATGACGCCCACGTGATCACTGAATGCGGAAGCTGCTGCGGCGCAGATTTTAAGTTTTTTGACCAAACGGATGATGCGTAAAAAAATTTTTTCTTCTATTTTTCATAATTATGAATAACATATGTCACTTAAAATTAACTTTACTGTCCCTTAAAGGGTTTCAGTGAAGGTTATTTTTCTTACTCAAGGTTATTTAACATCTTTTGTTCTTCATAGCGTGAATGCATCTCAGTCCACGTTGGTCAGGCTGGTGTCCAGATTGGTAATGCCTGCTGGGAACTGTTTTGTCTGGAACATGGGATCAAGCCAGATGGACAGATGCCCAGTGATACAACCACTGGACTTGGAGATGATTCCTTCAACACTTTCTTTAATGAAACTGGTTCTGGAAAGCATGTCCCCAGGGCTATCTTTGTGGACCTGGAACCCACCGTCATTGGTGACCTATGAAATAACCTGTAATACAAAGTTTTAAAAAAACAAACTTTTCTCAGTGATTCAAATCTTCGCATATGTTGATTTTGTGTAGATGAGGTGCGCACTGGGACTTACCGTCAACTGTTCCATCCAGAACAGCTGATTACAGGCAAGGAGGATGCTGCCAATAACTACGCCCGTGGACACTACACTATCGGAAGAGAGCACATTGACCAGGTGCTGGACAAGATCCGCAGAATGGTAAATACAAATTGAAAACTTAACCCCAGATGATGAACTTTCATCCCATGTGTAACCATCCTCCTCTCTGTCCTCAGACTGACAAGTGCACTAGTCTTCAGGGCTTCCTGGTTTTCCACAGCTTCGGCGGGGGCACTGGCTCTGGTTTCACCTCCCTGCTGATGGAACGTCTGTCTGTTGAATATGGCAAGAAGTCCAAGCTGGAGTTTTCCATCTATCCAGCTCCCCAGGTGTCCACTGCGGTGGTGGAGCCCTACAACTCCATCCTGACCACCCACACCACCCTGGAGCATACTGACTGTGCATTTATGGTGGATAATGAGGCCATCTATGACATCTGTCGTAAAAACCTTGATGTTGACCGTCCCAGCTACATCAACCTGAACAGGTTGATCAGTCAAGTTGTGTCCTCCATCACAGCTTCCCTTCGTTTTGAAGGTGCCCTCAATGTTGATCTGACAGAGTTCCAGACCAACTTGGTGCCATATCCTCGCATCCACTTTCCCGTGGCCAGCTACGCCCCCGTCATCTCTGCTGAGAAGGCTTTCCATGAGCAACACACAGTGGCAGAGATCACCAACGCCTGCTTTGAGCCAGCCAATCAGATGGTGAAGTGTGACCCTCGCAATGGAAAATACATGGCTTGCTGTGTTCTTTATCGTGGTGATGTGGTGCCCAAAGATGTCAATGTAGCCATTGCTAACATCAAGACCAAGCGCACCATCCAGTTTGTGGACTGGTGTCCCACTGGTTTCAAGGTTGGCATCAACCACGAGCCCCCCACTGCAGTCCCGGGTGGAGACTTGGCAAAAGTCCAGAGGGCTGTGTGCATGCTGAGCAACACCACTTCCATTGCAGAGGCCTGGGCTCGCCTTGACCACAAGTTTGACCTGATGTACGCTAAGCGTGCCTTTGTCCACTGGTATGTGGGTGAGGGGATGGAAGAGGGAGAGTTTGCTGAGGCCAGGGAGGACTTGGCAGCTCTGGAGAAGGATTATGAAGAGGTTGGATTAGAGAGCGTTGAGAATGAGGGAGAAAATGATGATGAATATTAAGAGGTATCAGCGCCTTGCAAGAGTATCCTTTGGTGATTTAAAAAAATGTTCAAGTGTCTTTCCTTTGTATTTTCCCTTTAAATATCCAATATAATGTGTCCATTGAGAGCAGTCGAGTTTACTGTCCTTAATACATTCATTCTTCTGGGCTGAACTGCTGTTGGAGAGCATTTGTAACAGCAGTACTGAGGCATGTCTTAAAAGTATGCTACTATTCTGGTTATTGTTGAACTGGTTTGGGAAGATATCTGAGATTTATTACAGAGACCCACTTTTTCACATCCTGTCCTTCATTGGTCCTTTAATCTTCTGTGTTACTAAAGTGATAATAAACTGATTTTGTGACGGTCTTAATGTTGATTTCCAGATTACAATCCATTGCTACACCAAGACTTTTTTCCTAGTTTGCCAAAGCTATGGTAGTATATTTTTCTTTTCTTTTTTTATGGTTGTAGTTAAATATAAATGAAAGAAGAAGAAGGAGAGGAGGAAAATGTGTTTGCACGAAGAGAGAGAAGAGAGCACCAAGGACTGGACTGTGTGTCCAGGAGACCAGGTGGATAGGTAGCAAGGCTAGAAGTTTAGGAGCAGGGTTCAAGTTGTTCTATCATGTTGTAGATGGAAAGAGAAATGGAGTAGGAGTTATCTTCAAGGAGGGGTTTGTTAGGAATGTCCTGGAGGTAAAAAGAGTGTTGGATAGCGTGATGAGTCTGAAGCTAGAAATAGAAGGTGTGATGGTCAATGTTGTTAGTGGGTATGCTCCACAGGTGGGATGTGAGCTGGAGGAGAAGGAGATATTCTGGCTGGATTTTGATGAAGTGATGCAGAGCATACCTAGAAGTGAGAGAGTTGTCATTGGTGCAGACTTCAATGAACATGTTGGTGCAGGTAACAGAGGTGATGAGGAGGTGATGGGCAGGTTTGGTATCCGGGAGAGGAACACAGAAGGACAGATGGTAGTTGACTTTGCAAAAAGGATGGAAATGGCTATAGTGAATACTTTCTTCCAGAAGAGGCAGGAACATAGGGTGACCAATAAGAGTGGTGGTAGGAGCACACAGGTAGACTACATCCTGTGTAGACAGTGTAATCTGAAGGAGATCAGTGACTGCAAAGTAGTGGTAGGTGAGAGTGTAGCCAAACAGCATAGGATGGTGGTGTGCAGAATGACTCTGGTGGTGAGGAAGATGAAGAGGGCAAAGGCAGAGCAGAGGACGAAATTATGGAAGCTAAAAAAGGAAGAGTGTTGCATGACTTTTAGGAAGGAGTTAAGATAGGCTCTGAGAGGCCAGGAAGTGCTTCCAGATGACTGGACAACTACAGCTAATGTGATCAGGGAGACAGGTAGGAGAGTATTTGGTGTGTCATCTGGAAGGAAAGTAGATGAGGAGACTTGGTGGTGGAATGAGGAGGTACAGGAGTGTGTACAGAGAAAGAGGTTAGCTAAGAAGAAGTGGGACACTGAGAGGACTGAGGAGAGTAGACAGGAGTACAGGGAGATGCAGCTGAAGGTGAAGGTAGAGGTAGCAAAGGGCAAACAAGAAGCTTATGATGACTTGTATGCTAGGTTGGACAGTAAGGAGGGAGAGACTGATCTATACATGTTGGCAAGACAGAGAGGAAGTCCATTGACAGGTGCCAGTAGTGTGATGGGAAGATGGAAAGAGTACTTTGAAGAGTTGATGAACGTGGAAAATGAGAGAGAACAAAGACTAGAAGAAGTGACTGTTGTGGACCAGAATGTAGTAAAGATTAGTCAGGATGAAGTGAGGAGGGCACTGAAGTGGATGAAGAGTGGAAAGGCAGTTGGTCCTGATGATATACCTGTAGAGGTTTGGAAGTGTCTAGGAGAGGTGGCAGTAGAGTTTCTGACTGGGTTGTTCAACAGGATCTCAGATAGTGAGAAGATGCCTGAGGAATGGAGGAGAAGTGTGCTGGTGCCCATTTTTAAGAACAAGGAAGACGTGCAGAGTTGTGGCAACTACAGAGGAATAAAGCTGATGAGCCATACAATGAAGTTATGGGAAAGAGTAGTGGAAGCTAGACTAAGGGCAGAAGTGAGCATTTGTGAGTAGCAGTATGGTTTCATGCCAAAAAAGAGTACTACAGATGCAGTATTTGCTTTGAGGATGTTGATCGAGAATTACAGAGAAGGCCAGACGGAGCTGCATTGTGTTTTTGTAGATCTGGAGAAAGCTTATGACAGGGTGCCCAGAGAGGAACTGTGGTATTTTATGAGGAAGTCTGGAGTGGCAGAGAAGTATTTTAGAACGGTGCAGGACATGTATGAGGACAGCAAGACAGTGGTGAGGTGTGCTGTAGGTGTGACAGATGAGTTCAAGGTGGAGGTGGGACTGCATCAGGGATCAGCTCTGAGCCCCTTCTTGTTCGCTATGGTGATGGACAGGCTGACAGACGAGGTTAGACAGGAATCTCCATGGACTATGATGTTTGCAGATGACATTGTGATCTGCAGTGAGAGCAGGGAAGAGGTGGAGGAGAAGCTAGAGAGGTGGAGGTTTGTCCTGGAAAGGAGAGGAATGAAGGTTAGCCGCAGTAAGACAGAGTACATGTGTGTGTGAATGAGAGGGACCCAAGTGGAAGAGTGAGGTTACAGGGAGAAGAGATCAAGAAGGTGGAGGATTTTAAGTACTTAGGGTCAACAGTCCAGAGCAATGGAGAGTGTGGAAAAGAGGTGAAGAAGCGTGTACAGGCAGGATGGAACGGGTGGAGAAAAGTTTCATGTGTGATGTGTGATAGAAGAGTTAAAATGAAAGGAAACGTGTACAAAACTGTGGTGAGACCAGCGATGTTGTTTGGTCTAGAGACAGTGTCACTGAGGAAAAGACAGGAGGCAGAGCTGGAGGTAGCAGAGATGAAGATGCTGAGGTTCTCTCTGGGAGTGACCAGGAAGGATAGGATCAGGAATGAGTACATCAGAGGGACAGCACATGTTAGAGGTTTTGGAGATAAAGTCAGAGACGGTTTGGACATGTCCAGAGGAGAGATAGTGAATATATTGGTAGAAAGATGCTGGGTTTTGAACTGCCAGGCAGGAGGCCTAGAGGAAGACCAAAGAGGAGGTTTATGGATGTAATGAGGGAGGACATGAAGGTAGTTGGTGTGAGAGAAGAGGATGCAAAGGACAGGGTTAGATGGAGGCAATTGATTCACTGTGGCGACCCCTGAAGGGAAAAGCCGAAAGGAAAAGAAGAAGAAGTTAAATATAAATGTAAATGTATATACTTTATTAATCCCCGTAGGGAAATTAGTAGCACACTCTAGAACACACTGTTAGTTTTAGTCGCATGCATGTATGATGTGTACAGGCCCGTAACACACACAAACACAAGAGACCTATAGGTATGCAGTGGGGGAAAGGTAAAGTGGCAGGCAGCTTCTAAGTAGTGCGCCCTAATCAGCAACTTATAAAGGGGACTGCACCTTGCTTACGGTCGCCTCAGCAGTGCTTGATTCAGAGTGTAAACTAACATCTCCTACTGAGTTAGGGGCAACATGCAGATTTTGAACAAAAAGTGCCTCAGAATTAAGTCCAGGGGAGCACCACATATCTGTTTCGCCTGAACAGATGTGTATTTACCTATTGACACAAAGTACAGTACTACCCTTGATTAATATAGTAATTTTGTGAATTTCCCCCACTGTGGGACTAATAAAGGTCTACCTAATTTAATCTATTAAGCAGTGGTTAAAATCCAGAGCAAACATTAAGAAAACACAAAAACTGAAATTTATATAAATTTACATTTCTTTTTCTGCATTTGAGTGAATGTTATTGGAGACCTGAACGATAACAGTAGTTGAAATTCTGACTGTAAGACATAAAAATAGTTCCTTCAAGCCAAAAATATGTATAGGTAGTGATATATGTTAGTATTTATTATGAGTGGTTCAGGGCCTGTGGGAATGGGATGTTTGTAAAATATGAAGGCCAGGGGTTACGCAATATCCTTCAAGGTTTTGTGACTGATGTGGTGAAGAAGTGCCAAGATACTTTCAATGTCACAAGGACAACAATAATAAGCATCACGTGTCTAATATGGAATATGGTAGTTAATCATTTTGATGATGATCCAAGAGGAAAAAGACCCACCTTGCATTTTTTAGTATCGAGTCAGAGGCGAGCAGTCTGTCTGTAGATTTCGTGAAGTCAAATATCATTGCAAGTTTAACAAAAGAGCAAATCAGACAGCAGATGCGTTTGAAGAGGAATATTTACTGTTGCTGTTGTTTCAAAGGCACTACAAGGATGACATTTTTAACAAGTACAACAACATAGCAAGGACTCCTATTTAATACAATTTGTGAAATTCCAGTGTGTAACTACTTGGAGGAGGGAAAAGAGAAATATTTTCCAAAATGGTTTTACTAACTGCAAAATGGAATGGGGGGTGGGGGTGGGGATTAATTGTGAAACAAAGGTAGAGAGCTGAAGAAATAAGACTGAAATAAGAAGCTGTGGTGGAAAGTAGAAAAGGTTAAAACTAGTTCAGTATTAACATTCTGCAGTACAATAGATAATATTATCAGGGGCCATTTCTCTTCAGAAAGGTGACAGAAACAGTTCTGGCTTTTTTGTTTTTAAGTCCATTTAATAAATCTCACAAAGGGTCTTAATCCCTTTTTTATTCATCTTGAGCCCTAGATTAAAGTTTTGCCAAAGCTGTGGCTGCACAGCAAGGCGGTTCCGGGTTTGTGTCCCACTCTGTGAGGACTTTGCATGTTCTCCCTGTGTCTGCGTGGGTTCTTTCCAGGTTCTCAGGCTTCCTACCACCTCCAAATTGACCGTAGGTATAAGTGAGTGTGTATGTGCGTGGTTGTTTCTGTGTGGCTCTGCGATGCACTGGCGTCGTGCCCGGAGTGTCTCCCCCCCACGTGCCCTAAGCCAGCTGGGAGAGGCTCCAGCTCCCCATGACCTGCGGCAGCAGACAAAGCGGTAACAGAAAATGGTTGGATGGATGTTCTTGGTCAAGGTTTTTCTTTATTCATTTTCAAGTTATGAAAAATAAAGTTACACAATACAGATGCAAATCAAGGTAAGACTTCCCACCCAATCACAGGTGAGGCTGTGCCTCACCTGCCGTCATGAAAGAACATAATGAAAAATGGAAGAAATGTGTATTATAATGCTGTTTTCCATTAAATGTCACCAACTTTAGGTTATTTTTACTCAAAATCGCTGAATTTTCACATTAACCTCTGAAATACAGAGAGAAGACCTGCAGTGAGGCACCAGCCAGCTGAGCTTCACCATGGATTGCACAATGGCTAAACTAGTTGTGCTGATAGTGTTGCCGGTCCCTAATACTGAGGGACGTAATAACAAATGAACGGTGGTTTTGTACGACTCGTACCCTGAAAACACAGGAAAGCACAGGAGTGAGAAAGACGAACCACCCTTGTTGCATTTCCAGTATGTTCTCTTTTTACTTTGCAATTATTCACAACATTACAATAAACATTCATGTCCCTAATCTGTCCCAAATCTGTCCCTAATGCAATAAAGTTCATGTCTCAATGTCCATTGTGTGGCTGTCATCTGTCCCTGCTTCAACTCCAGGACACAGTGTATTCCGTTCCATCTCACATCACAGTCAGTTTAAGATTTTCCTTTTAAACTCAAAATAAACCAAAAATAAATAAACATGAACCAGAGGGATTCAGATTGTACATTACTTTTGTCCCAAAAGCATATTTTCAGCATCCATGCTATTACCATGGCTACTATGATATGTTGTGCTCTAAAGTCAATTTCACATTTACTGTACCAAAATCCACTGAAAGCTACTTACAGTAGTATTAGACTGGTATTAATCTAAAACAATAAACTCATTGTATATGGAATGTTAATGGACTCATATACAGTAAAACTAGCACCTTTAAAACTGACAAAAATGCAGTTTCACCCTTCATACTGTAAATATTTATTCCTGAAAGGCACATGAAACTAACAGTGCTTTTTATAAACAGAAAATAGCCATTCAAAAATATATGTATCGGCTTGTTCAAGTAATTTCTATAATGCTCCATAGTAAACAAAGATCCTATAATATTAGTTTAATCATATCCCAACAGAAACACTCTATTTACCACGTCTGTCAGGTGTCTAGGGCCAAAAGAGGGAAAATAACTAAAATCTTGCCACGCGATGTGCACATATGCAAATGAACTCTGCTTGATATGTAACAGGCTTCTATTCCACACAGTCCAGTAGTAATAAATGGCAGTTAGCTCAATGCTAACACAATATGGACAATCCCATCAACGGGCTAGCGCGTTAGCATTTTGAGCGCAATACCTTCCCAGAAGGTATTCCAAAGAACGACAGGTCCACTGGACTTGGAGATGATTCCTTCAACCCTTTCTTTAATGAAACTGGTTCTGGAAAGCATGTCCCCAGGGCTATCTTTGTGGACCTGGAACCCACCGTCATTGGTGACCTATGAAATAACCTGTAATACAAAGTTTTAAAAAAACAAACTTTTCTCAGTGATTCAAATCTTTGCATATGTTGATTTTGTGTAGATGAGGTGCGCACTGTGACTTACCGTCAACTGTTCCGTCTAGAGCAGCTGATTACAGGCAAGGAGGATGCTGCCAATAACTACGCCCACATTGACCAGGTGCTGGACAAGATCCGCAGAATGGTAAATACAAATTGAAAACTTAACCCCAGATTATGAACTTTCATCCCATGTGTAACCATCCTCCTCTCTGTCCTAAGACTGACAAGTGCACTAGTCTTCAGGGCTTCCTGGTTTTCTACAGCTTCGGCGGGGGCACTGCCTCTGGTTTCACGTCCCTGCTGATGGAACATCTGTCTGTTGAATATGGCAAGAAGTCCAAGCTGGAGTTTTCCATCTATCCAGCTCCCCAGGTGTCCACTTCGGTGATGGAGCCCAGGAAGAAGGTTATGGAGGGACATCTTGAGCATATCGAATTCCTGTGGGTCATCATGAACAAAATGAGGGAATGAAGGGGCTTCAAGGCAGGACCGGTAAGCGGTAGTCTGGTAAGCTGGCCATGTGACCACTGACCCTACAGGTTGCTGTAGCACATCAGGATGGAGGGGAGCACCTGCCTGTGGGTGTGGAGGCTGCGGAACGGCACCAAATATAGCTGGTATGTGGTGACTCGAAGGAACAGCACTATAAGTATACAATGGAGGGAAAGGACGGACACCAGTGACAGCTTGTAATGGTTGAGGAGGGAGAGCCCCAGTGGCAGGTTTAGTCTGTTGCGGAGCTGCCACAGTAGATTGAGGGAAAAAAGGAACATCAACAGTAGCTGATCTAATTTGAACTGGAGGATATGGGGCTCTAGGGTAATGAAGCTGCCGGTCAGAGGGCTCCATCACCACAGTCAGCTGTGCTGCAGGTTGTGTCGAACCATGGGGTACTACACAGAAGGCATCATGTGGGGGAAGGCTTGATGCTGGAACTACATATGAAGTAGGAGCAGGGACGGAGAGTTTCTGTGGTACCTCACAACGGGAGGGAGGCACATGCAGAGATGCATTACCCAAAAAGGAAGTAGGAGGTGCAGCCTCAACTAATCCCAATGGTGTCCGAGCTTGGGATTTAGGAATGGAGGTACTCGGTACTGCAGGATGCATCAGGTTAAGTGAAGGTGCTACATTGGAGGCAGCAAGATATTCTAGGTGGGGGCAGACTGGTTTAAACTCGGAATATGTAAAGGGCTCCAGGTGTGAGTGCAAGTCGGAGGTACAGAAGGCTGGATGAGAGAGTGGGACCCGGATGGTCGTGGTGGAGGCTCTGGTGTAGGCAACAAGGATTTAGTTGGTGGAGGGAGAGATGAGCGACTTGGAGCAGGTGGAAACTGGAACCTATGGTGAGGATGTGTGGCTTGCAACTCATGTTGCTCCAAACAATTGCAAATTTCCTCCACCAAAGACTGACCAACTTGATAAGAGCGATCATGCTCATGAGAAGGATGGCTGTTGGGGGGTGGAGAAGAATCTGTAGGAACGTCAGCTGAGGAAGAATTTAAGGGAGAGTCGATGGCATTCTGCCGGTTCGTTAAAACTTGTATTGAGGCTGTAAGCTGAATCATCATTCGACGAAGTTTATCAACATCATTTTGTATGTTTGTTCAATTCAATTTGAGGAGGGTGAGCGGTTGTTAAGTGGCTCTCCTTTGGTTGGCTCCCCTTTAACTGGTAATGAGCTGGAGCTGCCCCAGCTACTGCTTGGCCTTGTGGATCTGCAGGTGGTTGGCTAGGCAGAGATGTTGCATAACTATAACCAGTATGCTGTGTGCTATAGTCAGCTGAATGAGAGGGGGGTTGAGGTTGTCTCCTTGATCTTCTTGGTGTTTCTTCCATAGCATTTGTCTTATCTGGTTCGAAGGACCAGTTAAAATACTTGTCAGGTATGGAGTTGATGCAGGTGGACTGATTGGTCCCATATTGTGCTTTTTTAATACATGTCATTCAGCTGCTAGATGTCCAACTACAGTGTATTTGAAATGTCTTGCCCCAAAGTGATCTGTGGTCCTCAATATCTTTGATTGACTATCGATAAAATCACTTCCGCTCCGAAATGACTTAATTTAATGGGTGTACCTCTGAGCTCCCTCTATCAACACCCAATCCCCCCCTCCCCCAGTTCACGCGTGTGTTTAGTTTACATGCGCCACGTGAACACTCGCGCTACCTTTCACTCGTATACCTGTTATTTAAACTTTCAGCAACTTTGTTACTACGTATTTCACTAATATTTTTCTCGTGTTTTTCTCTCGTTTTCATGATGTAGCTGTTAATTTTTCTGCGCTAAGCGCAGAGCTGCTTTTTTAGTTAGCTGAATGTAACTTGTGGCCCTATTGAAATGAAACCGGCAAACATCATTAAACACTGCAGAAAATTTGTGGAGAAAAACAGTGGGACAGAAATCAGTGGAGATGTTTACAGACAGAAGGTAATTAAAGCTGTGGTTTCCAACAATCATCACTGACAATGAGAGATTGCTGGCTAACTACACCAAGGAGCCAAGCTAACCCAGTCTAATGAAACATGGGATGTTACCGGAGAGGTAAGACCAAACTTGAGGAGGAGGATGCATGTATCAATATAGCACTGTGTGTGTGTGTGTGTGTGTGTGTGTGTGTGTGTGTGTGTGTGAACGTATCCGCCCTTTGTCTCTCACCAGGCTGCGAATGAGTGATAGATTCTCCTCTTAATTTCTGCCTGGATTATTTCACATGCAGGATTTAGGTCAGTTGAACGTAACCCTTCAATCCAGAAAATTGAGGTTGGTGGAGCGGTAGAGGAGGTCTAATAGATCATTTCAAAATCTGCAAAAGCAGTGTAGAAAGCATTTTTATTTGGTGAAACAAATATTTTTCTTTTGTGTGTATTGACCAGTGTGTGCTGTTATGACTCATTAATCAAGACCATAAATTTTCATGAGCTGAAAGAAATCAGTTGTTTTTTTATTTCTCCTGAGATACAAAAAAAAATTGTCACTGATGCTACTGTGTTGCGGCCAACAGTCTCCTGGATCATTAAAGCCTTACAAATAGAATAAAAAAAACACCTTACTTCATCTAGCTCATATGTGCTGAATACATCTGTACCTCTTAGACCCACCTGAGAATCAGAGGAAGCAAACCCAAGTGCAAATCTTGACACAGATTGTGTTTAAACTCAGAAAACTTATTACTTCCCGCTTCAAAGCGGTGAGGTATTGTAATTGTCAGTGTTCGTCTGTTCGTCCGTTCATTTGTCCACCAAATATCTTCGCAAGATACAGATAAAGATGGGGAAAAAATCACATTACTCGGTCAGCGAAGTGGATGACGATGAGATGATGACCTTGACATGGAGAAAACTAGGTCAAGCTACAGCTTTGATCTACCTATGCATTAGCTTTCATCTATGGTCAAAGCTAGTGCATAGCTTTGTTCTACCCTGAAAGGTCAAAGCTATGCACTTGTCAGGTACTACTTTCAGGGTACCCTGACCTACCCTTCGCGGGATGTTGCAGTCTCTGACTGCCTTGGTTCTTGTTAGAAATGTTTCCAACTGTCTGTTGGCTGTAAGAAGGATTATGTAAAGAGACAACAGATGAAACTGGGTGGGATTTAGCATGATTTTTATATATTTTTTGCACATATTGCCTTCAGATAAATGTGGAGCTATGATTTCTACACCACATTTACCAGTCCATAAAACAGAATACATCCAACATCCCCAGACACACACTCTATCAGGGCTGCATGCGAAGGGCTCCGTCCAATCTGATGACTTCACCATTAATCATGGGGTTCTCTGCCAGTGATGTCACCAGGTGGGCAAACTCTGCAGGGTCTCCCAGGCGTGGGGGGAATGGTACCTGTTTGCCGAGAAAGATGCGCACCTTCTCTGGGAGAACCGTCAGGAGTGGGGTGGCGAAGAGACCTGGAGGAACAGAGAGAACCACCAACCTGATTTAGACTTCCAGAAAATATGTGTGCCCAATCAGACGGCCTTCCCACCCATTGGAGGTGGGACCGCCTCACTTTTTTGTATAAATGGGCGAGCACGGTAGGGACGTGACTTTAAGGATAAAGGACACTGCCTGGATACAAACACAGTGCCATCCTGACAGGGAGCTTTTCTGTCTTTTGGAGGACTCATCTGAATATTATTATGGTTTAAAAAAGTGACCACTCACCAGGTGCTATGGTGACGACCCTAATTCCCATTGGAGCCAGATCCCGTGCTATGGGGAGGGTCATCCCAACTATGCCCCCTTTAGAAGCTGAATATGCTGCTTGACCAACCTGAGAAAAAAATAAGGTAAATAAACAACTGGCAGCAGCTGCTCACTTCTATTTGTGTAAACACACAAACACTGACCTGTCCGTCAAACGCAGCCACACTGGCTGTGTTTATGATGCAGCCTCTGTGTCCGTCTGCATCGGGCTGGTTGTTCACCATTGCACCCGCAGCAAGACGAATTACATTAAAGGTGCCTGCAATGTTCACCTACAGGAAACAAACAGGAAGACTCTCATATGGACACCTGATGAGCAGGAGCCCTTATCTCTACCGTTTGCATCCTTGAGCTCACATTGATGACACGCTGGAAGTCCTCGAGGCTGTGTGGAATTTTCTTGTTGAAGTTGTAGGTTTTTACAGCGACGGCGATACCGGCACAGTTAACGGCCAGGTCTAGTTTCCCAAACTTCTCCTGAGCCAGAGACACGGCTGACAGCACGTCGGCCTCTGACGTCACCTATGGAGTTGAATGGCCCCGTTTAGCCACACAATGTCACATCAATGTTCCTGGGTGATAAGTGGTGGTGGTGCCAAACACACAAATCATCACACTCTTAAAATGATTGCCATTTTTTCATAAAATGATTTTTTTTTTGCCTAAATCTTCAAAAAATGGTTCAGTTTTTTGTGCTTCCTGAGAAAAGGATCAACTTGTGCTGGATATGTGAGTAACATATGGTTCAGTTTTCACCTCAGAATACTTAAACGGCAACGAAATTATTTTTTTTCCCAAATTCAAAACCAAGTCTGAGATTCCCCCCTTTTTTTTCCTATTCACTGAAGATCAGAACCTGCATGTATGTTTATTATGAGGTGAATGGAGGTGAGATTATGACTCACGTCTGCAGGAGCGAAGGCACAGCGGTCCCCGAGGCTGGCGGCCACAGTCGCGCCTTCGGAGGAAGGCAGGTCCAGGATCACAGCTGATGCTCCGCTCTGCACCAGCCGCTCCACGGTGGCCCGGCCCAGACCCGATGCTCCGCCGGACACCAGACCGACCATACTCTGGCCAACACATGCGTGCACCGTGTTAAATACTCAAAGAAACTCCATAGTTACCAGGAAAACAAACCATAAAAGAAGAAACATTCATATCTCTGTAATCCATACATCCATTAAAGGTCATTTAAAAACTTTTAGTGGCTCATAGCGTGGCGCTGACAGCTTTATCTTTCTCTTCCCTCACCTTGAGACACCGAATGTTCGCCATGTTCGTTCAAACGCCGGCGTGACGTCACGCCAAAACTACCACCTTGGCCAAAGACATCAACGACAGACTCCAATGAGAGCTTCCGGGTCAAAGTTAACTGTCGGTTGAAGCGGCCGAGGCTTTAAAATTTAACATCTTCATTATACTTTTCCAAATAATGGGCAGAATCAAAATTTGTGATTATGTTGGGATATATCCGGATTGAACTGTTAAACTCCGTTCTGAAAGCACTTGCGACTTTGAGTGCCGTAAACCGCTTTTGCGGCACTTTACGGCATTGACAACTGGAGGAATATCTCTGTTTGACGTTAACGACACTGACGTTCTGTCAGACAAGAAAGTCTTTCTCGTCTTTGGATCGATTAAACTTTATTTCAAAAACTTCTGTATACTTCCAGTGACTTAAAGGAAGACTGCTTTGCCATAAACTATTGTAAACCCTAAGACGACAACTCGGCGTCCATTAGCAAAGCGCTAGCGGTTTGTGCTAGCTAGCTTCATACATTAAGGATTCACGAGCCCCATCTAGTGTCGTTGTAGATTACAGCAGAATGAAATGAAAGGGAATGAAGTTAAATTATCTGTACAAACATCTGTCTCGCTCTCATTCTATAAATCTCAATATATTTCTTAAAGTGCAGCTCTGAGAACGAGTCCAGTAGAAAACAGGAGTGACTTGTGTCAGTTAACGGTATATTCTGATCACAGGTAAAATACAGCGCTGGTCTCTGACATATACACATTATCCTTTAAATTACAGTATTTTATTAAAATTAATAAAATACTGTAATTTAAATGATATATTAATAAATATATCAATAATATGTTTTGTTAATTGTCATAAATTATAGAATTTAATTCCTAAATCGGTAAATATTTTATCGAGGGATGCGTCACTCCTGTTTAGACGCTACATCTAATTCCCGCCTACTTCCTCATAATTTGACCAATGAAGGATCAGATCAGACGACGCCTTTTTCTGACATCCACTAGCAGATCAGTAGACTGTTATCCAATCAGAATAGCTTTACGTCTCATCAGGGTCGCCGTCGGCAGCCAATGGACGTCTCAGTAGTTTGTACTACACAAAGTAATTTACTTTTCAGAACTCTGTAGTTTATTTTTTTTTGTACGCAACATGTCTGGTCAGCAGTAATGAATACAGAAATATAAAATAAAGCACACGATGAATATTTTAAATGGACGAACACAACTTTTATTTTACTATAATGTAAAAATAATCAAAATTACCAAAGGTAAGGTGCTACGAACATTAGACAACGATTCTACAACACAAAACAATGACTTAACCTCATCCACTCACAATATGAAAGAAGAGGCGGAATAAAAAAATGTAAAGCTGCTATATGGTAGTTGTCATCATTGTCATTTGATTTGGTATTTACTGTTGTGATCTAATGACCTTCCAAAAACATAACTCTAAGCTACAAATAAGCATAAAATTACAAAAAAATAGGTCTGGTCCAGGGTTTTCTGTATGATTTGCTGTTTCTTTGGAAAAAAACATTTAATGGGGAACAGTTATTTGACATTTTATGGTTCAAACTACGATAAAGATATGGTATTAACCTAAGCTTATATTATAACACTGAAGGAAAAGCTGAAACCAACAGACCATTTGTTATTTGAAACACAAACTTCACTAAGTGATAGCTTCATTCATTAATACAGCCCTATAGTATAATAAGCCTACTTATTTAATGCCTGAGCTACAATATACACAAAAAAATGCTTACACAGATACCCCATGTTGAGTGGGTGGATGGAAAACAAATATATGTAAATACAATAAAGTAGTTGAATAAACACCTCCCACGCAGCTATACGATCTGTGGAAGCTGGAGTACAGTGCATTCTGCTGCCACATTGTGGAAGGTAGCAAGTTGTATAGTTGTATCTCCAAAACTGGGGTTGCAATATCCCACACCCCACAACAACACAACTTACTACCTCACCACACCACAGCTACACACGTCGTACTAACACTCTGTGAAAAAAACAAAACACGAGAGTAACATCGGTCTATTCCATCAGAATAATGATAATAATAATAGTAATAATAATAATAAACTACATGAAGTCATTAAAGGGCTGCAGATGAATCCGATCATTCATTAAATAGGGCGTCTCCGGGCAGATGACCAACACCCCAGAACAAACCGGGACAACACATGCAATAAAACAAATGCAACGTCCAGGGTGTAAATTTGGAACACTGTTCGTCACCGTGGCAACTGGACACGAAATGCAGATAGGCTGGCGGTCTCCACTATGTGGGTGGTTTGGTTGCCGTGAGAAAGACAGTAGGCTGTATAGTTATCTCCCAGATCTGGTGTGATCCTAAAACTATACAAACTACTACCTCATCCCACAGTTCCCCGCTCCTCTCTGACGTCCCACAACACTCACACACTATTGATGCTCACTCATTGTCAGATCGCTGAAAAATTAGATGGAAGAGGTGATCAATACTCCGAAACACATGTAGCCTACCTTTCCAGGGGTCTTCCTTTCCCTGAGGAGCCAAACGTCAGAATCAAAACACGCCAAACTGAGAAAAACAGCCATGATTGTGGGACGCTAACATTTCCTGCTGGTTGCTTGAGCCACAAAACAGGCTAAAAAGCTAACCAGTGCAGCAGAACAGTCTTTCAAGCTATTCAACATTAGCTGTAAAGGTGGTAAATAGACCGCATTATGATGACAACTATTCATGTGTTAGCATGAAGAGCATCTGCAGCCGCTGCCAGCTAGTTATTTCGGCTTCTCGCAGCGGCACCAGCCTGTTTTAGCAGTCAGCTAGCCAGCTAGCCAGAAGTGTTAACAAGCTAGCTGACAGCTAGCTAGAATTGGCGGTTCTCAACCTTTCAGTCCGTCTGCTGTCACATCCGCCGCCCCGCGCGACCTTGCGGGCGGTAGCGTTGTCGCTGCTCGGTGGAGACCGCGCGATCGCAACGGCGGACTCGTTCCCGGTACAACGTATGAACGCAAAAGTATCGCATCAAGATGTTCCGATACTTCACTTCACCACGCCAAGAATCACGTGACTGCCTCTCTCTCAAAACGAGGCTAGTACGTCACACGCGTGCCACAGATCGGATTTTGAATCTTCCCGTTTTGAAGAAAATAGGGGGAAAAAAACACTTAAAATTTAAGTAGAAATTAAAAAGAACAACGCGACGAATTTTATTTGAATTAAAAAAAACCCCAATGCTGTAAAAGACAATGGAAGCAGGAAAAATACTTCGCATCAGTTTCACGGCGGTCAGCTGCACTGTTTAGTTTGACCAGCAGGTGTCGTCATTCGACTGGTGCACTTAAAAACTTCCCACTACGTCACTTCACAATTTGTCCTTACCTAGTCTTATAGGTAGAAGAAATTACCGTTTATGTTAAACTGACAAAATATACTACCAATCATCAGTTAACCTTAGCAATCGAACATCAGTCGATCAATACAGCAGGGTACTGAGGTTTTCCTGATAATTTAGCCAACCCACCCTTATTGACCCGTATCAGTAGTCCTAGCTGCTATAACCTACTGGTAACCTGACAGATCCAAACCCCAGCTTGGAAAGATTCCTGAGGAATCCTTCAAAGGCCTCCAGGTCTGGGATACGCCCAGGTCTTCTGCCTCCTTCAGATCCCCCCAGAGATCTACGGATTTCAGTCAGGCGACTGTGACAGCCTCCATTGTGATCCAAGACTTCTTCTGGAACCGGACCCTGATTGAAATCTGGTCGGCTTGGATCTCCACACAGTTTGAGTTTCTCCTAGGATTAAAAAATAGCTTTTTCTCGTAGACCTTCTCTCACCTTTACATACTGAAATACAAATGTTTCCTTCAGTTTAAATGAAGACACTTGTTTTACTAAAAGAATAAATTTTATTTCAGCACTGTAAGTCATTTCCCAACCAGTACAAACATGACTGCCATCTTTGTCTCTTTCTGAACCATTCCTCCCCTCCCTTTGTGAGATCAGACCACCAACCAGACATTTTTTGTAAAAAAAAAAATAAAAGAAAAAATAAAAACAAAAACAAACAACTTTCCTTTACTCGTCTTCCCACAGTCTGGTGCTTCCATAATGCTAACAATGATGACAAATTATACCAACCATAATTATAACAGCAATAATGATGATAATATTTCTAGAATAATAGTATGGATAAATTTTGACCCTTTTTTTGCTGCACAGGTGGTTCTGGGTACAGAAGTACATGCATGGGTACACGTGGCTCAGGACGTGATGGAGCCAACTTGAGACGCTTACTAGGACTCAATCATTGGGGGGCTGGGAGATTCCCTGGAGCTTTTTAGGTTTTGAGGGGGGGGGAGTGGCAGTGTAGAACGAGACAGAATAGGGACCTAGATTCAAACTTAACAAGGCGTTGTTGGAATCCTGCGATCCGATCACAACAGGTAAAACACAAGGGACGACTCCTGCAGTCGTTCTGTTTGACAGACAGCAACACTGTTAATGGTGAAAAACACAAAGTGCATTTCTGTTCTGGGAATTTTGGTTCTCTTCACATCATCAAGCTCTTCACAGGCTCTCTGAGGCAGAGGGGAATTTTCCTCATGACAACTTCAGCTGAGATTGATGTTTACGTCTTCCTCCAGGAATTTCTTTCAAAAAGAAGACTAATAAAGGAGCGTTCTAAGTCAGCGATGATTATTTGATTATTAGATACCAGTGAAATAGTACACAAAGGGATATACTTGATATCCCTTGGTTTGTCAATGAAGCAAAATCTTAGTTTGTTGTCATTTAAAAAATTTTTACTTAAAAATAAATTTTCACATGTAAATTGAAAATTACTTTTAGAATGTGGATTAAAACAAATTGATTTTAGCGTCCCAACCCTTCCAGGCAGTGACTCTACCTAATGGTTGAGATGTTTTTAAAATAGTTTTAATTATTCCATTAGTTTACGTGTAGATAACTAGAGGTCAATCATTTCCCATTCCTTGATCTTGCAGATCATTTCTCAATACATTCCATTTTTAGAAAATCAATTTGGAGGACAAATGATCTCAGGATTGTCTTCTGAGGAAAATTCAGCTATGCTGAGCCTCCATGCTAACACACGAGGAGACTCGGTACAGTAATAAGTTGGTCTGTCAATCTGAAAAATGAAAGGCAAGTTTGAGAGAGCACAATAATTACATGTAAGAAAAAAAAAATACAGAAGAGGGCACGAAAACCCCAGAGAGCATGTCTGTCAGGTGTCTTCCTTCCTGGGTCGAAGGTGCGTGTTTGAGTGTGTGCGCGCGCGAGGAAGTCGCACCTGAGCGTGTATCACGATTGGCTAATTTAGCCGCTAACGCTCAACGACCACAAAACACATCCTGCTTCCCCATCCGTCTGCGTCTCCACAACAACCAGTGTTTGAAAGGAAACACCGTTACCACAGACTCGTCAGATTAATCACACGTGCTGTAATTTCTTAATATATAATCATACTCATGGGGAAAATTATTACTCGGGGGGGGGGGGGGCAAACTATCAGTGGCGGGGCAGGGGGGGGGCTTTTGCGGGGATGTTAGGTATACTTTGGTTGTTTACAAGAGATGTTTCGCTGCTTTGTGCAAGGGCGCAGATTTCAGCTTAGATTAATAAGTCGACCACAAAATTGTTTTACGGGACATTGTGAGAATCGTATATAGTGCAGACGACGATTTCAATTGGAAAAAAATGGGCAATATTTACTTACGTACATAATAAACAGTGGTCTAAAGATGCCATATAAAATACAGGTAAGGAAAATCGCAATCGTTACAGTTCAAATCTCTAGGTTGGCTAAGCGTATTCAGTACTAACTGAAGCAATGGTAGAAGGATTAGATGTAATAACATTAAAAATAGTAAGAAAAACACGTTTGCACAATTGAATAAAACCGCTTTGATTTTTTTTTCTGATTTTCTTTTTCCAGACTCTGGCTAGATACATATAGAAACTGATTATCAACGTTAATATAACCTTTACTGTTAGTTGGGTTGATTACGGGGCGGGGCAAACCCACAGAGAAAAGAGAAAACGGCCAATAGAAACAGTCCTAAAGGGCTAAAGGAGAAGCTGAGAGGGAGGGCGGTAAGAGCAAAACTGAAACACTGAGGGAAGGTGTGTGGAGAAGATCTAAGGTATGTGTACGACTGCTTTTGAATGAGAATCAGTGGGCGTGGGTTGTGTGTGTGTGTGCGTGTGTGTGTGTGTGCGCGCGCGCATGGGCTGTGAGGAAGATCTGAGGGCGGAAAACGGCAGTGAATGAACAGCTTAGGGGTGTAGGAGGAAGAGACGGGGTTAGGATAATAAGCATTAAAATCACTGATCAAATATCTATCAAACTAAAACAGACAAGGACAAGAGAGGGACACTACATCATGTATTGTGTTGACTTTTTTTCCCTTACTAGCTACTGCGTAACTCAGGGTTTAACATTTATTTGTGTGTCTGTTCGTGTGTGTGCAAATAGTGCCACCCAACACCCGTGTTGTGTACTTCTGATGTGAGTTGGCGGCTTTGGAATCAGTCGAATGTGTTACCAAATGATCTCTGATGAACTGACGACCACTCCACTGGGAACTGCACAAAACCACTTCAGCACAAAAGCAGAGAGAACGTAGATGGTAACAAACGCAACTGAAAACCAGTGGGCTTTGTGTGTGTGTGCGTGCGTGATGCTGTATTAGTGTGTGTGTGTGTGTGTGTGTGTGTGTGTGTGTAACTGTTGTCTGGCGAGCGAATCAAATTAGGGCATCATCTACCAGATCACGCTCCGGCTCGCCGAACAAAAACCATCTTCCAACGATGTCCTGTTCCTACAGATACACATGTTGTCCTAGTGAACGTTGAAGCAGGTGAGTTTATGACTCCTAGTAATTCTACACATATTTCGGCCAGTGGAGCCATGTTCTCTAGCCTAGTCGTGGTGTCTGTGTATTAAGTCCTGTTAGCCCGTGACCTACTCTTAACCTATAAACACCTACAACACTCGTCGGCTTCATCCCTACGGAAAAAAAGGATCACGAGTCCAAACCTCTGCTTCTATTCGGTGTTGGTTAAAGAGACGACGGCGAAGGCGGCCCGGCCCCCCCGCGATGTGGCGAGTGTGGGCCTACGCCCCCCAAAACGTGTGAACTGTCAAGAGTTGAGTTCATAACTGAGGGGATGTCAGACGCGACACATCGAAACGTACGTATAAACTCGGGGTTGCTTCCTTCAAAATGGCGTTTCAGAACAGCTTTGTATTTTTTCCCATGTCAATTCTGTGGCACACGTTAGAGCACAAGTCATCAACATAGTAAGAAAATAAGGTGCTTCTTTGTTGACTTGCCTTGTTTTAACATAGCGAGCTTGTTTCAACATCTGTGGTCGGTAGAAAGAGATATTTTGTGGGCCGGCGTCTCCGCAGCCACGCGGTTGACCGCTGCGACGTTTGTGCTACCGGTGAACGGTACGTTTGTTTCCGTAGTCAGATGAAACCTACTAGATGGGGGATACATCTCATTCTCTACAAACATAAGTGCTCTAATAAAACATCTCAGAAGTCTCGGATTGTGAGCGGCACTCGTCCGCCATGAGGCCTCTCTCTCTCCTGTCATGTGATCCGACCCGTAAAGTCTCCGCTGCAGCAAGCGGAGGGCCTTCGGGGCAGGGAAGTGCTTCCCTCTGGTCTAAAGTGACACACCGCAGCCGGGTGGTGTCCAATCACCACCAGAGGGTGGAGGGATCTGTGAGGCTTTGTTGCCACGCCCTTTTACTCTATCACCGGCTGCCACTTTTGGCGAGCCGTGTTAAAATACACTTTGGAAATAACTTGGTGGAAACCTGAAAAGATTCCCGGGAATCCCTGACGGGACAGTCAAAGAGTCCTTTCAGCTTTTGCCGCATAAGTTCCTGTTTGAACACGAGGCCGGTTTGAGTGGCACCCTGCCTGGCAGAAGCCGCCCGAATCCTCCCCGTTGGTTTCCAGCTGTCGCTAGGCAGCGTTTTTTTTTTTTTTTTTCTCTTTTCTTTTTGGCCTTACCTCCAGAAGGTGCTTCAGATTTCAGGTCTTAAACACCAGCTGGAGGACTGTCCAGTGTGGTTCACGTTTTAAAACAAAGTGCTTCTTTGTCTGAAACCACTCTGTTCACATTCTGACGTCTCTCAAATAGATTCTTTAAATGTAGTTCTACATGTCATAAGGATTTACCTGTGTGCAGGGGACGCCCCACACAGACAGTCAATTCACCTGTATAGGGGCTTTTTCAATTCATCATCTTTAAATACAACGTTAAGTGCTTTTGTTGGGATAGTACAATCAAAGCTTTGGGACTAAGGGGGGGGGATGGGGTGGGAGGAAAATATATTAATGCACTTTATTTTGGAAAAATGGGGAACGTTTTGCATAATTTGGGGCTTAAGGTGCATCATTTCATGGGGTCTCTTTGCACAGCTAAGCACTAGGCTATGCTACGTAGGTCAAAGTAAGATAGCGCTAATGCCATGGTGGTGCAGAAGTGCTCCTGTGAGAGATAACCAATCGATGAAAAGGGTTTGCTGCTAGCGCTAATGCTGCTTAGCGGCGTGGCTAGCCTGCAGCGGCGCTACGCGCATCCAGAGTCCAACTCTGAACGTCTGAATCCAGATCAGACAAACTTACACTAGATGGCAACTTAACACATAAACACTCAACTACAGACCATGGTGACCAGGCCTAGTTGCTGTAACCATGGAAACCACATCCAATCTGTCACCGTTAGCGCAAGTTTAACATCTGTACGCAGATTCAATGAAGGGGACCACTAAAAAAAAAAAAAAAAAAAAAGAGGAAACGGAAACTGTACAGATAACCATACATACCATGGGGCTCTTTAAGTGGGGGTCATAGTAGGGGGTGGGGCTTTAAGCTTATTTTTACTCTGAGTGCGGGAGGGAGGCGTTTAGGATTCTCGAGGGGTGGGGCGCTTACAGACTCATGGAGAAAACCTCTCTTCATAAAACAACGTAAAACCACATGAGAAAACTAAAAAGGAAGTAACAGCTAGCTGCTTCAGCCTATCACACGGAGCAGGAGGGGAGGGAAGGCGGAGCCTCGCTTCCTCTCCTGCTCGGTGTGATGACGCGCTCGGCTAGCAGGCGGGGCTACAAAAACAGGGAAAGGCAGTCGAACACAGACAACTCTCTCAGAGCATCTTTGGGAGGGATGCCATCATTCCTCCTTCTGTAGTGCTCCGTCTGACGCGCAGTCGTCAAGGCAACAGGGGGCCTCCACTTCCACCCCCTCTGATTGGTTGTCTCTGCTGGCTAAGGCACACTGGATTGGCTGGGCCAGGGGGGCCAGCTCTAAGGGCTGGCCGATGGCAGAGGCTGCCGAGCTGCCGTTGAGCTGACTCACAGCCTCAGGCGCGGAACCCGCCTCCTCTGAGGGCTTTGGGGGGGGGCTGGATGGAGGCGGCGGCGATGTCTGGAGAAGGACAAACGATACAGATGAGGAGAGTTGATGCAACAGCGGCTGATAAGTTACTACACTGATGAGCTTCCTGTCGTACCTGTGTTCTGTTGGCAGTTGCCTTTTTCACCCCCCGACCTTTTGCTGGTATCTCTTTACCCCTCCTGGGACGAAGGAAGATACGAGTTTAGATGAACCAACCAGCATCAGTTCAAGTGATTGTTATTATTGCACAGCTTCACTTCAATCGATTCACAAATTCCCAAGTCAGATTTCTACAATAATGGATATTTAAATCCATTCATCGTGTTGTCTTGTGGTCCCCCCTCCTCAGCTGTTTGAGGGGCATCACTATCTCCTAGATATAGAAGCTGCAGCAGGGGTATTCAATTAAAAGTCACGGAGGTCCAGTTAGAAAAATTTCCTCTTAGGAAAAGGTCCGAACCCAAGTCCAGTTTGTGTCTTATAGCCGGTCCCTATGTCCACATTATCATTTATTATCAATTTTCAATGCAGGATATGTTTAAGTGAGAGCACAACTACCTCTTTTACCTCACCATAAATAAAAGCAGTCCCAGGCCAATAAATTTCAAGCCTTTATGTTAGATTGAAGAACACACAAACCTCAGAATTAAAAAATAAAGTGCAAAATGAGCTGACTAATCTTTTTTCTAAAGACGTCCCAGCTTAAAGAATTGAAGGCCTACACTTAAGTAAAAAAATATTAACATGTTCAGAAAGCATGACTAAAAACTGTCTCTTTCGGGGGAAAAATACAAACAACTTTTCTTCATGAGAGAAAGGGGCATGTGGTCTGCCAGTAATTTACTTGTACACAAGCAACCTAGTACACAAGGTGTGCCTGTGCACAACGTGTGCACAGGCACACCTTGTGGTGGTCTGTCATCTGTGGTGAAAGAGACCACTGGACTTTGTCAGCATCTCTTTTATTTCTGCATGTATGTCCTCTCCCCTTGTATGTGTTTCATGGTGGTGTTACACTCAGCAAAGAGCTCTTTATCTTTGTGAAGGAACCTGACACACACACACAAGCTACAACTCATCAATGTCCACAGATATGTACGGTGCTCTCTGAATAGCTGCATTAAGATGTTAATGTTTCTGATTTTCTGGTTGCTGTTGAAGCTGACATTAGGAGTTTTTCCACACATCTCATCATTCTGTTTTCCCTCAAACAAAGTGTCAACAACAGCTTTTAAGCACTTATTCACAACTGTCCCATCACTAAAAGATGTTTAATGTTGCCCCCAAATCCACCATGCCTTTAGGGAACATTTATTTTCATTTTTCTCGGTCATTTTGCCCTCAGCTCGGATTTCAGGAGATACTGTTATTCTGTGCAAAAGCTCTGTGTTTTGTTTCGTAGTGGCGCTTCACGCTATTAATTAATTAATGCTACGCGTAGCAGCAGCACCCGCCGTCTGTAGCCAATAAAATCTACTCTCGTGAATTTATCATGGAGTGGTCACGCGTCCGGACAGAACCATCACGCGGTCTGCAGTCTGCCATTTGGTGACCCCTGGCTGCAGTCATTGACCAATCAGAGGCCTTACCTACCTGCTGAGTTCATTCAGAACCAACTAGGTGTGGGAGTAAAGCAGGAGAACCATCAAGCTTTTTCTCAATGAAAGTCTAAGAGCTGCATTGAGGAAACCGGCGCATACGCACACACACACACACACACACACACACACACACACACACACACACACACACACACACACACACACACACACACACACACACACTCACTCACACACACTCACACACACTAATGCTCATACAATCAGGCAGAGGTCTCTCCAGTTTAAAACTAATTAATGAAATGTTTTCCTGGACATTTCAGAATCAACAGCAGCAGCAGAGAGGATTAACGCCGACTCAGCAGGATGACTAACAGAATCTGAATGTTCTGACTGGGCCTAAAAGATGAATGTCTGACTCACCCTCTCCCGGCTCCCACCGACACCACCTGCATGTTGAACCCCCCTCTTCCTCGGACTGGTTTGTTCCCGGCCCACTGGCCAACAACCATGCCAGCAATTTCCAGTTTTCCACCTTGGGGGGGGATGGACTGGATGCCTGAAGACAGAAGAGAAGCGACTGAGACTTCAGTATCAGTAGTACCGACCTTCTCTGTAGGCCTGCAGACACGTTCCTCCCGCTGCATGTTTCTAAATGTCAGTCAGTCAGTCAGTCATTATCTTAACCCGCTTAATCCGCTGACGCGGGTTGCGGGGGAGCCGGTGCCTATCCCGGCAGTCTCAGGGCGTGAGGCGGGGGACACTCCGGGCACGACGCCAGTGTACCGCGGGTTTCTAAATGTTTTTCTGTGAAATATAAATAATTATATTACAGTGTAAAAGATACCATACTTTAGAGATTTAAAAACTTCGGATCATCTCCGGTTTAATCCCTGAAGCTCATACGGACCAACAGGATTCAGATAAACACCTCTAACACTCATTTAACTTTTGTTCTCCATCTACTTTCAGCTTAGATTTTCTCTCCTTGTTGCATTTTAAGACAATAGTCAATCAATAGACTCCGCCCACAGGTGTGATGTCATCACGCTGCTGCTGCAGTGAGGGAAGTAGAGTTCAGACCAACAGGAAGATTTATGTGAAAGTACCTGGAAAGGCTCTGGGTCTGTGCTGTGCTGGGTGATGTGGGTGAGGGTGATGGGGGTGATGGGGGGGCATGCCGCCCATGGGGCGAGGTGGGTACAGCGGAGGCATGGGGTAAAATGGTGGCACCATGGCAGGGGGGAGGAAGGCCGGTGGTGGAAGAGGAGGGGGAGGGGGAGGAGGAGGGCGGGACAGGTTGATGCCCTCGAGGATTGCCTGGCGCATCTTCTCCACCTTTGACAGCAGCTCCTCCTGCAGAGGAAGAACAGCCAAGTGAGACTGGAGGGGGCGGCAGGTACCAATGACATCACTTCCTGCCCGGGTCATACCTGCCCCTCACACATGTCTAGCAGGGCCGCCCTGTCGCGAGCGGCCCGGGACAGTTTGCTCTGGAACAGTTTCCCGTCAAAGAAGCCCCAGGGGCAGCAGTGTTCCCATGGTAACGGCTGACCACACACGTCGTTGATGAACAGCGCCGTGTCGACGCCGGCCATAAAGAGAGATGCCAGCTGCACGCCACGAGCGTCCACCTTCTCCACCTGACACACAAAGAACATGACGGCGCCGTTTACCTGCAGTCATAGACGCACACGCAAACAGAAGAATGCTTGGGGGGGGGGGGTGTCTGACCTTCAGCTCCTGAAGCTGGTCTGGTTCATACAGCTGGCTGGAAACCGCCTGAGCCAGGAAGGCGTCTAGCTCATGTCTCTGAAGGATCCGCCCCCCAGGCCACTGCATCATATACCTGAGGGGGAGGAGCAAACACTCAAAACAGGAAGTTCGTTAGCACCGCCACCTGGCTGTCTAGTTCTGACCAGCGTTATCACATCTCTGTAACTGGCCTCTGGAACCTGTTTCAACCTCACACCCACCATTTTTAACACTCGAGTTCCCTTAGCAGTTGCAAATTAGTTCCTGCGCCGTCGCCATGACAACCAAGCGACACTAATCTGTAACCGTACTAAAACGACCTCCTGAAGAGGAATCGATACTGCAGCTCCAATGGGTGGCTTTTACGAGGAGGAGGGGTGTGAGCCTCGGCCCTACAACCTCAGGAGAGGTTGTAGGGCCATCAGTTCCATTTCAGTTCACATACAACTTTAATTACTAATACAGCAAGAACACGATTGATAAGGTTTCTGTCTTTTTCTGTAGCGTAACAGATTTATACATGAGGTGGAGCAGCAGGAGGAGAACGAGGAGGGATCTTAATCACTGGGCAGTGAGGGGGGAGGGGACAGAAACATAAACAGCCTGTAGCTTGAACGATCGGCGGCGTACCTGAGCACGCAACACATGAGCAGGAGGTGCTGCGGGACCTGTGCTGGGTTGAGGAGGGCCGGGCAGTCAGAGCGCAGGCAGGCCAGAAAGGCCCTGGTTCTCCTGGAGCGGTCCTCGCTGGCCCGGCCCAACCACAGGCGCCGGAGGTTGGGGCACGTCCACTCCCGGAAGCAGAGGGCCGGGACCAGCTCCGGGGTCAGAGCCGACTTGGCTTTACCGCTGCTCCACTCCTTTACGATGACGGGAGGAACTGTAAACAGAACAGTGTGGAGACGTGAGCAGGAGACCAGCGCCACCTCCTGGTGGCCGTACTGAGTTACTACATCTTTAGCCATGTACCCCAATTTATTTAATGACCGTAACAACAGAGACATATATCTAACATATATTTAAACCCAATTGATAGGTTGAGACAATAAAACAATAAACTCTCTGCTGACAGACAAGAGTGTGTTTAGGGTTCGGGGTCCTTACCTTCCAGGGGAGCCCTTTTGCGGAGAGCGAGCCTCTCCAGGCGACGGTGTGTTTCAGCCAGACTGAACAGGACGCCGTAAGCGTACTGTCTGGCAGCACGGAACAGCAGAGAAGCAGGAGGCAGCTCGGAGTTACACTCATCCTCTATACACACCGGCATCTTCATCTCTCCCTAGGTAGGGGGGTGGGGGGGGGCACAAAGGTGATGTCATATCAACGAAAAAGGTGACCCAGAAGATACAATCTTTCAGAGACTGAACTGGTGTGTGTGTGTGTGTGTGTGTGTGTGTGTGTGTGTGTGTGTGTGTGTGTGTGTGTGTGTGTGTGTGTGGGGGGAGTTACCTTGGTCAATATGTGGAAAATCTGGGGGTACATCAGTCCTCTTCTGTGTCTGTGCTCGGCAACACGAAGAACCTCAGCGCTGACCTACAAACAAACAAACGTTTACAGGCTGCAGACCCACCGTCACTTGGTTGTGCCAATGACCTTCTTATGGACACACACCTGAGGTAAAGGGGGTGTGGTTATGTCCATGTGACTCCGCGTCGCCATAGACAACAGTGACGGAATGTTTGACCCGCTCCCGTTGCCTTGGGAACCGTTTCCAGAGGCAGAGCCCCCCCTTCCGGCTGGATCTTCCCAGCGGGAGGGCTTGTCCGTCAAATGGCTGGAAGAACAACGTGTTAATCTTCCTGCCCGCCACTGCTGTTGATTCCATGTCACCCTCAATGTGAAGCTCAGTTTAAATGAAAATTAAATCCTAAACGTTTCCTAGGTGTTAGGAGATGTTTAGGATTTAATTAAGGCCAACCCTTAGGTTTAAGCTTTAGTTTCAGCTCAGCATTTCTTGGATTAGTCAAACCAGGTTGCGTGACAAGCTAGCAGTTTCCTAAAAGTCTGACTTATCTTACTTTGAGTTGCTGTCGTTGGGTTCATCGCCGTCCGATGAGGAGGAGGGAGAAGGGGAGGGACCAGACTGAGTGCTGGTGTGATGATTGGGCAACCGGTTTCCCCCCTGAGCGTTATCATACGGAGCCGACCAATCTGAGAAGCCCATCTTGCCCGCCAGTGAATCGTTGCAGTCTTGGGACGACGGTGGTGCATTCTGGAACAGAGGGGCGGAGCCAGGTCCAAATGGAGTATTTTGATAGGGTGGCTTTAGCCCTGGGACCTGGGGAGGGGGGAACTGCAAAAGGACGGAAAGGGGGCAAAAAGGAAATTGGGAAAGGGAGCCGAACAGATGCAGGAGAGAGTGGGGAGGAGGAGAAGGAGAAGTCTCAGGGATGGGATGTTATATTCCAGTAGGAGGAGCATCCAATTGAAGCTAGAAGGGGTTTGGGATGAAAGGAATGTGACCCTTCAACCTTCAGCCTGTTTGTCCTTAAACATGCAGAAAAGGAGTAAAATCTGAATCCACTACGTTTGGATTCATGTCCAGAAATTACACCTGAGAGAGGACAAACAGTCAAATGGGAATCTACCTGATTCTTTCCAGGATGCATCGGTCCCATAGGTCCAGGTGGTCCCCCAAACGGGTTGGGTCCAAACCCGGGTACTGAATGGAGAAACGAAAACGATTCAATCCGTCCTATTACACATCGACGTATAGGGGACCAGTTCCACTTCCGACAACTCACAGATGAATGAGGAGGGTCCCATGTTTAGTGAGCGTGGTTTGGAGGCAGCTGAGAAATACTCCACCGCTTTCTTGAATCGCTCCACCTTGTCCTCCATGCGAGACTGAAAGACAGGAAGTAGTCAGACGCATCGCTACCTGGCGTGGTGCATCTGAATAAACAGGAAATGAACACAAGTGGGAGCAGGAGGACGTCCATCCAGAGCAGGAGATTAACGTCCAGCGATTATAAGTATTTTTACCAGACATCGTTATCACAGCTGTAAAGACTGATCCCAAACATTTTCTTAAAACGAACCAGTGATGATGGACAAAGCAGCGACTCTCACCTGTGACTGTTTGAAGACGTCTCTGGCAATGGCATCCAAGTTTCCCAGGTCTTTGATGGAGGACACGTACTCCGAGACGGCCTTGATCACCACCTCACAGGGCGGCAGCACCAGCTGGTGGGCGCGCACCTGGGGAGGGCAAGGATGGGTCAGGGGCAGACAAATAAGTCCTGATACCTCAAAGACTGTCCAATGTAAATCTGACGCTTTAATGTGAACATCATAGTCTTCGTTTTATTGACGAGTGACGACCTTCATTTATTTTCCCCTCCCATCTCTACCCAGCTGCGGCGCTCCATAGAGGTCGTGTTTCAGCTCCAGCTCATTCATTAATGTGACCTGAGGTGACCATTCATACTGTTTTTTAACAGTACAGTTACAAACTTGAGGGTGATGATCAGACGCCACCGAGTACAATTATCTGAATTCTGCAAGGAGGGTGTGGCTTCTCTCTGGGCGGCCAATGGCAAACAAGTTTGATGAAAGCTGGAAGCAGCGGCTCTCGTTTCCCGTACGGACATGTTTGACTGGACAGCTGGACTCTGTGCTATTTATAGACTGAAATATTAGCGAGGAGGCCAACATCTTTGACCATGCTGGCTGCTCACTAGCTTGTAAGTTCCTGCTAACAAATCTGATGCAAACAATCACAGCTCCGAAATCTGTTGATTATCATTTCTGACTCCATTCATGAGGATGAGTCACATAGCCTGCAAGTGCATTCAACCAGATCAGCTCAGTATAGGATGTACAGTTCACTCTCTTGCCCAAACATTTAGTCACATCCACGTTGTCACAGGTGCGAACCAGAACCTTGAGAACATGGCAGTTCTGAAAAAATTGTTTGTCAAAAAAAATATAACCAAACAAAGTCAAGCTGAAGAAAGAAAACTTTTTAAAGACCCCAATCTCCAGTTTTTCTCTTAACTAAGCCAAAAACAACATGAATATATCAATATGACAAGATGTAAAGGGGTGCAGCTCAAACTGACAGAAACTTCAGTCTGGGAGAAGCTCTGCAGTTGATTCTCAAGTTCTACGGTTGAACATGGAGGAGCCAGGGTGACGCAGTCAGGGTGCCCTGCTCCTTCAGGAGCAGGAGAACCTGTTCCAACAGAGGGAACACTGACTTCTGTTCTCCAGCAGTCAACTTGACCTCCAGTTATCAGAAGTTTGGTTCAGTTATGGCTGAAGGAAATACAAGGATGCGTTTTTCATGATTAAGGTGTTGGATAAGCTCTATGCGTGATTTTAGTATCTTTTTAAAACTAACCTTTACAATGAATTCTGAATATGAGATGCACACAACAGAAGGAGAAACAAGGAGGGTCAACAACCCGTTCCTAGGATTGTTCGTTAGCCGTGCAGTGCTCTGGACTCGTGCGGTACCTTGAGAGAAGCCAGTGGGTGTTCTGGTCCCAGCAGACTCCAGTGGAAGGCAGCCAGGTCCTCGTCAGGCAGAATATGATTTCCTGAAAGACAGAAAGTCTTTCAGATGTTTGCTGAAGGTGGTGGTGGGAGGGGGGTTCAGGATTTAATTTTTTTTTTTTTAATTTTATATACTGGTTTGATCCCAGATGGGAAATTGAAGAACGCACACTCTAGCTAATGATTCAAACGCACGCATACATACCGTATATATACAGACCCTTTCTAAAAAATTTGAATGTCGTGGAAAAGTTGTTTAATTTCCATAATTCCATTCAGAAAGTTAAACTTTCATATATTATAGATTTATGGCCCACAATTTTAACAAATTCAGGTATTTATTTTTACATAATTTTGGCTTCCAGCTCATAAAACCCATGAAAACAGGATTTCAAAAAATTAGAATACTGTGAAGAAATCACCATTTATCTCTCAGTTTTTGCAGAAAAGAAAGAAATCAAATTATGGTACTTTCAAAACGATATATCAATCATCAATACTTAGTTGGGAATCCCTTTGCCTTAATCACTTCCTTGATGCGACGTGGCATTGAGCCAATCAGCCTGTGGCATTGCATAGGAGTTATGGAAGCCCAGATTTCCTTGATGCTTGCCGTCAGCTCTTCTTTTTGTTGTTGGGTCTGGTGCCCCTCATTTTCCTCTTGAGAATACCCCATAGATTCTCAATGGGGTTTAGGTTTGGCGAGTTGTTGGCCAGTCAAGCACTGTGATGGCATGAGCATCAAACCAGGTTTTGGTGCTTCTGGCAGTATGGGCAGGGGCCAGGTCCTGCTGGAAGATGTAATCTGCATCTCCGTACAGATCCTCAGCAGAAGGAATCATGAAGTCCTCCAAAACATTCTGGTAGACTGTTGTGGTGACCTTGGATTTAAGAAAGAGTTTACCAACACCTGCACTGCACATTGCACCCCAAATCATGACTGACACTGGATATTTCACACTGGACCTCAAGCAGCTTGGGTTCTGTTCCTCACCCGTCTTCCTCCAAACCCTTACCCATCCTATGGAGGGTCTCAATGATGGTCTTCTGGGCAGCTGTCATGTCTGCAGTCTTCCCCATATTGAACCGAACCAAAGCAATTAAATAACACCTGGGGAAACCTGTGCATGTGCTTTGAGTTTAGTAGATGATTAGTGTGTGTCACTCAGTTTAAAACATTCATGCCCTGGTGATTTCTTCACAGTATTCTAATTTTTTGAAATCCTGTTTTCATGGATTTTATGAGCTGGAAGCCAAAATTATGTAAAAATAAACAAATAAATACCTGAAATTGTTTAAATTGTGGGCCATGAATCTATTAATATATGAAAGTTTAACTTTCTGAATGGAATTATGGAAATTAAACAACTTTTCCACGACATTCTAATTTTTTGGAAAGGGTCTGTATTAGTGAGTACAGGCCGCTGTAGCATGCGCACACACAAGGGGGCCTGTAGGCATGCAAGGGGAGGTAGAGTGGCAGGCGCCTCAAATGCGCAATTTGTAAAGGGGACGGCACCTTGCTCAAGGGCGTCTCGGCAGTGCTCCAGAGGTGAAACTGACACCTCCCACTGTCAGCTCAACTCCGGGTATTTTTTTTGGGCGGGAGGGGGAATTGAACCACCTATCTTGAATCATGGGATGACCTGCTCTGCCGCCCGCTCTACCACTGAGCCACTGCCGCCCCCACAATGGTAAGACAAGTTAGAGATATATAGGCCCAATCAATGCACGCTAATTATTTAGGTATGCTGACCTGCAGCTGATGTTTAGCAACATTTTGAACTTGTTTCTGCAGCGCCTACTTTCATGCTGCTGTGATCAAACTCATGGAGTTCATCTTGATCAGTTTTTGTCACAGGATTCTTTACAGTGTATTTGCAGATGCAGTTTGACTGTCAGTGCATTTGCAGCCGATATTTAGGGTTGAACTGTAAGCCTAGCACAATGCTGTTTCACTAACCAGCTAACATTAGACAGCCACTCAACGTGAGGACTCTTTGAGTTCATGTAGAAGATTCTTCACCATGAGGCCTTAAGTCTGTTGTTATCCAGTTTTACCATGGCAACCAGAGATGAATCAAAGAAAAGGTTGGGATAAATTATATATATTTAATATATTTCTCATGGAATTGATTTTCTTTTACAAAGGCATTGAATGACGTGTTTTCCAGGACCTTGAAAGTGCTGTTGTGTCTTCCAGCTACTGCATTTGAGTTGTCTCCTCGCCGCTACCCAAAGTGCATTGTGGGTGGCAGCAGAGGTCGGGCATGCTTGACTGCGTGTTAGTACATGGGGCTGGCGTTCCCGTATTGCTCACCCAGCAAAGCAGCGAAGCATGGCAGGTGTTGTGTCTTGAGGCCGAGCTGCCTGGCGGCCTCAGACAGCAGGTACTGGTGTGTGGTCAGGTTCTTTCCGTTCCAGCTCAGTTTGAGCGCGTGTGAAGAGAAGTAGGCGGGTACGTTACAGAGGGCAAATTCCGAATCCTGAGCAATCAGGCCGGCAAATCCAAAGTCCCTGTACAGAGACAGCACTTCCTGGTGGTGATCCTCCAGAGTCTGGACCACCTGTAGATGCAGAACCACAAAGCAGAGTCTGGGTCACCCCATAAAAACAGACTAAGTAAAACAGGACGACATTTATAGATTTAGACGTCACATTTGAATGTCGTTACAGAAAGACATTTAAACTTGTGACACAACTGGCTCGTTATTCAAAATTTATAATTATTGAGTTACTTGTGTCTACACTGTATGTCCAAAAACAATAAATTAAACCATCTACTAATTAAACATTAGCTATAAGTCAGCAGTAACAGAGACTTACAGGATAAACATGAAAAACCAGAGCAGTCGATAAATAAGGGACTGATCAAACTTGAAACAGCCTTTGAAAAGGTTTTAGATAAATATAAACTTCAGCACCACATTATATGCAAATAATAAATCTGGAGCTTCCTGCAATGTTTAATTTGTGAAAAATTGCTGAAGTTGGAGGGTGAAGCACCTAAAATAAAGTGCCCAGTTTAATTCCACAAAGGATTTTACAGGCATCACAATAACGCAGATTCCAAAGGGAGTGAGAAAATAACATTTGACCGTCATAAGACATGTATATTTACACCAAACAAAACTCATTTGTCATAAATGTGTAATCAAGTTTACATTGTTATAAATAAATACATAACACCATACATTGTGCTATTTTGGCATTTTTGTTATCCTTTGGTAAAAATTTCGGAACTTTATTGTTTAAACAAGTTAAAACTAGTTCTTTCAGTTACTTCATTTGAAAATTTGTCGAACAAATTGTCAACTTCCAAACTGTTTCCACCTTTAAAACGTATTTAACATCAGTGTAAAGAGAAACCCACACTGATGCTAACTGTGTGATGACATTCCCATTCACTACAATTCCTAATTCTCAATGTAAAGCGGTCGCCTCGGACAACCATTTTGGGCCCGCTGGCGTCTCATCCGAGGTGCACCCCGCTTCTCACCTGTGGCCAGCTGAGATATGCTCCAGCAGCCCCCTGACCCACAAGGCAGATAAGTGGTTGTAGAGAGAGAGCATCTCATCTACAAGAAAATGGATCTGTGAAGACTGCTCCTGCCACGTAAATCCACTGCGATTACCTTATCAATTCAGACATAAATCCCGATGCTGATACCCGACTGTCCTCCGCTCTATGTTTTATGTTGATTTAAAAGATCATTGAGGGTTGAGAAAATGAATGGCTTATTTGTTTAAGATTTTTTTAACAAGAAAAAACACAAATACTTCAAGTACTTGTTCAGTCAATTGCATGTGTTGTACTGTGGAGTCTATTACACAAATACAGTTTCTACCAGCAGAGCGAAGCAACAAAACATTTCAGCAACATTGACAAGAGGCCTCGCCGACTCAGCTGCACACTGGGCCTTAAACACAACTTAAATTCACACTTCCTTTTAGGACATCAGACGACTCAGGACATCAGATCACCAGACCATCTATACATCTGCCTAATAACAGTGAGCGGATGAAATTTAACATTCATCTCATCAAGGAAATACTATCATGCAGAAAATAAATATTTTAAATCACAAGGATCTCAAATAAAGCAAGATTGCACAGTCGGCCCATCGTCAGTAAGTAGAGGCCTTGAAATAATCGATGCCGTCAGCAAGTTCATTGAGTTCATGTTATGTAATCCATAGGCTAGACTAGGTCATGTTGTACAGTTAGCGTTTATACCCCCCCTCCCCACCCCCGACAGGGATGAAGCCGGGCTTCATGCATCATCACCATGTTGCACTGGGATGCATTCCTCCTCCCAGTGACATCCACCAGACCAGAGCTCCAGACAGGTACATGTGGAACAGTAGCCCCCCTCCCCTCCAAAAGATCAGGACTATTAAAACAGCACACCGTGAAGTGAGCTAACAAGCATGCGTGCAACTAGAAAGGGTGAGTGGAGTGTTGGAAAAGCACGTCGAACGACACACACACTTCACACACACACACACACACACTGCTTACCCTCACTCGAAAGCGGAACATGGCGAGGCGGACGCAGTGGCTAAGGCAGGCCGGGGGCAGGAACCATGCCCGTGGAGGCGGGGTGGCCTTGCTGCCGACGTGGTTGACTATCAGCTGAGCAGTCTGTCGCTGGCCCTGAGCTCGCCGCGCCCACTCGGGCCAGCGCTCCTTCCCCAAGGTGCCGTTGAAAACCACGACCAGCTCCAGGCCCCCCTGGTACAGGCACGCCTGTGACAGGGCAGCCAGGTAGCCTAGCATGGCGTTCCATTCGCCCCCGCACACCCAGTCCGTCTGGTAGCCGCCGTAGAGGCGCTGCAGGCCGGAGTCAGCGTCGATGAGAATCCTGGCAGGCGGGGGCGGGGGAGGCATGGGCCCGGGGTGATGTGGGTGGTGGTGTGGGTGATGGTGGTGAGGGGGCTGGCGGGCCGCGGTGCGGGCTAGCTTAAGGAGGTCCACAGGGACCGCGGCCCCGGGACACCGCTTCTCTAAATACTCCTGGAAACCCTGCACTCCCATGACGGTGTTGTTGAGCCGGTGTGTCTGGCCGGGAGCGGGCTCTGAATACGTTCTGTACGCCGTGTTGGTAACGTGGTGTGGGGCGAGACTTTAGCTAGCTGTGCACTTCAGGCAAGCTAACTGGTCTCCGATGTAGTGACTAACTGGTTCGATTAACCCTGCAAAACAACTTATCTGCTGCTACCCAGACCGGCGAAATGAGTCACCATGCACCTCCGGAGAAGCGTGTCAGTTAGCGTTACTTATTTCTATTTATCCGAAGGCCAATTTCTCAGTTTTGATCGTGGATGCTCAGTTCAGTGTCCATCCCTGTGGATTTTTGGTAAGATGCCAGCAAGGCCAGTGTAGCTACCTACAACCAGAAGTTCAACATTTCATCTACTCCCATAACTTGGCTTTGAGACAGCCAGTTCCAAAAATCTAGTTGCAGAAAACAGTGGAAATGATGCGGATACTGTTACGAAACGCCTGTAAAACAATGATCCTACTGACTTGTGCACATGAAACAGATGCAATACTGCGTATTAGTTAGCAACACAGGCTGGATGGTCAGTTAGCGGACATGATGTTAAACCGAGCAGCTTGAAAAACCTTCAGGTCTATCTGACAGCTAAAATATTTTGACATTTACTCTGCACTATCTTCGACAAATATCATCACGTGTGCAGCTTTCTGGCAGGCAAGTGTCAGAATTACAATTCCAAAAACAAAACTATCAAACTGTGTGCTTGCCTGGCTGTCTAAAGACTGGCTAGCTGTACAGTACTAACATTTGCTAACTGTGTGGCTAGCTGTTAGCTCCTGGCAGGGGTCCCCGGCGTGATTTGACGCGTCAACTCCCGAAGACAAGTCCGGGGTCGACACGACGCGGAATGAGATGGATGTTTGACGAAATAAAATAAAAGTAACTAAAAGAAAATAAAAATAAAAGCCCGATGGTGCCTCCCTCGCTTTCGTCCACGCTCACGGCTTCATGTTGCAGAGGGGAACATTACTTCCAAGCTACATCAGCCATCTTGCGACTTCCTCGCGGCCCAGTGCAGAGGGAGGGAAGGCGGAGAGAGTTAAGGAGGAGGCGCGGCCGCGGGTAAGCTGGGAAATGTAGTGAAACAACTAAAGACGCCTGACTGCAAAAGCACAAGAAAAACTACAACTACCAACATCAACACAATAACGGCGAACGAGGACGAAAAGCTGGAGAGTAGAAATTCTCCAAGTGGCCAACAAGTGATTAAAGTGTAAATACCGTTATTTAGTCACTGTTTAGCCTGAATGCTGTTATATCCCCAGGCAGATGGTCACAATAATATTAAATAACTACTGCTGCTGCTGCTTGGCTGACGCTGTTTAATCTGCTTCATTGAAGTATGTCGAACTTAAAATTGATATATTCCGAAACGGTTTCGTGTCAAGTGTAGGGCATGGCGTTAATTTAACACCTCAAACATGAATTAGTCGTTACCCGACCAAAATAACAGAGTGCTGTAACAGGTATGATGGCGATGTGCCCTTCGTGTTTATCTTATTGCGTGTATGTCGCCTCCCTGTGGTTCATTCACTGCTCAGAGAGGAGAACGTGTAACTATCAATGGAGGAGCGGATTTGTGAATCATAGTATGACGACGACCTGATCCTCTGTACTCTGCCTGACTTGTACGATAACAATTTATGACCGTATTAGTTTTTTTCAGAATTACGGTGACTGTTACTTAAAATTCTAGATTCTATTTTTTAATTGGCACTAGTCATTTAAACTGTAAAAATTCACAATATATTTGAACAATTGCTGTTTTCGTTTGGTTTGTTTCATAATGTGGGCCTAACTTCGGCTTTGACAAAGAATGATTTATATCTTACCCAAACAAGTACGTGATTGACAAAATAAACGTCAAATGAAATAAAAGATTACTATTTTTATTACTACAATTGTTATTTGGTTCTTTAAAGTCATCACTAACATGCTATTCTAAATTCATTCAATCTTATACACCCAAGGCAAGAAAACTAAACTGGCCTTTTAATTATTCATACAGTAATACTATCAGTTGTGTAGATTAAAAAACATTTTAACAAAGATTAGTTATGATTTATGAGAAAATATAGGCAATTTTGTCTTTTTCTAGACTCCCACATTCTGTGTACTTCATGACTTTCCAAACCCAGATTCCCAATGTGAAACTCCACAGTGACTATCTTTCTCATCATTGACTTCTTTCATTTCTACTTACACAAAATAAGAGGCCTTGATTTATACTTCAAAACATAAGCTGGGAGGAGACCTATCCTAGAGCCCATCCCAGCGGACTTACAGGTGAGAGGCAGGGGACACTCTGGGCACGAGCCACGCGATAGACCAACAATCAATCACGCACACAGAGAATTTGAAATGGTTAATTCACCTACCTACCCACCCACCCACCTATCCATCATGCAAACACCACAAACAAAACAAACACAAACAACAGCTTCTCTTGGTGGGAACACACCATGCTGACTTGTCAGATCAGGTGGTAAATGCGGCATTATTGACTTTTACCTGACATATATGTTATATCAGTAAACAAAAAAAAATATGCTAAATTGAAAACATCTGTGTACTCCCACCTCAATAATGACATTTATGTGACAGTATTTCTTAAGTTCTGTGTGATAGGTGGATATGCCTCATTCATTAGCATGATTTTAATTAGGATTGAATCCTTTTTTTCATATTGTTTCTCATGTAGATTAATTTAAAAATAACCACAGGGGGCGCCACTAACACTGTGAAATCATCTTTAAGCAGAAGTGTTTTTACTAGTGTTACAAATTCACTTCTACCCCAACTGAGACACAACAAAGATAAAAGTTGGATGATTGCTTTATAACAGTAAACATGTTAAATAAACAAATAAACACACTAATAGCATCAGTTAAGGGGCTATCCATCTTAGAAAACATTGTTTTAATAGGAGCAGATCTTTCTCTTCTTTTGAGATAACTTTTTCTTATGATCTGCCACTATACAAATTAAACTTAATTGGACTGAATTACAAATTAAGTTTGAATACAGGTAAGCCAAACAGGTTGAGCAAGTTTGATCGTGAACATATTTAGTTTCAAATTAAAATTTATAATAACTCTAGGCTCAATGGAACATGTTGGAACAGCAAACTAAACACAGACGGTTCATGGGGTTTTTTTGCCAGACTAAAGGCAAGATCAAAGACCCATCCAAAAATAAATACATTAAATACATTTAGCATTTGGGGGAAACACTGAATGTATTCTTCTAACTTCATAAATAATTTATGCAATGACGGACAAACAAACATGATGACATCACCATCAAAACTAGCACACATCAAATGTTATGGATCTGAGAAAAGATAATAATGATCTAAACTAACCTGAGATCAGATTGGAGATCGGAGCTGAAACTGATTCAATCAGGAGTCAAATTGATTTATAAAGTTAATGATCCCGAAGACAACAACAATACTGAGATCCAGGAGGTCCAGATTCAAGGGACAGGATTTCCTGGTCTAGGAGTGACATGATGAGGATCAGCCAGTCAGAGGACACGATGGTGAAACAGCACAGCTTCACAACCCAAATGATATGTAGGTTTAGAGTCAATAATTATTAGTAATTTAATAAATAGAAAAATAATCACACAAATGATTTTTAAGAAACAAGTTCTCAAAAATCATTCCATTTGTGTTTCTGTATGTGTGTTTCTTTCTGTTTTTTTGGGGGGGTGTTTCTGTTTGTTTGTGTGTTTCTTTTTGTGTGTTTGAGTGTTTCTTTTTGAGTTGTTGTGTGTTTCTTTTGGTGTGTTTGTGTGTTTCTGTTTATTTGTGTGTTTCTGCTTGTTTGTATGTTTCTTGTTGAGTTGTGTGTCTCTGTTTGTGTGTTTCTTTTGTGTATTACTATTTTTGTGTGGTTGTGTGTTTGCGGTCTCTCAGCGGGCCCCTCCATAATGAGAGGCTCCCACAAAGCGAACAGATTACTGCACCGTCAGAGGGGGAGAGAAAGAACAAGGTGGAATGCAGGAGATGGGAGAGACGGAGGGGGAGTCGGGGGTGAGAGGGGGAATACCACACTCCTCCTTCTCCTCCTCTTTCCTCCTTTTTTCCATTCATCCCATCGTATCTGAATAATCAATGATTATTATGGAAGGTGTTTGATCATTATGGGATGCTAATAACTGCTTATAACTGTGGTTCTGGTCAACTTCCCTCCTTTTCTGTCTCCCACTTATTATGAAATCCTAGCGAGGCAACAGGAGGGAGGGATGTTTTGGGAGGGAGGTGCAGAGCGACCAACAGGAGGTGATGGGGGGACAGAAGTCATGAGCGGGAGGTGGCAGAGGTCAGAGGAACAAGGAGGAGGGAAACTGTCGCAGCATGGATGCAGCTGATGCCTGCAGGAGCAGATCAGGTTGTCCTCACTTCTCGTTCCTGGGACGCTTAGGACAAAGAGGTGAGTCGACTCCTCATCTTCTTCACTGACGTGAAACAGTGTCGGAGGAGGATTGGGAGGTTTTCTTTTTTAAACGGGATCCTCTTGGTGTGGAAAAAGTACTCGAGAAGCAGAGGAATATTAAATTAAAACAGTTGATGAAAGTGGAACGAATGCTTCCAATTTCATTTTCTAATTTGATTTTCTGCTGAGTTTCGACATGTCAGAGGGAAATTAAACATCTTCTCCCTTTCATTAAATATTTACTCTATGTAAAAATACCACAAATCACACAAAACCAGCCAATCAGCACGCGAGCAGTGAGGCGTGTTCAAAAAGACGCATCTATCTCCAGGAACAATATCAGAAATGTGATAACAGGCGTTTGGACTTCAAATTCTTGCTGCATCGTAAGTAAAGCTGCCAGGAATCAAGTAGCTGAGGCGCGATTGAAGGTGGGTCGAGACAGAAAAGAAACGAGACGCAGCTTCAGTTCATGCTGTTTGGTTGTAGTGTTGTTGTGTTTAGAGAATTGTTATGTTTAGCTGGAGGGGAGGTCTTTGGTTAAAGGGACGATGGTCAGAAGTTTAACATCATGAGAATTCCAACACAGAGTTGCTTCCTTCAGTCGTGCAATTTTGTAAATGTGCAAAAGTTTGTGCTTTAGTTTAGTGTTGATCTCATGAATCAGTACAGTGAATGATGTGTGTGTGTGTGTGTGTGTGTGTGTGTGTGTGTGTGTGTGTGTGTGTGTGCGTGTGTGTGTGTGTGTGTGTGTGTGTGTGTATGTGTGTGTATGGGGGGATCTGCATGCCTCTGTGATTGTGTGCTGCTTGGTGTGTGTGTTGACCTGTAACAGTGTGAGGCCTTACCCCACACACGCACACACACTCCTATTGACAACAAAAGTGTGTATGTGTGTGTGTGTGTGTTTGTGTGTGTGTGTGTGTGTGGTGTTTACAGGTTGGATGAAACGGTCGTAGCGTCAACACATCGAGCAGATGGCGATTGTTGTCCAACTGTTAACCGAGCAATGATTCATAATCAGTGAGGTCACATGATGCCCTCATTGAGGGTGTCGCTGGCATTGTGTCCTCAGCCTCTGATTGGATGAGATGAGTGAACAGAACACACTCAGAGTGACGGAGGAAGAGATTCTCAGACCACAAACGGAACTGTGACACATTTCTTTGTTTGTTTATTTGTCTCCAGGGAAAATGAGTCACACTTTTGGTTTAATTAAGAAGCATTTATTTTTCTATTTTTGTAAATGTCTGAAAAATTGTTATTTGCGTTTATATTGTTGTTTGTTTGTTTCTGCTAGTATTGATTGTTTATAATCTTTTACCTGGTCTTCTTTTTGTGAATAAAGCTGAACTTTTAGTCTGAAGATAATTTTTCTCTCTTCTCTTCTTTTTTCTCCACCTCTCGTCTCTCCACATAACTTTTTTCATCTTCACCCAGCCAACATGTCAGTCTCCATGGTAACAGACCTGTCCATGAATGGGTCTGTAGTCCCTGCGACCCCGGCAGGTGCGAACATCACACAGCGGGAGCGGGACGCTTTACTGGCAGTGGCGGAGGTGGTGGTTCTGTCGGTCATCTTTGTGATGGCGTTGCTTAGCAACGGGGTGGTGCTGGTGGTGTTGCTGAGATGGAGACGAAACCACAACCCAATGCACCAGTTCATGCTCAACCTCTGTGTGGCTGACCTGGTGGTGGCGCTGTTCCAGGTATGACACAGGTATGCTGGGTGTCATCATCCCTCTCTGCACCTCCCGCCCCTCACCCTTCCTCCGCTCCTCTTCCTCGCTCAGGTATTGCCCCAGCTGGTGTGGGACGCGAAGGGTTGCTTTCCAGGCCCAGACTTCCTGTGTCGCCTGGTGAAGTACCTGCAGGTGCTCGGGATGTTCGCCTCTTCCTACATGATCGTTGCCATGACAATCGACCGTCACTACGCCATCTGCTGCCCCCTGCAGGCGCACCACAGCAGCACCACGCAGCGTTTAGTGGGGCTGTCATGGGGATTGTCGCTGCTGCTCAGCCTCCCACAGGTGAGGTGGAGCAGGTGGGGAAAAATGGGGGGTGGGTGGGGGGTGGTGGTTTAGAGATAATCAATAATGATCCTTCGTTTCCCTGTAAGGTTTTCATCTTTTCCCGTTCAGAAGTGGCTCCTGGGGTCTACGAGTGTTGGGGCCATTTTGCTCCATCCTGGGGTCTCAAGACCTACGTTACCTGGATGACTCTGGCGGTCTTCATCCTGCCAGCCCTCATCATCACCGTTTGCCAGGTTGAGTCAGGATGAGTTTCCATCAAGTCTTTCACTTTTTGTAGAAACGATTAATGGTGACGGTTTACCAAATCACTTCCTTTCGGTCTTCCTCAGGTCCGAATCTTCAGGGAGATCCACAACAATCTGTCCCTGAAGTCAGAGCGCCGCCTGTCTCCAGCCCCCCTCTCTGCTACCAGACAGAATGGCCACAGAGGAGGGGGCAGCAGAGAGAGGTGCAGCCTTCCCCTCTGCACTCCACCCGTCACTTTCCACACCGGCTCTAACTCCGGGTCCATGAATCAGCACCCAGCCCCTGGTCCCGCCGGATCCAGCAGCATCACTGCACATCATGACACTCACATCTACACTGCTGTTGACCCAGGTAACAAATCGGAGGATCCATAGTCTGCCCTCAGGGTTAAAGGTCAAAGGCCAACACGGTAGTTTACAAAAGCCTGACCTGGACTGTCATGCTAATATCTCACAAGAGAAATGTTAGAGAGAGGAAAATAGCTGGAACACACACACACACACACACACACACACACACACACACACACACACACACACACACACACACACACACACACATAAAGAGGACATACAATAATGGAGAGAAATGGAGTGAAGGGCTACCAGCTCACACTCCATACTTTGTCCTGGACCCCCAGATTCTGCCTTCTGAGGACGCAGCCCGAATAAATATATAAATGTCCACTAATCATCTAACAATCACTTACATCACTGATGTAAAGAGGAATAACTTTATTTTAGGTAAAAGTCTGATGTTTTCTTCTTTTGCCGTCAGCTGATCCACCGTTTGACCCTGCAGCGCCCCCTGTTGTCTGCGGCCCCATACCCAAAGCCACGGCCGCCTGCAGAGGACAGATGTCAGCGGCCATGTCAAAGACCGTGAGGATGACTCTGGTCATCGTGCTGGTCTACTCCCTCTGCTGGGCACCATTCTTCATCGTCCAGCTGTGGGCCGCCTGGGACCCTGACCCTCCTAAGAATGGTTCACAATCATACAAACACGTTTGTCTCGATGCATGATGGGACTACTTAGTAGTCATTTACAACCTCCTCCACTGTGTGTGTGTGTGTGTGTGTGTGTGTGTGTGTGTGTGTGTGTGTGTGTGTGTGTGTGTAGGTGCTGTCTTCACCCTGCTGATGCTGCTGGCCAGTCTCAACTCGTGCACCAACCCCTGGATCTACTCCGCCTTCTCCAGCAGTGTCTCCCTGGAGCTGCGCCTCCTGCTGTTTTGTCGCCGTCGCTCACGGGAACGGACCTCCTTACCGGACGACTCCACTGATTCAAATGTGAAGCACTAAAACTTCCAATGAGCGACATAGATGTTCACCGTTTTCTTGTTGCCTGGACAACCGTGGCATTCACCTACAGAGAACAGTCTTCACTCTCTTAACTCTGATCTCATCCATGTAGATGATATCACGAGTAAATACGATCTGGGCTTATGTTGCCTGATGGTGAATTCAACTCCAACATTTGTAAGTACTTATAAAATGTATTTTTTCAAATTGTGATATTTTTGGATTTTCACAGCAACATAGCAAAAGTTGATTCACTGGAGTGTAAACACAGCTGCTGGACGATCAGGATTATCTTAGCATAAAGACTGGAAGCACGGTTCATGTTCCCATGGACAAAACAAAATTCAAGAACCAGCGCTCAAAAAGATCAAAAAACAAAATGCTGGATGATCAAAGACCCAAAAGGAGGTTGGGCAAATTAGAATGAAAACAGATTGAAAAGAATACAAATGGTAAAAGAGGGGATGGAATGGGGACTGGAGAAGTTGCAGAATCTGAAATGATAATGAAAGAACTACTGAAGCACAAAGAAAGGCATGAGAGACAGTAGATGGATAATGATGATGATTATGATGGCGATGGGATGTTTTTTCAACAGGATCATGGATTTTTATTTTGGGCCTTCTGCACAAGAGCTTTTTCTCTGGTAGAGAGAATAGTGTCAATATGGAATAAAAATTTTGACAAAATAAAAACACGTCATTATGACTTTATTTTTATGATTATCAGCTTATATCTTCTGAGAGGACTTTACACTATGTTAGCTAGTAGTTATCTGGTGCTTAAATTAAATCTTCCGTTTAAACTATTGTAAAATAAAAATAGATTTTCCAAATTTCTCCAGGTCAAAGGAATCAAAGTTTTCCCATAACATCCAAACTGTTCCTGTTTGTAAAATTTTGATCCAGAATTATAGTTCACATTATTTGAAAGTGTTATTAAAAATTCACATTTGACTCTTTTCAACCCTGATTTAAAATCTTAACATCACAAGAGAACCAATCAATTAGTTTTTTTAAAAAAAGTTTATTAATTGTCTCACCAGTCATAAAAATACTGCACATACAAAAATAAAAAGAGAAAAACTGGCAATGATTTGAATTCGCAATGAAAACAGTGACGTTTAACTGCCATCTGTCAAATACTGAAAAAACGAAACCGCTGCTGAGAACAAAACAATGTTGGCATCAGTTTTCAGAGCGGTTTGTCTGCAACTTCACACCTGTTCACACCAATTCACATCTGAGCCTGAACAGACAGATGAACCCGACAGAAAGAATCAGTTCTTCCTTCTGAAACCAAAAACTGATGAAGCTTTGAAAAGAATGGCCTCAAAACCAAAAATACACAAGTTCAGTAAATTTACTGTGTGAATTACAACACATTCATTTCCATTTCCACATCCTGTTGAACTTCCAAAAAACTTCCAAAGACCTTCAGGGAATAAAAAAAAAAGGTAAAAACAGTAATGCAGTTTATTTTATAAAAGATAAAAGTGGTTTATTGTGTATTTTTATAATTGTGAAAATACCCCATTATTAAAATATCAAAACCAACAAATGTTAGTTTGAAACTTTCTACATCACAGCCTGATTTTAAATGAGTCATAAACCTTTAAAACAGCTTCGTTCTCCGGGCAACAGAAGGAGGCAATGACGCGTGTGGGACTACGTTCTGCAGCAGATGAAGATGCATTCACAGCAGAAAGAAAAGGAGAAAACTCTGCCGGCTCAGAGGCGGAGCCACAATTAGCCCGCCCATTAGAATATGATATCACGAAATTAACAGAACAGGTTACTGTGTGTTATTTTGGGTTTGATGACAAAAGGAGAGAATACCTCCAGGATTTAGATTTTTTTTAATGCCTACAATATAAAAAGGTGAACATTCCTTCAAAATGATTTTCAGCTGTTGCAGAAACGTTTCATCAAACACGATTTAGAAGAGCACACCACCTACATTACAGTGTTTATGATAACTTGTACATAGTTAAAAACCTCATTTATTTTTGTCCACTGCCTCTGGTCCGTCTAAAAGTGTCTCCACAAACGTCATTGAGTCACCTTAAACCCATCGATTGATACGGTGATCGATTGAATACTAATAATCGTACTTCTGGTTTGGTGGTAGTTAAAACAAAGTATAAGGTGTGTTGATACGATGGTGGCAAAAGACCCGGCTGCAGGGTCACTAATCTAATCTATCGCTCTTTTGGACGACATCAAACCCCATTAAAAAAAAGATTGAAGCCTTCATTTTACAAACAGCTAAAATAGAGCTCTGGACTTTACAAAAGGTTTCCTGATGTAACTTAACTACAACATCTTATTGACAATTTAAAAAGCAAGTTTTAAAATCTAAAATGTAAGCATAAAAATCACAAGGCGCTCTTTTCTTGGAAATTAAAACACTTTGTTGTCGTTATTGCAGCTTTTTTCGTTCTCCCACACGAAGCAGAAAGCATCAGTTTGTTTATTTGTTTGTGTTTGTTTGTGCCGTGACAACCAGTTAAGGTGTGTGGCCCAGTGGCTCATTGTAATCTTTATACCTACAGATACAAGAAAGCACCTTGCATCGATCACTCCCATCCTGCCCTTCATTTCACATAAAAATTTAGGACTGTGCAATTCAGTGGAACTTATTTTCCATTTGGCACCAAATCAGGCAGGTCTTTACCCCCCATATTTGTTCACAGCTCATCTTTACTCTTCATAATAGGCTAATTTACACACAAAATGCACATAATTATGTAGTAGCACACAACCTTCTGTCTAAATATCCCTGCATTACTTTGGAACTTTTCATCTTTAATCATTGATCGTATTTTATACGAAGTTTTACTTGATTCGTGGTAATCTTGTCCCAGAGTCACTGACTCCTCACTCTAAGCTAGTGTGAACAGAACCATGTGCAGCCCTGAAGGAGTGACATCTGAGTGTGTAGCATTAGCATGAGCATGTCTCCATATACCAAGACAGGGAAAATGTGTGAGGTTCTGAATCTTTTCGTCGCTTCGAGAGCCTGAGAGTTCAGTTCTCTATAGATTAGAGTGTTTTCTGCCGGTTGTGCATCTGCCTAGTGCTTGGATCAGCGCCGTGAGCTAATGGAGGGCTTGAGTTTACCAAAGGCACATCAAAAGCCACAAACAGGGGTCTCACACCGCCAGAGAGGTGCTGCTGTTAGCTTAGCGCCACAGCAGAAGCTCTAAGGTTTGATCCAAAGTGTGTGTCAGTGTCTCCAGGGTCTCTGTAAGATATGTGTGTGTGTGTGTGTGTGTGTGTATGTGTGTGTGCATCCCTCTCAAATCCCTTTATAAACGTCCTACACCGTGTCCTCGTCCATCCTAGCGACTTCATCCAGCGCGACAGCAGACGGCGCCTCGTTCTCCTCGGTCTCCTCGCCTGACTTGGAGGGAGAAGGAGGCGCCAACATGGCGGCACGCTCCTCTTTGGGCTCCTCCCGCTCCATCTTCTCCTGCTCTTTCCTCTCTCGGTCGAGCAGGCGGTAATTGATGCTCATCCCCACGAACAGGATGACGCCGGCGAAGATGAGGATGGCGCCAGAGGAGATGTAGGTGTAGTCGTAATGGAGGTAGTAGTTGTAGAACTGGCCTGGAGGCGACAGAAGAGCGGCGGGTCAAATGCTGACTCATCACACTTCAGAAGTTTTTACTACGTTATCCACATCTGTGCAAAATTTTAATTATTTCTGAGGAATATTTTACTGTTTACTGTAACTTTTTTTCTGTTAGCTTTACATTTTCATTTAAATGCTTTTATTTTCTAAACAATTCAAATCCCAGGTTTAATTCAATGTTTTAAAAGTTCTAAAAGATTCCTGGATCTACCTCTTCATCTGGATCCTGACCAGTACTTAATAGTCATGAAAACACTTTAACTTTTCTTTTCTGGTGTTTTAACCTTTGTTCTGTTTAATGGTAAACCTTTATGCCCCTCCTCTCGTCCTGTGGTAGGTTCTGGAGGTCTTACCTGTCACAGGTGGCCCCAGAAGCACCGGTCCGCACTCCACTATGGTGACCAAGCCCACAGCTGAGGAGAACCTCGTGGCCCCCACCAGGTCCATCAGGGTCTCAAACAGCACGGAGCTCAACCATCCGAACGCAAAACCAAAGAAGATGGCGTAGACCACGAACCCGGTGTAGTTATGTGACAGTGGCGCCAGAACATGACACACACCATTGTAGAGGACGGCGGCAGCAAAGAAGTACTGAACCTTGGGTCGGACCCACTTGGTGTTGGCCAGCATGCCCATGGAGGGTCGGGCGAACATATCGACGAACGCCAGAATGGACAGCAGGAACGCCGCCTTGTCCTTGCTGATGCCTTTACTCTTGGCATAATTGGAGAGGAAGACGAGTGGTGCGAAAAGGCCGAAGAGCATGACGACATTTCCACTCAGGTAGAGCAGGAAGCCACGGTGTTTGAACAGCGTCAGGTCGATGAAGGAGTTGATGGTCTGCAGCACCGTCTTCTTTGGCTGCGGCGCTACCTCGTCCGCAGTCTTGCCCTGGCCCGCCTCAGAGTCCGGCTTGGGCGGCTGAGATTTGGGTCCGATGGGGCGCATGAGGCTGCCGGCCACGCAGCAGTTAAGCAGGAGTCCTCCCAGGATGAGGAAGCTGCCCCTCCACCCGAACTGATCGTAGAGCCAGGAGTTGAGCGGGGCCAGGGTGGACAGAAACACGGGGCTTCCTGCCATGGCGATGCCGTTGGCGATCGGCCGGCGCTTGTAGAAATATTTACCGATCATAGTGAGGGCTGGATTCAGGTTGAACGCCAGACCCAGACCTGGAGGCAAAGAAGGAGGAAGGAGGTAAGATGAAAAATTTTATTTGCGTAACAAGCAGAAAACTCCAAGAAACACTGATTGATTAACTGACCTCCCACAACTCCTATGAAGAAATAGAGTTGCGCCACGCTGTTGCAGAAAGATGCCGCCACCAGACCTGATCCTGCCAGACAGCCGCCAACCATAATGATTGGTCGGCTGCCAAATTTGTTCACAAGGATGCTGCTGATCGGACCTGGAGACAAACATGACAACCAATAAATGAGGTGTAGTGAACATCAGCTGAGAATTGCATACAGGCTGCACAGGATGACCGAACAACCTGGAACAAGCAATAAAATAATAATCAGCTGGTGTCTCCGGGATGAGATCATTAAATCATGACAATTAACTTATCAATCATACAGTAGAAATAACAGCAGCAAAAATAAAATAAAAAACATAATATTAAATTAAGGAATGAGTGATCAGGATGGAAAGGATCAGGAATGAGTACATCAGAAGGACAGCACATGTTAGAGGTTTTGGAGATAAAGTCAGAGAGGCCAGACTGAGATGGTTTGGACATGTCCAGAGGAGAGATAGTGAATATATTGGTAGAAGGATGCTGAGTTTTGAACTGCAAGGCAGGAGGCCTAGGGGAAGACCAAAGAGGAGGTTTATGGATGTAGTGAAAGAGGACATGAAGGTAGTTGGTGTGAGAGAAGAAGATACAGAAGACTGGGTTAGATGTAGGCAGGGTCGCTGTGGCGACCCCTGAAGGGAAAAACCGAAAGGAAAAGAAGAAAACAGACTGTACAGTGCAGATAATGTAATTACATCATGACATCAACAGGTGGTGCTATTGAGTTGGAGAGGAGAGGAAAGGAGAGGAGTTAGTGAATACTCTCGTCTGTTCTGACGTTTTTTGCTGCTCCCCCCCCCCACCCCTCACCTAGAGAGACCGTACTGACCAATCGTGGACTGTCAAACGTTTACGAATAATTCACTGTGACTCCAGTCCAGAAGAGTTGAATTACAATCTAATTCACAGCCGTGTGGATCAAAACATTTCATATCTAATTATTCAGATGATCAACTTCTGCTGGGGGGAGGAGGCAGCGCTGATGATGAGTCAGCACTGCCAGAACAGCTGATTTAATTAAACAGCGTTACTCTTGGTGACTTTGTCCTTATCTTCATGTCATGCTGAGGCTCAGCCTATTAGAGGCCTGATGCTTTACTTCCCTCTCAGCGGCGAGAGACCTGACCCGGATCAGAGTCCGGTGCGATCCGGATCTGATGGTGATGTCATCGAGCTTAAAACGTTTCCTACATCTCGTTGTTTGTATTATGGCTCGTAAAAACATGAAATGTTTTGTTTTTTGGGTCAGTTCTATCCGTTCCACTGCCACGACATTATTGACAGGTGTGTGTGTGTGTGTGTGTGTGTGTGCGTGTGTGAGATGACCTCTGACCTCGTGAGGTATGATCTCCAATGATTTAAATGTAACAAAACAAGGAAGGAATAAAAGAGAAAAAAAACCCTAACATCTGGCTCCTGTTACGTAAAGTCTTGTCACCCCTCCCCCCTGCCCCTCCCTCCCTAAAAGCCTCAACCTACTGATTAAAGCTCCGACCGTCAGCTCTGAGTACGTGGAGGAAGCCGACCCCATTTACAGACGTGATATCAGGATGGATTTGTTTCAGTGATCAGAACCTGGACCTCACCCTTACATCCTGTCCCAACTGGACCCCCCAAAACCACCGGACAAACTGTTACTGCAGAAGCATAAAAACAGAACTGGTTAAAGTAACTATAGTTTCTTACAGCAGTGCATAATATACCAAACACACCCCTGACACGACTACCTCGACTGTGTGCAGCGGCCGCACAGTTTCACTACAAAACTGCAGTGTTGATGTATTTGTCCTAAAGGATCTATTTGTTTTCAGATTGAAGACATTCTAACCTGAACCAGCTCTTCATCATGAGACTTCTCTTTAGTGGACACAGTAGAAGAAGAGTTATAAGTAACAGAAGAGTAAAAAGTAGCAAAAGAAGAGTTACAATTGGTGGAAGAACACATAGAAGTAGAAGAGTTAAAAGTAGAAGAGTTAGAAGTAGAAGATTCAGAAGTCGATGAAAAATTAGAAATACAAATAGAAAAGTGGTGGTAGGGGGAGGAGCAGGAAGAGGAGGAGTTTTCATGTCTGAGTCAGATTTTAGCCAGATGTGGGAAAAATAAGAAATTCTGCTTGAACACAACAAATCGTGTTGTTGTTTCAGACTGTCTTTTAATTCCTGTTGTTCTGTTTTCATTCCATAAATTCTAGATAAACATTCCTTCGTCTCCTCGGTTCTCCTGTTCCTGCCGTGGGTTTACTCCCAGCTGGCAGGAGGACCGAGGGTCGGACTGAACGAGGGAGCAGATAAACACAGGCTTGTGTTTGTTGTTTGTCTTGACGGAGGGGAGAAACGTAGAAGCAGACAAACAAGCGACAAGTCAGCAGCTCAGAATTGATAGAATGGAAAATTAAAAAAAGGAGTCCATTCAGTAGTTTTTGTTTAAATGTTGGGAAAGGTTTAGTGGTTTTAAAGAAAGTGGAGGGAAATTCTTGCATTTGCATTTCTTGCATAAACGATCCTTGAATGGGGCATGGTGTTCGGTCCCACGCCTCCGCCCCGTTTACCCAATGACAGCGACTCAAAATGAGCTGCAAGAAAAAGCCACAAGAATGGACAAGCAGCGATCCGGCCCCGACCATCTGGATGCGTTTAAGACACCAGGAACTCCGTCGTCTTTTACGCAACTGACCCAAAATATACCAGATTGTTTTATTAAGATGCTGAATTATTCACAGAGAAATTAAAGGTACTGAAAAAACGTCCCTTCAGTCAGACCCACACCAACACTTCCTGTTAAACGTGAACGGGCCTCACCTCCAGCGTACATGACGGCCAGCATGATGGAGGAGATCCAGGACACCTGACTGGGCGTGGCGTCGAAGATGACCTCAATCTCTTTGAAGAACACGGTGATCGATTTTGGGAAGGCGTAGGAGAAGCCAATGGAGATGAAAGCCCCTACGACCACCGCCCAGCCCCACCCACCCTCAGGGGGGGTGTACCCTGCAGGTCCACCTGGCGCTGGAGGCATGTCTGCTCACGAGGACAAAGAAGAAGAAGGTGGCGATCCGAGGACAGCTGGGTTCATAGAAGATCAGGACTGGGACCTGGCGGGGGCACAGAGATGAGGTGAAGGGGAGAGAAACAAACACTGTTCATCCTTCCTCGCCTCCTTCCTTGCCTCTTTGCATTTTTATCTAATTTACTGTCAGCTAGAAGATAAATGCAGAAAGAGAGGGATGGGGAGAGAAACAAACACTGTTCATCCTTCCTCGCCTCCTTCCTTGCCTCTTTGCATTTTTATCTAATTTACTGTCAGCTAGAAGATAAATGCAGAAAGAGAGGGATGGGAAGGAGGGAGACAGGGGCAGATGATACACAGCAAAACGAGGGGGAGGGACGACAAATATTTCTGTCTGTTATGTTTCTGTAAGCCACCGTGCCAAGCACTGTCATGGTGAGAAAGAGCATCGGTGAAGGTCCGTGCCAATACACCGGCAGCGGTCCAGAGTTCAGCTCATTTGTACTCCAGACGAAACCATCCGTACCAGGAGAACGTCAGAGAACACGCAAAACAAACACAACTTCACCAATAAGAGCATTTTAGAGTCAAGCAGAAAACCTGCTGAACTCCAGCCTGGAGGTGTTGACACGCCCATGAATAAAACAACTTTCATTCGGCCGTTCCAAAATCATCTAATCATGAGTTCTACGAAAGGAGACAAGAAAACAGGTTTTCAGTTGTCATAGAAATCCAGGGCTTCCTGGTTGGGACGGAGGTCAGACGGAGGTTCAGTTGCAGCAGGTCAGACGGAGGGTTTAAAGGGGGTGTGAACGCGATGCTGAGGCACCAGCGCCGCACAGCAGCTCGGATAAGACGAGGGTGGACCAAGGCCCGGGACATCCTGATGAACTCAGTCTAAAAACTTATAGATAAGTCTAAAAACTTATAGATAAGTTTTTAAACTGAGTGGGAAACACTTAAAAATACTCCTTCTGCATCACTCCAGACAAAAATTTCACCTTTACTGGCTGCTCCTCTCCTCCAATCAGGAGCTTTAACGGTCGGGTCAGCTGGTGTAGACTCACATCTCACTGGTTCCTCACTGGTTCCATGTCAGACGTGACCGAAAACATCCATAAGATGACCGGGCCGACAGTCAAACGGTTAAATTCCTGAACTTCACACACACACACAAACTCCGCCACTGCATGTGGATAAACAGCCGGTAAAGCGTTTCTCTCTCACCAATCGTTATGTTACACAATCAGCCAGGAAGTGGTTGACTGGCGACCACATGGTGCGTTCACAGCTTTCACTTCTGTGTGTTCTCTACTCCACTTCCTGCATGAGTGTTTGTGTGTGTGTAAGTATTAATGATTAATTGTTGATAATTTCTATGAGATAAAGATAGTTCATAAAGTATGGATGAATAAAATAAGGATGAGGTTTTCATGTTCAGTTAAACCATTAACAGTGATTATTGGGATGAATGAAAAAGATTTAAGACTTTCTATCAACATGGACGTTCAGTTATGTGAGTCAACCTGTCCCATGACCCCTGAACGCCTCAAACATCTGACATATGCTGGCCGCCAAACGGCAAAGATGAAACCGAGGCCAATCGGGTCTGGATTCACTGATCAATCACCGATACGTTTAATCAATCACGCCGAGGCGCCGTCTGTGTGAAGCAGCGGGGACATAAACTACAACTGAGTCAATCAGATTCCAGGTTAAATCTGTGTTGTTGCCATAAAAGGTGCTGATCAAACAGTTTTATTGATGCTAAGGGGAACTGGTTTGGGCCAGTAAGAAAACATTAATCTCAAATATTTTATGGACCAACATGATGCCAAAACATGTTGCAACCTTTATGGTGCAATTTGGTAACCAGCAACAGGAAAGTTAATCGCAGCAGTAAAGTCCTAACTTCATCAGAAGACCAAGTTCAGCCAGGGTAAACAAGCCTGGATCAGCCAATCATATTGGTTCATTCAGTCGTCGCTTTGCACAACCAGGAAGTCTCTGCCCAGTCTTTCAAATGAATGAATTTCATCATGTGACCCAGTCAAGTGTTGGCACCGGCGTTGGAATCATAAATCATAAGCAGGATCAGAGGACCTGGTCTTACCTGGAACACGCCCACCTAACAACACCCTCAAGCCCCGCCCCTTGGGCAACCTCCTACAGGGGGCGTTTCTGCTTCATGTTTATTACACTTGCGTGTTATAAAGCTCATGGGTCAACGTGTCTTTTATCAGCTGACATATAAAACAATAAGTTTAAACTTTAAAGAAACTTAACTGTTATTTGGGGACATTGAAACCAGAGGATTTTAATGATGTCATTGTTTATTGTGTTTCCAGGACGACAGCTCCCTCAGAAACATGTTTTCATGGGAAAATATTATCTGGCAAAAACACACACTGAAAAATACACCTTTGGACAAAAGTAATGGGACACTGGGGCCTCACACTGAGGGTGACTTGATGACAGCCTGTTTTGAATTCAGAGGCATTCAGGCGCAGTCGGTCCCCTTCGGCCGCGAGAACAGCCCCCATTCTAAAACCTGCTTCTTCCACTGGGACTCACTCCAAATGGAACATCACAGGGTTTCCCCCAAACTGGTCCCACATGGATGGAAGCAGAGTTTCCAAAATGTTCTGGTTTGCAGAAGCATGAAGATATGATATCATACACAGTACCTCCACCAAAGCCCAACAGGCCCCTTTAATTTAATCTAAACCAACTGGAACCAGATTGTACTCACTGGAATCTGGAATTTCATTTGGATCCACACCAAATCCCACATACTGACAAATATGCACCCCAAAATCTGATTATTTTCACTAAATTCAGCAGTGTTTCCTGAAACTGTAAAGAAAATCCAGAAAACACTGCAGTTTGAAGTTACAGACAGATCTTCAGTCCCGCAGCTGCTCGATCCACGAACCCATTCCAATCCGAACCTGTCCTCCTACCAAGTATAAAAGCAGGAAAGTCTGTTACTGTGAACCGGAAAAGTCCAGCGGTTCACATCTGAGTGGGTGTGTGGGGCCTGGCAGGGTTAAAAACTGGGTTTCGTATTGCAGAATAAGGAACGATGAGAGATGGAAAAACGACGAAGGAATGCAGTTTGGAATTAATGGGAAGCAGGCTGCACCAGTGGGAACAGGTTTATGTTTCCCTCCTGGACCCACTGGTCTGTGCTGTGTGTGTGTGTGTGTGTGTTTCCAGCAAAAGCAGGGTGACTCCTGCAGGACCCATCAATGAGGCCATTCATCCTGCAGAAGCGAACTCTCCTTCACCTGAACGATGCCTAAGCCTTAAAATGAAGTTAAAACATGAGGTTAAAATCAAAGATCCTTTATCGTGTGTGGATGAAGCGACTGATCGGGGACCAGCTTTGATGAAATGACAGACAGACTGGATGCTGAGGTCACGCTAAAAAGTGTAGATGAAGGAAGGAAGAGGGGGAATGTATTTCATAGTCATCATGAGTCTTTAGGTTTCATTCCTGAACCTGAACTCTATACGACACATAAACAAAGAATAAAACACAGGAGGATGAGGAACATGGGGGGGGGGGTTTACAGAGTCACCATGAATTCATAAAACTCTGGAATGTTTGGAGAATCTGCTTCTGCTGAATTACATTCATTTGCTAAAGTAATTCAAGTCTAATTGATAAACAGAAAGCATGATGATGATGATGATGATGATGATGAACACTCATCTGTGAGCGAAGAACCATTTAAACCTCAAACACACAAACTGGAGTCAGAGCAGAGCGTCTCAGCCTTGTTCCAAAGATCTTCGCTCAAACAGAGGTGATGCTCTCTGTAACATCTGGGATTGAAGGAGGCCCACGACTCCCCCAGCTCCACCAACATCTGGTTCTAGTTCAGCACTCATAATTCATTATCACCCCCCCCACACACACACACACACACACTGAACTGAGATCAGACTAAAACTAAAAGTGATATAGAATAACTATTTAACTCGTAATACCGATGTGATCCAGATTCTAGAGGCAGGTTTCCAGGGTCCAGGGGTCAGATTGGAGAGGGTAGTGGGAGTGGTGTTGGGGGGGTGGAGGTGGGGGTGCATGAAAAGCAATCTGAACCAAGAGTTGTAAAAAGAATCAAAACATCACGCATCACAGGAAGTGGCAGATCTGAGCTCATTTTCTACCTGTTGGGGTCTGTGGGGTCCACAGAGGTCATAGGTCAGAGGAAAGCATCTCATACTGTGATTCCATGGACGGTGACGGACACGCGCGGCTCGAGCTGCGTCCGGACAATAGGGTCGCGTGGCTGTCGAGCGATCGGAAGCAGCGCGAGAGCCCCGTCCCGCAGGGGAGAGGATGCGGTCACACGCCGCTGCTATCACAGCTGACGATCCACCGGTCCGGGGCTCTGGCTCCGTGCCGAACCCACTGGGTGACCTTGACGACGGCGTGGCACCGGCCGGTCAGATGCGGGGCTTCACCTCACCGTGGAAACCACGACAGCATCACGAGAACGGAGCGACAAACGAGGTATTTACCGGAGGGGCACACCGGTAGACAAATCGAACACCCCGAGCAAACGGACGACTTCGATGCTCATTCACCGCAGCTTGGAACAAACACCCAGCGGCAGCCTCTTTGTCTCCAACCCGCTACACCGGGACGGCCAGTCCTCCATGAGGGCGCACACTCACCGTGGCTGTTCCGTGGATCGGTTCGGGTCCGGCGGAGGCTCAGTTCGGCCAGTCGGGGTCTCCCGTGTGTGTGGGAGGGGTCGTGTTCCTGACAAAGACTACACGTTGCACGGTCACCCGCACAGAAAACCTCACACTAAACAACTTCTGGGATGGATGATGACACCACCAGCAGCGCGCATGCGCACGGCTGTACAGGAATCCACGCGCACGTACGTGTGGGTGGGTAGAGGCCACGAGACAATTGCTCATCCGTTATCAGCTGAGCTGAAGGCATTATTGACACAAGTTGAAGTGCTAATACTACACAGAAACCGCATTAAACGTTTTATTAGTATTCATAAATTGTAGTATTAATACTCGCTATTTATTTATTTATTTATTATTTGAGAATTAAAGTAGGAAGACAAGAACTCCACGCAGGGAAAATAAAGTAAAAAATGCCAAATAAAAATGCTCCTTCACTGTGAAATTGTTTGTACTTTTATATCCAGGCTTTGTGATGATTCTCAGAACTGTCCCGAGTGTCCATGGAGCCCACGAAGGAACTGTCCGCCACTCTACCTCCCACCCCCCACTACATGCCTACATACCCCTTGTGTGTGTGTGTACTACAGGGCCTGTACACACTATATATGCATGTGTGTGATTACTAACCGTCTACTAGAGTGAGCTTCTACTTTCCCTTCAGGGATTATTACAGTAAAGTATACTACTTAAAAAAATCTTCCTTTCCTTTCCCTTCAGGGGTCGCCACAGCGAACCAGTTGCCTCCATCTAACCCTGTCTTCTGCATCCTCTTCTCTCACACCAACTACCTTCATGTCCTCTTTCACTACATCCATAAACCTCTCTTTGGTCTTCCTCTAGGCTTCCTTCCTGGCAGTTCAAAACTATGCATCCTTCTACCAATATATTCACTATCTCTCCTCTGGACATGTCCAAACCATCTCAGTCTGGCCTCTCTGACTTTCCTCTGATGTACTCATTCCTGATCCTATCCATCCTGGTCACTCCCAAAGAGAACCTCAGTATCTTCATCTCTGCTACCTCCAGCTCTGCCTCCTGTCTTTTCCTCAGTGACACTGTCTCTAGACCAAACAACATCGCTGGTCTCACCACAGTTTTGTACACCTGTCCTTTCATTTTAGCTGTAACTCTTCTATCACACATCACACCTGACAGTACTAAAAAAAAAAGAATAAAAAATGAAGAGTATGGGGTGAGAAAAATCCCCTTCTTCTTCAAATAAGTCACTAAATTGCTGGAAAATAGGACTCTAGGATCCCTATTTACCTTTAAAAAAAGTGTATAAAGACTTGACATTGCGCGGTTAAAGAACTGATGGAATTGTTGGTTAACGTTTCAGGTTGTTATTGTTCATTATAAGCATAATATTGTGTACAGAGACTGTAAAAACACTGGCTAAGTCAACTTCTTGTCTTGATCATCTATAATTTTCACAAAACTTGTTGTTCTTGGGGGAAATGTTATTGTGAGCATGCTCAGGGTCACATCTGAGACGGCGGACGATATTTAGAATAGTAGTCAGTGGTTATAGGATGTTGTGACTACTGTACATTGATAAGGGGAATGAAGGTTTAATGATAGTAACTTAGAGACTCTGTGTGACTGGAAAATGAATTGGTGGACAATATATTGCAATGAGAGCGGTGTTGGTTGATTCTGAGGATGGGGTCTACACAAGCCAAATGGTTTCCACCCGCCAGCCCTTTTTTTTTTTTGATGTTGATGTTGCAAATGTGATGAAGTCGAGAAGTGTGTTGTAATAATAAGCTGAATGAGTAAATAAATAAATAAATAAAACTTGTAAGAATGGAAAGAGGGGCAGTGATGTGCCTGGAGGGGCTCCAGCTCTTTAATATGCATCAGTTTAATCACAGCCATCATTCTTTCTCTGATGCGTCCCAGAATGGGATCCAGCTGAATTGGGATATTCACTCTGTCTCTACCGATGATTAGGAGGAACAGAAGGGGCTGATGATGCATGACTGAGTTCTGATGAGGACGCTTTCAGGACTGTCCCATATCAGGACCGAACCACAAATAACAGAGAGGCTCCTGTAGGTCCTGTTTGACCACCCTGAGGATCCCACCTAACTAATTTACGAGGCCCCGGGGCCACAATAAGCCGGGCTCAACATGTCTTCCTTACTGGGGGGGGGGGCTTTCTGTTTTAAGGGCCCACAATAAGACAATAAACAGTCACAGGGAGATGGAAACAAACTCCTGTTTCTCTGCTTCAGCACACAGGGGAAAGAAACAAAGGGGGGGGGGTAGAGTGGGGGGAACAGAGGGGAGAAACTGATAATGGAAGCCAGATTTTTGTTTGAGGAGGAATCAGCAGGAGATTTGGGGAGTTGGGAGGTTACCAGCCTCCAGCATTTTGAGTCTCTTTTTCTCTCTCTTGGAGGATCCCAGAGCTTTTTGTCAGCCTGACAAAAACGTCCCTGCCGATAAAGTTTTAATCAGAGCCACGCAAACTTTGAGACCATAATAAACTGAAAATTCCACTAAGTCCAGAGTCCAGAGAGTCAGAACGCTGTGCATGTTTTTATATTTGTGATGACTCTCTCCGACTGTCACAGGTAATGTTCACAACTTAAAGGCATACAGTACATTGCAGGGTGTCCTCCGATCTCATGACCTTCTTCTCAATAGCTCCAACACCTTGCTCTGCTTCATCCACTGTGGACCACGATTATATGCTGATTTCAGTCAAACCCTTTAAGCCTGCAAACCAACCTTTACCAACCCTAACTAGCGCTTATTTTAGGATTCCACTGGTGAAACAAAAAGCAAAACAAAGAAATCGTTTAACCTGAAGGAACCTCCTGCGTGGATCTGACAGGTTCTGACATCCACAGTTTAGAACATGAGGCAAACACCAGGCTTGAAACTGGTACGCCAGTATTGATGAGTTTAGGTAAGCCATTTTGGGCTGTTGAACTCCCTGGCCTTACCTTTGTCCTCTAGACAGTCCAGATTCCCTCTCACCTTTATCTCATTTCGACTTTATACACATATTTTCCATCATCTCAGTGAATCAGTCAATTTAATTTTCTTATTATATATTTTACAGGTTTTAAAATAGCGCTTTAAGTCTTTGACATTACATTCTAGAGATTAAAGAAAGTAACTTTTTTTTTTTTTTTTTTTACAAATTTTGGAGTGAAATCTTACCAAATCAACAAATAAACAGACACAAGTGAAAACAGGTATAATATAAGGAAAGTGATTTTGATTGATTTCTCTTGAATCTATAGATTGATTGAAAAGACAGTCTGATATATTTCGGGCTTTGTCATCTCTGAGTGTGAATGATTGATTTTGGATAAAGTTTGAATAATTTAAAGGGGGCTGCTGGACTGTGACTCTGTCCTGAGTTTGATGTGAAGATTACAGACTTGACTCAACACTGAGAAGACTCTCATCCCTCAAGGTTGGCTCTGATGATGTAATTATTAAAAAAGCAAATATTTCATTTATATTTCAAGAAAATTCTCCAACATCAAACAAAAATCAATGATTCCTTGTAAAAATGGAAAACTGTCAATGCAATGCTGAAGAGCCGCTGGGATCATTTACCGTCTCACATGGAACATTCCTGCTACAAACATGCAGATTTTTAATGGTCTGAATGTTATTCTGTTTCTAACAATGATGAGTGTCAGTGTGCCAAATGCTGAAATGACAGAATAGTAAGATGTACAATAAAAATGGAGATACAGAGTCACATGACCAGTATGGAGTTCTTCTCAGAGAGCATGGTTATGCAACACATCAAATTAGGACATTGTGTGCACAACAGAAACTATTCACATTGGGTTTATGCCAGACATCTCTGGATCAGATCTCTAACTAACTCTCTCTGCTCCCAACTTGACTTGACATGTGAACTTCTTGCACCTTGAAAAACTGTGTACCCCATACTTAAAATGAAAGCCATATGAACATGACATCCACCCACGCCTTCCTCCAATCACAGCAGAGCTGGAGTCTTGACATCTCCCCCCATGGAAGAGGCCGTCAGCGAGAAAAAGAACGCTGCTTTTTTTTTTTCCTTTCAGGCTTTTTCCACATGACAACATGTGTGGTGTTGTCTATCTGTCATGCATTCATGTGGACACAACGTCTGCTTGATGTCAAGGTCCTCAACCGGAGAAGGCAAACACACACTGAACCTTACACAAATGCACACATTTAATATTTCACAGTAAGGGGGATGAACTCAAAAGTCTGTTTAAAAGAGTAGGAAATGTGGATGAAGGAAAACTTCTTTAAACTAAATCTAAAACTTACGACTATAAGGTTATATGGACGTATAAACTGTAGATTATCTGCATATTACACACACACCACACACACACACCACACACACACACCACACACACACGCACGCACGCACGCATGCATGCACGCACACACACACATACACGGCTGATGGAAATGGAGATCTGTTCCCTCAAATCAGGTGTTATGTCACCTTGAATAAACCAAGAAAGCCCAGTGAGACATCGGAGCAACAGGTAAACAGCTCTGCCCTTCAAGACCAGCTGAGGAAGACAAAGGGTGAGAAAGATGACGTTCAGAAGGTGGTGGTGGTGTTGTACTGGGAGCCCAATGCTGAGAATCAGTGACTAGGAGAAGTTGTACAGGATGACTCGTCTCTCTTTCAGGAGCCTAAGGAAGTGAGAAGGACTACCAGAAAGCTGAATAAGGAGCAGGAGGAGAAGATACTGATTTTGACCTCCTGATTGGATGAGATGGAGAAATCCAGGGACCTTGTTACTCACTTTTGGGAGCAAAAAAGAGAGCTGAACACCCTGAAGACTGCTCTGATGGGGTCTGAGCAGGACAGCTAACAGCTCCAGTGGCAGGAGGACAAATCAGAGTGAGCTTTGTTGTTCCATCAGATTACTTCCAGGACCAGGTCCAAAAGTGAACAAAGAAGAAGTGGTACTAGAGGTTTATCTTCATATTCAGACACCCCTTTGTAAAAACCTCTGTTTGAGCATCCTGATTTGGCAACACCAGAAAAGTCAGGCCAGAGGAAGTGGTCTCACTTTTTAGGTGTGAAATTGAAAGTGCCCCGGACCAGACAGAGGTGAAGCTGATAGGTACAGTCCCTCTGTAGAAGGTGCTAGATATGGGAGCGTGTTGGTGTACTGTGTTGTGAAAACTACTGGAAAAGTGCCTGGACCCTAAAAAGGCAGATACTGACAGTTGAAAAACACCAGTTTTATTGCTCAGGCAAAAAACAAAGCAGCATATGACAAGCTGGAGGTAGCAGTGCAGGATGGGAGGTTCACAGACAAGGAAGGGATCAGAGACAACCATGTAACCTGCCAATGAAGAAAAAATGAATGAAGAAAAAGCACAATAAGTCAAAGAATACAGTACTTCACTGTATGAGGCGCTCGTAATCCGGATGTCTGGACATAAGGAATGGATATTTCTACCAAACATGACAGAATTATCTGGCGGGGAAGACGAGGAATGGCTGCCCTTATTGATTTATGAATGAAACACAGGTATTTCACATCAGCTACCTGCCCGAGATGAGCCCCACCTCAATGTTACACACAAAAACACCTGAAGAGAGACTGACCAATGCTTTCAAAGCCTGGCAAAAAGCTTTCCACACCTGTTGTGAGAACTGCTGCCCCCTGTCTGACAACTTGTCCAATGAGACTTTTTGAGGTTGACTGTGAGAAAAACGACTGCTGTCCAGACAACTGCATTCTTTAGTTTCTTCACTTTTCTTTTTGTCAGCTCACTTTTTATGGTTTGATTAACAAGACTGTCTGAACTCTGTGGCAATATGAACCGCATTAACTCCTTGGCCTCCCATCATTTTACCTGGAAACACTTGTCTGTGAAACAAACCTTGAAAATTCTGCATGTGGTTATTATTCATGATTCTACTCTCTGTTCACACAAGTTCACTCTTGACACAAGATGTTTCCTACCGAACACGACACACACACACACACACACACACACACACACACACACACACACACACACACACACACACACACACACACACACACACACACACACACACACACACAAACACACATTATTTGAACTTTCTCAATCAAAAAGCCTCAGGTGTTATCATCCTTTCCATCTTCATCATCGTCTTCATCATAATCATCATCCAGTATCAACAGGCGAAACATTCATTTCTTTTCAAACATTTTAATTTATTTTAATATTTAAAAAATGGCATTAATAAAGCATTCTCCCTGAAAATGCCATTTCAGCAGCCTCATGCCATCACAGGGTGACGCATCTTCCTCATCTTCATCACAAAGTAAGATTTCTAACTTTTCTCATCAATTGTTGAAGAAAAACCCAGATAATTTAGAGATGGAGCTCCAAGCAAGAGATGTTCCATTCATGGAAAAGAAACTACAGTACAGTGACTAGAAATGCTGAGGCATGGAAAGTTTTGCTATTTTTCTCTTTTGCACAAAAAGTTATACGGAAGCATCAACAGTTTTTTGACCGCTGAATGGTGAACTCTGAATGGTTTGCTATTTGATCTTAACTAATAATTGATTGGGTTATTGAGAAACTTAATAGAAATAAAACAGAGTAATCAAGCATAAATGTAAGTGTGGTGGAACACCTCAGTAGCTTAAAGCTTGGCTTAGCCTCCTCTCTTTGGGTGGCAGTAGCTCAGTCCACTAGGTCTTATACTGGGGACTGGAAGTCGCCGGTTCAAGACCTGTCGCTGCCGGCCACTCTGCCTCCCCCTGTACCAGCCTGCATTCTTACAGGCCCCTGATGTGTGTATGTGTGTGTTTTTGTTTCAGGGGCCTGTACACACATACGTACGCATGTTTAATATATATAGTTTGAGTGTGAAGATAATTTCCCCAAGGGGATGATTCAAGTGAATTTCTTTCTTTATACAGCCAAGAATAAAATTCATTCAACAGAGGTAGAGACTTAATGGTTAAATTACGGTACTACAGTGTTTTATTTCATTTCTGTGTAGTTTTTATGCCTTGTAATTGTTTCTACTAAGTTTTAGAGAATAGTATTCATGAGTAGTAATGGTATTTAAATAACCTCAAATGGAAAAAATAATGACGTTCATTAAGCTTATGAATAGCCTCGCAGACCCAACTGTGATTGTAGGTTGAGAACCTGTATTATTATCAATGACAGATGAAAATTATCTGATAAGAACAGTCTTCCTTCTTGATAACTAGACTGAATCATGACACATTTGAAATACTGTACGTAGTGGGACTGTTCTGGTAGCAAATGAGTGTTAACACCTTCCTGACTACCTGATTGACACCTGTCTCTACCTGCTGTGATTTTGCTGCTGTCAGTCTGTCAACATATTTTTATTGCTGGTTTTCTGTGTCAGACTGATTTCTTTTATTTTTTTTCAAGCTTTAATGGTTGCACTGTTGCTTTAGTCAGTTTCTATTGACAGTGCGACACCATGTCATTTTCACTAACACATAAATAATCATTGTTAGGTCTATTTGTTTTCTGTGTGTTTTAATAGTCCCTACTTTGCTGTACTTAACTTGTCTGCACTTTATTTCATGTTTATGAATATCAGTTATTCCTGATCTGTCTACCATCAGTCCTACTGTTCACCTGTTCACCTACCAGCTATCCTGGTACCATGCTCCATCTCATCATCACATTCTGTGAGTCATTATTGTAACAGAAGATATCTTTATTTTTTGAAAAAAAAAAAATTGGGAGATGAGCCTGATTTATAATATTCTGTTAATATTATGTACAATGTCCTAAACAATGTCTTGCTCTTTTTTTTTTTTACCTGTCCTCGTTTTACCTTTGGTAATAACTTATTACCACCAGTAGGTGTATGTAATGTTGTATAGCCACCAGTAGGTGGAGATAATGTTGTAAAACCACCAGTACGTGGTGGTAATGTTGCGCAACCACCAGTAAATGGTGGTAATGTTGTATAACCACGAGTAGGTGGAGGTAATGTTGTATAACCACCAGTAGGTGGTGCTAATGTTGTATAACCACCAATAGGTGGTGGTTAGTGTATAACCACCAGCAGGTGATGGTAATGTTGTCACGCTGTGTCACTTCTCTTCCAGTGCTGGGAGCAACATGTTTCCTTTGCACAGAAGGTAAATACAACGATGTTGTTTGCAATACAGTATTTGTATGTGTGTATTTGTAAAAATTGGAACGTGAGATCGACAGAAGGATCCGTGCTGACTGAGGGCAGATTTGTTGATTTAAATTACTGTACATTACAGTGATCTCTCGTTACTCGTGATTAATTCTTTCCAGGACCACCCGCAAATAAAATTCTGTGATATTGCGACAAACTATTTATTTTATAATTTACGGTAATTCAAATGTTTATGAACCCACCCCATACTAATGTTAAACCACTCCATATCTGTATTACCTTTTCCCAAACTCTTATAGATTGCTGAAAGCACTATTAAGTGTTTCTTTAATACACAGAAGTGTGCTGCATTCCGTGAGTCTCGGAACTCAGCCCACTTCTGGATGCTGTTAGCCAGTAGAATGCGCGTACGGTATCACGTCACGCACCTACTAAAAATCTACAATGAGGTGAAGCCTGGCATCTTGAAGCGTAAATGCGTCAGGGCTTACTGTACTTATTATCTATCATTTGAATATTTAACATTATTGATGAATGATTTTGAGATGCTTCATATCAACCTCTATTTTCCTGTTTGTACTCAGGTTGTTTGTGTGTTCAGGTTGTTCGTTTGTAGCAACAAGATTCTAATTTAAAGAGCCACATTCATTAATTTAGTGCATGTTTTAAGGTAGCAGATGATAAAAGTAAGTCAGTCTAAAAGTCCTTGGTGCTTGGCCAAGTCATGTTCGTTATGGCTTTGTAATTTAGTTTAGCATATACTGAGCTTCATGTGACTTATGAACAATGTGATGTAGATCTGCAAAAGTTACAACATGCATTGTATGAGTCCATACAAACATAGATATAAACTGTAAATTTGGGTTGTATCCGTTGTCCTGTTACTTAAACAAAGTTTTCATTGCAGGCATGTTGGTACTGAAGAAAGAAACAGTTGTCACGTGTGGTGACCCCAGCAATGTCCACCGTCTGAGCTGTGGTATGAATGAACTAACTCAAGCTTTCTAAAGTCAATGGCCTGTCAAGGTTTGCTGTAAATAAATTCAAGGTAGAACTGCTAAGGCTTAAAAGACGCTTGGATATCAGTCTCAATTCATAAAATCACTGGGTCTTAAGTGTCTCAAATGTTCACAGCAAAGAGATCGTCCCTGTCATGGATGATCAAAACTTTAATATCTGTCTGGATAAATATAACTAAAAAATAGAAGATGTGACATATCACTGAGCTTGTCATTTAATGCCTTGTTCTTGAGGCCTCATCCATGTAGCCCGGGTGAGTACAGTAAAAACGATCCAATAACTGTAGGACGATCCTCCAGTTGGCCCACTGCTGGTAGGAGAAACCAATTGTGATGTAATCTGGCAGACAGTTCCATAGCCCCAAGCTGCCACCAACTGGATTTGGAGATGAAATTCAACATCTCAGAACCCAAACTGTCCACATAGAGACTAAGGTCACTGTGGTAGTTAGAAACCTCCTTTCTTGCAGGACCCTTAGTCAGTAAAACTGACTCGCAAAAGACTTTGGATGTTGTGGGGCTGACCTGGTTGAGACACCTTTGCAACATGGTATCAAGATCACGGATTGTGGTTCAGAATTTGCAAACTGTGTTGATGGTCCCTTTAGTGATAAGGTGAGGACCTCAGTCATTGTCAAAGTGAACCAAATGTCCCACCACATCAAGAAGAAACAGCTGAGGTCGTTTGGGATTTTTGCAGGGATGTTCCAAGTATCTAGGAAGGTATTACAGGGTAGACCAGGAGCTGATGGAGAGATTATGTTTCTCACATGATTCAGGGATACCTGAATCATGTGAGACCTGTGGAAGAAGTTTGGATATGTGGGCATGGATGGATGGATGGATAGATGGATGGACCCTCAGGCCTTTCTTGACAATGTGCGAAACAATGGTATTTTAGGGACACATAAAGACAATTCTCTTTGGCTTGGTGTGAATTGTAAATGAGAACAGATTGAATTGACCATAAGGTCGTGAAATTTTAACATTCATTACTTCAGCAGGTTACTTGAATATTCCCTTTATTTTCCACCTATAAATCCATATTAAGTGCAGCTGTATTATCTTGTGTTGTGTAACAGCAAAGGGAGTGTTACGCATAGATTCAGCTCTCTACGGAAGGAAGGACAGCAAGACTTGTTCGACTGGCAAAACTCGAGAAAAGGTCTCCAACACAGCATGTTCTGCCAAGGGCATCCTTGAAGGCTTCCAGCAACGGTACACAACAGACACCCTGTTAACCTTCACCTCTGCTGTTTACTGCAGTCACATTTTTTCAGCTTGTAATGGACAACTAGACACAGGACATGAACTGCTTATTATAGATGTTCATACAGAAACATTTTTGAGCACTTAAGATGGAACACAACAACAGTATGAAACGGGAAGTGGATGGTATCAGTCTTTGTTGTTCATCCTCTCTGTGCAGCTGCAATGGAAACATGGCCTGTGAAACTACAGTGAAATCCATCCAGAACCCTGACCCATGTCCAGGCACTGACAAATACCTGCAGACCGTCCATTACTGCCTCCCAGCATGTCAGTAACAACATGGAATCACACTAAAAGTGAAATATGACAAGAATTAAGTGAGACAATGCATAACTGATGTCATTTATCTCCACTTTAACAGTTCATACTTTTGCATGTGAGAACTTTCAAGCAACACTCAAGTGTGGTATGGTCATATTTTTTCTTTTCTATACTTCACATTTCAAAATTTCAGCATTTACATTTTCTGTTTAATTTTCTTGTCTATATTGCAATATATGTAAGTTACTATTATCGTAAGGTAATCTAATTTTCTCCTGTTTTTTTTTAAGACTCTGATGACACCATTGCTATATTCAATGCTAACTATGGACGCATTGACCTCCGCACATGTACCCCCTTTGGATGGTTTAGTCATTACAATGTTGACAATTGTAAGAGCGTAAACACCATACAAAATGTGAATAAGATGTAAGTTTACCAACTGCTTTGTTGTTGGTTCTAAATGCTCTGGACTTCAACTGAATGTTGACTTGAAGTGTCAAAATCTTGTCAACTCCAGAAGAGTTCAGGTGAAACAGTGCTGCAATTTTTGTTGGACCTGAATCAACCTCAGCATCTTCCCAAAAGGATAGCACATGAATATAGCAACTGGCATGAGCGGAAAAAAAAAAGTCTTAAAAGCATTTGTCAAACTCTGAGAGACAATTGTCAATGTGCTCTGTGTAGTATCCCTGTCAAATTCCACACATGCCATCCTTTGCATCTTCAGCTCTGATGTCAGGTTCTGAAAGTTTGTCAAACAATGGCACTGCAGCTTTGAGGAGAGATTCTAGATCTTTCGTTTGAAAGCATTAACTGAGCCAATCATATCAATCACTGTTTTATCTTTTCCTTGCAGCTCTAGATTAAGGTCATTCACATTGTTTGTCAGATCTGGAATGTAATGCAGCCGCAAGAGGGCACAAGCCAGTGTATTGTGCTGGTCCCAAGCACGGATAAATACAGAGGGTTGTGTCCGGAAGGGCATCCGACGTAAAACTTTTGATTAATCAAATATATATCTATTACTCCCATACCAGATCGGTCGAGGGCGGGTCAACAATGACCGCCATCGGTGATGTTCACCCACAGGGTGCTGGTGGAAATTGGACTACTGTTGGTCGAAGGAGGAGGAAAGTGCGTTCGTAGGAAGAGAGAAGAGGAACGCCAAGAGTATAGGACTGAGAGTACGGACGTTGAATGTTGGAACTATGACAGGAAAAGGTAGAGAGTTGGTTCACATGATGCAGATGAGGAAGGTAGACATACTGTGTGTTTAGGAGACCAGGTGGAAAGGTAGCAAGGCTAGAAGTTTAGGAGCAGAGTTCAAGTTGTTGTATCATGGTGTAAATTCGAAGAGAAATGGAGTAGGAATTATCTTGAAGGAGGAGTTTGTTAGGAATGTCCTGGAGGTGAAAAGAGTGTCGGATAGAGTGATGAGTCTGAACGTGGAAATCGAAGATGTAATGTTCAATGTTGTTAGTGGGTATGCTCTACAGGTATGATGTGAGCCTCAGGAGAAGGAGAAATTCTGGTTGGACTTTGATGAAGTGATGCAGAGCATACCTAGAAGTGAGAGAGTTGTCATTGGTGCAGACTTCAATGGACATGTTGGTGCAGGAAACAGGTGATGAGAAGGTGATAGGCAGGTTTGGTATCCAGGAAAGGAATGCAGAAGTACAGATGGTGGTTGACTTTTCAAAAAGTATGGAAACAGCTACAGTGAATATTTTCTTCCAGAAGAGGTAGGAATGTAGGGTGACCTATAAGAATTAAGGTAGGAACATGCAGGTGGAGTAGAGTGTGATTATCAAAATGAAAATTTGAAACAATGCCTGAAATATTTGAGTTTACGGAATGTTTATGTAGTGGATCTAGAAAGTACACAGTTTTTACTGTTTAAAAAATAATTAATTATTAATAATTATTGATATGCACTTGTAAACTTCACCCCTACATTGATAGCTGTTTGTCAAGAAAGAGTACATCATCTTAAGTGGTTTCAATCACATATCTATAGACCTACACTTAATTCTCAAAATCACTCTCATTTTTCTACAGCTGCAAAGACAAAACCTATTGTATTGTCCCTGCAAAGAACTCAGTGTTTGGAGACAACTGTAGAGGCGTTTGGAAGTACCTGACAGTGGATTACGCATGTCAGAGTAAGTTTCAAACAGATGAGGAATCATTCACAAAGTGGTGGAAAATGTAACGCAACATTTCAGATCTATACACGTTTCATCTCCACTGTCAAATGCATTTAATATCTAATGCTACTTATGTTGACAGGGTCTAGCTTCCAATGCCAGGACAAACGCATCAGGCTGTCATGCTGTAAGGAAATAATTTCTGTTTGTCATTATAATTCTATACTGTATGTTAAACATGTTGAACATGCACTACCAGTGGGTCCGCCACCTGCAGAAACGATCATAGGGGTCCAGGGCTATATGGATTATGTAGCAGACAAAGGTAAAGGCTGCCAAATTTGGCTTTGGGGATACAGAATTAAGGAGTTCCACTGGGTATGGTTGTACTTTGGATGCCTGAAGGAGCTGATAGGTAACGACTGACAGTTGTAGCAACAAAGATATGGGTATAGGAGGAAGTCAGTGGGGCCATGCAGCATGGCTTTTGGATGATCTTGAAGAAATTCCGAATTCTGCTTTGCTCAAATTATGTGCAGTGTGAATTGAAAGAATAATTATCAAATAAACTTCCTCCAAGCTGGAGGCGAAGATAGGGTGCCTGGACGAGGACCTTCTGTCACGCCAGGGGGTTATGGACCCAAATGCGAAACACCGAAGACACCACTCTTGTCCATAGCTTTAATCAAAAATTTTAATTACATGGGCAAGATGCAAACAAGACTCAGGCAGAACAAGGCAGAAAAACAGAACAGACTTACAGGAACCAATCTTTAGAAACGAACCAGCTAAAGGCTGTGACAAAACACTGGCTTAAAAAGCCTCATGACAATAGCCCAAATGAAGTTCAGGTGTGAAAATCAGTTACTGGTGTGTGGATGAGTATCTGGTGTGGAGATGACCCACAGGCATGGAGCCGTGGCTCCACCCACAAGCCTGGCCCCTCTCCCTGCCACATACCAGCATTGCCATGCAGAACCGTGATGGTACCCCCCCACTAGGGACGGCCCCTGACGTCTCTAAAATGGTCCCAGGGAGGGTCAGGAACAAGTTCAGGAGCAGACTCGAGCTGGGGTGCAGGATCAAGAGCAGACTCGAGCTGGGGTGCAGGATCAGGAGCAGACTCGAGCTGGGGTGCAGGAACAGGAGCAGACTCGAGCTGGGGTGCAGGAACAGGAGCAGACTTGAGCTGGGGTGCAGGAACAGGAGCAGACTCAGACTGAGATGCAGGAACAGGAGCAGACTCGGACTGGGTTGCAGAAACAGGAGCAGACTCGGACTGGGGTGCAGGAACAGGAGCAGACTCGGACTGGGTTGCAGGAACAGGAGCAGACTCGGACTGGGGTGCAGGAACAGGAGCAGACTCAGACTGGGGTGCAGGAACAGGAGCAGACTCGGACTGGGATGCAGGAACACGAGTAGACTTGGACTGGGGAGCTGGAACAGAAGCAGACTCAGACTCGGTTGCAGGAACAGGAGCAGACTCGGACTGGGATGCAGGAACACAAGCAGACTCAGACTGGGTTGCAGGAACAGGAACAGACTCAGACTGGGGAGCAGGAACAGGAGCAGACTCAGACTGGGGTGCAGGGACAGGAGCAGACTCAGACTGGGGTGCAGGAACAGGAGCAGACTCGGACTGGGGTGCAGGAACAGGAGCAGACTCGGACTGGGGTGCAGGAACAGGAGCAGACTTGGACTGGGATGCAGGAACAGGAGCAGACTTCGGTGCTGGAACAGAACCGAGTGCAGGAACAGAACCAGGTACAGTAACAGAAGCAGACACGGGCGCCGGAACAGAAACTGGCTCAGGTGCCAGAACAGAACCGAGCGTATGGACGGGAGCAAACTGACGTCCGGGCGTGGGGACGGGAGCAAGATGGCCTCCGGGCGTGGGGACCGGAGCAAGCTGGCGTCCGGGCCTGGGGACGGGAGCAAGCTGGTGTCCGGGCGTGGGGAATGGAAAAGGCTGAGGTCGGGGTGCGGGGACAGGAGCTCGCACTGGAAAAAGCTCGGGGACAAGCAAAGCAGGTGGAACTGGAATTCCAGTGCGAGCTGACAACCATTTTAAGGCGGCGATTCCCCCTGCTTCAACTGGGCAGCCCGTTCCGGATCCAAAAGCTCCTTACTCGATAGGGCAGCACTAAGGTTGGTGTCTGCTGGGTCCAGAGTTGGCTGGTTCGTTCTGTCACGCCAGGAGGGGTATGGACCCAAATGCAGAACACCGAAGACACCACTTTTGTCCGTAGCTTTAATCAAAAACTTTAACTACACGGGCAAGATGCAAACAAGACTCTCTGGCTTGGTCAGCTGAGGTGGTTCAGGTATTTGGTTAGGATGCACAATAGATGCCTCCTAGAGGGGGTATTCTGGGCAAGTCCCACTGGGGGAGACCACAGGGTAGACCACTATAGAGACATTATACTGTATTTCTCGGCTGGTTTGGAAACATCTCAGCATGGCCCCACAACAGCTGGAGGAGGTGGTTGGTGAGAGGGAGGTTTGATCTTCTCTGCTGCTCCCATAAACCAGACCTGGTGAAGTGTAAGAAAATGGATAGATTGATTGATATTAAACATGCATGAACTGTGTTTTCTCTCAGTTGGTGGGGCAGTTCTTACCATCTACAATGCTGTTTACGGGCGTCTCGACAAAAAGAAATGTACTTTTGGACAAATGGAGGAAAGAGTCAAAGACACCAACTGCTATGTTCCTGCTCCCGTCATTTCTACAATGTACATTTGCCCGTTCTTCCTGAAAATAACTCTGATTTAGTCTGAATTTAGCTCTGATTCACATCGCTCTGCATTCACAGGTGTGATGGAAAATCGTTCTGTGATATTGAAGTGTCAAACTCACTGTTTGGAGACCCCTGTCCCCAAACCTATAAGTACCTGGACATTTCCTATGCATGTGTTCCAAAGAATTAAAGGTCAGTTTCACTTGCTTGAAGCTAATTTTTGGTCTGACCGTGCAAATAACTAATTACTGGTACAAAGAATTTACAAATAATGTTGCACAAAATAAAAACAAAAACAACTACATTCCAACGTTTCGGTATTGTGGTTTCAGGGGGACACATTCTCACATTATTAAATGACACCATATTTGTTCCTGTTACAAATATTAATAAAATGTTGATCATGCGTGCATCTGAATTATAAAACTTTCCCACAGTAACAGAAAAACTAATGCCACAAATTAATTATTTTTCTCACATTAACATTTTATCTTTCATCTTTCAGGTCCACGTGCTTACTGAAACCACATTCCTGATGTGATTCACATGACGTGAATCTTGTCACATTCACAACTGAGCAGCAAAGTGTCTTAGTTTGTGATTGACAACAGCATGGCATGTAATCAATATGCCAAGGTGGCTGAGATTTAAGGAGGAAGATTTTCATCATCCTCATTCAGCTTTCTTTCTTTCTTCATTCTGTATTTCTATTTCATTTACCAACTCTATTTTAGGGAGATCCTATTCTCATGAAAATCATTAGGAGTTTCATTTGCTTTTGAAATCAAAAATAAACCATATAAACCTGTCGCACATCAGCATAACAGTCTGAAGTGTCTCTATGTCAGTGTTTTTGTCTGTTTTTTGGATCTGGTATGTACATTTGGAAATGTATGAATGCAAAGTTTTTGACAACAGATTTTCTTTGAGCAGTGATGTTGACTGTGAGGATACGACACCAAAAAGCTTGATTGATTGATATCACTCTCAGTTCATAGAATTACTGTTAATGGGTCTAATGTTCAACAAACATTCACACACTGGTCAATTAGAGCTGAACTGGTTCTTCACCCTATCTGCAGTGCTGTAGGGTGTTAGGAGTTTTTTCAACCAGGCTGACCATATGGTTGTATAAACTTAACATCATTACTTCAGCAGGTTACTCCCTCTATTTAAAATTTTCCACCTATAAATCCATATTAACTGCAGCTGTGTTGCCTTATGCTGTATAACAGACAGGAGTGTGATCTTCGACCTAGACCTGTCAAAATTGAGTTTATTGAAAGCGTGTACTCTCTGATGTTACATCTTTTGTTTGAAAGCATGAACTTTTTATTAATTGATTGAGTTAACTGCTTTAACAAATATCTCTGTTACTATTTCTCCATCTTGGAAGGACTTCTTATTCATAACGTTAAGGTAACCACCACCTGAAATGATGCCTCAGTGGCGTCCTGAGCGACTGTGTTTGATTGCATGATGACTGCCGTCATCTGTTCAGCAAGCCACCATTTTTCCTGGGTATTATCATTTGTGTATATTTCATTTTTGCTCAGGCGTGTGCTGTCTGCAAAACTGTGCCACATGTCTGACCTGGGGGATCTCTGAAGTGGGAGGGCCTGGTAGGCTAGAAAATTAGTTCCTTCATTTTAGTGTGCCTATGTTTTTGTCGATTTTATCTTTTTTTTAATAGTTTTTACATCTTGTTGGCCTGGGGGTACTGTGCAGTCATCGTTGTGGGTCAACGTCAGATGCAGTGTTTATTTGTCACTTTTTGGGGTTTTACTGCAAGATCTCAATTGATTTTGTATTGTGAGTTTTTTATCTGCTGTACCAATACGTATGATTTTCTTGCCCTGATTGCCAAACAACAGTTTATTGTCTATTTTTTAAATAGAATTTGTATGCCCATTACATTAGTCCAATACGTTCCCTCATTGGACAGGACTTGTGTGTACATAGTTTAAGGGAAGGGTTATTTAACTTCTAACTATTCCTGGCTTAATTGTACCAGCTCATGCAAGTGAGCCTCTCAGTGGTGGGCAGTCACGACCAGCAAGGCCTTCTCTGCTGGCCTAACATAACCAGAAATCATTATAATATTTTGTATAGTGAAGATGAACAGGATAACTATGCCAAACAAACACCGTCCACGTCGGAGATAGAAATAGTGTTCCTGAATAGGAATCCTTCCATCACAGGGTCTGACATCACCAAGGTAATTAAAGAGCCGGGCCCTTGGACTGCATGAGAGTCCACCCATGAGTTAAACCACTGGGTCAGGATAATCACTGTAGTTTTTTTCCTGCTCTTGTCAGGCTTGATCATCACTTGATTCTCCCCAAAGTGGGAGTTTGCCCAACCAGCCACTATTTCTTTGTGAATTTGAAAAAAGGCACATGACCGTGTTTCCTGTAACACTCTGTGGAGGGTGCCCCGTTAATTTGGGGCATCAGGCCTGTTGTTACGGGCCATTCGGTCCCTGTATCACGAAAGTGAGAGCTTCAGTGCATTGCCGGTGGTATATCAGTGATATATGCAGTAATGTAGGCACTATGCAGGCTTGTCATAGTCAGCAAAGCCACAAGGCAAAACTCTCAATTTACTGGTCAATCTTTATTCCTAAACTCACTTGTCATCATTATTGTAGGTTAATTACCAAAAAAAACAAGATTGTAAATATAAGTGGGCAGACTTTACAGGGTGTCTGGGTTTCACCTTAGAGATAGGGTGATTAACTCAGTCATTCGGAAGAAACTCAGCATAGCGCCATTGATCCTTCATATAGAGAGGAGTCAGCTGAGGTGGTTCAGGTAGTTGGTTAGGATGTCCAACAGATGCCTCCCTGGGAAGGTATTCCATGCAAGTCCCACCGGGAGGAGACCACTGGAAAGACCAAAGACACATTTGGCATGCCCCTAGAACAGCTGGAGGAGGTGGTTAGCGAGAGGGGGGTTTGGGGTTATTTGCTCAGCCTGCTGTGTCCACGAACCAGACCAGGTGAAGTGTAAGAAAATGGATGTTAAACATGCAAGAACTGTTTTTTCTCACAGTTGGTGGGGCAGTTCTTTCCATCTATAAGGCTGTTTACAGACGTCTCAACAGCAGAAAATGTGCTTATGGACTAATGGAGGAAAGAGTCCAAAACACCAATTGCTCAGCTCCTGCTCCCATCATTTCTGAAATGTACATTTTCCCACTCTTTCTAAAAATCTTAATCACGTTGAGCTAGTTTACATTAGCTCTGATTTGCATCGCTCTGCATTCACAGGTGTAATGGAAAACCCTTCTGTGACATTCATGTGTCAGCCTCACTGTTAGGAGACCCTTGTCCAGAAACCCATAAGTACCTGGACATTTCCTACGCATGTGTTCCAAAGCCTTAAAGGTCAGTTTCACTTGCTTGAAGCAAATGTCTGTTCTGGACATGTAAACAAGTAATTACATATAATTACATAGAGTTTACACATGATGTTGTACAAAGAAAAAAACAAAAACAACCGCATTCTAACTTTTCAGTATTGTGGTTTCAGAGCGACACATTCTCACATTATTAAATGTTCCTGTTACAAACATTAATAAAATGTTGATCATGCGTGCATCTGACTAATAAAACAGTCCCAAGATAACAGAAAGTCTAATGTCATAAATCAATTATGTTTCTTAATTAATTAATAATAATTAATTAATTAATATTGTATTAATATTGAATTAATATTGTCTTTTTCTTTCAGGTCCATGTGCTCAATGAAATTTCATTCCTGATGTGATTCATGTGACATGAATGTTTTCACATTCACAACTGACTTCGAACAGCATCAGTAACCCACAGAGGCTGAGAGGACAATATTCATCATCCTCATTCAGCATTATTTTTCTCTTCATTGTCTATTTTTACTTCATTAATTTGCTTAACTAATTTAGGGAGCTTCCATTCTCATGAAAATTATTATGAGTTTCATTTGCTTTTGAAATTAAAAGTAAACCCTGTAAAGCTGTTGCACAACAGTCTGAAGTGTCTCCATATTAATGTGTGTCTGTTTTTATGTGTGTGTGTGTGTGTTTCTTTTTTGGTAATTTGTACATGTGGGCATGTATGTATGTAAAGTTTTGTCAGTAGAGTCTTTTCCAGCAGTGTTGTTGTGTGTAAAGATGAGGCACTAGCAAGTCTTCACACAAGTCAGAAAAGCAGGTAATTAAATGAAGCACCTTAAAATTATTATAGACATTATTATCCATATTTGTCTTTCATTTTAGTTAATCTTCAAAAATTAAGGGCAGGTTAGACAGTCGGTTGACTGCTGGTTAACAATGTCTGTCAGGAATGATTGCCACCAACGTGTCTCAATGTGTTTTAGAGGTCTTCTTGTTCCGTAATGGGTTGGCCCGTGAGCTGCCCTGGTGAAGTCAACGACAAGTTAGGGTTCCTAATCCTTTTCTTTTAGACAACTCCTCTTCTTCGTCTTCTTCTTCTTTTCCTTTCGGCCTTTCCCTTCAGGGGTCGCCACAGCAAATCAACCGCCTCCATCTAACCCTGTCCTTTGCATCCTCTTCTCTCACACCAACTACCTTCATGTCCTCTTTCACTACATCCATAAACCTCCTCTTTGGTCTTCCTCTAGGCCTCCTGCCTGGCAGTTCAAAACTCAGCATTCTTCTACCAATATATTCACTATCTCTCCTCTGGACATGTCCAAACCATCTCAGTCTGGCCTCTCTGACTTTATCTCCAAAACCTCTAACATGTGCTGTCCCTCTGATGTACTCATTCCTGATCCTATCCTTCCTGGTCACTCCCAAAGAGAACCTCAGCATCTTCATCTCTGATACCTCCAGCTCTGCCTCCTGTCTTTTCCTCAGTGACACTGTCTCTAGACCAAACAACATCGCTGGTCTCACCACAGTTTTGTACACCTTTCCTTTCATTTTAGCTGAAATCTTCTATCACACATCACACCTGACACTTTTCTCCACCCATTCCATCCTGCCTGCACACGTTTCTTCACCTCTTTTCCACACTCTCCATTGCTCTGGACTGTTGACCCCAAGTACTTAAAATCCTCCACCTTCTTGATCTCTTCTTCCTGTAACCTCACTCTTCCACTTGGGTCCCTCTCATTCACACACATGTACTCTGTCTTACTGCGGCTAACCTTCATCCCTCTCCTTTCCAGGGCAAACCTCCACCTCTCTAGCTTCTCCTCCACCTCTTCCCTACTCTCACTGCAGATCACAATGTCATCTGCAAACATCATAGTCCATGGAGATTCCTGTCTAACCTCGTCTGTCAGCCTGTCCATCACCATAGCGAACAAGAAGGGGCTCAGAGCTGGTCCCTGATGCAGTCCCACCTCCACCTTGAACTCCTCTGTCACCCCTACAGCACACCTCACCACTGTCTTACAGTCCTCATACATGTCCTGCACCGCTCTAACATACTTCTCTGCCACTCCAGACTTCCTCATACAATACCACAGTTCCTCTCTGTGCACCCTGTCATAAGCTTTCTCCAGATCTACAAAAACACAATGCAGCTCCGTCTGGCCTTCTCTGTACTTCTCTATCAACATCCTCAAAGCAAATACTGCATCTGTGGTACTCTTTTTTGGCATGAAACCATACTGCTGCTCACAAATGCTCACTTCTGCCCTTAGTCTAGCTTCCAATACTCTTTCCCATAACTTCATTGTATGGCTCATCAGCTTTATTCCTCTGTAGTTGCCACAACTCTGCACATCTCCCTTGTTCTCAAAAATGGGCACCAGCACACTTCTCCTCCACTCCTCAGGCATCTTCTCACTATCTAAGATCCTGTTGAACAACCCAGTCAGAAACTCTACTGCCACCTCACCTAGACACTTCCAAACCTCTACAGGTATATCATCAGGACCGACTGCCTTTCCACTATTCATCCTCTTCAGTGCTCTCCTCACTTCATCCTGGCTAATCTTTGCTACATCCTGGTCCACAACAGTCACCTCTTCTAGTCTTTGTTCTCTCTCATTTTCCACGTTCATCAACTCTTCAAAGTACTCTTTCCATCTTCCCATCACACTGCTGGCACCTGTCAATAGACTTCCATCCCTATCCTTAATCACCCTAACCTGCTGCACGTCCCTCCCATCTCTGTCTCTCTTTTTTGCCAGCCTGTATAGATCAGTCTCTCCCTCCTTACTGTCCAACCGAGCATACAAGTCATCATAAGCTTCTTGTTTGGCCTTTGCTACCTCTACCTTCACCTTACGCTGCATCTCCCTCCTGTCTACTCTCCTCAGTCCTCTCAGTGTCCCACTTCTTCTTAGCTAACCTCTTTCTTTGTATACACTCCCTGTACCTCCTCATTCCACCACCAAGTCTCCTTATCTACTTTCCTTCCAGATGACACACCAAATACTCTCCTACCTGTCTCCCTGATCACATTAGCTGTAGTTGTCCAGTCATCTGGAAGCACCTCCTGACCACCCAGAGCCTGTCTTAACACCTTCCTAAAGGTCATGCAATACCCTTCCTTTTTTAGCTTCCACCATTTCGTCCTCTGCTCTGCCTTTGCCCTCTTCATCTTCCTCACCACCAGAGTCATCCTACACACCACCATCCTATGCTGTTTGGCTACACTCTCGCCTACCACTACTTTGCAATCACTGATCTCCTTCAGGTTACATCGTCTACACAAGATGTAGTCTACCTGTGTGCTCCTACCACCACTCTTATAGGTCACCCTATGTTCCTGCCTCTTCTGGAAGAAAGTATTCACTACAGCCATTTCCATCCTTTTTGCAAAGTCAACTACCATCTGTCCTTCTGGGTTCCTCTCCTGGATACCAAACCTGCCCATCACCTCCTCATCTCTTCTGTTACCTGCACCAACATGTCCATTGAAGTCTGCACCAATGACAACGCTCTCACTTCTAGGTATGCTCTGCATCACTTCATCAAAGTCCAACCAGAATTTCTCCTTCTCCTCCAGCTCACATCCTACCTGTGGAGCATACCCACTAACAACATTGAACATCACACCTTCTATTTCTAGCTTCAGACTCATCACTCTATCCGACACTCTTTTTACCTCCAGGACATTCCTAACAAACTCCTCCTTCAAGATAACTCCTACTCCATTTCTCTTCCCATCTACACCATGATAGAACAACTTGAACCCTGCTCCTAAACTTCTAGCCTTGCTACCTTTCCACCTGGTCTCCTGGACACACAGTATGCCTACCTTCCTCCTCTGCATCATGTCAACCAACTCTCTACCTTTTCCTGTCATAGTTCCAACATTCAACGTCCCTACTCTTAGTCCTATACTCTTGGCGCTCCTCTTCTCTTTCTTCGTGCGAACGCACTTTCCTCCTCTCCTTCTTCGACCAACAGTAATCCAATTTCCACCGACACCCTGTAGGTCAACAGCGCCGATGGCGGTCGTTGTTAACCCGGGCCTCGACCGATCCGGTATGGAAGTCATAGGTTTGATTCGCATCTTTGATTTGGCAAAAGTTTTACGCCGGATGCCCTTCCTGACGCAACCCTCTGTATTTATCCGGGCTTGGGACCAGCACAATAAGACACTGGCTTGTGCCCTCTTGCGGCTACATCTTTTAGACAACTCCAATCTTTGCATTCCCAGAAGCCAAGCTCAGGAAGTTTGCCAAATCATTGCTGCGCTGCTGCTTGAGGAGTGATTTTGCAACTTTTGTTTGAAAGAATTAACTAAGCTGATCATATCCAGATATAATTTATATTAATAATATTCTTGAAGTGGCACCAATAACTGATCAAAATGCATGTATTTCTAATTACGGTAATACATGCATTTTGAGTACATGCAATAACTAATTAATCTAATTAGTTATTAATAATTAATAACTGAAACCATACTTTTTATTAACCATATGAACAAGTTTCATTTTTATGAGTTTTGTATTTTGACATTACAAAAAATCAATAAGTAATGATAAACTTCCTATCATTAGGACCTGATATTTCATTAAAGTGATGGGGTGACAGTTTCTGCTCATTGAATCAGGCCTTGATCTCACCTGGTCAGGTGACTAACCGGTCAAATAGCTGATCTGACCTATGAGTTATGTTTATCAGTTTGTTCTACAAGACCACACCCTGAATGAGGATGGATGGTACTTCCATGACGGCAGTTTGGTCCGACAGCCAATCAGCCGTCATTTTGCTTGCAGTTGAAAATCTTGGCCAGCAGAGAGACGTTTGATTGGCTCTTTTGCTGAGCAAGGAGGGTTTTGTCCAGGTGCTTCTGGGCAATGGAGTTCTTCTTCCTCTTCTTCATCTGGATCTCGTCCTCAGTCTGACGCTGGGTGAAGTCCCACGTCCTCTCCTCCACCTGTAGAACAGACGCACAAATGTTAAGGTGGTATTGTGTCAACACTGCAGATGGACTCAGGTGAGTGGCTGTGTCGTTCACCTCTTGGCCATCTCTCTGCCTCTTCTTCCTCTGTCTCTCCAGGTGAGTGCTCCTCTCCACGTTGTTCAGGTAGAAGTTTGTCTCTCTCTTAACCTGAGACACTTCAGTACTGAGTCTCTGCTTCAGAACCATCTGCTCGTAGGCCAGACGCTCGCTCAGATGAGTCCACTGGAACCTGTGCAGGTACTACAGACAAGCACACAAGCAGACAGACGGGTGAGTCCATTAGAACCTGCAGACAGTAGGTGAGTCCATTAGGACCTGTATAGGAACTATACAGACAGTTCTAATGAATTCTAATGAACTGTGATGTCACCTTGATGGACCAGAGGTCAGAGAAGAAGCGACTGTGTTTCCTGTTTCCCATTGGTGTGTTGTTTAGCGACAGGGCAACTCTCTTAGCCACTCTTTTGTCTCTGAACTCCACCCACCCTTCAGTGAAGTCACACCTCCTCGAACCCACTTTCCTCTTCTTCCTCCTGATCTGACGATCTGAAAACAGACAAGGACAGAAGGAGAAGATGTGCTTCATTAAACTCAGTGTTTTCACTAGAAACTGAATATTATGGGTATTGTCATTTTCAGAGGCAGAAAAGGTTCAGGTGTGAACCAACATATTATGGTCTTGATTTTATTTCTTTGGTGTTAATCTGAAAATGTTTAATACATTACTGTCAAGGACAAATAACATTACCTATAATTAATATAATCTTTTGAGGAATAAAAGAGTGAGTTTAATTGGACAATGAAGGCATGATTCTGTTATGTTGTATTTACAATGTTGATAGACTTTGTGTGACTTCACTGCACGTATATTTGTGGATGAAATCAAAGTTAAATATTGTGAACGGCAAATTTGTTTTTTGTTTACAGTTTTGTTGTTGTTACTTCTATCAGCCAGTAGGGGGCAGAACCTCACCTGTCCAGTGAACCCAGTTCAAAATGAGTGGAACCTAAAACGCTGTGGGATTCTGGACCAAATAAATTTATTTACGAAAAATATTATCAATGATTGTCCTTCATCTGACCTGCTGGTGGAATATTTAATTGTTTTTAATTTCTGAATCAATGAAGGTGTCTGACATTTGATGGATTGTTGTCTTCAACAATCAATGAGATCAATTTTCAGGTCTGATTTTCAGCTTGTCTGACTTAAAATCAACCAAAAGCTCAAGCAGGAAACCCAAAGCAAGATTTCCAAAGTTTCCTCATCATTGTTGTAGAAAAATCCAGATAGGTTAGAGACAGAGCTCCGGACAGACTGATTATTTATCGCCTGTGAACAGACACAGCACTTGCTCTGGTTGCATGGCTCCCATTTATCTGGTTAGGATGCCTCCCAAGGGGGGCATTAAATACAAGTCCCACTGGAAGGAGACCACAGGAAAGACCCAAAACACAATAGAGACATTTCTTGGTTGATTTTGGAGTACCTTAGCATGCCCCCAGAACAGCTGGAAGAGGTGACTGGCAACCATGGGGCGGCGGTGGCTCAGTGGTAGAGCAGACGTCTTAAGACCAGACATACCCCAGCCATCGGCGGCTCGATTCCCACTCCCGCCAGACATCCTCGGAGTGTGAGCTGACAGTGGGAGGTGTCAGCTCACCTCTCAGCCACTGCCGAGGCGCCCTTGAGCAGAGGGGCGTTTCCCCTACAAGCTGCTCATTGGGGCGCACCCCGAAGTCACGACACGTCACTCTGCCTCCCCATGTACTAACTGTTATTAATTGCATGCCAACAGTCCCCTAGTGTGTTGTGTTTGTGTGTGCTATAACCAACACACACATATATATATTGTATGCATGTACAAGTGTGGAGTGTAAAGATAATTTCCCCATTTGTGTGGACAAATAAAGTGATTTAATCTTTTAATCATAAACGTTAATGACTTATAAGAATGTCACATTAACAGAAAATCTAATGTCATAAATCAATTATATTTTTAAAATTAATATTTTGTCTTTTGTCTTTCAGGTCCATGTGCTCATTGAAATCAAGTTCCTGACATGATTCACATGACATGGATCTTGTCACATTCACAACTGAGCAGCGATATGTCTTAGTTTGTGATTAACAACAGCATGGCGTGTAATCAATAAACCAAAGAGGCTGAGATTTAAATTATCTCTGTAGCAAACATAGAAATGCAGCGAGCCGTCATCCTTATATCGCCTTTGGGCTTCCGGACTGTGTAGAGGGGCCCTAATTTATACAAAACAGAAATAAAGCACTATGTCACTGAATAATAAAAAATAAACATTTGAAAAATATCTGCATTAATGTTTATTTTACCTGGTTAATGAGACTTCTGCTCCAACTGGCTTTTGGTGAGTTTGACACATTTTCAGTAACAAAAAATAAAAAAGTTAGTAATATATAATTTTACTTGAGATGTGGTCTTAGCTGATGTTGTATCCTTTCGCCAACCAGCGGTGGTGACCAGAAGCATGGCTTGTATCTCACATTTTTCTTATATGTCGAACAAAAATGTGGACAGAGCAATGACTCATGTCTCAAATAACTTGTATATTGAGCAGCTTGTATCTAAAGGTACTACTGTACAACATTACCACCAGTAGGTGGTAGTATTTGTAATCCTGTTAGAAGACAAAGCTTTCATTGCAGCCAATTTGATACTGAAGACACAAACAGTTATCTCATGTAGCGTTGTCTACTGTCTGAGCATGTCTGAATTTACAAAAGTTTTCTAAAGTCAATGGCCCTTCAAGTATTTAATAAATTAAAGAAGACTTGCTAAGGTTTAAAAAAACAACAACAATTGGATATCCATTGGCTGGGGTCCTGCTTCCTTTCTTCTTCTGTGCCACAATACAGTCATCCATACAAATGTAACTGTGCCTTGAATTTACCAAGTACACGATGGGGAACATGTATCAAAGGCAACAACCCCAATCTCTAACTATAACCATAAAGACACTGACTCTATCTGGCCTATCTGCCACTCTCTTTCTCTTACCCTGTCCTTATCTTCCTTTTATTTCTTTTCCACCCAACCGGTCAAGGCGGATGGCTGCCCAAAAGAGTTTGAGTCCTGCCCGGAGTTTCTTCCTCAACGAGGGAGTTTTTTCCCCGTCTCTGTCACTTATGCTTGCTCTGGAGGGTTCAGTGGGTTTTTCTGTCTGTTTTAAAGCGCTTTGAAATGTCTGTTGCCATGATTAAGCGCTATATAAATAAAACTTGATTGATTGATATCACTCTCAGTTCATAGAATTAATGTTAATGGGTCTAATGTTCAACAAACATTCACACACTGATCAATTAAAGCTGAACTGGCTCTTCACACTATCTGCAGGCTGACCATAAGGTTGTATAAACTTAACATCATTACTTTCTATTTAAAATTTTCCACCTATAAATCAATATAACTGCAGCTGTGTTGCCTTATGCTGTATAACAGACAGGAGTGTGATCTTCAACAGAGACCTGTCAAAATCGAGTTTGTTGAAAGCGTGTGCCTTATACTCTCTGATGTTGCATCTTTTGCTTGAAAGCATGAACTTTTTATTAATAAGTTGAGTTAACTGCTTCAACAAATATCTCTTTTACCATTTCTCCATTTTGCAACTTCTTATTCATAACGTTAAGGTAACAACCACCTGAAATGATGCCTCAGTGGCGGCTTTTGCTATTGAAGTTGGTTGTCAGAAAAACGACTGCTGTCTGAACAAATGGCTTCTTTAGTTCCTTCACTTTCTCTCTCAGCTTACTGTTTGATCAACAAGACTGTCTGAACTCTGCATCTGTATGTTCCAAAGAACATTCTAGTTATTGACTCACTGGCTGCCTCCCACTATGACCTTGTTTAACCAACAAACACTCGTCCTCGTCTGAGAAACAAACGTTCAAAGTTTTCCCTGTGGACTTACTCATGATTCTACTCTCTAAGTTTATTCTTGACACAAGGAGTTTCCCACCAAGCACAGTACACAAGCAGACACACACACACACACACACACACACACACACACACACACACACACACACACACACACACACACACACACACACACACACACACACACACACACACACACACACAAATTCCATCTATTTGAACTTTCTCCATCAAGAAGCCTCAAGAATTTACATTTGATCAAATAGAGCAGCAGTATTCAATTAAAAGTCATAAGTTTCATTTATTATCAATTTTAAATGCAGGATATGTTTAACTGAGTGCACAGCTAGCTCTTTTATCATAAATAAAAGTAGACCCAGGCAAACAGAGCTAAATAATCATTTTTTATCGTAAATTAAACACGTCCCAGCCTAAAGAACTGAAGACCTACACTTCAAGTAAAAAAAAATTAATATCGTCAGAAAGCATAAATAAAAACTGGCTCTTTCAGCTCTTTCAAAATGAGAAGTAGGAAAGAAGTCCACTTTATTGTCCGTCAAATGGGGAAATGATCTTTTTACACTCTACACTTGCATGCAGTTACATATGGGTTAGTGATGCATACACACATAGTTGAATACAGGCCCCTGAACGCAACACCCTAGGGGCCTGTAGGCATGCACTTAGTAACATCACACACAAAGAACAGTAGGGGAAGGCAGAAAGTGACAGGTCACGCATGGGGGATCGCACCCCAAACAGGCAGCTTGTAGGGGGGACGGCGCTTTGCTGAAGGGCGCCTTGCTGAAGGGCGCCTTGGCAGTGGCTGGGAGGTGATCTCCTACAGTCAGCCCACACTCCGAGGGATGTCCTGGCGGGAGCTGGACTCGAACCACAGATGGCTGGACGATCTGTCTTCAAGGCATCTGCTCTACTGCTGAGTCACTGCCGCCCCAAATGCGAACAGAACTTTCTTCATTATAGAAAGGGGCATGAGGGCACTGCCCCCCACACACTCTTTTTCCACCATGGCAGGGTCCCCATCTGTGGTGACAGAGACCACCCTCTTCAGATCTATTTGCTTCTTTGTCAGCATCTCTTTTATACATATGTCCTCTCCTCTTGTGTGTGTTAGTGGTGTTACACCAAGCAAAGAACTCCTTGTATTTGTTAAGGAACCTGACACACGCAAAAGCTGGACATTACCAGTAACATCTGTAGACTCATATATACTGTATATATACGTCAAGCCAAGTATATATATATGTATATGTATGTATGTGTGTGTGTGTGTGTGTGTGTGTGTGTGTGTGTGTGTGTGTGTGTGTGTGTGTGTATACATATACATATACATATATATGTATATTTAGATTGTAGATTGTGATGTTGTGACATTAGATAATGACATGCCTTACAATGTAAGAAGGGTGTACCTTACCCACCATGTGGGCCTCCTGCTATCTCCTCTTTCACTTTTTATTCTATTTCATACTGATTATATTTTACTTTAGTATATGTCCTGTCAGTGCTGCATGTGTCTGTTCGTGTAGTGTATGTCTTGTGGTATGTCCTGTGGTGTCAGTGTTTCTTTTTCTCCTGGTGTTTATCCAGTATTTATTCGTTATGTATGCCTGAGTAGTGGATATGTGCAATTTCCTCTAGGATTAATATCTATCCATCCATCCGTCCGTCCATCCGTCCGTCCATCCGTCCATCCATCCATCCATCCATCCATACTCTGTATCAATAAGATCTGAGGAACATTCTAGTTTTTGACTCATCGGCTTCCTCCCAACATAACCTCATCTTACCTACAAACATTCATCTGAGAAAAAAAACATTAAAAGTTCTCCCTGCGGTTTTTAGTCATGATTCTACTCCTGCCAAGTTCATTCTTGACACAAGAAGTTTTCCACCAAACACACACACACACACACACACACACACACACACACACACACACACACACACACACACACACACACACACGCACGCACGCACTCACGCACGCACACACACACAAACATACACACATACACACGGTTTCCATCTATTTGAACTTTCTCCGTCAAGTAGTCTCAGGAGTTTACATTGGATTCAGTAGAGAAACACGTTATCATACTTTTCACCTTCATCATCATTTTCTTCATCATAGTCGTTGTCATGTGTAAGCAAGGCTAAACATTCATTTTTTTACAACATTTTCATTCATTTTAATATTCATAAAGTGGCACTAATAAAATACTCTACTCAATGATCCCATTTCAGCAGCCTCTTGCCATCAGAGGGTGACGCATCTTCCTCATCTTCATCACAAAGTAGGATTTCTAACTTTTCTCTTCAGTTGTTTTAGAAAAACCCAGATAGTTTAGAGATGGAGCTCCAAACAATCAGGAGACTACATTAGTAACTACATTACAGTTACTAAAAACTGTTGAGACATGGAGGAAACTCTTTTTGGAGAGTTTTACTATTTCTCATTTTCTCTTTTGTACAAAAATTTAGTAAGTCGTTGCTCAGTTCTTCATAGTCCTTGAGATCAAATAACATCCTGATCATTTCATCGCACCAATGATTTAGTGAAGCTGAGCAAACTAATGATGAATGAAAGGGAGTGTCAACACTTTCTGGTGCTCAAATCAGTTATTCAGTGTTCAGTCCATTTGATTTTCAGTTGACTCTGGGGTTTATTACAGGCTGTAACAATTTAGAATTTCATAAAATTATAGACAGTTTGTTGACTCCAGTAATCATGATTATTATTATTGACAATATTGATAATAATGACAATAATAGATAGTATCAATAATAATAATATTGTTATTATCGATTACAGGCAATCCTCAAGATACAAAGATCTGACATGAACATTCGTAGATACGAATAACTGTGCACCACAATATCCAACTACGGTAGTTTCCTTTTCTACCCCAACCTCCGCTGAGCAGTGTAACATTAACACCCCATGTATTAAGATTTCATTTAGTGTCAAAATAACTCAGCAAATATAAGACAAAGTTTTCTCTGATGTCATACTTTAGACTTTCGCCCCATAAATTAAGTTGTTTTACTATTAATATTTCCACTTCCCTTCTTTCCTACATGTTCATATTTGATAAAAAAATACATAATCATGATTTTACATTAAGGGTGGCTCGGTGGCGCAGTGGGTAGTGCTGCCACCGCACAGCAAGGCGGTTCCAGGTTTGAGTCACACTCTGTACAGAGTTTGCATGTTCTCCCCGTGTCTGCGTGGGTTCTCTCTGGGTTCTCTGATTTCCTCCCACATCCAAAAAACATGTGCTTCAGGTTATTTGGGGGGTCCTAAATTGATCATAGGAATGAGTGTGTGTGCGTGTTTGTGTGTCTGTGTGTAATTGGGAGCACTGGCGTTGCTCCCGTTGTTTCCCGGCCTCACGACCTAAGACAAACGGGGACATCCCCGCGACCTGTGCAATCGGATGAACTGGGTTGAGAAAATGAATGAATGAATTTTACAGTATTTATTGTATGATGACTTTCTAACATCCTTCTAGGGATTACAGATGAAAAGCAATGCAGATTGTATAAGGTAATCAACGTATGAAGATTAAATCAACTTTATTCATCCACACAATGGGGAAATTATCTTTTCCACTCCAGTTTTTTGTACATTCATATATATATATCGGAGTGTTAGTCAGAACACACACAACACACACTAGGGGCCTGTAGGCATGCAATTAATAACACTCAGTACAGGAGAGGTGGAGGGACGTGTCACGACTTTGGAGTACGCCCCAATGGGCAGCTTGTGGGGGGGATGGCGCCTTGCTCAAGGGTGCCTCGGCAGTGGCTGGGAGGTGAGCCGACACCTCCCACTGTCAGCTCACACGCCAAATTGTTTGGCGGGAGTGGGAATCAAGCCGCCGATGGCAGGGCGATGTCTGGTCCCAAGACATCCGCTCTACCGTTGAGCCACTGCCGCCCCAGTATATGAATAATCACACATATCACTGACAGTAATTTTATTTCTTGTTTATAAATACCAGTTGTTCCTGATCTGTTTACCATCAATTCTACTGTGTACCTGTTCACCTCCTGACACAATGCTCCGCCTCATCATCACACTCTGTGAGTCACCATAGTAACAGAATATAGCTTCATTTTTATAAAAGTATTCATTGGCAGATGAGCCTGATTTAGAATATTCTGTTGATAATATGTACAATGTCACAACAAATGTCTTTCCCATGTTTTACCTGTCCTTGTTTTACCTTTGGTAATGACATACTACCATAACCACAAGTAAGTGGTGGTAATGTTATTTAACCACCATTAGGTGGTGGTAATGTTGTTTAACCACCAGTAGGTGGTGGCAATGTTGTATAACCATCAGTCGGTGGTGGTAATGTTATATAAGCACCAGTAGGTGAAGGTAATGCTCTGTAACCACCAGTAAATGGTGGTAATGTTGAATAAGCACCAGTAAGGTGGTGGTAATGTTGTGTAACCATCAGTAGGTGCTAGTAATGTTGTACAACCATCGGTAGTTGGAGGTAATCTTGTAACAGCTATCTCATTTCTCTTTCAGTGCTGGCAGCAACACGTTTCCTTTGCACAGAAGGTAAATGCACTGTGAGTGTGTAGAAGCTGGTGTTTACATGCACAATATTTGTATGTATGTATGTGCTAAAATGATTCACATTTTGTCAATTTTAATCACATTACTTCTTGACTGTCATTTGAACATTTAACATTACTGTATTGAATAATGATTTTAAAAGATTTCACATCAACATCTACTTTCCTGTTTATACTCAATGTATTCAGGTTGTTTGTAAGTCCGACTAAAGTTCTTGGTGCTTGGTCAAGTCATGTTCAATATGCATTTGGCTTTGTAGTTTGATTTAGCATATACTGACCTTCATGTGACTGATGATGAACAACGTGACGTAGATCTGCAAAAGTTACAACATGTATTGCATGATTCCATAAAAACATAGATGTTAACAGTAAATTTGCATTGTAGGGAGGGATTATGTGCGTCATCGTGTTATTTAACAAAGTTTTCATTGCAGGCATGTTGGTACTGAAGACTGAAACAGTTGTCACGTGTGGTGACCCCAGCAATGTCCACCGTCTGAGCTGTGGTACGACTGAACTCACCAAAGCTTTCTAAATTCAATGGCCATTATCTATTTAAGGTTTGACGAAAACTAATTCAAAGATTTACTAAGGCTTAAAAAAACACTTGGATATTGGTCTCAATTCATAAAACTCACACCAAAGAGATCCTCCGTGTCATGAATGATCAAAGCTTTAATGTCTGTCTGGATAAACATAGCTGAAAAACAGATAAGGTGACATATCACTGAGCTTGTCATTGAATGCCTGGTTCTTGAGGCCTCATCCATGTAGCCTGGGTGAGTACAGTGCAAAAGACCCAATTACTGCAGACTGTGTTGATGTTCCCCTTAGTGATAGGGTGAGGACCTCAGTTATTCTCAAAGTGAAGCCACTTCAAGAAGAAACAGCTGGTATTGCTCGGGATATTTGTAGGGATGCGCCATGCATATAGGGAGGTGTTACAGGGTACACCAGGAGGCGATGGAGAGATTATATTTCTCAGGTGATGGATGGATGGATGGATGGATGGATGGATGGATGGATGGATGGATGGATGGATGGATGGATGGATGGATGGATGGATGGATGGATGGATGGATGGATGGATGGATGGATGGATGGATGGATGGATGGACGGACGGATGGATGGATAACATGCAAACAGTGGTGCTTTAGGGGCACAAAGACAATTCTCTCTGGGTTGTTGTGAATTGTAAGTGAGAACAGACTGGATTGACCATAAGGTTGTATAAACTTAACATCAATTAGTTCACCAAGTTATTGAGTACTCCCTCTATTTATATTTTTACACCTACAAATACATATTAACTGCAGCTGTGTTGTCTAATGTGTAACAGACAAAGGTGTGATAAGTATTAAGTCGGCTTTCTACGGACGGAAGGACAGCAAGACTTGTTCAACTAGTAAAAGTCCAGAAGAGATCTCCAACACAGCGTGTTCTGACAAGGACATCCTTAAAGTCTTCCAATACCGGTACACAACAGACATCCTATTTCCATTCACTTCTGTTGTCCACTATACTGTAGTCACATATATTCAGCTCGTACTGGACAACTACACACAGGACATGAACTGCCTATTGTAGATGCTCTTACAAAAACATTTTTGAGCACTTACCACGGACCAAACCAACAATATAAAACAGGAAGTGGATGGTATCAGTGTTTGTTGTGTATCCTCTCTGTGCAGCTGCAATGGAAAGAGGTCCTGTGAAACTACAGTGAAATCCATCCAGAACCCTGACCCATGCCCAGGCACCGACAAATACCTGCAGACCGTCCACAACTGCCTCCCAGCATGTCAGTAACAGCAAAAGTGAAGTATGACAAGAAATAATTGAGACAATCCATGTCTGATGTCATTTCTCTCCACTTAAACAGTTAACGCTTTAGCGTGTGAGAACAAGGACGCAATACTCAAGTGTGGTATGGTCACATTTTGTTTCTTTTCTGTACTTCAAATTTCAGCATTACTTTCTGTTTACACTTTCTTGTTTATATTACAATATATGAATATTACTATTATATTAAGGTAATCTAATTTTCTCCTCTTTTTTAAGACTCTGACAACACCATTGCTATATTCAATGCTAATTATGGACGCATTGACCTCTCCACATGTGTCCCATTTGGATGGTTTAGTCATTACAATGTTGACAATTGTAGAAGCTTTAACACCATACAAAAAGTGAACAAGATGTAAGTTTGCCAACTGCTTTTTTTGTGCTCTTTGTGCAGTCATGTCATATACAACATCATACAGCAAACATGACCTGCAGTCATGCAGACATTGTGCTCTATTTCTATTTCCACTACAGATGGTGGAAACATCTGTGGTGTTTCCACCATGCACATGGTGGCAATGTAAGCAGCACAAAAAATAGTCTCACTCGTGTGTAAAGAACTTTAGTACCAGCACTCCAGTCAGCCAAAAAACACCTACAAACCTACAGGGGTTCTGTGGAGCAGAGCAAATTGAACATTTATGGTGAAAAACCTTCACAATTAACACCACTGACAACACAGTCGTAGTTTACTCAAGCCAATTTCAAACTGTTTATAGTACAAAAAAGACGTTTACATGAAAAGGATTGACAGGTATGGATATGCACAAAGGGGGATGAATCATCATTGTTTTTTGACACAATTCTCTCATGACGCTGAGACAAATCATTTTGAAAATTTCTACAATAGAGCTTATTTTCAAAAGTTGGTGGTTTCACTCACTGGAAACACTTTTGGCCAGAACACAAGGTTTTAGTTTCTTGTGGAAAAGCCATCCCTCGCTGGCTTTTCCAATTGGACACAATTGATTTTCTTCTTTCCACTCTAAAATGATCTGTGCAAGACGTGTACTTTGCTGTCTTTGCTGTTTTGGCTCAGTTGGGCTTTTGCATTTTCATTTGAAAAGAGGACTTCAGATAGATAATAAAGCAATGGTCTACATCTGGCTTGAGAATATCAATGCGACATGTATAGTCCATTTCCTGGACACGTCTCTGTGGTGGAATTTGATGCTCTGACTCCAGCCTCCTTTCCGTATCACACCACACCCTTCCAGTTAACCTTACGTGAATATCCTTTGGCACGACACCCTGTCTGCAATGAGTTGCTGTGGCTAAGTCTCCTTGTGGAGGGTGTCAACAAGTATCTTTTTTCAATAACTTTCAAGTCAGCGGTCATCCTCGTGATTGTGGTGGTGTGTATAGAAACTGAAATTCATAGTATTTATGCATAAGGAGTATGTGATCAAACCTGAAAATCTAATAATTTGAGTACTTTTTCTATTTTTTGTGCTATAGACTGTAATTATCAAAATGAAAATGTAAAGAAATGCTTAAAATATTTGTGTTTACATGTCATAAATCTAGAATGTATAGTTTTCACTATTTAAAAATTGATCCTTTCCAAGATAACCCAAATTTTTAAGATGGATCAGCCCTACAGTGACGGCTGTTTGCCAAGAGTCTTCTTTTCCTTTCGGCTTTTCCCTTCAGGGGTTGCCACAGCGAATCAATTGCCTCCATCTAACCCTGTCCTTTGCATCCTCTTCTCTCACACCAACTACCTTCATGTCCTCTTTCACTACATCCATAAACCTCCTCTTTGGTCTTCCTCTAGGCCAGGCAGTTCAAAACTCAGCATCCTTCTGCCAATATATTCACTATCTCTCCTCTGGACATGTCCAAACCATCTCAGTCTGGCCTCTCTGACTTTATCTCCAAAACCTCTAACATGTGCTGTCCCTCTGGTGTACTCATTCCTGATCCTATCCTTCCTGGTCACTCCCAGAGAGAACCTCAGCATCTTCATCTCTGCTACCTCCAGCTCTGCCTCCTGTCTTTTCCTCAATGACACTGTCTCTAGACCAAACAACATCGCTGGTCTCACCACAGTTTTGTACACCTTTCCTTTCATTTTAGCTGAAACTCTTCTATCACACATCACACCTGACACTTTTCTCCACCCATTCCATCCTGCCTGCACACGTTTCTTCACCTCTTTTCCACACTCTCCATTGCTCTGGACTGTTGACCCTAAGTACTTAAAATCCTCCACCTTCTTGATCTCTTCTCCCTGTAACCTCACTCTTCCACTTTGGTCCCTCTCATTCACACACATGTACTCTGTCTTACTGCGGCTAACCTTCATTCCTCTCCTTTCCAGGACAAACCTCCACCTCTCTAGCTTCTCCTCCACCTCTTCCCTAGTCTCACTGCAGATCACAATGTCATCTGCAAACATCATAGTCCATGGAGATTCCTGTCTAACCTCGTCTGTCAGCCTGTCCATCACCATAGCGAACAAGAAGGGGCTCAGAGCTGATCCCTGATGCAGTCCCACCTACATCTTGAACTCCTCTGTCACACCTACAGCACACATCACCACTGTCTTACAGTCCTCATACATGTCCTGCACCGCTCTAACTTACTTCTCTGCCATTCCAGACTTCCTCATACAATACCACAGTTCCTCTCTGGACACCCTGTCATAAGCTTTCTCCAGATCTACAAAAACACAATGCAGCTCCCTCTGGCCTTCTCTGTACTTTTCTATCAACATCCTCAAAGCAAATACTGCATCTGTAGTACTCTTTTTTGGCATGAAACCATATTGCTGCTCACAAATGCTCACTTCTGCCCTTAGTCTAGCTTCCAATACTCTTTCCCATAACTTCATTGTATGGCTCATCAGCTTTATTCCTCTGTAGTTGCCACAACTCTGCACATCTCCCTTGTTTTTAAAAATGGGCACCAGCACACTTCTCCACTCCTCAGGCATCTTCTCACTATCTAAGATCCTGTTGAACAACCCCAGTCAGAAACTCTACTGCCACCTCTCCTAGACACTTCCAAACCTCTACAGGTATATCATCAGGACCGACTGCCTTTCCACTCTTCATCCTCTTAAGTGCTCTCCTCACTTCATCCTGACTAATCTTTGCTACATCCTGGTCCACAACAGTCACCTCTTCTAGTCTTTGTTCTCTCTCATTTTCCACGTTCATCAACTCTTCAAAGTACTCTTTCCATCTTCCCATCACACTGCTGGCACCTGTCAATAGACTTCCATCCCTATCCTTAATCACCCTAACCTGCTGCACGTCCTTCCCATCTCTGTCTCTCTGTCTTGCCAGCCTGTATAGGTCAGTCTCTCCCTCCTTACTGTCCAACCGAGCATACAAGTCATCATAAGCTTCTTGTTTGGCCTTTGCTACCCCTACCTTCACCTTACGCTGTATCTCCCTGTACTCCTGTCTACTCTCCTCAGTCCTCTCAGTGTCCCACTTCTTCTTAGCTAACCCTCTTTCTTTGTATACACTCCTGTACCTCCTCATTCCACCACCAAGTCTCCTTATCTACTTTCCTTCCAGATGACACACCAAATACTCTCCTACCTGTCTCCCTGATCACATTAGCTGTAGTTGTCCAGTCATCTGGAAGCACCTCCTGACCACCCAGAGCCTGTCTTAACTCCTTCCTAAAGGTCATGCAATACCCTTCCTTTTTTTAGCTTCCACCATTTCGTCCTCTGCTCTGCTTTTGCCCTCTTCATCTTCCTCACCACCAGAGTCATCCTGCACACCACCATCCTATGCTGTTTGGCTACACTCTCGCCTACCACTACTTTGCAGTCACTGATCTCCTTCAGGTTACATCGCCTACACAAGATGTAGTCTACCTGTGTGCTCCTACCACCACTCTTATAGGTCACCCTATGTTCCTGCCTCTTCTGGAAGAAAGTATTCACTACAGCCATTTCCATCCTTTTTGCAAAGTCAACTACCATCTGTCCTTCTGCGTTCCTCTCCTGGATACCAAACCTGCACATCACTTCCTCATCACCTCTGTTACCTGCACCAACATGTCCATTGAAGTCTGCACCAATGACAACTCTCTCACTTCTAGGTATGCTCTGTATCACTTCATCAAAGTCCAACCAGAATTTCTCCTTCTCCTCCAGCTTACATCCTACCTGTGGAGCATACCCACTAACAACATTGAACATCACACCTTCTATTTCTAGCTTCAGACTCATCACTCTATCCGACACTCTTTTTACCTCCAGGACATTCCTAACAAACTCCTCCTTCAAGATAACTCCTACTCCATTTCTATTCCCATCTACACCATGATAGAACAACTTGAACCCTGCTCCTAAACTTCTAGCCTTGCTACCTTTCCACCTGGTCTCCTGGACACACAGTATGTCTACCTTCCTCCTCTGCATCATGTCGACCAACTCTCTACCTTTTCCTGTCATAGTTCCAACATTCAACGTCCCTACTCTTAGTCCTATACTCTTGGCGCTCCTCTTCTCTTTCTTCGTGCGAACGCACTTTCCTCCTCTCCTTCTTCGACCAACAGTAATCCAATTTCCACCGGCGCTCTGTAGGTCAACAGCGCCGATGGCAGTCGTTGTTAACCCGGGCCTCGACCGATCCGACATACTCTTGGCTGTTTGCCAAGAGCATGTCATATTAAATGGTTTCAATCGCATATCTATAGACTTACATTTGTTAATGCCAACCTCATCACTTTTTCAGCTGCAAAGACAAAACCTATTGTACTGTCCCTGCAAAAAACTCAGAGTTTGGAGACAATTGTCGTGGCGTTCAGAAGTACTTGACGGTGGACTACGTATGTTTCAGTAAGTTTCAAACAGATGAGGAATCAATCACAAAGTGGTAGAAAATGTAATGCAACGTTTTAGAACTATCCACATTTCATCTCAACTGTATAATGTATTCAATGCCTAATGCTTCTCTTGTTAATTTGATAGGATCTAGTTTCCAATGCCAGGACTGGAGGATAAGGCTGTCATGTTGTAAGGACATAATTTATCCTTCTCATAAAATACTGTATGTTGAACATGCACCACCAGTGGACCTGCTGGAACAACCATAACCCAGGGCTATGTGGGTCAGGCAACAGAAAAAGGTAAAGCTGCCAAACTGACTTCAGGGACACCGAATGAAGGCGTTCCACTGGGTGTGGTTGTACTTTGGATGCCTGAAGGAACTGATAGGTAACAACTGACAGTTGTAGCAACAAAGATGTTGGTATACTGTAGGAGGAATTCAGAGGGGCCGCGCATCATTACTTTTGGATGGCCTTGAAGACACTCCAAATTTTGCTTTGCTCACATTATGTACGGTGTAAATAGAAAGAGTAATTACCAAATAAACACCCTTCATGTTGGAGGCAAAGATAGGGTGTTTGGATGGGGACCCTTCCGTTACAGGGACTGATGTCACTAAGGTAGATAAAAAGCCTGATTGAAATGCCTCTGCATCATTGTATGGGAGTTGGGGTCAGTGCCTCTGGATTGGCTGACTAGGGTGATGGTTCTTACTTCAACGAAAGAAGACCAGACAATGTGTTCCAACTATTAAGGGATCAAAGATCTTAGACTCCCTGGGATGGTCTATGAACTTAAGATGAGAGTCTGTGGGGGGTACACCAAGAATATAGTGTATGAGCCCTGTTGTTATGGGCCATTCGGTCCCAGTACAACCAGAGAGAGAGAGAGCTTAGTCAACAATGCAGCCTGTCAACTGTACAGGCCTGTAATGGTGAAGAGGGAACAAAGCCACAAGGCAACCCTCAATTTACTAGTCAATCTTTATTCCTTCACTCGCCTGTAGTCATGACTGTAGGGTAATTACTGAAAGAACAAGATTGTGGTTACAAGTGGTCTTACTTCACAGGGTGTCTAGGTTCAACCTTAGAGATAGGATTAGCAACTCAGTCATTTGCAAGAAACTCGGAACAGAGCCATTGCTCCTTCATATTGAAAGGAGTCAGCTGAGGTGGTTCAGGTATTTGGTTAGGATGCCCAGTGGATGCCTCCCAGGGGATTTATTCCATGCAAGTCCCACTGGGAGGAGACCAAAAGCCAAAACACATTATATTTCTCGGCTGATTGTGGAACACCTTAGCATGCCCCTAGAACAGCTGGAGGAGGTGGCTGGCGAGAGGGAGGTTATGGCTTCTTTGCTCAGCCTGCTGCCCGTACAAACTAGACCTAGTGAAGTGTAAGAAAATGGATGTTAAACATGCATGAACTGTTTTTTTCTCTCGTCTTTCCCTTGTTTTCTCTCAGTTGGTGGGCCAGTTCTCTCCATCTATGAGGCTGTTTATGGCCGTCTTGACAACAAAAAATGTGCTTATGGACAATTGCAGGAAAGAGTCCAAAACACCAATTGCTCGGTTCCTGCTCCCATCATTTCTGAAATGTACATTTTCCCACTCTTTCTTACAATCTTAAACACTGAGCTAATCTGCATTCAGTTCTGATTCACATTGCTCTGTATTCACAGGTGTGATGGAAAAACCTTCTGTGACATTCATGTGTCAGCCTCACTGTTAGGAGACCCTTGTCCAGAAACCCATAAGTACCTGGACATTTCCTACGCATGTGTTCCAAAGCCTTAAAGGTCAGTTTCATTAGCTTGAAGCTAATTTTTAGTTTGAACGTGCAAACAAGTAATTACACAGAGTTTACACATAATATTGCACAAAGAGAAAGAAAAACAAAAACAACCACATTCCAACGTTTTGGTATTGTGGTTTCAGAGCGACACATTCTCACATTATTAAATAAGGCCATGCTTGTTCCTGATACAATGATTAATAAAATGTTGACCATAAATGCACTTGACTTATAAAACTGGCCCACAGTAACAGAAAGTCTAATGTCATCAATCAATTATGATTCTTGAACTAATATTGTCTTTTTCTTTCAGGTCCATGTGGTCAATGCAATGAAATTACATTCCTGATGCGATTCATGTGACATGAATGTTGACACGTTCACAACTGATTAAGTACAGCATTGGGAATAATCAATAAACCAAAGAGGCTAAGATTGTAAGAGGACTACTCATCATCCTCACTCAGATTTCTTTCTCTATTCATTCTCTATTCCTACTTCATTTATTTACTTGACTCTATTTTAGGGACATTCTATTCTCATAAAAGTCATTATGAGTTTTATTTGCTTTTGAAATTAAAAATAAAAGATATAAACCTGTCGCACATCGGGATAACAGTCAAAAGTGTCTCTTTGTCAGTGTGTTTATTTTACTCTGTATGTTGTTTGTACATGTACAAAGTTTTGACAGTAGTTTCCTTTCCAGCAGTGCTGTTATCTGTAGGGATTCGACATCAGCAGGTCTTCATACGAATCAGAAAAGTGGGAAATTATATGAAACACCTTAGAATTATTATAGACAGGATTATCCACATTTGTCTTCTGTTTTAGTTAATCAGTAGAAATTAAGGGCAACAGTTGTGGTCAAATCATCCATCTTGGTTTTGGACCTTGGAAAAGTCCATTTTACCTCAAGAAAGTAGTGCATCATTGGGATGCGCTTCAACAAATATTTGTGCATCCCAACATGACGTTTATGCATCCCGAAATTAATAATAGAATATACAATAGAAGCCGAACCCAATGACTGAGTTTTGCCAATAGTACAATATAATAACTAAACAAACTCAATTTTAACAATGTTATAATAACCTCATACCTGTTCCAGTAAAAAGGAAAAAACAGGAAAATTACATATTACTGTTATCAAAATGTTATAGAATGGTGGTCATTCTAAAAAAAAAACAATTTAAGAAATAAAGAAAGATGTAATCAAGTTTTTTTCCCTTTTGCTTTTTACTCAATAGTTTTCTTTGCCTTTAATTCATATATTCTCCTGTGAACACTGCACCAAGCTGACAGAGCCTTCTCCACACACATTTTTACATCCCGCTTCAAAGCGGTGATGTATTGTAATTGTCAGTGTTCGTGTGTTTGTTTGTTTGTTCATCCATTAGTATGTCCACCAAATATTTTCGCAACTGTTGCAGATAGAAAGATGAAACAAAAAGCACATTACTCGGGCGACAAAGGGGATGAAAATGACATGATGATCTTGACCTTGAGAAAACTAGGTCAAGGTCAAATTTAAACTTTTATACACTCATGAACCGGATAAGATAGAGAGACAAAGGAGAGGGCGGGTGTGAGTAAGACCATAGATCAAAACTAGTGCTTTGATCAATGACAGTAGGTCAGACATCATGTGATTCAGCCTTAGTGCTTGATAAGGCTGAATCAAGCATTAGCTTTGATCTTTGACCTATGCAAGTAGGTCAGGGTAAAATTTTGAATTCAGGGGTGTCGCGGGATGTTTAAGTCTGTGTGTAACCCATGTTAAAATTTGACATAAATAAGAATAAATAAGAATAAATAGCTAGATAAAAGCTGTATCAGAGTTAATTAAAAATGTTTATTTGGCAATTATTTAATATTTGCTGACCGGTAAAAGAAAAGAGTTAATTTAGGAAAAAAGGAATTCTAAAATAGGTGCAATCTAATTAAATTAGATTAGATTAGATTAAATTAGCTTTACTAAAATAATTTAGGTGAACTAAAGAATAGGTTTTATTCCACAAACCCAGGGTTTGACTCTGCCCACTTTCACAGCTGCTCGTGCCATTTCACCTCCTGGGTCTGTCGGACGAAGAGTTTTGCCGACATAAGGATTTATAAAACAACTCTGTACTTTAGAGGTATTTTAGAGGCAAACATGGCATGTCTGTTTCACAAGGAGCCCCTTGATGGAGTTTCAGCATTAATTCACAGAGAATTAAATATTTTTGTATCGTGCTCAGATGTCCCGTCATATCCAGACAGTTGTCTTTATCGGCACTGGTTCGCATCCCAATCCATCACACACATCCACGATCTGACCCTTCAAATATGTGAAAACTCTACTGGCACTGTGGTTGATTTCTCTTCCCCAGACTGGCCTTGAACACGTAATTTTTAATTCTATTTTAGTAGACGGTCCGCTCAGACCCAGATGGCACTGGAACTCTGGCAGGAGGACAGATGCCACAGTTCAAGAGCACACATACCTGACTCCAATGTTCTGATTGGGGCATGGGACAATGAATTGCCAATCATGGTGTATGTTATGTTGGCGTCCTGAACCACGGTGTTTGATTGGATGATGACTGCCGTCATCTGTTCTGCAAGCCACCATTTTTCCTGGGTTTAATCATTTCTGTATATTTCACTTTTGCTCAGGCGTGTGCTGTCTGCAAAACTGTGCCACATGTCTGACCTGGGGGATCTCTGGAGGGGGAGGGCCTGATAGGCTACAACATTAGTTCCTTCATTTTTGTGTGCCTATGTTTTTGTTGTTTTATCTTTTTTAAATAGTTTTTACATCTTGTTGGCCTGGGGGCACTGTGCAGTCATCGTTGTGGGTCAGCAGTCAGATGCAGTGTGTATTTCACTTTTTGGGATTTTACTGCAAGGTCTCCATTGATTTTGTGTTGTGAGTTTTTTATCTGCTGTACCTATACGTATGATTTCTCTATTTTTTAAATAGAATTTGTATACCCACTGCATCAATCCCAATACGTTCCTTCATTGGACAGGACTTGAGTGTACATAATTTAAGGGAAGGTTTAATTGACTTCTAACTATTCCTGGCTTAATTGTACCAGCTCATGCAAGTGAGCCTCCCAGTGGTGGACAGTCACGACCAGCAAGGCCTTCTCTGCTGGCCTAACGTAACCACAAATCATTATAATATTTATGATAAAAGTTAATAACTACATTGACCTGACATGTACGTGTCCAGTCACATATATAGTGGTACCTCTACTTACGAATGTCTCTATTTATGAAATTTTCTACTTACGAAATGCCTCAGCAGGAAAATATTGCTTCGAGTTCCGAAAGGTAAAAATACAGTATGGGCTGCTACTCGCAGCTCCCACAGGTTCCTGAATGTAACATTCTTATAGCTGATGTGCCATTGGCTATTACCTAGTATCTTATCTTCCTGGCATCCCATTGGCTAAGAGAGACCTCTGTGTGGAGCTAGATCGGATCAGTGTTTATGCATCTTCCTCGTCATTCGACCCTCGACCTGTGAGGTGTTCTGATAGTTTTGCGCAAATATTAGTATTAACTTTTTGAGTTTTCGCTATGGACCCCAAGACAGTGATGGAGAAAAGAGGAAAAGGTTGAAGGTTCGGCACAGTATCTTAGCTGTTCCTAGGACTGTGCTCTTCTGGACTGAGGCTTCACATGTTCCAGGAATTACTGGGCAATCCAACACATGTGTGATCCCCTTTCATTCCACGTGTGATCCCCTTTCATTCCACAATTCCTCCAGCTAATAAAGTTTCTTTGGCATGTAAAGATACAGTATGTTAACAGGTTTATTGATTTTCAATGTTTCATCCTGGACAGTGGCCCTGATGCTCACTAGTCCTCGGCCTCCCTCTTTCCACTTGGTGTACAGCCTCAGGGTGCTGGACTTGGGGAGAAACCCTCCATGCATGGTGAGAAGCTTTTCAGTCCTTATATCTGTGGCTTCTATCTCCTCCTTTGGCCAGCTCATGATCCCTGCGTGGCATCTGATGACTGGCAGTGCATACATGTTGATGGCTCGAACCTTGTTTTTGCCATTCAGCTGACTTCTCAGGACTTGCCTTACTCCCTGGAAGTATTCGGCTGTGTTTGACTTACATGCGGCCTCCTCCTGTCCTCCCTGATTCTGCGTGGGTTCTCTCTGTGTCCTCCAGCTTCCTCCCACCTCCAAAAACATAGACTCAGTCCCAAATTGTTCGCAGTTGTGTGTGTGCATGTGTTTGTCCATATGTGTGGCTCCACAGTGCACTGGCGTAGTGATCAGAGTGTCCCCTGCCTCATGCCCCCAACCAGCTGGGATAGGCGCCAGCACCACCGCAACCTGCAAAAGCGGAAGAAGCGTCTCATGAAGATGAATGAATGAACTTAAAAGCTGCATTATATGCATTCCATCATAAGGGGTGTGCATATTGGGAAAAATGTGTTCAAAACAAACCATGGTGGCATCATCCTTGTTGCTGCCATCGCTGCTTGACTATTGTCCTCTGGCCCATCCTATCCTTGTGCAGGTCTACAATTTTATCCCTGATGTCATTACACAGGTGTCTGGTTTAGGCCATTGTGGTGAAGTTAGTCTGTTATATTGAGTGTGTGGACAGATGTCAGGTAAGGAGTTCAAACAGTTGCAGTGAATAATGAAGTAATGAGTAGAAATTAGGAGAACTTCCTAAATAAAAACTGAACTTGAAGACTTTTGAAAATTTCAAGTATGCGATTGCATGTGGCCGGCTGTAACCAAAGCTTTTTCGGTGCAGGTACAGTACGTCGTGCCTACACCAAAAATTGCTGACGTGTGTGTGACCTGTTTTTTTCTTTATTGGAGTCAAAAAGTTTACATACTGCTGTCCTGTTGTTTTTCTTTAGTTATAAAATGCACCTTGGAGGATAGTCCTCATCTCATTGTCTATGTAACCCTGTTTTATGTACAATGACAATAAAATTCATTCATCCATGTATGTGTCTCTCACAGTTAAAGATTAACAATGATAAAAAAATTAGACCTCTACATGCATTGTAAGTGGGAAAACCTGCAAAAAAGTGTATGTATAAAAGATATATTTATAATTACTTATGACTTTATCACATTATCATGAGCTAAACTTTGTCTTATTGATAATTTTTTAACAAAATTGTGGAATTGTGTTAAAACAAGTTTCAGTAAATAATATTTTTGTATTTTTTTAACAGCATATTACGTATTAATATCAAAATTCAGTGACATTCCCTTTATTTATGCGAAGAAAACTGAGTATTCTGATCAAAGGAACATTCTAATTACTGACTCATCGGCTACCTTCTGTCACACCTGTCTCATCTTGTCTACAAACACTTATCTGAGAAACAAATGCACAAAATTTTCCCTGCTGTTTTTAATTCATGATTCTACACGCACACACACACACACACACACACACACACACACACACACACACACACACACACACACACACACACACACACCATTTCCATTTTTATGAAGTGTCTCCAGGTGTTTACTGTCAGGTTCAAACAACATAAAACATTTAAAACACACTCACAAAAAGGAGAAGACAACAGTTTTTTTTTTTTTTTACTCGCGAGAACGGACAGAGATGTGATCTCCAACGAGTTCTCAATATGTCTCTGCCGAAACCTCTTTTTTATTGGAGCGTTCCCTGTTTACATAATTTTTCTAAAGGATGGGGGGCAGGAAAATAACAGTGAAACAACACCTGTGGCATGATGCCATAAAAGAGTTAATAATTCTTCTTTTTACGGCATCCTCACCTTAAAAAAAACAACAAAAAAGTCAGGCATGTTCCTAATTAACAGTTCAGAGGTAACATCCTGCTCAAGGGACCTCTACTATCATTCCAGTGATCCCATTGCTGCTGTTGTCTTTCTGAAAAAATAACTCAATACATAGCAAGACACTTAAACAAAGATAAAAACATTTATATGGTCATGCTATGTAGTACAAAGAATAAAGGAATATAAAAGAGTAAATATGCAATAACTTATATACACTATTCTAACATTTACATTCAACTGCGAACTGTGGTATTGCATGAGGAAGTCTGGAGTGGCAGAGAAGTATGTTAGAACGGTGCAGGACATGTATGAGGACTGTAAGACAGTGTGAGGTGTGCTGTAGGTGTGACAGAGGAGTTCAAGGTGGAGGTGGGACTGCATCAGGGATCAGCTTTGAGCCCCTTCTTGTTCGCTATGGTGATGGACAGGCTGACAGACGAGGTTAGACAGGAATCTCCATGGACTATGATGTTTGCAGATAACATTGTGATCTGCAGTGAGAGCAGGGAACAGGTGGAGGAGAAGCTAGAGAGGTGGAGGTTTGTCCTGGAAAGGAGAGGAATGAAGGTTAGCCGCAGTAAGACAGAGTACGTGTGTGTGAATGAGAAGGACCCAAGTGGAAGAGTGAGGTTACAGGGAGAAGAGATCAAGAAGGTGGAGGATTTTAAGTACTTAAGGGTCAACAGTCCAGAGCAATGGAGAGTGTGGAAAAGAGGTGAAGAAGCATGTACAGGCAGGAATGAATGGGTGGAGAAAAGTGTCAGGTGTGATGTGTGATAGAAGAGTTTCAGCTAAAATGAAAGGAAAGGTGTACAAAACTGTGGTGAGACCAGCGATGTTGTTTGGTCTAGAGACAGTGTCACTGAGGAAAAGACAGGAGGCAGAGCTGGAGGTAGCAGAGATGAAGATGCTGAGGTTCTCTTTGGGAGTGACCAGGATGGATAAGATCAGGAATGAGTACATCAGAGGGACAGCACATGTTAGAGGTTTTGGAGATAAAGTCAGAGAGGCCAGACTGAGATGGTTTGGACATGTCCAGAGGAGAATTAGTGAATATATTGGTAGAAGGATGCTGAGTTTTGAACTGCCAGGCAGGAGGCCTAGAGGAAGACCAAAGAGGAGGTTTATGGATGTAGTAAAAGAGGACACGAAGGTAGTTGCTGTGAGAGAAGAGGATGCAGAAGACAGGGTTAGATGGAGGCAATTGATTCGCTGTGGCAACCCCTGAAGGGCAAAGCCGAAAGGAAAAAAAGACCTTGCATTTACATTTTTTTCTTCATATTGCTACATATGTGTATTACTACTATCTTAAGGTCATCTAGTTTTCTCCTCTTTTTTTAGACTATGATGAAACCATTGTTATAGTGAATGCTAACTATGGACGCATTGACCGCTCCACATGTACCGATGGATGGAAAAACCATCACAATGTTGACAATTGTTGGAAAAGTGGAACTATGAAAAAACTGACCCAGTTATAAGTTTGCCAACTGGTTTGTTTTCTACATGCACAGTAACATCATATCCCACATCAACGTCTATGCAGCCACAGTGCTCTTTCCACTGCCCACAATGTGGCAGTCAAACCAACATAAAATATAATCTCACTGGTGTGTAAACGCCTGCAGTAACAACATTCCAGTCAGCCAAAAAACACACACACTAAATACACACTCATAAGCATAACTACTTCATTTATATAATATGCTTTATATTATTCATCATATAATTATCGTGTGTTTAGTCAAAACCTTTGAGGCACTTCAGGCAATTCAGTCTTCTCTATAGTTCTGCCGGGCTCCCCACTTTCCCACTACCCTTGGCAGAGCAGTGAGCCCCCTCGAATGTTATCCATCTTGCGGTGTGTACGCAGCCCACTTCACCTAACAAGGCGGTCAGCTTTTGAGCTTTTTGATCTGCTGCCATTCCGAGTTTTAGATACACCAGGGCAACACTCACTCCCAACAGGGGAGGGAAAAAAACAGGAGAGCCAAAAGAATGCCCTCATTAAAACCCAAAAGAGTCTACATATCTATAGACTTATAGATTTACTGATGCCAAGCATTGTGTCACATTGTGTCACACAAAATCACTCTCACCACTCTACAGCTGCAAAAACAAAAACTATTGTGCCGTCCCTGCAAAGAACTCAATGTTTGGAGACAACTGTAGTGGCGATCATAAGTACTTGACGGTTGACTACATACGTCACAGTAAGTTTCAAACAGATAAGGAATCATTCATAAATTGGTGGAAAATATAATGTAATATTTTAGATCAATATTTTAGATGCACATTTCATCTCCACTGTCAAATGCGTTTAATGTCTCACGGAATATATGTTATTTTGACAGGAAATTCTTACCAATAACCAAGATTGGAGGATAAGGTTGTCGTGTTGTAAGGACACAATTTCTCATTGTCATTATAATTGTATACTGTAGTTATGCATGTTAAACATGCACCACCAGTGGGTCAACCACCTGCTGGAACAACCACAGGGGTCCAGGGCAATGAGGATCAAAAAGTAAACAAAGATAAACGCTGTCAAAACTGTCTTTGGGGATAAAGAAGGAGTCCCACCGGGTGTGGATGCCTGAAACAACTGATAGGTACCAGATGGCCAAGCTAAATGCTGCTTTGGTATTCATAGCAGCAAAGACATGGGTGTATGAGGAATTCAGTGGGGACATGCACCATGACTTTTGGAAGGCGTTGAAGAATTTTTTTGATTTTGCTTTGCCCACATTTTGTATAGTGAAGATGAACAAAAGCCAAACAAACACCCTCCACGTTGGAGATAGAAATAGTGTTTCTGAACAGGGATCCTTCCATCACAGGCTCTGACATCACCAAGGTAATTAAAGAGCACCTCTTTGGCCAGGCCCCTGGACTGGATGAGAGTCCACCCATGAGTTAAAACTCATGTTCAGGAGAATCATTGTAGTTTTTGTCCTGCTCTTGTCAGGCTTGATCATCTCTTGATTCTCCCCCACGGGGGAGTTTGCCCAACCAGCCTACAGTATATTTCTTTGTGAACTTGAAAAAAGGCAAATGACCGTGTTTCTTGTAGCACTCTGTGGGGCGTGCCTCGTTAATATGGGGCATCAGGCCTGTTGTTACGGGCCATTCGGTCCCTGTATCACCAGAGTAAGAGCTTAAGTGCATTGCCGGTGGTATGTCAGTAATATACGCAGTAATGTAGGCACTATGGAGGCTTGTCATAGTCAACAAAGCCAAAAGGCAAAACTCTCAATTTACCCATAAGTACCTGGACATTTCCTACGCATGTGTTCCAAAGCCTTAAAGGTGAGTTTCACTTGCTTGAAGCAAAAGTCTGTTCTGGACATGTAAACAAGTAATTACATATAATTACATAGAGTTTACACATGATATTGCACAAAGTAAGAAACAAAAACAACAGCATTCTAACTTTTCAGTATTGTGGTTTCAGAGCGACACATTCTCACATTATTAAATGTTCCTGTTGCAAACATTAATAAAATGTTGATCATGTGTGCATCTGACTAATAAAACAGTCCCAAGGTAACAAAGTCTAATGTCATAAATCAATTATGTTTCTTGAATTAATATTGTCTTTTTCTTTCAGGTCCTTGTGCTCATTGAAATTTCATTCCTGATGTGATTCATGTGACATGAATGTTGTCACATTCACAACTGACTTCGAACAGCATCAGTAACCCAAAGAGGCTGAGAGGAAAATATTTATCATCCTCATTCAGCATTCTTTTTTTCTTCATTGTCTAGTTTTACTTAATTAATTTGCTTAACTATTTTAGGGAGCTTCTATTCTCATGAAAATTATTATGAGTTTCATTTGCTTTTGAAATTAAAAGTAAACCCTATAAAGCTGTTGCACATCAGCATAACAGTCTGAAGTGTCTCCATATTAATGTGTGTCTGTTTTTGTGTGTGTGTGTTTCTTTTTTGGTAATTTGTACATGTGGGCATGTATGTATGCAAAGTTTTGTCAGTAGACAAAGCAGTGTTGTTGTGTGTAAAGATGAGGCACTAGCAAGTCTTCATACGAGTCAGAAAAGCAGGTAATTAAATGAAGCACCTTAGAATTATTATAGACATTATTATCCATATTTGTCTTTCATTTTAGTTCATCTTTAAAAATTAAGGGCAGGTTAGACAGTCGGTTGACTGTTGGTTAACAATGTCTGTCAGGAGTGATTGCCACCAACGTGTCTCAATGTGTTTTTGAGGTCTTCTTGTTCCGTAATGGGTTGGCCCGTGAGCTGCCCTGGTGAAGTCAACGACAAGTTAGGAACAGGGAGTTAGGGCAGGTGCAACTCTTCTGCCATCATGAGACCTCAATATTCCATCAGTGTTTTGAAAGCTCTTTTCTGCAGCCATTGAGTATGCTCATAAGGGTCAGCTTTTTCCTGAATGTGGTGATTATGACAATCCTAAACGTATTCTAGACTCTAAACCTGTTCGATGGTTATGAGGTCTGAAAGACTTTGCACCAGAGGTCGACAACCTTTTTCACTCAAAGAGCCACTTGGACCCAGTTTCCACGGAGAAGACATTAGGAGCCGCAAATATTTTTCGACATTTACAAAGAAGATAGTGCTCTTACTCTCTCTCTCTTTTGCTTTGATCTGAGAATATGAGTGTTAGCATCACTGCGAATCTACTCACTCTATTTTTGGCTTTCTTATGTATTTCTATGTATTTTGTGTACTATAATTTAACCACGGCCACGTTTTGGGAGTTTGTGAGAGAAATAGACGGGAGTGTGGTGTCCATGTATGTATTCACTCTGTCGTTTTTTGCTTTTTTGTATACGTGCATCTTCACTTTCAGTTAGTGACGGTTACTTCACAGTTGTGTTGTTAGTGAGACTTTTGCGGAGATTAGGAGGCACTATGGTAGCCCGAGATGGGCTATTGCGGAGGATAAAGCCGCTCTGGCGAAGCTCACACGGCAGCATGGGATAAAGTGAACACCACCCCCAAATGCTCGGTGGGGGAGGTGTGTTTAGCGGTGGGAGAGCAGGTCGGTTAATGAACAAAGGGGTAGTAATTTTTCTTATCAAAATTGAAAAGATGAACCAGGTGGTTGTAAGCTGGGTAGTGATTAAGAATACCTTCATCCCAGTCCTCCCCCTGGCTAGCCCAATTAAAACGGTGATCATATTGAACGCACCGCCATACCTCAGCAACAAGCTCCTGGGTCCAATCAATATGTTCCCGGTCGGCAATACCGTTCAGGCATGTTAAGCCTTCCGGAGACAAGTTAGGATGATCCCCAATCGGTCTGATGAATAGCTGAATTTCACACTCACATTTAAAATTGATCATTTTGACTAAATGATTTATGTCACCAGTGAGAGCATGAAATGTTTCAAGTGCGGATGGGAGGGACATCTCATGCATAACTGCCCGAACGGAGAAGATGACTGCTGGCTGCCGGCTGCCACTGGGCAGGCGGCTGCGCCTGCGGGCGGGCAGGCAGCGGGTGCTGCGGAGTCGGTAGTTGCAGCTACTTACAGTGCCTTGCGAAAGTATTGGCCCCCCAAAAACTTGTTGACATTTTGCCACATTTCAGGCTTCAAACTTAAAGATAACAAACTGAAAGTATTTTTCAAGAATCAACAACATGTGAGACACAATCGTGAAGTGGAACCAAATTTATTCAGCTTTTTATATTGTGTTTACAAATAAAAAACTGAAAAGTGGTATGTGCAAATGTGAGACCATATGACACACTGGTGCATTCTGTTTGTCATTGTTGTCACTTAGGTCAACATTGGACCCCTGTTCTCTCAGCTGAGCTGAAAGAACAGGGAACCAATATTTTTGCATATCCTACTTTTCAGTTTTTCATTTGTAAACACAATATAAAATGTTGAATAAATTTGGTTCCACTTCACAATTGTGTCTCACATGTTGTTGATTCATGAAAAATAGTTTCAGTTTGTTATCTTTAAGTTTGAAGCATGAAATGTGGTAAAAATTTCAAAAAGTTCAAAAAGTGGGGGGCCAATACTTTCGCAAGGCACTGTATGTGGCTGTGGCGGCGTCCGGCACTGCGGCCCAGGGTCCGGGGCCTTGCGGGTTTCCGACTCCTTTACCCACAGGGTCTTCGACTGCCAACCGCAACATAAGACAAAGGATACCGTTGACAACGCAAAGGTTAAACAACTGGGGGCCACAATCCCTCTGGTGTCTTCCAGTACTGTACTCCTGATTTCACAATCGCGGTCTTGTGAGTTTCCAACCCACAGTCCAGAGTTAAACTCAACAGTCCATCGATTCAGGGATCCTTTTTTTGACAAAAACTTTTTTTCAGGTCTCCACCAAGGCTTTGAACCGGTTCATGGAACAAAAACGAAAACCGGAAACTTTTGGTATTTTGGCAGGAACGAAAACGAAACCAAAAACTTTATATTTTTTAATGTTCCGGAACAGAATCGGAACAGAAAATAATTGTAAACCGGTCAATACCGGGGTTTTTTTTCGTTCTTGAAAAACATATTTGACCGCATGTTTCACTTCCTGTCATTCACTGGACGCGGGATGAGAGCGGAAGGAAGAAGCGGCTATCAGCAGCAGTCAAGAAAAGGGAAGTCTCCCAGTCACAACGTAATCATAACATTGTAATCCAGAGCAAGCATAAGCGACGGTGACGGGAAAAAACTCCCTCAATGAGGAAGAAACTCCGGGCAGGACCCAGACTCTGGAGGGCGGGCATCCGCCTTGACTGGTTGGGTGAAAAAGAAATAAGCTGGGGATAGAGACAGGGTAAGGAAAAGAAAGACAGACAGAGAAAGAGAGTGGCAGATGGGCCAGATTGAATTTCTAGTCCATATTGTGCTGTTGTTGCTGAAGTAGGGGCGGAATTTCCAGGCCTTCGGACTTCTTGTCTTCCATGCTTGTTACCCACCTGTTGAGCAGAAGCACAAAGCCAGTGGCAGTATCTCGCAATGACAAGTATGATTTAATGTTAATGGCAAATTAGAAAAGCAGAGAAAGAGAAATGCCAGAAGCTCCAAGGTACCTCCCTTTAACAGGAGAGACAGAGAAAAATACCTTCAGAAGCCCAGGCCTATAGCAGCTTCCCTAGTAGAAACAATGTAATTTCTAATTGTAGGCCCTATCAAAGAGCAGGGTTTTTAGTCTACTCTTGAATAAGCTAAGGGTGTCTGCCCCCCGGAACAAGGCCAGGGGAGTAATGGAGCCAGATAACTAAAGCTCCTGACTCCTGATCTACTCGTGAAGTAGATATCATAACACGAAGTCTGCTAACCAAGATGGAGCTGTTGAGCTGGTCACTTTATGCGATTGACAGAATTTTTTCCACCAGACCAGCCGGATCTGGTGAGCGCCAATGCCCAGATGGGACATTTATGGCTGGCTACATGCTGGACAGCTGGGACACGTTCAAAACTATGTGTCTGGCCCCACTGGATGTGGAAGACGTCAAGTATATGTATATCTATGCCTCCATGACAATCGGGATCACAGCACTGGGGTTTGGAGTTTTCATGCTGCATCACAAGCTGAGAAAAATGGCAATACAACAGACCAAAGTAAAAGAGGATTGCAACTCTGCTGTTGCTGTGGAAGCAACAGCAGAGTGAATTTGGTTGATAATGTGTTGCAATGAGAGAGCGGTTGTTGATTCAGGGGACGGGAATTTTACAAGCCAATGGCTTCTACCCATCAACCCTTTTTTTCTTTTCGGATGTTGTTGATGTTCCAACACTGATGAAAGGGAAGTCTGCAGTGACAACAAAATAATGATGTCTGGAAAGAAAAAAATAAACTGAATAAATACATAAATAAAGACCTGACGGGTTACCAGAAATCAAATCAAAATTTTCAGCATTACCTTGCATTTACATTTTTTTCTTCATATTGCTACATATGTATATTACTACTATCTTAAGTCATCTAGTTTTCTCCTCTTTTTTTAGACGATGATGAAACCATTGTTATATTTAATGCTAACTATGGACGCATTGACCGCTGCACATGGACCGATGGATGGAAAAATGATCACAATGTTGACAATTGTTGGAACAGTGGAACTACGAAAAAACTGACCAAGTTGTAAGTTTGCCAACTGGTTTGTTTTATACATGCACAGTAACGTCATATCCCACATCAACGTCTATGCAGCCATATTGCTGTCTTTCTGCTGCCCAAATGGTGGCAATCAACCTAACATAAAATATATTCTCACTGGTGTGTAAACGCCTCCAGCAACAGTACTCCAGTCAGCCAAAACACACACACACTGAATACACACTCATAAGCATAACCCCTCGATTTATATTATCTCTTTATATTATTCATCATATAATTATCACGTGTTTAGTCAAAACCTACTGGTGTTCTATGGAGCAGCAGCCCCAAAGTGAACATTTATGGTGAAAAAAACTTCAGGATTAACACCACTGACAACACAGTGGACATGTTTTTGTTGTCAGTCTGGCCACAATAGACCACTTGTTGCCTGTGTACATTAAATGGGTTGACCGAAACCATAACAGATATGCAAAGAGCTGGGTCTTCATTGTTTTTTTTTGACACAACTTAATTTTGTTCCTTTCACAATGCTGAGACAATGACATTTAGAAAATGTCCAAATTTGTCGTTCAATTTCAAAAGTTGGTGGTTTCACTCCCTGGAAACACTATTGGCCAAAACACAAGATTTTAGTTTCTTGTTGAAAAGGTTGTGTAATCCAAGCATAAGACTATATGGTGTGTGGGCTGGTTGCAGGCTGTACTTATTGAAATGAAAATTTAAAAACTGCTAGAAACATTAACCCCCCCCCCAAAAAAAAAATTAACCTCTTCCAAGACAAAACAAGGTAGTACTTCATTGATCCCCCATGGGGAAATTACATTCATACAGCCTACAAGTAAGGAGTCCTTGGCCACTTCAACTCTGGTGCATTGCCAATTAAAGCAAAGAGAGGAGAAGGGAGTACGGGTTAGTGGGGGAGGGAGGGTGTGACAAAAAAACCAAAAATTCTTATTGATACAAATATTTGCACTGACATATACCTGACGGGTAAAGCACAGAGCAGATGTGTGTGCAAATTATGTCTAAAGTCCAGTGTTTATGTATGTGTGTTGTGTTGGAAGTCTTTGGTCAAGATGGCACTGCCAAAGAGACAACAATAGGTGTCAGGGAAGGGAGAGAACTTATCTCTGCCCTGTGTCCTCTGGAAGAATTTCTTGTTATCAGCAGCTGATTGATAACATGGGGGGGTGCCAGAATAGGGGAAAAAATGGCTTTAGATTTGAGTGATTTAGGGCAGTTCGGTCTACTCTATAGTTCTACTGAGCTCCCCGCTTTCCCACTACCCCCGGCAGAGCAGTGAGCCCCCCTAGGATGTTATCCATCTTGCGGTATGTACGCACTGCCCAACCCACCTCACCTAACAAGGCAGTCAGCGTTTGGACTTCTTGATCTGCTGCCTTCTCTCCAATTTTTAGATACAAAGCGACATTTACCAGGAACAGGAGAGGGGAAAAAACATGACACCCAATGGAATGCCCTTGTTAAAGCCAGAAGAGTCTACAGATCTATAGACTTAGATGTTGTTGGAGCCATACATGAGGGTGGACTGATGTATATGTGTCTGATGGTCCGTGTGTGGGTATTGGCTGGTGGTGGGAGGAGTGGCACTGGGTTTGTCACTTTGAAGTTAATAATTAATGCCACTCACCTGTTTTCACGGTTGTGGTTTGTTGGTTACAATGTGGGGTGAACACCGGTGTGAAACTTTCTATTGACCGCTTACGCTTATTCTTACATTTACGTTTTACGTCACGCTTGCGCGTACGTTTATTTTTATATTTGCATTTAGATATTGATTGTCTGTATTATTGTCTTTGTTTTATTGGCACTCAGAATGTAAGTATCGATTGTGGTGAATTGTATAAATAAATAACAATTATTGGTAAGATACAGAGATCAATTTCAATTAACTGGATAGCGTCATCAGGTAACTACCGTGTTTAGCCTACGGCGGCTGTTTCGTTTGTCAGCCACAACAGATGTATTGTTGTATTGTATTGCCAACCATTGTATGTCCTCTCAGAAATCACATAAATCTCAAGATCACTCTCACCACTCTACAGCTGCAAAGACAAAGCCTATTGTACTGTCCCTGCAAAATGCTCAGTGTTTGGAGACAACTGTAGTGGCGTTAAGAAGTACTTGACGGTGGACTACACATGTCAGAGTAAGTTTCAAACAGATAAGGAATCATTCACAAATTGGTGTAAAATGTAATGCAACGTTTTAGATCTATCCACACTTCATCTCCACTGTGAAATGCATTTAATGTCTCAGGAAATTTATTTTGACAGGGACTACATGGGTATGCGAGGAGTTCAGAATAAGGATGTCGTGCTGTAAGGACACAATTTCTCATTGTCTAATCATTACAAACTGTATTATAAACATGTCAAACGTGCACTACCAGTGGGCCTATCATCTGCTGGAACAACCATAGGGATCCAGGGCTATGAGCAGACAAAGGTAAACGCTACCTAAACTGTCTTTGGGGAAACAGAATGAAGGAGTCCCACTGGGTATGGCTGTACTGTGGATGCCTGAAGAAGCTGATATAGGTACCAGCTGGCCAAGCTAAATGCTGCTTTGGTAGTCATGGCAGCAAAGACATGGGTGTAGGAGGAATTCAGTGGGGACATGGACCATGACTTTTGGAAGGTGTTGAATTTTTTTGATTTTACTTTGCTCACATTTTGTACAGCGAGCATGAACAACACCACTAAAACACCCTCCATGTTGGAGATGGAAATAGTGTTCCTGGAGAGCGATCCTTCCATCACAGGGTCTGACGTCACTAAGATATTTAAAAAGCACCTCTCTAGGTGGGCCCCTGTACTCAGGATTGTATAGAAGTTGGAGTCAGTGCCTCTGGATTGACTGGGGTGATGGTTCCTTTTTTAAAGGGGACGAGCTAATGTGTTCCAACTATTAAAAGATCAAACATCTCAATCTCCCTGGGATGGTCTATGTACTGAAATGGGCGGGAGCGTGAATCGAACCGCCGATCTTCAAACATTGGACGACCTGCTCTACCACGCGCTCTACCACTGAGCCTTAAAGCATTTTGCTTTCAGAGGGACACATTCTGACATAATAAAATTAGAAAATGCTTGTTCCTGATATAAAAATTAGTAAAATGTTAATCATAAATGCACATGATTTATAAAACTCAAAATCTTGTCATAAATCAATTCTTTTTCCAACATTAATATCTTTTTTCTCTCAGGTCCATATGCTGAGTGAAATCACATCCTGACATAATTCAAGTGCCTTAGTTTGTGATTAACAACACCTTGGGTTAAAATCAATGAACCAAAAAGGTTTAGATTTTCTCTCTTCAATCTCTATTTTTACTTCATTAATTTATTGTAGGTCTCTTCATGTTTTAATTAATCTTAATTTATTTCAGGGAGTTTCTATTCATAAAAATCATTGTTTCATTTTCTTTTGAAATTAAAAGTAAACCATATAAACCTGTCGCATATCAGCATAACAGTCTGAAGTGTCTCCATGTCAATGTGTGTGTATGCTTTTATGTAGTTTGTACATGTGGGCATGTATGCATGCACAGTTTTGATGGATTCTTTTCCAGCAGTGATGTCTGTGAGGATTAGACACCAATTTCTGCACACCTTCTGACATCCTGTGTTATTTGACACAGGGTGTGTGAATTTTCTTTTTGTGAATTTTTATATGGATACACCATCAGACTGATTTATTCTACGAAATAGGGTGAAACTCCATCACACAGAATAAAACAATTTAGAATGAAATTAAAACATGGCCATGTCACAGACATTCAATCACTGCAATCCATTTTCATATCTTATTACAATAATCTTTGAAACAGAGGTAAATCTTTTTTCAAATTCGACTAAATCACTCACACTCAGAAAGACATTCCTAATCCTTTTCTTTTAGACAACTCCAATCTTTGCATTCCCAAATCTAAAGCGAAGTTCAGGAAGTTTGCCAAATCATTGCAGCGCTGCTGCTTGAGGAGTGATTTTGCATCTTTTGTTTGAATTAACTAAGCTGATATCCAGATATAATTTATATTAATATTCTTGAAGTGGCACCAATAACTGATCAAAATACATGTATTTCTAATTAATACAAGTGAAACCATGCATTTTACTAACCATATGAATGAGGTTCATTTTTATGAGCTTTGTATTTTGACATTACAAAAAATGAATAATAATAAACTTGCTATCATTGAGATGTGATATTTAATTAAAATGATGGGGTGACAGTTTCTGCTCATTAAACCATTGAATCAGGCCTCGATCTCACCTGGTCAGGTGACTAACCGGTCAAATAGCTGATCTGACCTATGAGTCATGTTTATCTGTTTGTTCTACAAGACCACATCCTGAATAAGGATGGATGGTACTTCCATGACGACAGTTTGGTCCGACAGCCAATCAGCCATCATTCTGCTTGCAGTTGAAAATCTTGGCCAGCAGAGAGACGTTTGATTGGCTCTTTTGCTGAGCAAGGAGGGTTCTGTCCAGGTGCTTCTGGGCAATGGAGTTCTTCTTCCTCTTCTTCTTCATCTGGATCTCATCCTCAGTCTGACGCTGGGTGAAGTCCCACGTCCTCTCCTCCACCTGTAGAACAGACGGACAAATGTTAAGGTGGTATTGTGTCAACACTGCAGATGGACTCAGGTGAGTGGCTGTGTCGTTCACCTCTTGGCCATCTCTCTGCCTCTTCTTCCTCTGTCTCTCCAGGTGAGTGCTCCTCTCCACGTTGTTCAGGTAGAAGTTTGTCTCTCTCTTAACCTGAGACACTTCGGTCCTGAGTCTCTGCTTCAGAACCATCTGCTCGTAGGCCAGACGCTCGCTCAGATGAGTCCACTGGAACCTGTGCAGGTACTACAGACAAGCACACAAGCAGACAGACGGGTGAGTCCATTTGAACCTGTTTAGGAACCAAAGATAGACAGTTCTAATGAATTCTAATGAACTGTGATGTCACCTTGATGGACCAGAGATCAGAGAAGAAGCGACTGCGTTTCCTGTTTCCCATTGGTGTGTTGTTTAGCGACAGGGCAACTCTCTTAGCCACTCTTTTGTCTCTGAACTCCACCCACCCTTCAGTGAAGTCACACCTCCTCGAACCCACTTTCCTCTTCTTCCTCCTGATCTGACGATCTGAGAACAGACGAGGACAGAAGGAGAAGATGTGTTTCATTAAACTCAGTCATTTACACTGGAAACGGAAATAATGGGTATTTTCATTTTCAGAGGCAGAAAAGGTTCAGGTGTGGTTCAGAAGCTACTCTCAGGCTGAAAAGACTGCTCTAGAAAGGGTCCGGAAGTCAGCATAGACATCACAGACATACAGCTGTTCTCTGTCAGACATCTACAACACCAGAGGTCTGCGCAGGGCCACAAGCGTCGCCTGTGATAATTCACACCCTGGTCACAGCCTGGTCTCTCTGCTGCCCTCTGGGAAGAGGTACAGGTCCATCAAGGCCCAGACCTCCAGACTGACCAGCACGTTTTCCCTCAGAATGATCAGAGTCCCAAATACAGAACTCTGATAGTAGAATCATAAAACACAGGATGTGATGTTAAAAACATCATGTCCTCCGTGCAATATGTTTGTTTCCACTGCTGTTATTGAACTCCCTGCTGCATATTAAACTCTTGCTGGCTTGTTGAAACTATATTTACATAATCTACTTGTCTTTTGTACCCGTGTTGTTTTTTGTACCTGGTTTGGTTTTTTTTTGTACCTGCGTTTTGCACCAAGAGTTGTCTTTTAAATACCGTTGCGCTGTCTATAATGACAATAAAAGCATTCTCTTCTTTTCTACATTGACTCTATCTGTGAGCAACTTCTCTGGTCTGACTGACCTTCAGGCTGCAAGAAGATTCGTCCAATCTCTCCATACATCGAGAGCTGGTTCCGCAGGTGTTTGGGGCGGAGCCCTGGAGGAATATGACCCAGATAGATGATACCTGGGACACACTTCCTGTCTGAACAGGAAGTGAGTTTACTTTCCTTCTCTTTGTTTTTCCTCGTTGTTGCAGCCTCTTCATCATCACATAGTTCATTTTTATCATCATCATGTTCATCTGTTCGTGTCCCTGAAGCAACTTCTTCCTCTTCCTCCTTGCCCTCATCTTCATCTTTGAAGGCCTCCCTCTCTTCTGTCTGTGCTGTAGTGTTCATTCCCTCCTTGACTTCCTCTCTTTGCGCCATCTCTTTAGTCACTAATGAAAATAGACAATAAAAGCACATGATTCAATTTTTCTTCAGTTTTAATGAGACTGACAATAGTTTGTGGACACGTGACATAATTAATCTGCTTAACATGCCGGATATGACATCCACTAGTACACACACTTTCACTCACTCGCAGTTAAGAGGTTATTTTTAACATTGATTCTCTGCTGCAATATTACTTAACTTTAATAACCACAGTCATAAAAACAGAGTCTACAGAAAAATCATAAAATTAAAAATAATTTACTATACAATGGTAAATCTACATATATGTTCAACTGAAAAAGGTGTAACCAGTGAACTGAGACGGTCTCAAGGATGTTATCTTTAATCTTCCAAACTGTTCTCACTTGAATCACTGCTAGAACCAAGTGTTTGTTCCTCTACTGCAGCAAAACTGTTGAGCTTTTCTGTCTTCTCACCCAAATCTATTGTAGGATTGATCGAACAATCAAAACACAATTCACAGATGAACTGTAAATCCTGCGAGCCTCATGTCTTCTAACCGGATCTAACAGGTTCAAATTACAACTTAACATTAATAAAACTTAGGTACTTTTTTTGTTAAATTTAGTTTTAAAATAATAAAACATTAAATCAAATAACGAAAACTTACCGTCTGCCAGCTGCTCGCTCTCATGTGTCGTTGTCGCGTCTTTGTCGCGTCTTTGTGACGAAAGAAAATGGCGTCACTTCCGATTCGGTAGAAGTTCCGGTTGACCCGTCAAAATAAAAGTTGTATAAAAAGATAAGTCTGAGAACTAGTATTACTGTACACTGTACTACTGATATTAGTAGTACAGTGACGTGAGGTCAGGGAAGGCAGGGGAGGCACGGCAGGCCATCATACAAGAAAAAAACAGAAAATGGAAGAAATAAATTATATTTATCCAGTAATTTTCCGTTTAATGTCACCTTCTTCTTTTCTTTTCGGCTTTTCCCGTCAGGGGTCGCCACAGCGAATCAATTGCCTCCATCTAACCCTGTCCTTTGCATCCTCTTCTCTCACACCAACTACCTTCATGTCCTCCCTCATTACATCCATAAACCTCCTCTTTGGTCTTCCTCTAGGCCTCCTGCCTGGCAGTTCAAAACTCAGCATCCTTCTACCAATATCTTCACTATCTCTCCTCTGGACATGTCCAAACCATCTCAGTCTGGCCTCTCTGACTTTATCTCCAAAACCTCTAACATGTGCTGTCCCTCTGAAGTACTCATTCCTGATATATAATATATAATTTACAGTGATTTTTAATGATACATGGATGGATGGATGGATGGATGGATGGATGGATGGATGGATGGATGGATGGATGGATGGATGGATGGATGGATGGATGGATGGATGGATGGATGGATGGATGGATGGATGGATGGATGGATGGATGGATGGATGGATGGATGGATGGATGGATGGATGGATGGATGGATGGATGGATGGATGGATGGATGGATGGATGGATGGATGGATGGATAGATAGATAGATAGATAGATAGATAGATAGATAGATAGATAGATAGATAGATAGATAGATAGATAGATAGATAGATAGATAGATAGATAGATAGATAGATAGAGAGATAGATAGATAGATAGATAGATAGATAGATAGATAGATAGATAGATAGATAGATAGATAGATAGATAGATAGATAGATAGATAGATAGATAGATAGATAGATAGATAGATAGATAGATAGATAGATAGATAGATAGATAGATAGATAGATAGATAGATAGATAGATAGATAGATAGATAGATAGATAGATAGATAGATAGATAGATAGATAGATAGATAGATAGATAGATAGATAGATAGATAGATAGATAGATAGATAGATAGATAGATAGATAGATAGATAGATAGATAGATAGATAGATAGATAGATAGATAGATAGATAGATAGATAGATAGATAGATAGATAGATAGATAGATAGATAGATAGATAGATAGATAGATAGATGAGCTGTCCTGAAACTACTAGGAAAACGCACGAAGTGAAGCACGCAGTTCTCATGCCTCATGGTAGGGGGCGCTGGTGATCCCAGGGATTCGGCTGAGGATTCTTCTTCCTCGGCCATAGAAGAAGTGACAGCAAGCTACAATCTATAGTCAGCGAGTCAAGTACAGCCATTCATTTGTTTTTCGCTTGCCATGCCTGACTATAAAAATGGAGGATTAGATAACTAAAAAATTTTTCGATGCTTTTGTTCAGAAGGAGCATGGACTTAATTTACAAGTAAACATAACATATAAAAAAATGTGTAAGTAACAACATAACAATTTTTTTAATCACATTTGCTTATTTGTGTGTTACAGTTTGTACAGTATGTGTAAATAATTCTGCAATGAGACTTTAAAAAAAAAAACACTATTTTTTATTAAATGGTGAACAAGCTACACAGTAGGTTCATCTGTTTGTAAACATCTTCATCTACTTATGTTGAAGTCGGTGCCTCACCAACCATGAAACTTGTCACTGATATTGGTTGTAATACGCCTGCTACTAATGATATTAACATAAAACAAATTTGTTATTCATAGACACACAAGATCAAATTAAGTTTTATCAGAAACATTTCATTAATAAGACAATTGAAGATAAAGCATTTTCGACTCTGATGAAAGAACAATCATTGAATTAATACAATAAACAAAAATGGTTGGTATATGTCATTGATATACACATTCATTCATTCATTCATTCATTCATTTATTTTCCAAACCACTTTTTTGTTCTAGTGGGTCGCTGAGAGCTGGAGCCTATTCCAATGGACTTAGGACATGAGGCAGGGAAACTCCGGGTGCAACGCCAAGCAATATAAATCAGCCAACATATTGTGGTCTTGATTTTATTTCTTTGGTGTTAATCTGAAAATGTTTAATACATTACTGTCAAGGACAATAAATAATATTACCTATAATTAATATAATCTTATGAGGAATCAAAGAGTGAGAGGTTAATTAAACAATGCAGGCATGATTCTGTTAAGTTGTATTTACAATGTTGATAGACTTTGTGTGACTTCACTGCATGTATGACATTTGTGGATGAAATCAAAGTTAAACAAAGTTATTTGTTTGTTTGTTTTTTGTTTGTTTAGTTTTGCTGTAGTTGCTTCTATCAGCCAGTAGGGGGCAGAACCTCACCTGTCCAATGAACCCAGTTCAAAATGAGTGGAACCTAAAACGTTCTGGGATTCTGGGCCAAATAAACAAATTTATTTATGAAAAATATTATCAATGTTTCTCCTTCATCTGACCTGCTGGTGGAATATTTAATTGTTTTTAATATCTGAGATTAATGAAGGAGTCTGACATTTGATGGATTGTTGTCTTCAACAATCAATGAGATGAATTTTCAGGTCTGATTTTCAGCTTGCCTGACTTAAAATCAACCGAAAGCTCAAGCAGGAAACCAAAGTTTTCTCGAAGAACACAAAAAAATGTCACAGTTTTACAGTGTGTAGTGGTCTGTGTGTGTGTTTGTGTGTGTGTGTGTGTGTGTGTGTGTGTGTGTGTGTGTGTGTGTGTGTGTGTGTGTGTGTGTGTGTGTGTGTGTGTGTGTGTGTGTGTGTGTGTGTGTGTGTGTGTTGGAGGAAATCTTCATGATGTCATCCACTTGTGGACAGGGGTTGGTCAGCATTCTGAGGAGACAGAGGGTGAACTGAGTCAGTGTAGTTGTTGTCGGTGCTGACTGGATGAAGGTGGATACAATCATTTTGGAGGTGCGCTGGGTAGTTCTGTTGCTCACACTAGAGGGTTCTGGGCTCAGATTCACCTGAGAACCTGAGACTGTTCTGTGTGGAGTTTGCCTGTTATCTCTGTGTCTGTATTGGTTCCATCCGGGTTCTCGAGCTTAGTCCAGAAAATACGCAGTCGAGGTGAATTGCTGTTTTTACGTTGACGATAGACGTGAATGTGTGTTTGGTTGTTTGTCTTTCTATGTGGTCCTGTGATAAACTCATGACTTGCTGATGGTGAACCCTGCCTCCCGCTCAAAGTCTGCGATTGGACCCAGCCCCCCACTGCCATGAACCTTACGATCATAGAAAATAAAACAGCAACAACATGTCCAAGCATTAACGTGTATCTCTAGTGTATCTCTACCTTTAATTTGTTGCTGTCGTTGCTGTTGTTGTTGTTGTTGTTGTTGTTGTTGTTGTTGTTGACGTCACTGTGATCTGTCTGGTTCAATCTTTGTTTCTCCATTCTGTTTCTCATTTGATGATTTCTGTGACAATCTGGCCTGGACAATCGTCTGCAACACAAGAAAAACAAGCAACACAGCAACCATCAAAACAGACAACATTGGAAACAAGACAACAAACAACACAAAACAACCAATAACACAACAACCATCACAAGACCTTGTTCAGACCTTGAAGCTTCTCTTCCTCTTCTGGACGTTCTGTTCTGGATGAAAAACAATGACGTAAACTTTTGGCATGTAGAGCATCCCCAGAGAGACATACGCACTGAGAGACATGGAGACGGTCAGCGTGGCGGTTTGGATGAACATCTAGACACAGGAAGACAGGGAACACATGTTGAATGTCATCACAAGAGAAAATTAAAATTTTAACATTTGAATTTTGATTATCTATTGAATTACATAACCTCCAAACTAACGATAAACCTTTTCCCAAAATTAACAATTAAACTATTCCTTTTTTTATCGTGCGGAAGAGATTTGTAAAGCATCGTCTTTTTGAACCATTGTTCCAATAAGACTCGGCACATGCACCTCTTCTTTGTAAACTACAATCTACCTGAAACGTGAACAAGTGTGAAAATACTAGGAGTGAAAGTAGTTATCAGACTCATCTGTTTCTTTATGCTTTCTTGAATTCAGTCTGTTTTGAACAGAGTTAGAAACCGTTGGACTCGCTTTGCTTCTTCATTCATTGCTCTTGTTTGTCCTTAAATCCCTTCGCTGTCATCTGACGCTCACACACTATAGATCCCCTGGTTCTGGTGAGAATCCCAGAAATCCCAGTCCTGGTTTGCTCCCTGATTGGTTCAAAACAAAAATAAAGAGATTTGGATCTTTTCTGTTAAATGTGTTTCCAGATGAATCTGTCTGACGTTGCTGTTTTCCTTCTTTCCTGGATTTCATCTGTCTGCTGAAGCTCTTTTTCGGTCTGGTTTAAACACAGTTATTCTTCTATAATCATGTTGGTTTATAATCTCTATAATCCATCTGTTCCACTGTCTCTCATCTGTATTAAAGACTCGCTGTCCCTCTCTGAACTCCAGCTGAAAGCAGCTTTAGTTTTAACGCTCACATTGTCACATGGCAATTCATTCTTCCTAGAGAAACTAAACTCCATCAGACTCAGTTGTTTGAAATAGTGACCAAATAATATTTGACCAATCAGGACATTGATATTGGTTTCAATGTTTTGCAGCAATCGGATGTAGTTTTGTCCATGTTACTGTTGGTTGTGGTGTGGTCAGCAGCAAGGTTAGCATCGCTATCTGGAAGCAACAGGAAGAGATTTAACTATCAATCAAAACCTGCTCTGAAGTCACTGCAGAGTTTTTACTGCCGTTTAAACATTGAAAACACAGGAGGATCCATAACACACACACTACTGGTTACACACTAGTGATGACGACACTATTAGTTACACATTAGCGATGAATACTGGTTTCACTAGTGATGCCAACACTACTGGCTACACACCAGCGATGAATACTGGTTACACACTAGTGATGACAACCCTATACTGGTCACACACTAGTGATGACGACACTACTGACTACACACAAGTGACGAATGCTGGTTACACACCAGTAATGACGACCCTATACTAGTCACACACTAGTGATGACGGCACTCTCCTGGTCACACATTAGTGATGACAGCACTCTCCTGGTCACACATTGATGAGGACGACCCTCTACTGGTCACAGTAGTGATGATGACACTCTACTGGTTACACACTAGTGATGCACAGTTCTGCTCTGTAATTTGGCTTAGCAAGTCCTCGCCTTTACGAGAATGGTAGAAATGGACTGTCACGCTGATGTCTGTACTGATTCATTGCAGTTCAAACTGGTTCTTACCTTCTCGGTAGACTGAGCTGTCCCAAAGAAAATGGGAATGAAGGCCAGCCAGATGATGCAGGTGGTATACATGGTGAAACCGATTGGCTTTGCTTCATTAAATGTCTCTGGAACGCCTCGACTCTTCACTGCATACACCGTACAGGTTACCTCACAAAGGAAACAGCACAGGTTACCTACCAACATTGACAAAATATTTGTCCTCAATCAAAATGAAATGTGACACTAGAGTGAAGTTCATACAATTCAAAAGCATGAAAACTGATTACCTCTAGATAAATGAAGGATCAATACTGATTCAGTATTCTCTATATATGTGTTACCATGAGTATCATGCTGTAGCTGAGGCAGCAGATGATTGACATGTCAGACATGTCACACTTCAGGATGCCTCGAGCCAAGTTGGGGTTGGGGGGGCGGAGTTCCTCATAGTCAATGATGGTGTGAGGAGGGATTACAGCGAACCACACAAACACACCGAGGACCTGACACACAAACACAGGTTCACCTGATTCATGTGACCAAGTTAACTAAACTTTAGAAGGAAGTGGTGTGAGTTATTACCTGGAAAGAGATGAGGACGAAAGTGATGATGAGCTGAGAGGAGGGGCTGATGAATTTGGGCGGGGTCACCGATCTCTTGCCTTGCTCAAAGATGCGATAGATTCTGTTGGTTTTGGTCAACATGGCAGAGTAGGTGATGGCCATGCCAAGACCCAGCAAGAGGCGCCGAAATGCACAAATCACCACACCTGGCTCTGCGATCATCAGGAAGGTGATAAGGTAGATGAGGAAGATACCTACAGAGAGGCAAACAAAGTCATTCTCACTGATGAAGAAGCTCAGAAGAGACTTTGTGATGACATCTCTTGGTGGAAGGCATCTGTTGACTATAGAACAGAGATTTGAACCGGACAGGTTTCCTTCATGAGTCTGAGCTGAAGTCAAGGATTGCAATCCTTTGTTCTGAGACCCAGAGAACAGTTCTTCTTTTTGGTTTACAAAGTAATGCTTTTAGCAATAAATGTCAGTAATGCCTGTCAGGCGTGGTTCCTTAGAACTACCTGTTCCACTCACCTGTCAGCAGTACGTAACTGAGCTCCCTCCCCGACGCCCTGACGATGGGCGTGTCATGAAAGCGGATGAAAGTGATCACCACACCGCTAGTTGCAAGGATGCCAAGCATTGCCAGTGAGGCGGGCACTAGGGCCCAGGGGGAATTCCATTCCAACTTGATGATTGGAGTAGGATGACAGGTGGTTCTGTTGGGGGTGGGACGCATGTCTGATGGACAGGTCTCACAGGTGAACTCATCCAACTGGTACCGGTAGCCATCACAGAGCTGTAGATAGGTGGGTGAGGAGAGAGACAAATCCCCGTAGGTTAGGGTTGTGGTTCAGTAGCATGAAACACAAAAGATTCACTTAAAATAGATGACCATTCCACTGCTTGTTCTCAGATAAACATCAGCCATTAGTAAAAATTTCCTCTTGCTTACAATTTAAAATGAAGTTGAAATTCCACAAATTAACATGAATAATCCCAAATTAATGTCTGGACTGAAAAGTTCCAGGTTGTGATGGAGTGTTAGGTTCCAGTCACCAAACTGGGAGGAAATGTGTTTTCAAGAAACATAGCCATGTTTTACAGACTCAGCTTCAGGTGAGAAGTATTCCAATGGTCCTGAAAACTCAAGAAAACGAGAGACAGTTCTAACCTAGTGACAATAAAGGGTTAAAAAATAGAGAGAGCTGATAAGACAATCATTACACATTGTTGGTTAAGTCCCGCCTACCAGTGGACATGATTGACAGATACCTACATGTATGTGATCAGATGAGAGAGACGAGACATGCTCGTGACAAGCAGAGCACAAATTGATGCAGCATTGAAAAAACTTTAAAACTTAGTTTTGCAAGTTTTTCAATCAATGTGCAAGATATTAGATATAAGATATTTAGAAGACACCTTGAGTTGGGAAGTCCATGTGACTTGCTACAATATATCTCGGTAAGCTAGCAACATGCGTTAATGTGCTAATTGTGTGTCCGATGCTACGCAATTTATTGTACCAAGTTTAACCATTGAACAACTTGGTTAGGGTACATTTTAAAGTCCTGTTTATTATAAAAAACCAAACAGGTCAGGTCTTAAGGATAGAGTAAGGACTTCTTCGGGATCCAGTTCTATTGATGGCGAGCCTCCCACCATGATTTGACCTGGACTCAAGGGATTCATCAAATACCACACATGGGGTAGGGTGGTGCCAGTCACCTGGACTGTCACCCACAAGTGAAAAGAGTACACTCAGTTTCAGAAACTATTAAGACATTTAAGATTCTACGGAGAGTAGATTTGAAAAATGATCACCAACAAAAAGAAGATTTATTATTTTGAAGGACCCAAAATAGTATGTATTTTAATATGTAATTTTTCTGTTGTTATTTACTATTTGCTTTAGTAAAAAGAAACCTTTCAAAATTTATCTGTGTATACTTTCACGTATGTTTATTACAGTTCACTCCCTCAGCTCCTTACGAACCTGGATTAGAGGTGTATTCACTAGGAGTGGGTTACACAGTGGACCCAAAAAAACCAGCCCCAAGTGACCTTCCAATTCCACACAGAGCAGCTCTTTTATTCTGAACTACTCCAGAAGCCAATCTAAGAGTGCAGGATAATCACCTGTTTTGAATTTTTGACTTGTAATTGTCAAGTGGAGCCAACGCCAACAAACGCAAACAAAACTGCACCAACCCCACAACCTTTTACACAGCAAAGAATCACGAGTCTACTGAGACTGACCAAAGGTACAAGCTGAGTCCAATCGAAACGAAAACGGATCACAACTCGGGACAAATGTTGGTTCGACCACAGAATCACACACAGCAGGAGACAATATCGGAACACAAAAACATATGCTACCACCTTAGATGACATCACTTCACTTTAAGTCCATATCATTTCACTGTATGAACCTGGACTGTTTCATTGTATGAACCTGGACTGTTTTGCTGTATGAACCTGGACTGTTTCACTGTGAACCTCGACTGATTCACTGTATGAACCTAGACTGTTTGTGGAACCTTCTGGATGTGTAGAAGAACACAGAACATTCATTAAACCTTAACAATAAATTATTTTCACCACTTTGAACCCAGAACAAGTCATGATTGAAGTATGACTGACAGTTATATATCTCATTATTCTATGATGTCATTAATGTCTAGGTTCACCTCACAGTGCCAGCAGCAGGGAACTCCTTTCACCATCTTCTTTCTCTCTCCTGGTTTACAAGGAAAACTACATACAGAATCCGGAAGAGAACGGTCACCTCCGGACCACTGCATCTCCTCCACCTGGAGGACAGATGGGTAGAAGGAGAGACAGGTAGAGAGATACTGTTGGACAGCAGTCTAATACCCAGCAGATGTTTCTTTGTGAAATTTTCACCTTTCTGTTTGATCCAATCAGCTTCTTACATTGAGTCTTAGGTTGTTGGTCCACTGGCCAATGAAACGGTATCCAGGATGGCTATGATTGGTCATCTGGAACTGAAAGATGTCATAACGGCCAGGAGCATCTCCATCCTCATTGAACAACACACTGGTGCCTGCACTACCTGAGGGACAGACAGACATACACACAGACAGACAGACTGTCAGGTAATAGTTGTGTTTTCTGACGGGGACAATGCAGATTCATATCTTTGGGGGATTTCCTACCGTTGAAGTTGACCGATCTGATGTAGTCCAGCAGTAGGCGTCCCTCTACCGGGTCCATGTTGCTGCAGACGCCACTGCTGCCGGGACAAAGGTCGTGATGCATGCTGTGCAGAGCATAAGCAACGGCATAGACGGCATCGATAACAAACTGAACCTTCCCCTCCTGTTCGTAGGATGAGTCCCGACCGATTCTCTCCTCACCTGCAGGGAGACACATGATCTCTGAATGTATGACATCAAATGAAGGTTCTTGTCTTGATCGACGGGGGTGGTTGTTGTGCCAAATCTACACGAACAACACACAGACCTCACCCTCTTGTGTATGGACGTACCTGTGCATTTCTTCTTGTCTGGGTCCAGTTTGATTCCAGGTCGGGTCAGTTTACACCTGAAGTCGTCCTCCCAGAACTCATTGAACCAGATGTTCCTCCGATTGTTCTCCAGAGAACGAGACATGAAATACTGATCAAATCCTGTAACACACACACACACACACACACACACACACACACACACACACACACACACACACACACACACACACACAGATAAACACATGCATTGGGGTCTCACAGTCTGAGGAGGTTCTGTACTCCATTCACCATCTATTGAAGCTCGTTTTGGTAGAATGGTGACGGCACCCTCGGCGACCTCTTCCAGGTCTGCAATTGGTGAACTCTTTGCTCCCCAACTGTCTGATCCCACAAACACGAAGTGACCTGTCAGGTTGCCACGCTTTGCTGCCTCAAGAACGCACCTACCATGACGAGATGGGAGGAGTCAGGCTGGAGTCATGTGATCATACCTGTGAAAACAGGCTGAGTGAAGATGGCTATTTGATCTCTGCTATTTTACTTGATGTCGTCCTCATTGGCGAAGATGATCACTCCTCTGGCGTTACTTGTCTCCATCAGACGCTTGATGATCTTGTCAAACTCTCCGGCAGTAGGCTCACGAGGAATCTTCACCGACTGAGCGATACACACGCCACCTGAAAGACAGGTATACAGAGAGACAGACAGGGTGTTAAATTTGTCTCAAAGAGGTTGTATTTCATTCATAATCAGGTGTGATTTAACATGACTTCAACCAATCTGTGGAGATGCAGGAGGAAGAGGAGAGTTGCTCCTGTGTGTGTTATAGGTCTAGTGATGCTGGTCCATCAGAAAAATTATCCTTCTAATTAACAGCTGATGGGATGCAGGTGATTACCAAATCCAGTGTAAAATATTGATGACTTCACCAGCAAGACAAATGAGGTGACTTCAAAAGTCCACAAGTGAGATGCAAACTCTTCATTCATTCATTCATTCATTCATTCATTTTCATTCATTCATTTGTCAGCACCCCCTCTCCATTAATAAAAAGAGCATATGTACCAGCCTCTCTAGAGATGTGCATGAAGGCGTTGACGCCGCTCTCGCCATAGTTTCCCTCAGACGCCAGCGTGGAGACGTAGTTCCAGCCCAGAGCTCTGACGATGTCCAGCATGGCCTGAGCCTGATACGTGTCTGGAGGAACCACCCGTGAGAAGAAGTCGTAGCGATTGTTATCACTGAGCTCTGGAGCTGTCGACGCATAGCTCACCTGAGGGATCTGTCGGCAGGAGGACACAGGTTGCCATGGTTATGTCACATCAGGGTCACATTAGAGAACAGTGGTCTAACTGGAAAAACTAAAGGCATGTCCATCACATAAACACAAACACACACACACAGACAAACACACAGGATTAGTGTTGTGCAACAGTCTGAGCTGAATGTATGTCAGATCATAATCACATTAACACACACAGTAGAGTGTGTTTGTATGTGTGCGCGTGTGTGTGTGTATGTAGATTAATGAAGTCCTAAAAGCAGACATTATCATCATTATCATCCTCATCATCAGGGACGCTCCACTGGAGTGAGACAATCATGAACATGAGCCAGACCTCCTTCTGTGATTGGTCCATTGTGTGGAGGAGGAGGATTGTACGTAATAGGTGTGTTAACTGTATATTACCAGCGGGTGTGTCACAGGTATCACAGGCATATAACCTATACAGCAAGTGAGAATAATTACCTCAAACAGTCTCAGGATGTTGGCCACCATGATAGACACGGAACTTGCCGATGCCCCGATCACTCCCACCACCCTCTCTGGCCTCCTGATGATGGGTGGTTCGCCGTTGGAGCAGCGGATATCGGATGTGTCCTTCTGGATCAGTGCCTGGACAAAGGTGAGTGACTGCTCCAGGGCGTAGGTGTCTCTGGAACAGGTGTCCAGGATCAGGGCCCCCAGCGTCATGTTGGGCAGCAGCTCCGAGTCACTGTTGATTTGGTCTAGAGCATACAACATGGCCTCCATACGGTGGATGCCCTTCTCCTTCTTCAGCTCGCCACAGGGCAGACCATGGGGGCCACGGGCATGGATGGGGAAAAGCCCCCCCAGAGTAATGTCACCAGGTATCTTGATAGAGTGAGGGTGAAAGTGCTGGTGGGAAGAGCCTACCTCACCCACCAGTCCACCAATCCAAAGCAAGAGAGGCGGCAGGAGGTTGGGCCACATCCAGGAAGGGTGAGGGGTTTGTGTACCTGAGGCATGACAGTGGAAGGTGAAGGAGGCGGGGCCTGATGGTGTCATATTGAAGTGACGTTTAGGTCAGAGTGTTCATTCTTCTGTGGACCTGAGAAAACATCAATCACAAATTGATGTTACAGTCCTCTGTCGGGAGTCAAGTTGAATTTTGCCGCCTGTCTTCCCCTACTTTTTCTGTCACCTCTCAAACTATCCAATAAACTCAACTCCTACCTATATCCAATCCCCTCAGTCAATGTGGACAGGTGTTGCCATGGAAACAGCGAGATTTCATAAGAGAATTTTAAACATCTTAAAAATCTCTGTGACCTGTTAGAACCAGGACTGCCAAGGTTTAGATACTGGATCTGAGAACGGGACCCCAGAGGATCTGTTCAGGTGAACTAACAGCAACAGGAGGAGGAAACAACAAAGAGGTCACCAATGTCACCATTAAGAAACATGCTTAGTCCCACCATATTTTAAAATAATGATGGAACCTCCATATCTGCTGTAAAGATTTTAAGAAACATTTGCACAGCAGTTCTGTAATAAATATTTTTTTCTATAGTTTGGTTGTTTGTTTACGTGAAAATGGAGCTTTGTTGTAATTTTTATTCAATTTGTTCCAGATTTTTTTTTTTACATGGGTCTAAAACTCTTTATCAGCTGATCACCACCACCCAGCAGAAAACCCTCCAGAGTCTAGACAGTCTGATTTAAAGAAAATGGTTAATATTTATCATTCACGTTTGTTTTGTTTTGTTTTTTTTTTTGTAACTTAACAAATAAACATGAAATCATTTACATTTAGAGTAAAACTCATATGACCCGAAAAATCTCCAGAACTCTTCTTCACAGAGACCCAGTTTGGAAGAGGAACTGCCAATATCTGAGAGGCAGGACCTCAGAACGATAATATAGCACTCCTCTCATGTGGTTGGTCTGTTCCTGTAGTTTTACTGGGGTAGACGAGTTGCTCAAACTAGTCTGGTGGTTTCATAGAGAATGAGAGATGAACGTACCGGGTCAGGATGTGGTCCCTCTCCTCAGAGTGTCAGACAATCCTGAAGCTGTTGTGCTCCACCGCTCTGCTCCGGTAAACTGTGCGCTGAGTCTGTCTGTCGCAGAGCTCCACTGCACCTCCTGCTGCTCCTCCAATCAGAGGAGATCAGGCTTTGTGATTAAAACACCCTGAGGGTGAGCGAGGACTCATCTCTCTGCTCCATTTAGTTCTGGGATTTCACTCAGAGTGGGCAATCCTTACTGGAGAACATCTCTGATCTTCAGTCTGTCCACCACTGATGGTGTCTTGTTACCATAGTAACGTCACTTGTACAGGTGTAGATGTGTTCTATGTTTTCTATGTAGATTTTGGTGAAGAGCATGATAGGACATGTTTGTCTTTCTGCTAGAACTTCAGGTTCATGATGTCATCAGTCTGAACCATGATGTCACCGAAGATGGCCAGTGAGAAGTATAAAGTTATCAGGATCAGTAACATTGATTAGAACATCATCAGAGTCAATAATTTATATTTTTAATTGATAAAAATGTATATTTATACTAGTGGGAACGCATGGAAATTCCACTTCTTCTTCTTTTCATTTCGGCTATTCCCTTCAGGGGTCGCCACAGCGAATCAATTGCCTCCATCTAACCCTGTCTTCTGCATCCTCTTCTCTCACAGCAACTACCTTCATGTCCTCTTTCACTACATCCATAAACATCCTCTTTGGTCTTCCTCTAGGCCTCCTGCCTCTCAGTTCAAAACTCAGCATCCTTCTACCAATATCTTCGCTATCTCTCCTCTGGACATGTCCAAACCATCTCAGTCTGGCCTCTCTGACTTTATCTCCAAAACCTCTAACATGTGCTGTCCCTCTGATGTACTCATTCCTGATCCTATCCTTCCGGGTCACTCCCAGAGAGAACCTCAGTATCTTCATCTCTGCTACCTCCAGCTCTGCCTCCTGTCTTTTACTCAGTGACACTATCTCTAGACCAAACAACATTGCTGGTCTCACCACAGTTTTGTACACCTTTCATTTTAGCTGAAACTCTTCTATCACACATCACACCTGACACTTTTCTCCACCTGTTCCATCCTGCCTGCGCACGCTTCTTCACCTCTTTTCCACACTCTCCATTGCTCTGGACTGTTGACCCTAAGTACTTAAAATCCTCCACCTTCTTCATCTCTTCTCCCTGTAACCTCACTCTTCCACTTGGGTCCCTCTCATTCACACACACATGTACTCTGTCTTACTGCGGCTAACCTTCATCCCTCTCCTTTCCAGGACAAACCTCCACCTCTCTAGCTTCTCCCCCACCTCTTCCCTGCTCTCACTGCAGATCACAATGTCATCTGCAAACATCACAGTCCATAGAGATTCCTGTCTAACCTCGTCTGTCGGCCTGTCCATCACCATAGCGAACAAGAAGTGGCTCAGAGCTGATCCCTGATGCAGTCCCACCTCCACCTTGAACTCCTCTGTCACACCTACAGCACACCTCATCACTGTCTTACAGTCCTCATACATGTCCTGCACCGCTCTAACATACTTCTCTGCTACTCCAGACTTCCTCATACAATACCACAGTTCCTGTCTGGGCACCCTGTCATAATCTTTCTCCAGATCTACAAAAACCCAATGCAGCTCTGTTTGGCCTTCTCTGTACTTTTCTCTATCGACATCCTCAGAGCAACTACTGCACGCTGCATCTCCCTGTACTCCTGTCTACTCTCCTCAGTCCTCTCAGTGTCCCACTTCTTCTTAGCTAACCTCTGTTGTTTGGCATGGTGAGGCAAGTAGCGCATGAACCAAAGTGGGCAAAAAACAATGAGGATAGCAGTTAGAAGGTAAATGACCATCATTTTTATTCTTTGGTTTTTACATTATACACAACTCTCCATCGTTGTGTAATAATCTAATTGTAATATGTATTTGTTACGTTTTCATTTTTATGCTATATAAAACATTTATATCTGAATTTTAGCGGGCTTGGAACAGATTAGGACATTTGCATGGAAAATACAGTACATCTCTACTTACAAAATTTTCTACTTATGAAATTTCTTCCAGAACCAATTAATTTTGTAAGTAGAGGTATCACTGTATATGGGTGGGGATAAACAAAGCACTATCAAGGCAATAACAATTTTATTATGTTAATTCATAATCAGTATCAATAATATTCCATCTATTATTGATTACATTAGTGGACCCCACTGTAGTCAATCAGTTATTGATTAAGGATGTTAATAGCTGTTAATACAGCAACCTCACATCCCTCATCTTTTGTTACCATAAGAATTTTTTGTCGCCTCCTGCTGGACAGACAATGAACAAAACCATCACAAGAAAATAATTTAAATCGTCTCAGCCTGTGATTGGCTGACAGTCTGATCAATCAACCATCTGACTGGTTACTCTCTGTTCGGGTCCGTTTGTTCTGCAGTTGCTCTGATTGGTCAGCATCTCTGAAACCTTCACAGGTGATCTCATATTGGATGATGGAGTCCATGTGACATGGAGATTTAATGATGGTCGCCAGCCGCCGTGATCCCTCCCAGTGTAGGAGAAGCCGGATGGTAGTTGCATGTCCCCAGTTCTCGCCAAGGGCAGGAACCAAATGCGATTGACCACCCCGAAGCCTGGTTGTCATCTGGTTAGTTACCACCACAGCAATATTGTGTTTGGTTGCTATGGTTATGAGCTGCTGGGCCAGAACATTGAGAAGACGTGTCCTTTGTGACATCTCATCAACGAGCCAGCGGAATGGACATGCCACACTGTCGATCACCAGGAGGCGGACCCTGGGGCGCGCACACAGGAAGTCAGGAAGCAGGTTGAGCTCGGCTAGCAGTTCCACGTAGTCATGGCAATGAACCTGAGATGAGTATGGCAAACAACCAATTAGAACTTGCAATGTTTTTGACGTGTGACAGTGAAGACCAGTCACCATTACCAATAATATGTTGGACAGGATAGTCTCCACAGTGAATGTCTCCATAGCACCCCGCTGCTCATCGTCTTCCACCAATAGAGAGCAGTGTTGCACAACAGCAGTGGCAATGTCGATAACTCTCTGAAGCACGAAGCTACCCTCAGTGTCAATGTAGACCACCTGACCTCCAACCCCCCCGAAACAAGGAGGCACCTGGACATCCACTGCCAGCTGCAAGCTAAGACCAGAATGTGATCAGATAATCAATGACCTGATTGGTGTACTGCCACCACGCACATTTTCTTTGAACAATGATGTCAGAGTGACATCACAATGTAATAACTTTATTTATCTAGCATCACTCAGTAACATCATAAAATATTTGAATATATTAAATATTTTAAAAATCGAGTCAAACAACCATAGTTGTGTTTTTCCGACCCCCGGCACGCCACAGATTTCTGTTGTCTTTCCAACAGGTAGTCCTCCATCCAGAGCGGCGTCCAACTGAGAGGAGAACGTCACAATGCTCCCAAGCTCCTCCTCTTCCTTATGAAGGAGTTCAAGTGCCGTCACAGAGGACAGGGCCCCTTCTTCATTTCCTCCCCCGGCCCTCCTAACAACCTGCAGCACCTCCATCACCTCCTGCTGGGACAGACCAGCATCTGCAAACACCAGACATCATCCTGTAGTAAGTGGAACCTGTGTGGTCCGATGGTTCGGGATTCAATCTGACATAACCCATTTTTTCAAGTTGGACTAATTTAAACTTCCTGGTTCATTGAGTGACAAAATGTTATCAATTTATGAATAACCATGGTAAGGTTCATTTCACAAGTGAGCAGCTGTCAGATGTGGATGTTCATTATACGACAGTAAAGTCTTAAGAAAAATATTATTTTGTACAATTTTTTGGAAAAAGTGAAATTAATCTGCTCGCCAGCTTTAATTTGATTTAGATGCTGATGATCATTTTGTATGAATTTGTTGATGAAACGTCATTGTTTTGATTTGATATTTGTCAATTGAATTTAATCCCCATCTTCTAAACTCACCTTAACCCATGATTACCTCTGAAATCCTTGCTAAAACTTTTACATATTTCTGATAAATACTTGTGTTAACTATTAACGATAAAATACTTTAGCTTAGTATCAATTATCCTTCTGCTGAAGCTGACTAGCTTCAGCGCGATGATGATGATGAAGACCGTGATGACGTTACCTCTACTCAGCTGTGATCGGTCGAGGTCCTTAAGGTCTGCGGTGAACTGGAAACCAGCGCTGACCAGTTTTACCTTCACACTGGGACTCAGTCGCAGACTGGACACTGACCTCTGCATCGTCAAAGCTACTACAATCTTTGAAACAGCCCGCCATGACAGAATATCCCAGCATGCCCCTCAGCCCGGAAATATGTCGCAGCAAATAGATACAGTTCCGGTCAGACTTTTCAAAGTAAGCGTTTGCCATTCTTGTAATGTTTAATATTTCTGAAATATTAAGTTGTTTCAGTGTATCAGACGACTGAAAAAAATTCTTCTGAAGTTCTAGAGTTAATAGGGTGATTAATTTGCTCATCCTTATTTAAGTAATTCGTGTGTTTTGCTTCCTTACATACAATATCCTATTTGTTGAACACGTCTATCCTTCAGTCGTAATCAAATAAACCTGAAATTTTCCGTTAAATATATTTCTTAAAGTGGTGAATTCTAAAAATTTACTATCCAAAATATTTCTCCTATATTAATACGGTAAAATTGATAGTAATGGTTAATATTTGTCTACTAATCAGAAATCAGAGAAATACGCAGACACCATATGGGATATAAATATTTCATTTTTGGATATGTCGGAAGCCGTCAGTGAGTGACGTAAGCGTGTGGTATCCATCATGGCGGCCTCCTCGGCTTCACGTGAGCTGTTCGCGAAGGGAGTCCAAGCGGTTCTGCAAAGCTGGCCCGTTCTCCAGGTAAATGTAGACACGGACACCTGATTTGTGACACACATTTATAAACAGACGTCAGCAAGCTAATGGGCTAAAAGCTAAGAGGCTGAAGCTAACACCCCAGCTAATAGAGTACAGCAACTTGTCTAAAGCCAACAGGAAAACAGAAGACAAACTTCAGGAAACTAGTTTTAAATTAATTTTATTTTGTACTACGGTACTGGTTTCTACCATGCCCGTCCATTATGGACCATCTGCTGGGATTGGTATTTCCGATTGCTGCTTCCACAATAAAGAAACAATGAGCGTGGCTCAGACTGATGTAAGATCAGCTGTTAGCTGTGACGTCACAGGTTATAAACTCTGGGTTTTGCTTGACCAGATCGCTGTTGACAATGGGTTCGGAGGTGTGTACGGGCAGCAGAAAGCTGATTGGATGGTGGATGTCGTCCAGCAGTACTTCCTAGACAATGGTAGGTAACCAACAAGTCAGTTGGGATAGGAGGATAGGATAGGACTTTATTCTATCAGGGAAATTAGTTAAATTGATGGCAGATTGTCAGTTATTGAATACATAATGAATTGGAAATGGGTAATGTGTAAATATACATAGTTTGTACTTTAGTGATAACACGAGTAGTATTGGCAGTTTAAGTTTTTTATTCAAGTGTAGTTGAATTGTTTTATAGTGTGTGTGTGTGTGTGTGTGTGTGTGTGTGTGTGTGTGTGTGTGCACGCAATCAGCTGACCTGCAGCAGGAGGAGGTTGAGGACTTCATTGCTCAGCTAATGGATCAAGAGTTTGATACAGTGGTGGATGATGGGAGTTTACCTCAGGTAAATTTAGTCAACCTTTATATTACGTTTATATGGGGGGATCCATTAATAAACTAAACCCGTCCTCGGATAAACCCTTGTACACCCATAATTATAGTGTGTGCTATCATGTTTCCTGTCTGATTGCAGGTGGCCGTCAGTCTACTTCAGATGTTCAGTCAGTGGCAGCAGGGGGCGCTACAGCAGCTGAAACACACCATCAACATTTTAACACAGAGGAGTGATAAGAGGGCAAAGGTCACGGATCAGCCCCTGGAATCTGATGACGACAGTGATGAAACACAGGTATGCCTCACCTGTCAGCCTCACAGAGCTGTCATGATGTTGTAAGAGGATAAATCGACTTGCTCGGCAGAGGTTGCGCTCTGAATGTCCTTTGTGGAACAGGGTTTACCTGCATATAGCTGCTGACATCATCAGTCACATGACTCTTGTTATGAAGTATTATCACTAATGAAGGTGTGTCTGTTTGCTCAGAAGATGGACTGTCAGTCATCCAGTCCACCAGTAAGGACACAACCCCCTCCTCCTCCTCCTCCGGATGAAGATGGCTGGACGGTGGTCCGTAAAAAGAAGTGACAGTCTCATGAACTGTTGAGGTCAGACTGGATCCACTCAGCTCTAGGACGGGACACGGACCGGGATTTGGACCGCTGAACTTTACAAGAAGAATTATGTTCTGTGTGGTTTTACTGGAAGATGAACTGCTTTGTTTCCAGAAAAAACAACTGGTATTTAAGATTGTTTTTATATTAAATACATTGAACCTGATGTCATATCCTGTGACCTCATTCCAGTTGAAAATCGTCCAGTGAGATGTAGTTAATTTCATTCATGGCAAAAAGATAATTTTGCTGGCATTAGTTGAGAACTGATCGGATAATCTATACGTAGTGAGTCAGACGAGTTGAAAGCATATGGTGTCACACTGATCAATAACTGACATTTCAAGAAAACATGAGCTGTCATTCTTTATTATGTCAGAGGAAGAAATGCTCCATACAGATGGACATGGAAAAAGAAAACCGGTGATGTCATTGTTACAGGAGGGGGGAGGGGGGTCATTTTCAAGGCACTGTTTATTGTGTGAACATCGAAACAGGTGAAAAACGACTGCAGGGATCAATCTTGTCAGTTTCAGGTCCGTACAGTCTGTTAAAAACTAAACAGGAATCTCAGAGCACTGATGAATATTCAATAAGTGTTCATAAAGACAACAACGTCAAACAAAGAAATCAACAGAAGGAAAACGTCAGCAAAATCACAACAAGATGTTGCCAACAGCTGATATTTCACTGAAACTTCAGAATGAACCTTGAACATGAGCAGATGCTACCTGTTCAGGTGAGTAACACAACATCTAGTCAACAAAAAACCCACACACACCGAACGTGATTACTGTGAACGCATCTGTCACCAGGGCACAATTAACTTAACTGAAATTTTTAGCCCTAATGTTACAAATCCTACATGTGGTTCAGATTCTTCCCCAGTGCAAGTCAGCTGATCAACATCTGCTGGTGATCAGCTGACATCAGAAATAAATGTATGTTGGCTCAGACACTCTGGTACAGTCAATCAGCAGACAGCTGTCAGACAGGCAAAAATTTCACATAACACCTGAACGCAACAATAAGGGTGGCGCTCCTTACACTCCTGAATATCAGTGTGTGAGTTTGTGTATACACTACTTGTGCATTTATGTGTGTGTGTTCAGCCACGCATGTTGTAGACACTGGGCGGCGGTCGATCTGCGATCAGGCTGCAGATCCAACATGGTCAACAGGAAATCGCTGAACTGCGCCGCCTGATCCAGCGGCCACTCATACTTCTCCAGCAGGACCTCGAACAGACCCCATGGCTTTAGGCTGGAGATGTGACGCAGCTCACCTGACAGGTGAGACAGAGGGAGAGAAATGGGTTGATCAACACAAGGAAAAAGTCTTCTACTAGGCTTCCAGGTTGTCACCTCTGAATAGCCAATCAGTTTCTAGAGCAGGCCTCACCTCTCCTGTTGAAGTACTCTCTGGAGTACCTTCCAGACAAAGCAAAGGGAAGAGGGATCGGTCCGAGCAGCTCGATAATGTGAGCGATGTGATCTGAACTCAGGAACAGTACATGCGAGTACAGCAGTACGTTAGCAGCAACACTCACATGCAGGACAAATACAGCAAGGAATGGAAAATAACAGCCAACATTTAGAGCCTCTCTGTATTTGATTTCTTTTAGCCTCTGTCTTGTCATTCATTGTACCTGAGATCAAAGTTCAAAGTAATTGTGATATTAACATGAAATTACATCATCCTACACTCTGCACAGGATACTGTGGTAGGATGATGTGTATAGTGTGTATACCTTCATCTCTGGTGTAATCTTCTCCTGAGTGAGGTTCAAACAGGTAATCTCCTGTCGCCAACTCGAACGCCTGCAACGCAAATTAATGGCAATACATCAGTATTGATAAAGAGACCAGTAGATCAATAAGTTCAAGATGTCTGTACCATGCAGGCTGTGCTCCAGATGTCAGCAGGCGGTCCGTATTCTGCTCCAATCAGAACCTCGAGAGCTCTGTACTGTCTAGTCTGAATGTCCTCAGTGAAGTGTTTATGCTGAAGAAGAAACAGACAGGACAAAGACAGGAGGCCTCCCGTTGGTTGAATATTCAGTGACAAAAACGAAGAGGAGGCAGCAATGGAGGCATCTCACCACCCAGCATGCGTTTCCCAGGTCAGCAATCTTCACTCTGAGTTTGTGAGCGTTGAGAGGATCCAGAGGACTGAGGATGAAGTCTGATGCACTCAACTCTGAAACACACAAACAGCAGCTGTCACTCAGTCATCACAAACAGCAAAGGAGAATTGATGATATTGCAGTCAAGATGTGTAAAATACATCTTTATGTTGATGATACTGCTGTCTACTATGATAATGTACAGCTTGAAGTATGCTGCACTGTATGTTTTCTCACCATCTCGTCCACTGGAGTATCCTGACTGTGTAGATACTGTTGACTCAGATGTTGCTGACATCACAGAACTGGAGAGCCCAGATAGGCCCGAGGCTGGGCTGGAGTATCGTCCACTGGCATGGCCATTACACTTGTCCTCCAACCAGGAGGAGTTGGACTCGGGGCTTGTTTTCCTGTTGACTGTGGTACAGGAAGTGTTTCCATTTACAACCGGAATCCCTAAGAGAAAAGAGGAAGGAAGACTCGAGTTAGAATATCTGTCAATGCCACCTAAAATCCACCCGTCCCGATGTAACTCCTCATCCATGAAAACCTGCCCCTAGAATCTGGCTCACAGATTCTGGCTGCTAGTGATGTTTATAAACATCAATTATGTTTTTCAACAGGAAGGGCTAGTGGACACCACCATGGTCTAATGTACTGGTGCTTGGACCAAAGCTGACCTCTTCAAAACATGAATGTGTTGAGAATCATTAGAGTAACCCTGCAGACAATCAGAATAAAGTCTGAGCTTCTTGTTGGAGGGAAAATGGTCACGTAATTATGTTCTATTCCATCATGTTGTACTTTGAGTCTTCATACTTACCATCCGTGTCATCATGTTGCGACAGGCAGTCCTTTTTATCCATCCTCTGAACAAAAGACAAAAAAGGTGAAAACATTTATTTTACTTTTCATAGATCTGTTAAACTGTTGTTATGTGACTGGTCTATTACAGCTGATCAATTGTCAATTCAACTAAAACCTGATAAAAGCTAAATATTTTTACGTCCACTGTAACCGTGGGGTGTGTTGGGTGAACACTACAGTATCACAGCACCTGTAGATCCAGCAGTCTCTCCTCCAACAGCGTCTGCTGCCGCTTCGCTTTCCTTTTCAACTTCTTCTTCTTGTTCTTGGACATTTTACTTCCCTACACACACACACACACACACACACACACACACACACACACACACACACACACACACACACACACACACACACACACACACACACACACACACACACACACACACACACACACACACACACACACACAATAGAGCGAAGTAAATAAAAAAAGACCACTGTTAAAGCTCTCTCTTCCATGCATACACACACACACACTGTTACTGACACACACTAGGTTACCATCACATGTTGCAACTGGTTTGTTTCACTAGTTTGTCCAATCAGCAGCAACCAATGAGAACACAGCAGTCAGCACACCCGGACACTCACCTGTAGATCCTTTGGGGCCATGCTAACTAGAGGGAGAGAGACATGGAGGAAGAGAGGGAGAGAGAAACAGGAAGAAAACATCAGAAATGGAAGCTGTGAAGTTAACGGATAGGTAGGCAGACAAGCAGACAGACAGACAGACGGATTAGAGCTGCAAAGGAGAACAAAGAGAGGGAGACAGTTTGGAAAGCAGCCAGAAAAAAAGTAGACTGACAACTGTCTGAAAACCAGTTCCCATTGAAAGTGTAGTGTGACTCCAGTGAAGCTCCAGTAAGAGGAAAGTAAATCTTCCAGGTTCTGACAGACAGGTCAAATCTGCAGGGGAGACGTTGGACTGGAGAAGTAGCGAAGAGTCATTCAGTTGCTGATTCTTGCTGGTGTGTACTGATCCTACTGTGATCTGTGGACCACACCACTCAGGTTCCCTTCTGTGGTTTGCTGGCAGGCTGACAACACAAACCGACTATCCTCAGGTACGTCTGGGAGGAGGGTGCAATGCCTCCCCTCGCACTTCACCCTGGTCCTGTTCAAAGGGCGTTGTAGAATCCAGGAGGTAGAAAACCATAGCAGTGTCCTACATCCCAAACCCAGACGCCAACACCAAGAGGAGTTTGTCAGTGACGCACAACCAAAAGGAGATCCAGTGTGCTCATCGTACTTTCAAGAATTAAATCTCCATTTGCGGCACTAGAAATCTTGAGAGCGTCAGTGCTCCTCTCCAGTTTACCCATGCTGGGCTTGCACTAGGAGCTAGTATGACGAAGCCACTGTGGCTCATTGTAAAAGAATTGAGCAAGCCACAAAAAGCCAAACTCTGTGTCCAAGATAGTGGCACAGTGTGCGGACGACCACTGCTCATCAGATAACCCCCCCCACAGGGGCGGGTTTAAATTTTTTAGAAAATGGGGTTGTTTTTCTGCACTCTGGTGCATTCTGAGGGCAAAATCTTCTGTTCAGTTTACCTACAAAAAATACACTATAGTCAACAGTTCAAGCTTTTTTGCAAGTTTTACTTGCACTAGAAGACATTTTAACTTTGACCACCACCACCAACACCATTGGTATGCCATAGTTTTGTTGTTTTTTTAATTCGATAACATGATTTTTCATTTCAATTTAAAAAGGCATGAAAAATGGCAAGCGAGGTGAATACACATTTACATGCATCGCTGGTTATTCCTGCCGGTCATAGGGATCAAAAGTCTAAGACTACAAAAAAGTATTGATAATATCTTTCATTTACCTTCTGATCGGTCTGTCACCACTCCTACCCCCTCTCAGCATTCACCATTTGTTGTTCAATTAGAATTTTAACACAAATTCTACTATATAACACTGGATTCTTAATTTCTTTCGATCGATCGTCCTCGCCTTGTCGTACACCAGTTTAGCTTGTAAAAATCTGAATATTTTTGTTTTTCATTGGACGAGAGGAGGTCACGATCCGAGTGCATATTTAAAGATCAGGAGCATTCGGGTCACTTCGGCTATTACCATCGGCATGCTTCGGCTATTTCCGTTGGCCGCTATTTCCGAGAAAAAGTTTGTTATCACTCTGGTATTTTCGAGAGTCCAAAAAAGTTGTAAGTTTTAGCCTTTTTTTCCTAAAAATAAGAACGCCACTGTGGCAACACAGGCTAAAAACCTTGTAGCCAATCTGGAATTTACACGCCTATGGCGATGTGGCGAATGGCTAGCGCAAGCCCAGCCATGATGTCACTCGTTCCAGTACGAAACACAGCCATCATAAATCTGACCTGGCTGGAAAATCACCAGAAACAAGCTGGATTGCATCAAAACCATTGCAGATATAATAAATACTGTATTTTCCGCACTATAAGGCGCACCTAAAAGCCTAAAATTTTCTCATAAACTCGTAGTGCGCCTTATAATCCGGTGCGTCTTATATAATATTGGTTAAAAACATGATCGCTGAAAAAAAGCCGGCAGTCTGGCCGCCAGTCAAGCCGCACTCCGCCACCAGAGGAGCATCCTCACAAGGCACTCGGGCCTACGCCCCCTAACAGCGGTAGTCAAGGGGCTTCACCGAACGGTAGAGCAGACTGTAGGAGCACCGGTGATTACGCAGCAAAACATAAGGAACTTTCAACAATTCTATTAATAAAGTTTGACTGACTGATCTCAGTATTTCCTAACTATTTGGCGTCGGAAATAACCCACTTTAAACTTAATTGGTCTTAAAAATGCCATTGTGCTGTCATCTGGAATCTAGTGACGATCCATTCTATTAGTCTGTGGAAACACACGGAGAAACTGGCATAAAGGTGAATGAAAGACCCTCAAAGCTGAACTTCCAGCCTTTTCTGAAATTTCAAGAGCAGAGTCACTGCTAGACAAACGTGTCTGGTGTGCTGCAATTGATTTACAAATGTAGTTGATAGCTCTGGGCAGGCGGCAGAGGGACGCATTCAGGCTTGTGTATTCTGTCTGCAGTGAAGTGCTGTGAGATTCACGGCGGTGAGACACCGACGTTAAAGTCAGTTCGAGGAGTAAAACAGCGTCATATTTGCCAGTAAATTAGCAGCCTGACATTAAAAACTAGTTAAAAAATTGTTTAGGACACACAGCAGCAAATAGCTGCACCTCACCTCCGACTGGACTACCGATCGATTGAAACAATATTTAATTAATAAACGAAGACGAACGTCGGAGCTTAAAAATCTGCTTCGAACTTCAGATCAGGAAATAATTCGCTCTGTTCACACTGACTGCACTCGTAATGAATTTAACCAGTTTTTAATGGCAGGTTTTTTAATATGCATGTTGACTTCTTTCTAAGATGGCAAAGTGATCAGGTTTCCTTGATGAGGCTCAGAATGGCTTATTGACATAACAATAGGGGTCATTCAAAGGTAGTTAGGAAGTCATGAACGCAATCCTGACTTCCTGAGCAGCGCGGCTCTAGCTAGTGGACGGATTGCACAACTACAGCCGCTGCAGTTTATCAAATAATTTTTTTTTTTTTGTGTGTGTGCGCCTTATATATGAAATAAATTATGAAAAATACAAATTATTGTGGGTGCGCCTTATAGCCCAGTGCGCCTTATAGTGCGGAAAATACTGTACTGTAAGATTTTTCTGACATTACTTTTTAAAAACAAAAAGGATTAAAATGAATGTTTGAGAATAAAATTATTTATGGTAGTTTCATGAATGAGAAATTTAATCATTAAAACAAATTTCAAACTAAAGTACAGTGTGTCCTCGGTCTTTGTGTTTGATGCATTCCAGGAACCACACGTGATTAACGAATTCGGTGATCGAGCGAGGATTTATCCCATTATTTATATATGCTGTAATAATATTAATTCCATGTGAAATTATTATTTTTTATTTATGTCTTGTCATAAAAGGCCAAAAGTTTTATTTGCATTGCGTAAATCAGTCAGAGAAAACACAATCAGTAACGTGGATTTCTGGTCTGACCAATCACACCACTCGCTCCTCACCTGATGACCCGGAAGGCGGTGGGGCTCCAGATCGCTGCCAGATGGTTGCTTCGGCAGCCAGTCTTCTGACGTAAACCTCATCAACATCTAATAAGATGTTCTCTGGTTTGATGTCGGTGTGGATGATCTTACATTTGGTGTGAAGATAGTCCAGACCCTGGAGGACCTGCAAGAAACCACACAAGTCACTCCACAGGGGACCGAGCACCACAGGGTAGTTCTGACGGTTCTGTGGACCACTGCCGCTTCATCTGAAGTCGACTGTTCCTGGTGTGTTTTGTGAGGCTCACCTGTCTGATGATGGTCTTGACACAGGCCAGAGGGAGCCCCATGTAGTTTGACTTGATGATCCACTTTAACAGCTGATGACCCAAAACCTCCAGAACCATACAGACATCTGAGAGACGCTGAGGAAACCACGGACAGGTACGTATGGACAAATGTCTCAAGGGGCAGCATTGAGCGGTCAGACAGACATACAGTCAGACAGTCACACAGACAGACAGATGAGGAAAAAGGATACGGACACCGTTGACTCCAGAGATCTTGAAGTCATCAATAAGTTGGACGATGGTCTCTCTGTAGGGGTCAGAGGGGTCACTGTCTCTCACCTGTAAACAGACAGACAGGTATCCAGTCAGACAGATTAGTGCACCAGGCGGTAACTGTGGGAATGTTTGTGGGTGAAACTCACACATCTGAGCAGTTTAATCTCATCCACAGCTGTCTCAGTGTAATGAGGAGCGCTCTTCACCACCTTCAGCGCCACAAAACGCTTTTTCCTGAACACAAACTCAGAGTCAGACAGGACTCGAACAGAAGAGGCAGGAGGGACGAAAAAATGAAACGAGTCTCGTACTGTAAGTCCCAGCAGAGCCACACGGTGGAGAAATGGCCCCAGCCCAGTTTCCTGACCACGTGGTACCGCCCGTTGAACAGGTCACCGATCTTCACGGGGTAGTACCCACCTGGAACAGGCGGAGAAGAAATCGAATGAAGGGAGACAGGAATGAGGACTAAATCTAAACTATTACTGAAACGGTCAAGATATATGGGCCCAACATCAGGACGTCTGATTGGATGATCTACAGGTACACCTTGATGTTGACACTGTTGACATCTGATTGGTTGAATAAGGAATTTAAGTCTCTCACCTTTGCAGTAATCTGAGGGGTCTTCCTGCTCTTCATCATCAGAGCCCAGCAGCTGAGCAGGGGGTGGGGTTAACTCAGGAGGGGGCGGACTAAGCGTGAGAGGAGGAGTCATCAGCTGAGGTGTCCCTGAAGCGATTATGGGAAGGAGACCGATGGGAGGGCCCAGAGTGTTGAGCGAGCACAGCCCAGGAGAGGAGCACACAGGCGTGTAGAGGTGGGAGGAGACACTGGAGGTGAAGGTCACTGAGGTCAGCAGAAAGGAGTCGGGATGGGCAGGGTTCAATGGAGGACTGAGAGGAGCTTTGGCAGGAACACGTGGTTGTTCAGAGGCATTATGGATGAGATCATTTGGTACAGCTGGAGGTGATTGGTCATCAGAGAGAGTCTGAGTGTCAGTTCTGTGAGGAACTCTAGAAGACTTCTGGGTAATGACGCTTGGCGGTGATGTGCTGTGGCTGTGGGCGGGACACTGAGACGTGGTGAGAGGTGATTGGTTGATGATCAGAGGATTCTGAAGGGGACTGTCAGGAGGAACTTTGACTCTGACTGAGTTCTCTTCTTCCGCAGAGGGTGGTGAGTGGGTGACGGCGCTCTCGTGAGGGGGGCAGTGTGGCTGGGGCATACTCATGGGAGGCAGCAGTACGGCGTCGCTGGGTAACAAGGTGGCTTGGGGCATAGGATTTTGAGGTGCTGTAGAGGACTCGTGGAGGACTTCACTACATGCTGCAATGCTTCTTGGTGACGTCGTAGACTCTGGAGTATTCTGATGGTAAGGCGGGGTGTCATTCTGCAATAATGGTGGGTGGGGGCTGCTGTTGGACTTTAGTTTCTGACGGTCAATGACATCAGGCCTGAAACAAAGGGAAATGATTCATCACAAACATCCGGTGTGGAACCAGAGAAAGAAAATGATAAATAAAATTGATCTACAAGATCAACTGAAATGTTAACAAACACCTGACGTTTGAGAAAAGATGAAAATACTTTTATTAAACTAATAAAATATTGACAATTTCTCAGATAATAAGATGTCCAGATGTTTATTCTGGACAACCAGACTGCCAACAGGATCGTGTGACCTAACAGCAAGGCCTGTCAGTGGCTTAAGAAAAAAAATGACAACACAGACCATGTATGTATGACAGTGCAAACACACACACACACACAGCTAAATATAGCCTCTGAGTGTGTATGTAAATGTGTGTTGGTTTCTCACTGGTTCTCATCTGTTCGGACTCTCCGATGTTTCTTCCCTCTCCGCCGGTGCTTCTTACTGCCGCCAGCATTTCCACTTCCTGCGCCGACTGCTGCTTAGAGGAAGATCAGCGTTCAGTCATACTCTTCATCAGTGCCTGCTATTTATTGTGGTCTTTATCAGTCATATTTTTCTGGCCAAACTCATCTATCTTTCTTCTGCATACGAAGATTCACAGTGAAGTTTGCATAAATGATATCAGACCTTCAGACAAGCCGGTGTAATTCAGCACCAATTGGATTCAAACTAATACATCTGATCAGGTAGAATCTGATCAGAATTTAAACTCACTAATAATTAAAGAGAATGAACTTTAGCTGGATGATATCTCTAGGTTTGTTGTGTGCATCTGAGTTGTTAACGCAGACTAAGATCTTCTTATGAATTGCTTCAGATAAGAAGAATTAAATGTCAGGAGTATTTTAAATAGATTTTAGGTAGAAGCAGGATCAGCTGTCAAATGTAAATCTATGCAGAAACTATCCATATAAGTCATAAACTGAGGGGATGAAGTTGAAAATGAGGAAATTGGTTTTTGTTTAATGGAGTCTGGTTGACGCAGGACCAGCAGTCCATGCTTGAGAATTATACTCGAGTGTGTGTGAGCTGATCTTACTCACACCAAACTGAGAAAAAGTATTCAACAAAGTTAATGTGTGCTAGCCGGAAGATAGCTAAAGTTTAGCATCAAACATCAGTGTCGTTTCGTCGGATTAAAATCAGCCTGCGAGCCGCTGTTGACTTAAATGTTTAAATGTCTCTTTTTAAAAATGTACTCCGGTTGGACCGGAAGCAGCTGTCACAGGGTGGCACCGCGAGTTAGCGGCAGTTAGCTTAGCTTGTTAGCAGGTGTTCGGTGTCCTGATTTAACGGATTCTGCATCAGAAAGCCGACCCGGTTCAGGACTACTTTACCTATCAACATTCTAGCTCCCGGGCCTCGCACCGAACCGTGTCAGGGTCGGCCTCACGGTCCTCCGGCTGCTGGTTTAGTCGTCTGAGCTCAAACGGAGGCCGGGTGTGAACGGGGGGTGTTCAAAAACTGACCCGGGTCAGAACGGGTCAGCGTTGTGTACATGAGCCAGTGGCCTGACAGCTAGCCCCGTTAGATAACAGCCGGTCCGTTAGCTCCGTTAGCTCCAGCAGCAACTTGGGCGGTTCTCCCGGTGCTCCGTCCGGTCAGGACTGTCTCTGCACCGCGTCGGTCGCGGGTCCGTCGTTTATTCGGTGTGAGCCATCTTCCGTCCAGCCGTTCATGGTCTCAACAGCTGCAGCCTGACACCGGACACCGGGGCATGCGCAGTGAACAGCCACGTTGAGACGGACACGTGATGGATCTTGATCGTTTTGTAAGGGGCCTAACCCCCAATGATGAAAGTATTTCACGTCCGTTTCTGTGACTTCTTCATCAGTTATCTTTTTTCTTCTTCTTTCGTCAATATCGTCATCCCTCATTTCTCCTTCCATTCATCCAGTTCACCATATTTCTCTTAATCCTCTCATTCTTCACCATCATCACATCATTTTCGTCTTCCCCTCTTCACCATAATCTTCGTCTTTTCCTCCTCCATCTATTATTTACTCTCCATCTCTCCTCCGGTTTATTTTTAGATTTCTCATCCTAGATGTGTTAGTGGATAATAAATACAAATACAGTAGGTAGAAAAACAGACTCGACAGAGACTTTTTGCACTTTTGTTAAATAAAACCACCAGACAAGCAAACCTGTTAAAATTATAACTTTATTTTACATGATAAAATCGTTTGGCCTCCTGCCTGCTCACAATAAAAACACATTTCCAGTGCAGACTGACGTCATCATCTTCAGACACATATTTACACACTCATTTACACACTGGTAGCAAACTGTACACAGCCAGCAGGAGCATCATCACTATTGATCCTGGATCACTTTTATAGAAACAATCTGAAATGTTTATTCCCTTGTAGAAAAATGTTTCAGTAACAAACAGAGCTCAACCAATCAGAGCTCACAATCAGTCTCTGGGTGGCCCAGACAATTAGAAAACTGTACAGCCATCAGGAAGTCAAACATTCAACCTCCACGTAAATACATCAGCAGAGATTAAGCCCCGCTTCTTGTCTCTATTTTTTTGTAATTGCTTTAAGAAGCACCATAAATCTTTGTCATCATCACATGCATGCAGAAGCCTAATCTGATCAAAACTACAACTACATTTCAAACACAGGCTAAAGAAACACAAGGCAAAAACACAGATGAGGCATTCAACAGCAATAATCAGAAATATCAGAGAGAAGAAAAGCTGTGGTCAGTCGGCAGGAAGATCATTCAACAAACGGCTCATTAAGAAATCAGTCAGCTTTCAATTCAGCAGCAGAAACAACTGCTGACACTTAACACTTGTTATTGCCTGACTGGTCGAGTCTTAGACTCAATTTAAACTGGAAAACAGTGTAGGAAGTATTCTGTAAAGAGTCCAAGGAATACTCTGTTAGGAGTTCAGGAAGTCAGGAGATCTGGAAGTATCAGTAAGAAACAGTCACTGCTGTGTCCCCAATTATATTCTTCTGTTCGTTCTGACCAGAAATGACGGCCACAAAGATCACCTGACTCTCGGTTCATTTTGTTCTTCATAGCATGCTGCATTGTGGCATACTAGCAGTGTGAATGTACTGGTACACTCAGACTAACCACTTTGAATAGGGAAATGTAAAATTTGGGACACAGCACAGGAAGTACCCTGTCAATGGACAAGGAAATATCCTGTCGGTGGACCAGGAAGTATCCTATCAGTAGACCAGGAAGTATCCTATCAGTGGACCAGAAGATGTCAACTGAATACTCAGTTGACTGTGGAGAGAGAATGCACCAACAGGAAACACTGAACAACCTCCAGGGACTACAGACGTGTCCGTGGAGACTCCAGACCGGACTGGTTTGTGACCTCAAAAGTCTGACGTGCAGTTTGTTCAATAGAAACACCAACAGACTGGAAATGAAAACCAATCAAAAGGTCAAACTTTTATTGACTTTGGTGAGCAAAGATGAATAAACTCTCCAATATTTTTGATTGATTTCTTTAACATCATTCCATATCCTCAGAGGCAGAACCATAATCGTCAGGTTAAATCCCAGGGTCCTCTTCAGTTCTAACTTCAGGTATTTCAACCTCTGAGAGATCATTAAGGTCAAGTGTCTAAAACAGCACTATAATGGAATCTAATGGTTGACGAGGACACCAGTGGTTTGTTTACTGACGGGGGCATCAAGTCAATGTCGGTAGAGTCACATGATTTAAAATGTGAGTGGGGGTGACCCCGTTGAGAGGAAGATTCTAAGATTGGGTTGTCAGTTGTGTTGTCGCACATATTTTTTTAGCATCAGATAACAAAATAAAACCAGAATCTGTCCCGATGTTTTGGAGTCATGTTGTTGGGCTTTAATATTGTCAGTGATCAAACACAGCACTCCCTAGCTGCAAGAGTGAAGGTACAGCAGGGTTCGGTAGATATAAATAGGAATACCATGTACCCACAATAAGTTAGTAACGCAAAGGTCAAAGTTGTTGCCATGAATATTCAGTGTTTTTCATTTGTTCATTTGGCAGGTTTATTAACATGTCACTTTAGTCTCATTTTATGTGTGATTGTAGTACTCCAGCGCATCGACATGTGCTTCGTTCATTTGTTTCAGGACTTGATCATGAAACAAAACATGCTAAAAAGCAAGTTAGCCATGTGCAAAGGTAGCTTGTCTGTATATAGGCTCAGTCTGTACAATTCATACTGAAATATTTAGCTGCCAAATCAGGCTGTGTTCACATTACTTGGCTGGAAAGACTTCAGGAAGTTAAATTTTTTTGTCTTAGTTTGACACACATTTGGTCTTTTCAAATCTGAATTTTTTTCATATGTGGTCGAGGTGATGTGAACGAAGCCATTGTTCATTTCTGTCAATCTGCTGACAGGGGTGAGGAAATCTTTTGGTTCGATTTGTGTTGTCAGTCCAATATCATGCCACCCTGAGACAATAGAAGCAGAAACTATACAACATGTATCTAGTTTACGGCAAAGATTTGCCTCTAGAAAAAGGGACGTAAGCATTAGCTGATTGTACTGCTAGCATGCTAACTCAGTGGTTCTTACAGAGCTTCTTTAAAAATGGGTTTATATAAGTCGTACAAGGAGGATGAAGACATGAACTCGCCAGTAGTCTCTGAGACCATAATGACATGTCATCAGATTTTTTTTCTTCTTCATCATGTGCATGGACATTTGTCTTGTCATGCTTGAAATATGGCTGCACTGCCTTCTGGTGGTTTCCAGTGGGACATTTCTTTCATTTTCATCGTAAACTTTTGGGAAAAATGCTCAAACAGGAACAAAATGAACGCAAAACATGTATCGAGCCGTTCACCATTAAGCATTCAACGTAGACCATAAATGAGCCTTTAGTTTCACCAAGCTAATAAAACAAATTGACTGAGCAGCAGCAGGAAAAGCTCATCTGTGACTGGACTCTGCAGGGAAAGCAACACAAAAACAGGCCCAGACCCAAAAAAAGAACCATCAAATCTGATCCAATGAGACTTTCAGATGAGAAGTAAGACTCAATCCTGAGGGGAACCACATGAGACTACTACCCAACAAGGACAGGATTGATCCTCAGAAGGATCAAGGTCTAGACAAACATTTGGCACTTGTCAGATACCATCAGGTCCAACTGATTTACAGTAACATCTAAACAAACCTGAGGATCTTGGTAACTCACTCTGGACTGGAAGACTAGAAAGACTGGGATGGGTCAGGTCCTGAGGTTTGTGGGTTCCAGGTAGATTTAGTTTGAACTGGAGACAGGAACTGGAATCACCACAAAATGGGATTTAAAAACTCTCCTTGTTTATTGCGTTCAGTAAAACTGGCTAAAGCTCCTGACATGAGAGTCGAGCTGGTTTCAGTAGAAAAGGTAAAAATATTCATCCAGCATGTCTCCCATTAGCAGGTCAATCATCAATACTCGTGATTGGAACAGAAACTATTCACATTGTGCTTTCTGACTCCACAAAAACAGCCCAACAGCAGGGAAACCTGGGAAATGAAGTGCAAGGCAGCAGGTGATGATGACATTCCCTGATCTGATTGGTTGGATTGTCGTTTTCTGTTGTAGGGTCTGTCTGGGTTCAGGTTCAAAAACCAGGCTCTCCTGAGTCTGACTAAACACACACACACACACACACACAGACACAGACACACACACACACACACACACACACACACACACACACACACACACACACACACAGACACACACACACACACACACACACACACACACACACACACACACACACACACACACATACAGCAGGAAGACACCGAATCCAATTATGGTCAACAGGAAGCGTCTTAATGCTTCTCTTCCTCAACAGGGGTCAACAGGTCATCACAGATCGGTGACTTTGTTCTCCACCAGGGCAGCGACCTGCTGAAGCCGATACGCTAGCTGCATCTTTTGACCGGAACTGTCCTCCTCCAGGGACAGGATGACCTGTCACACAGGTGAGAGACAGACAGGTGTCAAAACATCAGCACAACGAATCTTGAACCACCGATTTCAAAACTTTGTTTTAATTTCTATATGATTCAAGAAGCTGCCATAGAGGAAGTCAGTGACCTCCTGTCATCAGTATAGCAGCACCAAGAGTCTAGTGACATTGTGGAGTTACCTGGTCATAATACTTGTTGATGTACTTGTAGAGCTCGTGAAGAGCAACTAGACTGTTCATCTCTGAAGCAAAGCTCTGCAGACAGACAGGACTGAGTTAATGCTGTTTACCTGAGGAGGTCTCTGTTGTGGTAAAAGCACAGCTGCAGGAAAAGTGACTCAACCTCCTAAATATCATCGTCCTCATCATCATTATCACCATCTTGATCACATTTATATATCAGATGAGTAGATTACACTTAGAGTGTTCAGGCCTAAATCTACATCATGACGTAGAAAGACCCAGAACAACAGAACCATCTAGTTCAGACCCATATGGTTTGGGCTGCTGTTCTGTGGAGCTACAAAACCAAACTGAACGGTTTGAGGCCCTTTGAGGATGCTGTATTGATCTACTTAAACTGTTTCTATTTAATTATTAACAAATGATCAATAGAATACTTTACCATTAAAACTGATCGATAATGGAATTTAAATCACTTTGCTTCCAGCTGTATTAATGCATCATTAAGTTGCGTTCACTGACCCCAGACAGTTCAGTCAGAGTTGAATTCATCTCCTGATAACAGCCTGAAGCAGCGCTGTGGATGTCACTGTAATACCTACACACACGCGCACATGCACGCACACACACACACACACACACACACACACACACACACACACACACACACACACACACACACACACACACACACACACACACACACACAACCAAGATTTTATATGGTGTCACATTAGTACATTGTTTCCATGGAGACGATGTATTACAATGACAACAAAAACATCTCACCTTTCCACCAGTTGCTTGTATCGTGGTATCTCTCTGGCATACAGCAGTTTGTTGACAGGAGAGTCCTGATTGAACAGATAGGTCGCATGAGGTCACATGACTACACAGCCAGTTAACACCACACAGCCAGTAAACAGACAGACAAACAGACAGACGGTCGTACCCGTCCCACTTTGTGCTCAGAGGTGGTGCAGGAGTCAATGAAGGTCTGAGCGATGACGGACAGGACAGCGTCGATGCTGTCAGTCACCTGAACATCCAGAACAAACTGCGGGTTCTTCAGGATGTTAACCCAGAACCTGAGAGGGAGACTGGACACACACAAATGGGTAAGACACATGGACAAGTCACAGAGACAGACAAGTGTATGGTCAGTCTCACCTGTTGGTCTTCCAGATGTGGACGGTCTCTGGGTCATCGATACCATGTTTCTCTGCCATGTCATCCAAGAAGTCAAAGAAGAATCTGACAGCGATGGGAGGAGGACGCTTCGTACTGAGGATGGCCAAGAAGACATCGTCCACAAACTTCTGCAGCGTCCCCTAGAGAGACAGATAGGTAAAATATTGGGTGTGTTGGTGTGTTACCTCCATAGACAACAGTCTGGTCAGGTAAATCTCAGGTATGTTAGTGTGTTACCTTCATGGACAGTAGTCTGGTTAGGTAGATCTCAGGTATGGCCTTGGCTCGCTCTCGGTCCCTCATGCTGCTTTTTCTGTGCTTTGGAATTTCTGGATCTTCGCTGCTCTTCACTAGGTGCCACAAACGCAGACCCTCCTCCTCCTCACTTTCTAACATTGGTGTTTCTATGGCAACCACAATCACAGCCACAATCAATCATTACAATGATCAATAAGAAAGCAAAGGGATTCAACCCTTTTGTCTGACAATCCAACTGAGGCTTTAAAAAAATATGTATAAAGTAAACATATGTAATAAAATAACATGTATGTTGTTGTTTTTCTCTCGTTTCCCTTTTGTTGGATTCTGGTTCTTACTCTCTCCAGTCTGGAACACCTGGTTGACTCCAGTAGAACTCTGAGAGCGGGGAATCAAGGCAACTGTTGCTCCATCTGGAACCTGAAGAACATCAGAGGAGGGTTTCTTATTCAAACAATGAACTCTTGTGGAGAACCTTAAGACTCTCTGCGATCGGTCAGTTGTTACCTTGTAATGTTGCAGAGTATTGAGTCGTTTCCAGCGACCTTGAACCACTGCTGTGACATCATCATCTGACAGAGTCAGGTGACCTGCCTGGCCTGAACGCCACTCTGTCAAACACAGAAACACAGATGACTAAAGGTTCATGAATTTACATACAGCTTCACAGTAAACATGGTTGTGTTGATGTCACTTTTTGGTGGCCTGCGAAGGTGAGACAGGTGTGTGTGTGGGCGTACCCAAGTCAAGACTATCTGCTGCTGGTCTCTGAGAGAATGGAGCTCCTCTATAAACCTGATCCAGGATCTTATCCTTCACCTGAACACAGACGGGAAAACGGGTGAGAGACAGACCAGCAGGTAGACAGATGAGGAGCAGACAGACATGTACCTGTGTGATTGTGTCTGTGTCAAGAATTTTAACAGGACAATGTTGAACTTCACCTCCATTCTTCACCAAAACCGTCAGAGTCTAAGAAAGAGAGAAAAAGTGAGAGTAGGGAGGCAGAGAGACAGACAGGTACACACAGACAGTTAAGATAAATGAACACCAGGCTTTGAAAACACCATGTTATATTCAAGGCACTATGATGTCCAGGTGTATTACTGTTGGCTACAGGTGAGTAATAATAAACCTCAAAGTTTTTCAAATAAATTTTATTTTAATGCACAAAAAAATTCTTTGGGGAAACTGTACACCCCCTTTCAAAGCAAGAAAGTTGGGATAATATTTTACAGAAAGTTAAGAATATAATGTTAAAAAAAGGTGTGTTAACATCTTTATTCCCAAACTCAAAAATCTACCGTATAAACTAAGAAATGCTTGAAGATTCAACTTTCCTGAGAATCAAAAGCTAATATTTAGTTGCATAAACACTGTTTCTGAGAACTGCTTCCCATCTGTGGTGCATGGAGTCGCTCAATGTCTGGCACCGGTCACAAGGAACTCCAGCCCAGAACTATTGTACAGCGTGCCCTCGTTACTCGCGGTTAATGTGTTCCAGGAACCACACGCGATTAAAAAATTCCACAACATAACAACAAACTATTTATTTTATTATTTACAGTAATTTAAACATTTATGAACCATCCCCATATTGATATTAAACCAACTTCTATCTGTATTACCTTTTTCCACCCTCTGATCGACTGTTTAAAGCACTTTTGTATCTCATGGAAGTACGCTACCTTCCGAGACTCAGGGAATATAGCGCACTTCCAGATGCTGTCAGCCAACAGAATGCGTGTATGGTATCACATGACTACTTACTAAAAATCCTCGATGGCTGCACGGAATGCGGAAGCTGCTGCGGCGCGGATTTTAAGCTTTTTCGACGGATGACGCTACACATTTAAAATTAATTTTTTCTCCTATTTTTCATAATGATGAATAACATCTCTGTCATGTAAAATTAACTTTACTGTCCCTTTAAGTGGACTAACAGAGGAGTTCAAAGTCACCCGCTCCAGAGAGGTGATGATGTAAAGCGACTCGGCAGACACAAAGATGGCCTCAGCAGGGATCCTTATCAAGACTGGGAGGAAGTGGCAAGCACAAGAAGTTGTCAGCAGAGCAGAGGCAAGGCTGAGGCATAAAACCTTGGTCGGAACCGTGGCAATGGGAAGGGCAGGCCTGGTCTGTGGAAAGGAGAAGCGCCAACTGGTCCAAGATGAGATCTGCGCAGGGGTGGAGGAAGAACGCTGCAATAAGATGGTCGGCATGTCCAAGCAAGGGGCGTGGACTAGGTGGGAGCATGTGGATCCTTGCAAACTCACATGGGCAGAGCTCTGGAGAGCTGAACCTCTGCGCACAAAGTTTCTCATACAATCCGTCTACGACGTTCTCCCAAGTCCTACCAACCTTCACACCTGGGGCCTGGCAGACACATCGGAGTGCAAGTTATGCCAGGGGAGGGGCACCACGGAGCACATCCCGAGTTGCTGTCCAAAGGCGTTAGGGGAAGGGCGGTATCGCTGGCGCCACGACCAAGTTTTAAAATCCTTGGCGGATTCCATCTGCACAGCGATACAGAACAGCAAGGCCCAAGTTGCCCTGAAGCAGCCAATCACTTTTGTTAAAGCAGGTCAGAAGGCAAACCACCAGCCAAACTCTTCAGGGGGGTTCCTCGCTACCGCTCGTGATTGGCTGCTACTAGTTGACTAGTTGAAGGCAACTTAAGTCCCCAACCAATATAGCTACTACTTCACTCCTCCCAGACATGGTGTTAACATCGGAGTCTACCAACCAAGTGGTCATATTGGAACTGCCTGTCCCATGGGAGGACCGTATTGATGAGGCCAATGAGCACAACAGGGCCAAATATTCTGAGCTCACCAGTGAGTGCCGAAGAAACGGCTGGAAAGCCCGCTGTGAGCCCATTGAAAACGGGTGCAGAGGTTTTGCTGGTCATTCACTCCAGAGAGTGTTCAAACTCCCTGGAATTAGAGGACTGCAGTCGAAGAGAGCAACCAATAGCATCCTTGAGGCCCCAGAAAAGGCCTCGCGGTGGCTGTGGATCCATAGGGGGGATCCGTGATGCGCTACTTGGACACAAGCCGGGGAGTGATCGCCACCGGCTAGGTCACCCGGGCGAGGATGTCTGATGATTAAAGACCTGAAACACCCAATGAACTCGGGTTTGTCACTGGTGACGTGTCCAAGTATCACCGTAAGGTCTTTTGAAGAACTTTTCAGGTAATGATTAAATTTCACAGAATCAGCAGCATGCACACCATCCCTGTTGGGTCTCTTAGTTTTCAATACCTTGTAAAAACTTTCTTTCGGTGTAGAAGTTAAAATTCAAACAAAAACAGTCATTTGTCTTGCCAATGATGTGGGACTGGTATTATTTTGAACACAATCACATGTGTTATTGTGATGGTTACCATAGTATTATAGTGTGTGCGTAGTGCAATGGTTACCATAGTGTAGTAGTCGATGTCCTCCCGAAGCAGGTGGCTATCGTTCAGCGTTCGTTTAGCCTTTCCTGTCACAGCATCCACCGGCCCTTTGTCCACCTGGTACTTGATGGCTCTGTAGAGCATGTAAAGTGGCTCCCCTGCCACCTCCTGATGAACAGACAGGTGTGAATGAGACAGGGCGAGCAGAGAGAGACAGGTGAGTTACCTACAGACAAAATGATAAGAGTGAGACAGACTGACAGACAAGTCTTTACCTTGAGAAAAGAGTAGAGGCAGATCGACATCCAATTTGTCAACATCTTCTCTACGACGGTCTCTGTCCTGAAAACAGACAGACAGTTCTCAGAGACTCTCCAAACCTGACCGATCTCTTGATTTTAGGGTAGCTTCTTGCACAAACCAACAACGAACAAGACCCAGACGGACTGCACGGAGGTATCAACATGACCAAGGCTTCATGCCCAAGACTGATTTTTTTGTGGCCCAGTATTTGGACTCAGGTTTCTGAAAGAGGTGCTGACTGACATCATGTCAAGGCACCTTCAGAGAATGGTAGGTGTAGACCAGACTTTTCATTTCAAATGAGACCACAATCACTTCAGCTATGAACTGGTCTACCAAGCATCCAGTCCTGCACCACCAGATGATCTATTTGGCATCAGACCTTTTTCAATGCAAATTAATTCCTCTCATTTCAAGATTTTTCGTTCTGTCAGGAAAAGGATGGATCAGCACATTTAAAACACCTGAGCAAGAGTTTAATGTTGTCTGCACATCACAATGTGTGTCTCACGTACCGGCGGAGCATCAGTTTAGGGTTCTTGTCAACGTATTGTTGAACCAGGTCCTGTAGCAGACTCTTCATGACCTCGGTGAAGTACTCCAACTTATTATGCAAAGCTATGGTGAGAAGACTAGCGACGTAACCCCGGTCTCTCTGAGAAAACCCCTGCTGAGCCTCCAAAGTGTGAATGAACTGAGACACAGGGACAGAAGAGACCATTACCTACAGGTCCAGGTGTGTCTGAATGTGAAACCAGGACAAATTCTAACCATCTGACCCACCCTGGTGAGGAAGAGCCTGTTGTTGAGTAGGTTGTTGAGCTGCAGGAGACCCTGTTCCACAGTCTGCTTCCTGGAATCTGGCAAGTCCAGTTGACGGTTCAGTGGCGCCACCGACTGGCCTGGGAAAAAGACTCTCTCTGCATATGTTCTGTAATCAAGCAAGGGGAGCCCAGGTCCTCCAACATCACTGCTTAGGTCCATCATTTCCGTCATCAGGTCTAGAAACAGACAAGAAAATGATGATGATGTTGTTACAGATGAAGGCAGCAACTGGACATCTTCAGGAACATGAAGGTCGGTTGATGTGCGTTTGGGTACCTGTGAACTCTTTGCGACATTGATCTCCAACATTGATCTCCAGAGTTTCCAACTGCAATAAAACCTTCTTATAGTCTCTGAGCGCCTGTTTACTCTTCCTCCTACACAAACACAGCAGACAGAAGGTTGACATCAACTTTTTCTGAGCAATAAACCATGACTGTCACAAAAGACGTTTTTCATCACACCTGTCAGACAAACATGAGGGCCATAATGTCATAAACAGACGAGTGGAGTCAGACAAATAGGTACCTGTACATGAGGATAACCACTAGCACAGACAGGATGATGACAGCTGCTCCTGCCCCCAAACCTATCTGAGCAGCCAATGGGACGGGAGTCAGCAGAGAATTGCTATCGTACTGGACCAATCCAAGGTCTACCTGTAAGTGTCCCATGAACACCTGAGAGACAGACACTGAATTATTTTTGTAGTATTTATAGTATACGGTGGTTCTGTACCGTTGATTGTGTTCCCAGTGTCTTCCTCGGGTATGTGATTGTGTTTGTACCTTGAGGCTGGGCAATTCATAAGCGTCGTCCACACTCAACGGTTGGGTCTCTGGAGGTTCACAGTACAGGTGAGTATTGTCCAGAGTTTTCACCTCACACTCCTGGTCTCCCAGTCGAGCTTTCACCTCTTGCCTGGACATGGCTCTGGTCAGGTCCTGACCCTGAGGGGTGCCGCAAACGTCTTTAAGTAACCGAGTCAAAGATCAGCTGGTTATTGCAGCCCAGTCGAGACACTTACCTCCACAGCGATCACTCCTCCGGGTTTGAAACGATACGGAATGTCAGGAGCTTCTCGATTCAGAGGGAAGAACTCTGGGTTTGGATAATAAGTGAAGCTTTTACCCTGACAGACAGACAGGTAAGGAGAAAGGTAGAAAAGACAGATTTCTACATCAGAAATATCCATTTTTCCCTCTGCTACTTGCGACGTGTGCGTTTATCTGGTCAATGCTAACGTGCAACACCTGGATTTCTGAGGCAGTGAAGAAATCAGGAAGTTTGAGGTGCAGAGGGACACCGAGAGGCAGAATATCACATTTTAACCATTAATGATGACTGAGATGTAACTGGTTTGTTCCCCTCCAGGCCAGCAGAGGGCAGCACCTGTACCTTAACAGACAGACAGACAGACAAACAGTGGGACAGACAGACAGACAGACAGACAGACAGACAGACACAGTGGGACAGACGGACACACAGACAGAGACAGACTCACAGACAAGTACCTTGATGCTGTCATAGTGGACTCGGACATTGTCCAGTTGAAACCAGACTCCTTTCACTTTGACCTCTGGAGTGACTGTGGGAGTGAGACAGGTCATCTGAGAGGACGACAGGACAGAGCAATTCTCCACCACCTGAGAGACAGATAGTTTGAGAGAGATGGGCATGCAATGAGAAATAAAATCTATTTTAAAGAAACTATTCAAAATGACAGCATCTTTCAGGAACAAAACCAACATGACCTTTAACCCTAATGTTTTTCTCTTTTCTGATTGGTTGAGAGACCTTCTCTGACTAGTTGAGTGACCTTACCGTTGTCATCGTGTTGTTGAAGACCAGATGTTGCCTTGAAGTGAGCAGAGCCAATCTTCTTCTTCGTTTGACCCGCTGGACCGCCAGAGGCTCCACCCACACCACTATGATAGGCTGTTGCACTACTTCTAGGTTCCTGCCTGTCACCATGATGACCCGTCCCCCTCTGTAGACAGGAAGTTGTCTGTAAGGATTTTTTCTATTGTTTTATACGATAATGATTTTTGAGTAAGGATGTATTCTTACGCAAAAAAGCTCTCAGCAGGTGAAGCGTCAGTGATGATGGGGTCATCAAGGTAACGGAACGGAACACTGGGAACAGTTCTCTCTGCTTTCCCAAAAAGAACTCGAACTGGGACTCCACCAGTCTGGTTACTAGAACCAGTCTGACAAACCAACTGGGTGTCATTGACCTCCTCCACACTGAGAGGGAAGAAGATGAGCAGACAAGGGGAAGAGACAAGGAGCGGACACAATGAAACAAGGAAAGACAAAGAAATACAAAGAGGAGATGAGAAGAGACAAGGAAACTAAGTTAAATAATTTTTCTAAAATTTAAAATACTGATTTAATCCCCAAATGGAAATTAGTGGCACACTCTAGTTAGTTGAAAAATGCATATATGTACAGTATGTACAGGCCCTGAACACACAAACACACAGACAGGGGGCCTGTACGCATGCAGAGGGAGGTAGAGTGGCGGGCAGCTCCTTCGTGGTGCGCCTAAGTGAGCAACTTGTAAAGGGACGGCAACTTGCTAAAGAGCGCCTCAGCAGTGCTCCGAAGGTGAACTGACAACCTCCCACTGTCAGCTCACACTCCAGGTGTATTTTTGGGGGGCGGGAGCGGGAATCAAAACGCCAATCTTGGAACGTTTGATGACCCGCTCTCCCGCCACTTCTACCACTGAGGCACTTAGTCAGCAAGTGGAGAGAGATTCTTTAAAAAAGTAAACACTACAAAACTGTAATAGTCAAATGTTGGAAAAGAAGTAGCGGTAGAAATACTGCTAACAGTAGTAGTAATGTAGTATTGTAGTTTTGTAGTATTGTAGTATTGTTATGCTCACATGTAGCAGGGCTGCCGGCCCACGAAGGCCTTCAGGTCCGATTTTTGTCCAGTCAGCAGTTGCTGTCCCCTGATGGTCAGCCAGGTTCCTCCAGAGACCGGACCTCTGTCAGGAAGCAGACCCAAAAGCTTGGGGTCCTAAAAACACAACAACATGCAGAGAGGATCTTGATTGGTCAGAATGTTTGTTGATCACTGAGTGCTGACCAGAGCCGAGGCTGTTTGGTCTTCAATCTGAGCCCTGAATCATTTTGACATAAGCTACTAAAGAAGCTTCATTGATGTTCAATGTTTGTTTTACAGCTAAGGGAAGATGGACAGAAACACGACCTGCTCATAAGAACCACCTTATCATTGTGGTTCTTTCTGTTGCTAGGCTGCTATCCAATACACTTGTATAAACTATATGTATACCATAATATTAGCGTGGAGACGACAACCACAGCATCAAACGAGTCAATACATGTCACCATTATAAAGCCAGCAGCAGACTGGTTCGGGGTCTGTGGTCCAGGATGGACCAAATTACCTGATAGGTGAACAGCTGGGTCGACTTTCCAGGTGGAGTTGTCCCCACGGTAACTAGAACTGGCCCCTCCCTCTGCTTCCCACTAGGCTGCAGCTCACATACAACCCTACGAACACACAGAAACACACTCATACATAGTAACAACAGTAACAGACACAACCACTGTGTGTGCATGCGTGTGTGTGTGTGTGCGCGTGTGTATGTGTGATACCTGGTTGAGATCTGATATCCTTCAGGTGTGAGTGGACAGTTCACACCTGCAACTGTGACTCCGCCCACCACATCGAGGTAACTTATGCCCAGGTTAGAACCTGTGATTGTCACTAGGATACCCCCCTCCAGGGGACCTGAGACAGGATGCACCTGCAGACAGACAGGTAGACATACAGGTAAGCAGGCAGACAGACAGAAAGACAGACAATAACTACTTAGTCATCTACAAATTGACCTGTGTGATCTGAGGAGGCGGGCAGCTGTCTGCTACTACAGTATCACAAGATTGGTTGAAGACACATCGGGGGGCAGGCCTTCCGGGACACCAGACACAGCCATACTCCTCTGGCACCGCCTTGCACTGCGAGCAATCTGATTGGCCAGCTGAGCAGTCGTACAGTTGTACTGAATTGTGAGGAAAAATACAAACAAGAAGCAATAAATACACACACACACACACACTCTCTCTCTCTCTCTCTCGGGTAAGGTTCTTACATCGTAGGTCGGGTGAGGCATCAATGCGTCTTTCTCCTCGGCGCAGGTAAACTGGAGCCGAATACCGAAGCTGACTGACAGCGTACTGAAACTACAGGCAGATAGGCCCACAGGTTATTATTAATCTAAAATGTTCATAGTTCAATACTAAAAGTAAATATGATGAAGTAGCATTTTATGTAGCTTTAGCTTCTTCAGGCCAATACCAGGTGTCTGTTACCTGGTGACTGCTGCAGGTGAAGGTCTCCGTGTTGTCCTGTGATTTTTCTACAGTTGCTGACAGGACGACTGGGACGGTTTCGATTTCCACAACACAGACATAATCAGCTTCATCCTGCGGACACACAACTAATCTATAAGCACACTGATAATCAATACACACACATTTCCTAATCGATGGACTATTTAAGTGGGAACAATTGCATCCATTGTGACATGTAAACACTGACGATCACATCAGTTGACCTCCCTCCATTTTTAATAATTATGAACGGGCTGTTCTCACGGTGTAGATGTCCAGGTTTCGTCCTCGCAGCACCACAGTGGTGCTCAGGCCCAATGGTACTAAGGCAGAACTCTGCAGGGAGAAGACCAAAGGACAGGAAGTAGGACCAGGAGACTCCTCCTGAGAGACAGAGAGAGAGAGAGAGAGACAGGCAGGCAGGTGAGAGGCAGACAGGGAGAGGCACGTGAGACAGATGTGAGAGACTACAGACAGGCTGTCTCACTCTGTGGTTGAGGATGACATGTTGGTTGGGACAGCTGTGGTTGTGAGTACAGAGCTGATCCAGAGGACACCAGTTACACCTCCAGACACTGGAGACACAGGCCAGACACCTGGAATACACCATCAGCTTTGTCACTCGTCTTCATCATTATCACAACCATTCACCTCTTCATCATCATCAACTAACAAGGTTACTGATGTGAATTACTGTGTCTTACTGGGAGCTCTGGTTCAGTTGGCTCACAGCGCTACAGTCGAAGAAAGTCATGTTTCCTGTGGTGATGGTCACGTGACCAAACATCAACGACACAGGCAGAATCATGTGATCTGGGAGGAGACAGTTACAGGACATCAAACACGCCCAACGACTCATGACATCGTCACGGCTACAGACACTCACCATTTCCTCTTAGCATGGGGGGGAGGAGCTCCGTTGCAGGTGACTGACAGGTGATGTTGTTTCCAATGACGATCGCTGGCTGAGGTGGGAGGAGCCCAAAGACGCAGGAGAGAGACTCTGCCTCAGTGAGGGCAGGAAGCTGGACCACTGACAGTGTTACCTTGGAGACAAAATGCAAACAAAATAATGTGGTCACATTTTCAGTTCTTTTTAAAAAATGTTGGAATATCACTTTTTTTAAATGCACTAGTAAAGGCCATCTTCGTCTTCTAAAGGCAATTTAGTAGTAATAAATTATATTTTACATTATCCTAATGTAATTATATTATGATGTTGTATTTCAGCAGACTTGTTGCTCCTGCTGTTGAGGGTTGGTTTGTTTTAATCATCTCCATGAACAGCAGACAGTCTACAATGGCACCACTAGATGTCACTCTATCCTCAATGGCAGCCTACCTGTGTCTGCTCATCTCGGCTCTGATTGGCTGGCTGCACACTCGCCACTGTCACACATTGGTTGGTCAGATCAAAGCTCCAGAGCCAATGGTTGGGCTGCTTGTGGCGCTGACACAGGTGTTTACGGGTACACCTGGAGCAAAAAACAACAAACAAAAAATTATCACCACTGATTGAAATTATTGCTTTTGACCCATGGAACAGGCAGAGTGAATGAACCAATCAGCACCTATGATTGGTTCATTCATTCTGCCTATCAGGTGGACGATGTCATAATTTACATGTTTTCAAAGTAACTTCAAATGTTTCTGTTCCACACTGACCAAACAGGTTAGCATTTCACTGAGATTTACTAACATATGCTAACATGTGCTAAAATATCCTACATGCTAACCAACAAACATAGGCAGATATACCTTCCCTCCAGGACACACCAGCCACAGTACGGGTCTCTGACAGCAAGACAGGACTGGCAGTCTGTCTGTCTCTCGCATGATGAGACAGGAACCTTCCATAGCTGGAAGACAGAGGGAAGAATATAGACATACAGACAGACAGATAGACAGGAGAACAGAGAGACATACAGGAGAACAGAGAGTCAGATGGAAGAAGAGAGAGATAGACAGGACAATATATAGAGAGAGACAGGAGAACAGAGAGACAGACAGAAGAACAGTGAGGCAGAGGGAGGAAAAAGAAAAAGACAGACAGGACAACAGAGAGTGATAGTAGAACAGAGACAGAGACAGACAGGAGAACAGAGGGACAGACAGGAGACAGGTCACACATCAGTTTGTTTTATTTATGACTTCAAGATTAAATTAAGATTTGATAGGAGGGGCAGACAGACAGACAAATCGTTTCTCACCGTACTGGTGGTCAGAACATAAACATGTTGCTGACTCTCATCCAATAGAAGATCAGCACTGACGCTACTGCCACTGTCTACCAACAGGCTGCCATACAAATCACCTGACCAATCAGAGCGTACCAACACCTTTAAAACACACACACACACACAGAAACACACACACAGACACACACACACACACACACACACACACACACACACACACACACAGAAACACAGACACACACACACACACACACACACACACACACACACACACACACACACACACACACACACACACACACAGAGTGAGTCACTGTAGTCCAGTTTCTAAATACAGAGTGATGTCACACCTGAACAGGTGAATAAGTATGGGGCTAATCTCTTTAGCATAACAACAATCTGAGAGGAAAAGTTGTCCTAACTAGCAAGAAGGGTAAACAGTTAATTCAGCAATTAAGTGTTAGCTGCTCATAGCAAAAGTAGAATGTAGCAGATCATGACATCATGATTAGTGCTCATGATGTCATGATGATGTCACCTTGTGCAGTCGACCCTGTCTGTCTCCCAGGAAGGCAATGGTGTGGCCCGCCTCTGTTGCCGTGGTAACAGCTGTCAGCTGGGTTGTGGAGGTGAAGGTGGGCGTTGCTGGGAGTGGTACCGCGCTTGCAATGGGGTTTGGAGTGTGTTCCCCCCCGCAGGGGTACTCTGAGAGAGATTCCTGGCAGAGAGAGAGAGAGAGAGAGAGAGAGAGGATTCAGGTGGATGAATTTGTCGAGGGTAGAAAAACAGTCTAATTGTAAACTTCAGGTTTTTATCTGTCAGGTGGAGGAAGATTCCGTGTTCGTTTTCCTTTAATGGACACACACTGAATATCAATGTCACCGGAGTCTGAAGGCATCAGGAGATTCCTTTGAGCGCACCAGAGCCAACATGTGGTCAGTCTATGACCTATGACCTTTGAGGGACGTGCTTCTACTTTCAATTATGCATGATGTAAAAACTATTCCATCTAGAATATTCAAACAGCAGCAAACTTTCTGACCTCATTACTGCTATAGTTGGTAATCCACCCATAGAAAGTAGTGTGTGTGCATGTGTGTGTGTGTGTGTGTTTGGTGGGATCATATGTGGGTCAGATCTGTGTATTTGAAGGACAGCTGTCTGATGATAATCCAGCTGATAACAGCTGTAGTCCAAAATCGGTATTAAGGTCAGCATTAGTAGTTTCCTCCTACCAGCTGATAAACCGTGATGTCATAATATATGTGACATTGTGGACAACAGTTTCACATCGTGGCGTCGCCATTGGCAACATCATATGGTTGAGAGATTGGGTCATAGACTCCTGATTGGACATGATGCAATTGTAACTACAACATAGTCTGACCTCCTGTTTGTCATCAGCCCTTGAGATACAGACCAATCACAGTGTTGGATTACCTCGGGTAGTCTCAGACATCTTGATGACACGGCATATTCAATATAGGCCTCTTCCTGTCCACTTCTGCCTCTTCCCCCCTCGGTGTAACAGACTTCCTGTGCTCTCAACAGCATGGCGTCCAGGTCCGCCATCTCATAAACACAAAGCGCTGAGCGACTGGTTGGTACTGGTGTGGATGCTTGTCCAGCCGCCATGATGATAAAGAGGGCTGCTTCACCTGAGTGGCTCCCCAACCACGCTGCCTGGGCCAGGTTGTACCCGCCGCGGCACAACAACGGCATCTCCACATACGAGTAGAAGCTACGGTCAGAGATGCAGAGCCGGGAGGCGTAGGTCCGGTACTCCTTCTTGTGCCACATGTCCCTTCGTGAGAACAGGAAGTACACATGGTTGCCGTGGGTGACAGCCTTTACAAAGTGGTTGTTGTACTCTGAGTAACTTCCTACGACGAGCTTGCCCAGTTCCTCCTCCTGAGAAAATGCCCGGCGAGGTGGGAAGACAGGGAACAGTCGGCGAGTTGTGATTGGTGGGATATCGCCGGGTCCTTTACTGGTGTAGCTTCGACCAACCAGCATCAAACGCATGATGGCGCCAGGGCCACTCCCTTCCTGTTTGTTCTCAGTGGTTATCACTAGCGCAACAGTGGAGACCCGGGGATCGTTAGCGGCGACATACTGGGTGTCGACGGGATTGGAGGTCTGATAGATGACGTCAGAGATGTTGGCAAGACTCCTGCATGTGTAGAGAAGAAGAAATCAGGTCTTTATTCTAACTAAACCTGGCTAACACCAATGTTAACTGCATCAATCCAGCTATCCTTGTTTTTTTACAATGAGTTGGTGCGTCATTAGCTTTTAGCTCAGCTGTGTTTTAAGAAGTTGTCTGCTTTTGAGTTAGCTGCCCATTAGCTGGTTGTTAACTGTTATGAGTTATACGTTAGAAAGGTGTTGCACATTAGCTTCCTGTTAGCTGTATGATACTGGTATCATGGATGATTCCACTCAGGTCTTACCTTTTGTCACAGATGCCCTGGTACAGTGAACCACAAACAATCAGGCTCACTGGCTCCTCCCCTTGGCCCGCCTCCATCAGCAGCACCTTATTGTGGTTGTGGGTGGGTGTGGCTGAGGGGCAATCCTGGGGTACAATTGGTGGGAGGCAGTCCGGAGAGTCCAGGTGAGGGCCAGTGGTGACATGTGACATCACTTTTAGGTCAGAAGTCAGCTGGTAGAGGTGATCAACACCGCCCACGTAAAGATGCCCCGTCCTCGGATCCAGCACAAGGTGAGAGAGGGTGGCGCCCTGGAGCGCCACCCTCCTCACAGAGGAGTCAGAGGTGGCATCATTTAGGTGAGACAGAGAGAAGAGAAGGAAGTGAAGGAGGAAGAGGAAGGATGAAGGGATGGAGGAGGCCAGCATGGCAGCTCCTCTTTACCTGTCACAGTGAGAAAAAGTGGGTGTTAAGTGCTGCTTGCTGGAAGCAGCTTCATCACATCACAAAAACTTGTTTGCTGATCTTAGACAAAATTTGATTGGTAGCTGGTCTAGCCCTGCCCCACAGGCGCTCAATGTCAGATCCAGAACCAGTCTCAGTGATCAGGGGTATTTCCATGTGGAGACGTGAAGCAGTTGGACATGTTTATCATTCAAAGGTCAAAGGTCAACTCAAGCTGATTACTGATTGGTTCCTCAGCTCAGCTCCTGGTGCGTGAATGTTAAATGCTCTACAGATGAATCTAAATAATCGATCAAACATTTACTGGAGCGTGAAACATTATAGTTTAAACTCAGGTCAGTCTGAGCTAAGGTGTGATTGGATCTTCAGGGTCCTGTCACACCTGAGCCGGCGGAAACTCTCTCTCACATTATCAATAAAATATTTTACTGCTTCACTCTTTTCATCCGACAGTTAAACTGTAGCTGCCCCTGGTACCGTCTCCATGGAAACCCTCCCGTATCCACGGCAACAGTGAAATGAATGAAACCTCTGGTGTGCTGGTTCATGGTCAGAGTGAAGACTGACTGGGATTTTAAACTGCTGTGTGTCAGATCAGAGTATTTGTTCTGCGCTCCAGAGGGCGGCCATGTGATCATGATCACATGATGGTTACAGGTCACATGATCAAGAGTGTGACCTGTGTGAAGAATCACCCCTATCAGAGGCCTAATTGGTCATCACAGCTTACATTTTACTTTACACCAGTAGCTGTTTTCACACATGGTTTCATTCATACCTAACAACTCACCCTTGAGTGATGTCATGACATCACTCAAAGGTGACGCTACAGAGCGTTCCTTAAGCTAAAGAGGCGTTGAACACAGCAGCTTTTAGCATGATGTCTTACATACGCGTAGAACAACACACGATATCACAAGACAAACACTAGCTGCTAACTGCTACCAGTCGCTAAGTGCTACTAGCAGCTTTTCTAATACCCCAATAGTGGGTCCCAAACAAAACACATCATCATTATGTCACTCCCCCATCCTGTCCATTCTGGAACCATGACTCCGCCCACCCATTACACCTTCATAACAATTAGCAGAGGAGGAAGAGGACAAAAAGGAAGGGGAGGAACTTGCATTACTAATGAGTGAATAATAACCAACACGATTTATCATTTAAAAAAGGAATGACAGTGCGCCCTCACGCATTCGTGCACCAACGATCGCGACTCCACCTCATCGCTGATTTTTGGTCGGCAGTCACGTGATACCGTACGCACATTCTATTGGCTGACGGCATCCGGAAGTGCGCTCCTTTCCGTCAGTCTCGGACTTTTGTGAGACACAAAAGTCCTTTAAACAGTCGATAAGAGTGTGGGAAAAAGTAATTTAATATCAATATTAAAGGTAGTTTAATATCAGTATGGGTAGGGTTCATAAACGATTAAATTACCGTAAATAATAAGATAAATAGATTGCGATCTCGATCGCGGATTCCTTAATCGCGTGTGGTTCCTGGAACGAATTAACGGCAAAGAATGAAGGCACACTGTAATCTCTAATAATTGTTATTGATTTATAACAATCAATCATAATGACTTATCTATTATAATTCTCATCCAGCCATGAACAAATAAATATATATTACAGTATTATGAATGTATAATTATTGATTCAATTATGTTCTAAGTGCTGCAGCCTATAGGTGGCGCTGAGACTCTAGGCAACACACATGATGATCAAGTGATGTTACAGAGACAAAAACCCCATTCATCTCTCTTTCCCTCCTCTGTAACTAATGCTCGCTCAACCCTCTCTGACTCCTGCTGTGTTGTTCAGCCTGAAACTGTTAATTCGCTTCGGTGCATGATGGTAAACACCTAGAGAGGTCTCCTACATATGCACACGCACACACACACGCGCACACACACACACACACACACACACACATGCACACACAAACGCACGCACGCACGACTGGGCAGTCATGGTTCAACATTTCCATGGTAATTGTGAACATCCTGTATATGGAAATAACTTCCTCCTCCTATGATGGAGGGGGTATTCATAGAAAGAGAGAGGGGGGGGGGTATTTTGGTCATTCTACAACAAGTCTTTGGTCTATTTAGTTGTTTACAGGTCAAAAACTACAACAAAACAAACCAACATGCACAAAGAAAAGCAGAACTAGAAAAAACAAAGAAAATTCAAAACTACACAAAACAATATTCTCTGCCAGCATCAAGGACACATCCTGTACCCCCATCCCCTCCCCAACCCCCCTCCCCATCTTTTTCATGTCTTCCGAATAAAGAAACTTAATTAATTATTGCATGTCCATCTTTGTTCTTTGCAGAACAATGTGGGCCATAACTAAAAAAAGGAAAAGCACTACCTTAACCCAGAGTCCCAGGGTGTGCAAACCCAAAGGGACAGTGGTCAATAACCACAGACGGAGACATACTCGTGCTCAACTTCCCATTGGTCATACATACATAAATGTCATCAGCATAAGGAAACACCACCAATGGAAGTCTCCAAAAAAGTCTGGGTAGCTTCATTCTTAATCTATTAAAAAGAGTCTCAATAGCTACCAAGTACAGCTGTCCAGAAACAGGACACCCCTCTTCTAATACCGCTCTGAACTTTTACCACCACCCACGCAGCAGTGTCACAAACCCATCAACAAAACTAACTCATTCAAAGTACAAAATAGAGAATTACGGTGAACTCTTTCTAAAAATCTATTCCTGTCAACATTTAATAAGTCACATGAGAGTCTATGACGGATCTGTCCGGAACACAGTAGTCCTGGTCTGTATTTTATTTTTATTTTTTAGTATGGATTATGAATTCCAGTAAGTGTGTAAGCCTGTTAAATAGCACTTGTGAAAGTTTAGTCTGGACACAGCAAAGCAACAGGTCTTCAGTTTGTAAGCCAAATTTCCACAACAGGATGAACACTCGCACAGGCCCAGCCGAGGACACGCCTGCCCCAACACTTCCATATTGCATTATAGTCTTCCAACCTGAAGAGGGCAATGTAAAACTGGTCTGGGGTCACCATCAGAAACACAAGGACATTTGTTCAGGGTCTCATGCTTGATCAGACCTGGAGACCTGGAGGTTTAACCCTGGAATCTCGTTCTCTTTGTCATGGAGTGTTTAGAACCATTTATAGCAAACCTCAAGTGGAACGTGCCCATCATGACTTCACTGATGAACTTTGACCTTTGTTTGCCTTAAGCTACTTTTCTCAGACATTTGCTTCTTCAGACAGAAGAGTGAAACTAACAGCTGTTTTCTGCAATGCTAACTCACTTTTAGCATATTTTTGTGCATCTGGAAAGTACGCTGACATTTTCCAAATGGTTGATCACGGAAACTGTACATTTCCTCCGGTGTTCCTTTCACCGTTTCTCCATTTTTTTTCTTTTTTCAGCAGTGATACTCGGACAGCAAAGCTGTCCTCAGCCTCTGTCTCTCTTCCTGAAACAGTTTTCTCTTCCATGGCCTGCATGCCTGCCCAGTGTGTCTCTAATGCCTCGGAATGGGGGTGGGGGTGTTCTCTATCTCTGTCCTGTTGTAATCCACTGTCCCACTGTGGTTCTCAGGTTGGTGGTGTTGTCCTTGTATCAGCATTTCTGGTTCTGCTTCTATGTCTTCTTGTCTATTCTTAACATCTTGTGGGACATGAAAAGAATCAGCCTTTCAGACTATGGTTGAATTCAAGAGGCCCTGCTGCTGCAGTTCCCTGATGGCAACCATTGCTCTAGCTTGGCTTTAATTACCTACTGTAGCTTCCTTTGAACTCTTACCTGTCACAGTCACCTGAGCATTCTCAGAGTCCACAGAACTTCATCTTTCCCGGTCAACTTCCCCTCTTCTAACAGAACTGACTACATTGTATCTGGACCAACCAAATAGTAAGTAAAGAAAAAGACAATCACGCAAACACCAACAACAAAAACTCCTGTTTATCTCTGAACAGAGAGGACATGGGTTCGGGTTAGAATAAATATCTGAATGGAGCCTGTCCCAGCTGACATTGAGAGGCTTAAAAAATTCCTTTTTGATAAAGCTTGTAATTAGGGCTATCTTATACTAGTCCTTAGCTATGCTACTATAGGCTTCTACTGCTGGGGGACTTCCCATGATGCACTTCTCTTTTTCTCGACACATTCACGTCTCATAAGTTCATTTCACTAACTTGACTTCTTTGCCGGAGTCTTGGTACTTTATAATCTAATGGGTTACCAAGGAAACGATCGACTGCTGGGATGATGGCTGACACCCACTGGTGACATAATAATAGCAACAACAACAATAATTATTATTATAATTAGGTCTGCAGCAGGGAGAAAACAAACCCAAAGCTGTAACAATCTGTAGTAGAAGAGAGAATGTGTGTTTTTAAAGAGCAATAAAGTTGAACAGTTTAAACATGAAATGTCTTTAAGCTGCATCATCACAATTACAGATCCAAATCAACCTCCCGCTCCCTGATTGGCTGTCAGGTGTCAGTCAGTTCAGAACAAGCTGTGGTTGCATGAAACTGCAGGTAACCATGCCAACTGGATTGATGCTCCAGGTGTGTCTCCCCCATTCCTCTCTCTCTCTCTATGTATGTAAATGAAGGACAGTCTGATGATTACCTTGGGCACACACTTGACACACACACAGTGTTATGTGATTGTGTGAGTGTGTGTGTGTGTGTGTGTGTGTGTGTGTGTGTGTGTGTGTGTGTGTGTGTGTGTGTGTGTGTGTGTGTGTGTGTGTGTGTGTGTGTGTGTGTGTGTGTGTGTGTGGGTTTAGGTCCCTCTCAGGAACTCTGTCCTACTTTCTTTCTGCTGATGAACAAACGGAACTGAGTCTGAGATGAGACACCTGGTTTCTAAGACCTGACACTCATGCTGCGTCAATGAAATATATTCTAAATATAAATAAATAAACAATAATAAATAAAATCAATTCTAAATCTATGTAATCTATTACTTACTAATCTGATTTATTATTTACTAATGTAATCTTAATCATGACTAGTTCAAGCATTTTTAGTCTTATGATCCTGAAAACTCAGAGCACCAGCTATCAGAAGGATCTTTCAAAGGAACCAGCATCTAGATGGTTCCATTAAGACGGAACCAGAACCTAGACGGCTCTATTGGAACAGAACCAGCATCTAGACAGATCCATTGGTGGTTGGTTGATGGTTACAGCAATTGAAGCTGCTATAAGGAGGCAGATCAAGGCTTTATTGTCTAGCATCAGCAGGACGCGCTGAAAAAGACATCTGGACAGCAGCAGATGTTGTTCCTGTTGTTCTTGTTGCCTCACCACCACCACCTAAACCCCCCACCCCTCCCATCACAGATGTACAGGTTTTCTGAAGTCTTCCTGAGCTCATGTCTGAAATGCTTCATAGAATCTTGTTATTAAAGCACTGTCATCACCCCAGATTTCCCTCAGGATATACTGTAGTCTATCTATCAACTGACGGGCCGAAGATCATTCATCAATCATTTTATCAATATTTGGCATATTTTACAGATTTATAATTCATATAATTTACATAAGCAGTCAAAGTGCTTCACACTGACGCCATTATCCATTCACTCCACAGTCACACCAGCGGTGGTAAACTACATCTGCCCCAGGGCAGAACGACATAAGCGACCACCAAACACACGGTCATACACCAGTGAGTGACACAGGAGGGAAGGTGGGCGACCCCGGAATCCAACGGAGAACGACTGGGATATAGTGGGATTCGAACAATCTGAGCCCCTGCCTTCACACAGTTGTACACAGGCGTTACTAATGGCACACACAGAATAACCACCTGCCTCTGCTGTTTGACATTTTTTGTCTTTTTTCTGTTTCAGGGTTATTTTGTTATCTATATACACACACAACCAAACAGACACACAGACATACACACACTCCCTGCTGAACTCATGAATATCTGAGTCGATGGTTTGAAGTCACTGAGGTCTGACAGGCGTGACACACACACTTTAAACCCAGGGGGATTATGGATGTTGTCACTAAAATGAAATGTAGCATTTGGAAGTGTGTGTGTGTGTGTGTGTGTGTCTGCGCGCTATCTGTACGCACACACCTTTGTCATCATCATCATCAGCACCTCACTCATTGTTTCACACATTAATGTAAACAGCACGGCAACCCGCTACGAGCTGCTCCAGTGGCATCAAATGGTGGGCGTGGCCTCCACTCATTGGTTCACTATGGACTATTGTTTTCAGAACAAACAAAGCAAAAAACAAACAAACTTCTAGTGTTGTTCTGAAGTAAACATTCGCTTAATACTCTGCTGCAGATCTGTGACAATGATGCGCCGGTACTGCTACAAATAGTCCAATAGATCGCCAAAGAGAAGGTCCAGACTACAATCTGGGCTCTACAAAGACCCAACAGTTCCCCCGTGAGAACATGGACCTCCAGGCAATCTCAACTCAAGGAAGGCGGACTGTGGTCATCTACCTCCCTGTGGAGGTCCTCAGGTCCACTGGGAGGAGACCCAGGTTAGACCCAGACCTCATTGTATGTGTGTTCCTCCCCGACTGAACTGGTTTCTCCAGAACTGTTTCAGGCCTCTGTGTCCTGATCTGATCTGAATGGATCTAACTCCTCTTTTCTCCTCAGACTGTTGGTGACAATGTTTGTTTTATCGATGCTATTCCTGTCTGTCTCTAATCTGGATTAAAACCTGTTTGTATTCGAAGCAGATGTGAACACAGAGCTGTGTTTGACAGGAGGATCAGAAGACTTAGAGATGTTCCACCATTTAATCTAGAACACAATAATGAGAGCAGATTAACGGCTCGATGCAGGATGACATCATCTTAAAACCGTGAGGAGTTAAAGGACTTTACTCCTTGGCTCACAATGAACATAAAAATACCTGTTTTAATGACTGCAGGTATTTGTTTCCACAGCTTACGACCAATGATGTCATCAAGATGATGATGATGATGATGATGATGATGATGATGATGATGTTGATGATGCTGATGATGATCTGTTTCCTCCCTTTAACAAATTTGTTCCAACATTTCCAAACTTGTCCCACATCACGTGTTGGTATTCCCTCTGCGTTGTCTGACAGGTGTAACAGTGTCTGATTTTAACAACATCAGATATGAATGGTACAATAATAAATGCCAGAGGTTCTCCCGTGTTATACTGCTTCAGTACCGTCAAAGGTTCTACTGTCAGATGTTCTACTGTATTTTATTGCTGTGTTCTTCAGCTGCAGGTTCATCTGAACCAACCCTCCACTAACTGAATACTGATCACTGCAAATATGAAATATTAATAACCATAAGTCTTTGATACTCAAACAGTGTAACACACACACACACACACACATATACACACACACGCTCTCTCTCTTTAACTGTGTGTGTGTGTGTGTGTGTGTGTGTGTGTGTGTGTGTGTGTGTGTGTGTGTGTGTGTGTGTGTGTGTGTGTGTGTGTGTGTGTGTGTGTGTGTGTGTGAGTGAATTTATTACAGCTCCTCATGCGAATCATTTTGATCAGCAGGAGGTCAAACGTTGGGGTTTAGCTCCACCTCCACCAGTTCCTCCTGACATCTAGAACCAGGACTGGTTCTGGTCCAGGTTACCTTCCTCTGGCCCTATCACAGCCTTCAGCTGGCATTTCAGCCACACCTTTATGGGCGGAGTTAGTCTCATTCCTTCCTGTCTGCTATTTGTGTCTCATATAGATCTAATTAAGCTTAGCAAACTGATCAGTCAGCCAGTCAATTGATGTATTGATTGCGTGGTCACATCCTACTGATTAATGAGACTCAGCATGAGAAAAAATACCTTTAAGCTGTCCTCCAGGCGTGAAGCAACACTGGGATCTCAGATTTACATATTTCCATAGTTTCATCCTCCTCTCTCTGCTGGTGCAGCCCACAGGGACTCGACCCCCTTCGAGTGAGTCTGACCCCGGGCTATGAACCCCCCCTGGACCAGAGCCCAGCTGAGGACCAGGTGTTGATCCGACTGTGTCAATATGTTTAATACCACTGTGGGCTTGAGGACACTGACTTTAAGATGCTGCTGAAGCTGTGAATGACCCCAACCCCCCCACCCCCCTCCTTCAAGCAGGTCTGGGATCAGTCTGTCTAACCAAAAGCACAAAGATTCAGTTTTTATGGTCCATAGATCTGCTTCAAGTCTCATGACTGCTGTTTCATCCTCCATTCCACCAACGTCTGCTGTTTCATGTCCCTGCATGTAAAACGCTGAGCTGAACTAAAAAACTTAAGATGGGTGGGGGGGAGGGGGGTCAGGATGAAGCAGAGACCCTCTACATTCAGTTGTCATGACAACAAACACAAAGATGAGTCGACAACAGTAGATAAACCAGACAAACCGTTGTTAAGCAATAGCAGGAGGAAGATGAGGAGGAGAAAGAGGAGGAGGAGGAGGAGGAGATGGAAGATGAGGAGGAGGAGGAGGAAGATGAGGAGGAGGAGGAGGTCTTTGTGCCCTCCAGTCCTTTAACAGGCGTGAACGGGCTCCAGAATGCGTTTATGAAAGCAGAATTTTTACGAGATTAAAACAAGACTTTGAAGAAGAAGAGAGGAGAGCAAGGAGGAAGAGGAAGATGAGGAGGAAGAGGAAGAGGAGGGGTTGAGTTGAACCACCGCAGAGAGGGAGGAGGTCCAGAGAGGGAGGAACCGCCTCAATGGGTGACTTCAGACAGAACTTATTTGTCCCTCGCGTGAGAGAATCATACCTCAGGGCAGTCGACTGGTTTTACTGGTCTAACACCAGTTTGACTCCGACAGAACGCGTCACATTAAAACTCTCATCAGTAGATTATCGATCACTTTATTAATACCTATGACGGACATAAACATGACCGTCCTAATTACTGCAGTACATATAAGTCACTGGAGTAGTTTCAGTTCTGTTCAGCAGGACAGTTAAACAGAGCAGAAGTGAATCCAGAACAAAGATAATTTAATGTTCAAACTAAAAAACTAAAAGTCTCATTCTGAATTTAACGTCTGTGACGTGTTTGTAAAGAGTTTGTGAAGCGATGGCAACAACCATGAAGGGGGACTCATCTTTCTCATTAGAACACAGGACACTTCCTCTCCGTGTCAGTGAATCTCAGAAGAGATAAGGTCTGTCTCAGATGAGATCAGGTCCATCTCAGATGAGGTCAGGTCCGACTCAGATGAGATCAGATCAGTCTCAGATGAGATCAGGTCTGTCTCAGATGAGATGAGGTCCATCTCAAATGAGATAAGGTCCTTCTCAGATAAGATCAGGTCTGTCTAAAATTAGATTAGATCAGTCTCAGACGATATCAGGTCTGTCTCAGACGATTATAAATGCATGTTAGATGAGATGAAATCTGTCTCAGATGAAATCAGGTCTGTCTCAGATGAGATGAGGTCTGTCTCAGATGATTATAAATGAATGTTAGATGAGATGAGGTCTATCTCAGATGAAGTCAGGTCTGTTTCAGATGAGATCAGGTCAGTCTCGGATAAGATCAGGTCTGTCTCAGACGATTATATATGCATGTTAAATGAGATGAGGTCTGTCTCAGATGAAGTCAGGTTTGTCTCAGATGAGATGAGGCCCGTTTCAGATGAGATTAGGTCCATCTCAAATGAGATCAGGTCTGTCTTAGATGAGATAGGGTCTGTCTCAGATGAATTTGGGACCATCTTAGATAAGATCAGGTCTGCCTCTGATGAGAGGTAGTGACAATAGATTTTAAACCGTTCCTGAACTCAAGGACGTAAACAATCCGGAGAAACCTGTTTTCATATGTAGCAAAACTGTCTCTACCTGTACAACAAAGTCACCACAGCTATGTTCTCATCTTCAGCCGAGCCTGTAGAAAGTTATGCGTTATATCACCTGTTTTTATTTAGGACTGAACTGAATGTAGAGATTAAAACTGGTCACATCCTGTTTCACTGAAGTCACAACTTTGTTGGAATCAGGTTGAACATAAAGTCCACTACAGTCCTGCTGCAGAACTACATGTATGTTGGATGTACAGTATGCATGTCTCCAGTGGACATTTACTTAAATCTAAAGAGCTGTTCAATGACAAGAAGGCTCGAGAGATAACACGGTCACACACTGATGACATCACCAACACTGATAAAGACGTTACAATAAATGATCAACACCATCTGATAATATCAATTACTTGTTTATATATGACCGTAAAAATCAGCAGAGATGTTGCTATGCTGCAGGAAACTGAGGCGTTGTCAAGGAACTTGAGAGAGAGAGAGAGAGAGAGAGAGAGAGAGACAGAGAGAGAGAGACAGAGACAGAGAGAGAGTCCATGCCTCCAAGCCAATAATCTGTTTCCAGCCCCGCTAATTAAATCACAGCACAATTAACAGGAGTCAGCTGTCAATCAAAGCATCATCACAGAGAGAGAGAAAGCAAAAGAGAGAGAGAAAGAGAGAGAAAGAGAGACTTACTTCATGTAGAAGACAGTCTGTTCTTCTTTCATTCCTCCCAAAAAACAGACGACAACTGAGAGAACCTGCACACCGGGCAAGAAAGAGAGAGAGGGGGACGAACAACTACCGGCAGACAGATGGAGAGAGAGGGGGATGACAGGAGAGAGAGGGTGGTGAGCGAGTGACTGGCTGGATGGCTGTAATCCCATTATACTGAACGACACATTGTTCTGAGAGAGAGGGGCGAGAGACATTCAAACAGAGGGTGAGGGAGTCTGACAGAGGGAGTGAGAGACATTCAAACAAAGAGAGAGAGAGTCCCAGTGGGGACTGAAGGGGGCGGGGCCCAGCTGCACATAGATATGTGGGAGGAGTCAGGGTCATTAATATTTAATCACTGGTTAGAGGCGTGAAGTTAGGGGGAGAGAGAGAGAGAGAGGTCGAGAGAGGTTGTACATCCAGATTTTATGGGTTTCATCAGACTCTATATCGAATACATAATCTATAGATAATCGATGTCACTGAATCTATACAACATGTCCTGGTTCATTTAGGGCGTGTCCAATTCCTTTCTGTGAGCTAAACGGTGTGTAATCTGGGCGCACACAGAGGTTTAATTTAATCCGGTAATTATTCAGCGGTGTGTATTTACATGAATTAAACAAATGAGAAAATATTGTTGACATCACCTGCAGTGATCCCCTAGCAACAGAAAACAAAAATGCGTCTCCATCGTCAGTTAAATTTATCCATGATGTACTGCAGCTTAACATCATTGTTGATTTCAATCTCTGATACATCGACAGGATCTGATGTTAATGTTCTGTGTCCTGAAGGTAGCCTACACAGCCCAGGTTCACACAGTGAAACAGTCTAGGTTCACACAGTGAAACAGTCTGCTGTCTCCAGAGAGCAATGCTCCTACAGTGTTGCTGACCACATGTCATTTAACACCAACATGGACGCACAAATGGAAAAAACATCTGATACTTAAATAAAACAGACATGATGTCACTAAGGACACTTGGCTGTGAATCTGAAGAGAAAGACCTGCAGGTCAACATACTGATCAATAATCTGATTGTTGGACCTGTGAGAAAAATTTCACCGTCGGTCCTGGTGCATGATCGGGAGTGGCTTTTAAATATTCAACAAGTTCACTGAGGTTTCTGCTCCTTAATCCTGCTCGGATAAACATCTATGATGGGTTGTGAAGACCCACATCAGGACCAGTTCTGATTGGCTGTATTTGTGCATTTGACTGCAGTTCCTCCTCCACCTCCTGCTACACAATTTTATCACTAATCTCTGTTCTGACGACCAAGAGGTTCACAATCGGCTAGTAGCAGCTAGCAAATAGTAGCGGTTATCAGCTAACTAAAAAAGACAAAAATGTCTGGAGACTTGGGAGACAATGGGAGTTCTGGGAGCTCCTTTTCCTCCAATCAAAGACGGAGCTCATGGGAGAGATGTATGCTGATGTCAAATGATGCCATTGCTTACAAATCGCCACTAGACGCCACTGCTAAACATCACGCCTCTGTAGATTCAGGAATGACAGCTAACACACACACTTTAAGACTGTTTCAAGTGTGTCCAGGTGAGTCCACCTGGTGTCATCTGATTGGTTTACAGCTGACAGGTCTCAGTAGGTGACAGATAGGTTCCCATGGTTACCACAGAGTGAGTGTGTGTGTGCGTGTGTGTGTGTGTGTGTGTGTGTGTGTGTGTGTGTGTGTGTGTGTGTGTGTGTGTGTGTGTGTGTGTGTGTGTGTGTGTGTGTTTATCAGCGGGATCTTATCAGCAACACAACAGACTGCTGTTAAAACACGTATGTGTGTGTGTGTGTGTGTGTGTGTGTGTGTGTGTCCACGTCTCATCAGGACCCTCATGAAATATTAATCACACACACACTAAGGGCCACATGCACCAATGCACACACACATATCAATCAAACAAAGAGAACAGAAAAAGCTAGAGGTTGTGTGTGTGTGTGTGTGTGTGTGTCTAACCCACGGTTTTTACATTTTTATCATGTCGATAGAGGTGTTGGCGTGTAGTAGGAGGAGCTTGTCTCAGGTACACACATGCTTCCAGTCAGAGGTAAAAAGTATAAACATCATATAGCAGGATTACTGGTCAAATCTACTATTGATCAGCTGTTTGAAATAATAACAAACCAGGACAGTTTCAAGTGTGTTTCAAAAGGTCCCGTATGGTTCCATCGCTCTAGAACAGCAGCCAAAACATTCTGGGTCTGGTCTGGATGATTGTGAGCTCTTCTCTGGCGGTGAACGTTGTGATGTAGATTTAGGCCTAACTCAACACTAAACCACAACTACACATTTAAATATTGGTCGTCTCTATAGAAGATCTGATGTGAGGGTGAGAATTGTGTGCCGTCGTCTCACAAACAAAAGATGAAGGACGACTGAAGAAGCTTCATTTCGGGGGGGGCAGGGAAATGGGGGGGGGGTTAGAGAGCGTGAACAGCGGCTTGTAAAGAACCAACCAGGCAGAGTAATAACCGGAGGGGGAGGGGAGGAGGTGAAAGGTGATGCACAGTAATTGGGGGAGAGACGTGTTCAACACAGCAAATCAAATATGTCTCAACTGTATTTAAATAAACACAAATAAACTGTCGCGGAAACCTGTTTGATCCTGTGTCAACAATGCTATTTGATTGTTTTTATATCCAGATTGACAAATTTAGGTATTAAAACTTTTTTGTCTTGATCACATGACGAACTGGAAGCAATCTGATTGGACACAGGTCTGACACCTTTGTCCAATGAGTAATCTGTTCAACAAATCACTGAATAGTAAATTGTTTTGTATTATTTTAACGTGCAGATAAATTTTCGTATAGAATATACGAACTGAAAGTGTCTCAGAGGTGCGCAAACAATCAAATAAAAACAGTTTGTACAGATATATCACCACCTGCTGGTATGGAGTTTTACTTTCAATCATCAGGAGCAGTGATGGATAACATAAGTCAGTAATAAATTAGTTCTGGTTCAAAACAATTCCCAAAGTGTCCATGAGTTCCTGGACAAATGGTGCTGCTATCAGTTTTTATTAAAAATTATTTATTGATTCATTCAAACATTTTCAAATGGTGAAAAAGGGAACCAAATGGAAAATGAAGGATGTTATACTCTATGTGACAGCAGCATTTCAAACACCCAGCATTAATTTATTCTGTGATCTCCACTCCAGTCACCATGGCAGACAACATAAGTGCATGAGGGTGTGGGGCTCTTATGAAACACAAAGAAAATGACTATACACAAAATGTATAGGTGTAAAAGGTTACGTGTAAAGGGAACATAACAAAACCCTGCAAATACAGCACTCATTTAATGTGAAGACATCCAGCAGTGCAGTTGTCACATGTTTAACACAAACACACACACTTATAAACCAATGAACTTTACATCTGTAAAACGGTCGAGCACTGGGCTCTGGCATTTTTACATGTAGGTCTTAATGTATGTCAAACACAGAATACAGTGGTACATCTACTTACGAATGTCTCTACATACAAAATGTTCTACTTACGAAATGCCTCAACAGGAAAATATTATCTCCAGTTACAAAAGAAATTTCGAGTTACGAAAGTTAAAAATACAACATGGGCTGCTACTCGCAGCTCCCAAAGGTTCCTGAACGCAACATTCTTATCGCTGCTCTGCCATTGGCTGTTACCTAGCATCCTGGCATCCCATTGGCTAAGAGGGACCTCTGTGTGGCGCTAGATAGGTGTTTATGCAGCATCCTCGTCACTCGGCACTCGTCCCATTACATGTTCTAATAGTTTTACGCAAATATATCAATTTTTTGAGTATTCACTATGGACCCCAAGAAAGTGATGGAGAAAAGAGGAAAAGAAAAGATGGAGAAAAGAGGTTTTTTGTCCATACAAACAAAGCAAGAGATAATAGAAAAGCATGAAAAAGGGATGCGTTTGGTTGATCTCGACAAAGAATATTGCCGTAATGCATCTACAATCGCCACGTTATTAAAACAAAAGGAAGTTTAAGGAGTTTAAGGGTGGTTGGAGAAGTTCAAAAGGAGGACTGGAATTCACTCTGTTGTCCGGCATGGTGAGGCAAGAGCACATGAACCAAAGAGGGCAAAAAACAATGAGGACAGCAGTTAAAAGGTAAATGACCATCATTTTTATTCTTTACTCTAGTCTTTGTTTTTTACTTTGTGTACAACTCTCATTTATTGTGTAATCATCTAATTGTAACATGTATTTGTTACATGTTTTGATGCATTTTTATGCTTTAAAAAACATTTAAGTCTGAAGTTTGGGGGGCTTGGAACGGATTAGGGGATTTGCATGGAAAATGCATCTCTACTTACGAAATTTCTTCCAGAACCAATTAATTTCGTAACTAGAGGTACCACTGTACATGTAAACAATGAAGAGCAGATGTCACAGTCTTTTCAAGCAGCTGTAGCTAATGTTCTTACAATTACAGTCAGCTCTGCAGGTAACTTAAACACATCTGCAGCAGGATCTAAACTGATGTTTGCATGAATGTTACCAACACCAAAGCTAATGTTATCATGAATGAAGGCAGTGCTGCAAAAAACATCAACCTTTGATGACAGAGAACATTTTGAGTGAGACGTCGACAACATCATGAACGCAACTATGATATGTTCATGACAGGTGAACTCCAGAATCTCCACATTTAAGTTACAATAAATAGAAGGTAGTTACACTAACCTCTTGAAGCAACCTGTGTGAGATGTAAGGAGGAAGAGGAGGAACCTTCTTCATCAGGAGGAGATTTCCTGAGGAAACGCAAACACAGACACATATTAGATCACGTTTGTCAAGGAAAACCACATAAGTTTGAGACATCTGAGAAGACAAACTATTTGTTTTGTTTGGTGTCACATGTTAGTTTATTGTTGACAGATCTCTTACACACAGATGATGCTTGATTGGCTGATCAAACCTCCAATCAGATTACTCCAGTGATCTGACTGGTCCATTCACATTAAGGCCTTAGATTCAGTTATTGTCTGATGTTCTATGCAGATGATTCTGCTGTATATATACGAGGACACTATTCACACCAGGTGGTTTCATTGGTTCATTGGTGAGAAGTTTTCATTTTTCGCTCAACCATAATCCCAGAAGAGACAATAAACCTCTGAGAGTTGCTGGCAGGAGAGAACGAGACCAACAACAGCTGTTGGCCATTAATGATTAATCATTTATCTCATGTCTTCTCATAAACAACGCAGAACAACTAATTAAAAATAGTTTGGAGAGCCATCAGCATGAAGGCAGCAGGACAGATGGTTCTCAGATCCAGAACAGTTCCTGGTTCCAGAAGTTAAGGAGCTTCACTTCTGGTCTGATGTGGATTCAGGATCTGACTCCACAGTGCCCCCTTGGAGAATTTGGTCTTCACTTCTAAAATCATCTCAATCTGTTCCGGATACTAAAATATCACATTTTGTGATTTTTTTTTTTAAACATTTCATTACAAACTGCTTGCAGCAATTTTTAAGTCTGTTTTTGTCCCCTGACGACCTCTTTAATAGCGACCTTTGTTTACTAATTCTATTTTAATTTCCCTCCAGTCCTGAATGATTCTGCAGTTCATCCATTTTTAGAGTCTGAAACAAAGAGTGTGTCTTCTTCCTGACCCCTTTCAAGTGTTTTGTTCCTTTCATTGCCATCTGCCTCCAAGGTCAACCGTGAGGTCAAGCAATGAATCACTTCCTGCTTGTCTGCCAACCTTATGATGCGTTAATGAGCCGCATAGATTTTACAGCCAATCAATCATTGCAGGTATTGATGGATGACCTATAGACAGAAGAATTTTTCATCTGTCAACGTGAGCACAGCAGCTGATCCCCCACCCGCACCCCCACCCAAACAGCCCCCCAAACGCAACTCCTATGGCAACTGGAGACAAACCAATAGTTACTGGAGATAGACTACTCAAAACTGTAGATTAACTAGTAGCAATTGGAGATACAACACTAGTAATTGGAGATAGACCACTAGTAACTGGAGATAGACTAGCAGTAACTGGTGATAGACCAGCAGTAACTAGAGATAGACCAGTAGCAACTGTAAATAGACCAGTGGCAACTGGAGATATACCAGTAGTTACTGGAAATAGATCAGTTGCTACTGGAGATAGACTAGCAATAACTGGAAATAAACCAGTACTAGGTGCAGATATAATAGAAACTATGAACCTGACGCCCCCCACCACGCCATTAGTGGATTTAACCACTGAAGCCCACACAGGATAACACTGGGTCAGTCAGCAGATTAGGCCGGCTGCCTTCATTCACTAATCTGTGAGTTAATCTGGTGGTTGTAACATTACAGAGTTGTAATCTGCATATATAGAACACACATTCAGCCATATGTGCAGCATCTCTGACCCAACCTCCATATTCCCATAACCTGTTTCAAGAACCAGTTTGGGTTGAGTGGGTTGAGTGAGGAGGAACATCCTAACGACCGTGACACACTCTCCACAACAATTTATTCAAGCCACGGATTAATTCATCAAATGTTCCATAATACTGTTATTATATTTGTTGTTTTTGTTGATGATGATCACTATGATGATGATGATGATGATAATGAATGATTTTCTCTGTAAAACAGACTCCAGTCTGGTAGAGAATGTCTGCCCACGCAGAAATAACAGCATACTGGTGGAGTTCCAGTTTGAGTCACTGGATTGTGGGAACATGAACAGACCAATCAAGGACCAGTCCAATGAACAGGTGTGTGTCAGCATATGTGTTTCTCCGCTGGTGTGTTACCGATGGCTGAGACAGCTGCACACAGCAATTACACACACACACACACACACACACACACACACACACACACACACACACACACACACACACACACACACACACACTTTACAACAGCCTGTAATTTGAGCATGGGGGGGTCTTAAAGAAAAAGGCCTACATTAAGATAAAATGTATTTTTACTACTAGGGGAAGTGTTACCCTCAATAGAGGCACACTGTTTTCAAGCTTAGCACAAATACATGAAACAAGGAGAAACTTAGCTTCAGGTCTTATTGTCAGCTAGAGACAATGACGTTAATGAAAATCAAACCAGTTTTCTACTTATGGAATCAATAAACAGTTTTGATTCAAATATAATGACGTCATCACGATAATAAGGAGTTTTAGGAGCTGAGACATGTGATAGAACCAAAGATTAAATTAAATCCAGTCATACAGTGCGGCAGAATCCGCAACACAGACACTGTCTGCAGTCAGTAAAGCTTTTTGAATTAATTCAGTCTGTCATTTAGTCGTCTTCACTGGTACACTGTGTTTAAATAGGTTCTCTCTGTTGAAGTCTGACTCTTCATTAACACCGTTCACCCAAAGCCTTTCAATGGCACTCATTTAAATTCAGTCCTTTTGTTCGGCCGGTCTTTGTCAGCGAAACTCATCTCAATAAAGACACCGTCGATGGCTGGCCTTCAATAAAGATGGCTTCCCAGTAACATCCCTGATAGAATAAAGTTCTGGTTGTTTTTTAATGGCCTGCAGGCCTTGACCGCAACACATCAGTTGATCTGAACAGACGTCACTGAGGTGAAGACACGAGACAGAACAGGCGCATTCTCATCTGGCGAGGGAAGATAAAAGCTCATAATTAATAGAAATCCACAAATTCAGGAGATTGATAATTTGACATTTAACTGAAAAGCAGGCATAAATTGAAAAAGAGCTGAACTCTGAAAGTTCTTTTATTTTATATTATATTAACAATTGGTCGAGTTAACTGAGAAACTTAATAAAATAAAACAGAGTAATCAATCATAAGGTAGAGTGTCACACTTTTGATTTCCAGGAAGCGCATAAACATGTCATTCAGGTAAGTCAGGTGGAATACTTTAGTGGATTAAAGCTTTGCTTAGCCTCTACACCCTCAAGGATAAAACTAATTGTAACAGTTACATTACAGTGCTACAGTATTTTATTTCATTATGTATTGTTTTGTATGTCCTTTTATTGCTTCTGGTAAGTCTTACAGAATAGTACTTTAGTATTTAGAGCAGTTATGGCATTTAAATGACCTTAAATTGCCATTGTAGATTGAAATTTAATAATGACTTGGGAACAATTCAGTTTATGAACAACCTCTCGGAACCAATTGTGGTCATAGGTTGAGAAGTACCTTTACTTTAAATGCAACCAGTGATGTCATGATGACGTACAGTATGTTCTCATTAAAGTCTGTTTGTAAATAGGACGACCCACCTCATCTAATCATAGACTCTTTATAACTTAGACCACTGGAGCATCATTAGCCATCAGAAATATATACCTGTTTATACAAACCTATTTATGAGTCAATATTCTTTATGCAAATACCCATTTACATTTATATATTTGGACAGCAGAGCTTGTGTACATGTTTGGATGTTCTCCCACTGGTCTATCTGCCACTCTGAGTCTGTCTTCCCATGTGTTCAGTTTTGTATTTCCTTTTTTACCCAAACTGGTCAAGGGAGAAGACCGCCCACCAGAGAGGATCTGCCCCAGGTTTCTTCCCAAAGGGGAATTTTTCCTGGCCAGTGACGCTTCATTCACGCTCTTAGGCGCTCAGTTGGCTTCCTCCTTTTCTCTGACTTTGTGAAGCACTTTGAAGCACGTCTGGTGTGATTCAGCGCTATATAAATAAAGTTGTCATAAGCTACTTATAGATCTATGTACAAATGCCGCTGAGTCAATAAATTTATCATGAGGTCAGCACAGAGCGGACTTAACCAGCCAATGCTACTGGTGAGGGTTCCAACCATTATGAGACCCACTGTAACATTAGTACAAAAAAAATACTGTAATACCCAGAATTCTTCCGTTCTATATTTCCATAATTTCTGAGTGGGAATATTTTAAAAAGCTGCATAGAATTTCTGAGCTTCAGCTTGCTGTAGACCCCCAGACCCAGCCAAGACTTCCCTCGGGTGGACGGTCTCAGGACCGGTGGAATCTCTCTGCTGTCTTACTGACTGTACAGTTGACTCTAAACTGTCCAACAGAGAAAAGAAAGACAGGAAGTCACTGTTTGTCACAGGAAGTGTGTTTCAGTCTGAAGCTTAGGACAGGATACACACGCACACTCACACATGCAGAGACCAAACAGTCAGAGCTGCGGATCAAGGGTTCAACTGGTCTGAATTCTGGTTCTGACCTGGGATTTAACTGGCTTCTGGTTCCTCAGGCATTCTGACATCAAATAGAATATTTAATCTCAGCCAATCAGGAACACACTTCAGTATTACTGCATTTCTGAGGTCCCTGTACTTGCCGTCAGCTACAGTCACTACCATGGTTACCACAACCATCTCCATGGTAACCTCCACCATCACAGGGACCCGCCTGACTTAAACTGTGAATGCAATTTTATTCCTCTAGGTAATCGCAGAGTAGGAGCTGAAACTGCACCTAGTTCTTGATTTAAACCTGGTTCAGAGAATGAAACTAAATCTGGTCATGAGACAAAACCTGGTCCTGAAACTAAACCTGATCCAAGGACTAAACCTTGTCATGAAACTAAACCTGACCTAACATGACCCGTGGCTGACAGTCAGTCAGCTGGTAGAAACACTTCAACTTGAAAAAACATGTGAGTTCTAGATTTAGAAAAATGGAGCACAAATAAAGCAAAAGGGAAGAAAAAACTCCAAAACAGCAATGACACCACCGTGTGTGTGTGTGTGTGTGTGTGTGTGTGTGTGTGTGTGTGTGTGTGTGTGTGTGTGTGTGTGTGTGTGTGTGTGTGTTGTTGGGGGGGGCTCTACTGGGACCAATCCAGTGAAACCAGTTTCTTTATGGATTATTAATATCACCTCAGGCAACACACAAGCTTGGTGTGTGATCTAACGCGCGCACACACACACATACACACACACACACACACACCCAGGAAAGGAGGAAGAGGCAGGAGGAGGAGGATGAGGGAGGGAGGGTGGTTCTTTAGGGATGGGGTGAGATCAAAGACGCCTCGTTCACATTGAGTAGGTTACACCCTAATCCGTTAAATCCCACCCCCTCTACATCGTCCTAGTCAACCAGTCAGGATCCAGTTTACTGGTTCCAGTTTGTTATAGAATATTTCCAGCAGTTCCTTCGACATGGATGTGTGTATGGATGGATCGATGGATGGATGGATGATTGGCTAAGACTTTTGTTCTATTGTTCAGAAAGTGTTTAGACCTTCTTTTTTGTTGTTTGATCAGTTTTATTTTTTATTTTTAAATATATTATTTTTAAATAATATTACTGCTAATATTTTTTTAAAAATTTAACCAGTGAAGTTACTAGTCTGGGTTACTGGTGTGAGCCCAGTTCAGTTTGACTGTGATAATAAAGTACAGCACATTAACACCATGAGGGTCTGGCGGGGATTAAACAGTAATCTGGATTGAGGCGTTCAGATTACTCAAATGGACATTTCATTTGAATAATCTTCACCACATGGATGTTAATGATGATGATGATGATGATGATGATGATGACGATGATGATGATGATGATGATGTCACTACGGTCAACCAGTGCTTAAAATTTTTACATTTTTTATTTAATTTCATAACTTTAATTTATTTTCTATTTATTTTTGCAAAAACAGAAAGGTGAATATTTAAATTGCATCTTAAACGTTCTTTTGGTTGGTCACAATGAATCTATTCTGATTTTAATTTTACTGTAATTTTAAATTTTAAGATATTGTGATAAAATTGTTTGGCTCAAAAATTGTTCTATTTAAAATAAAAATAACTCTTTGTGTAAAAATGAAAAATAAATCCAAAAACTTTTTTGTTAAATCTAGACGCAGGTACACCTCAGCTTACATCATTTCAAGTTACTTCGTTCTCAATTATACATCGGTTTTCAAAAAATACATAGAAAAATAAAAATCCAGTTTTTATCATTTTACTGTACTTATAATAGCAATAATTCCTGTACTTGTTTTACAAGCTTAAAAAATATTTTTATTTTTTCATTCATTCATAAATAAAAGATCTGCGGTGTATCGTAAAAATCGCCAAATTGTACTCAAAAACTTTGATTTTTTTGTGCTGTATTAAAAGATAAAATGCATTTATTTGTAAGCTTAAAATAGATTTGTATTAACCATATATTATTGAAAACGCATTCCTAAATAAGTTACAGTACAGACTGGGAATGGTTATTTTCATTTTAACCTGGAAACACGTTAACTCCAGTTATTGCCGAAGGGTGAGGTATAGTTGGACGGCACTTCGTGGCACCTCATTTTCAAAATAATTGGCTATCTGACATTCAAATATCCAACTGAAATTAGGACAAAGAAAACATTTTTAATGTTGACATATTCCTTTGCTTTTTGTCCTTTTTTAATATGAATCAGTGACAGACAGGATTCTGTGGTGACATCACCTCCACATCAGTGAGGTCTCCACTAACACTGATACGTTCAGGTTCTCAATCTACATTGTTTTCTTCAGGAAAGACTTCACTTATTTCAGAAACACAATGAAACCACAATCTGCATGTTTGACAACAGCAGAGCTCAGAGGTCAGTTAGTCCAGACTATCACCCACTGACGTTTGTAGAATTTGACAAAGGTGACCTGACCTGATTATTCCACTTTTACATGACAGCCGTTGTTCTGTGATGAACACAGAAGGAAACATGACTCAATCCTGACTTTAAGAACCTGCTGACAATTTTTCTGTTTCCACATTTGAAATGTCTCTGTAGATTGATGAAACTTTGTCGGATCCACATTTGATAGAAACATCAAATTACAGGCGTTCAGAATCTCACCAATAAACACGAACATGATCACCTGATAAATGAAATAAAAAGCACAATAAAATATTGTGGCTCCAAATCTTTGACCATGTCAGCATTTAATGGGGTCCCATCCTGACCCAAAACCATCCTTTCAGCAAGGGCAATATTTTAACAGTGCTGCTAAACAAACAAACAAACTTTGACAACCAACACTTGAGAACATTCATCAATGATCAATCAATGGACCACATCAATAACAGACCTGATCTGTTGGGATGTTGCGTCCTCTATGTTTGTGTGTCTGTGTATGTGCTATTTTGAACGTCACTTGATTTTTCTTTATGGAACGTCAATAGAGGTGACTTCTGTTCTAAGTGTGTGTGTGTGTGTGTGTGTGTGTGTGTGTGTGTGTGTGTGTGTGTGTGTGTGTGTGTGTGTGTGTGTGTGTGTGTACGTATGTGTGTGTATTGGAATGTCAGCTATTCAAGCTGCGGGCTGGTAAACTGCCAGTGCAGGACAGAACACACTCACGCTCCACACACACACACACACACACACACACACACACACACACACACACACACACACACACACACACACAAGCGCGCGCCCGAGTTGGAACTGTCATAAAACCAGCAGAAGTTGAGGAACCTTATGATATTAAACTGGGAAACAGTGCGAAACTCGTTTCACCAGACTTCACTATTAAAACCTCTAATTTAAACCGTCCGACGTCATGACACGCCGAGGCAGGTTTAACGGCTGCTGAGACTCAAACCGTAGATTTGAGTCATAAAGGTGACAGCACGTCAAACATCTGAAGCCGAACTAAAGACCGGGACAGTCCGGCTCTCAGAATTTATTCGTTCGTTTCTTTCTGATGAAACAAGGCAAAAAAAACCGAAAAGATTTTAAAAAGACGGATTTTTAAAAGGAGTCTGGTGCGCGGCTGTCAGACACGCCTGACTCTCACGCTGCTTCCTTCCTGCAACTTGGGACAAGTTGGAGACGCAAAACGGGGGGCGGTGTGATCCCTGTTGGACTCACCTGAGCTCGGTGGGCTCCTCAGAGGTCCGATCAAGTCCAACCGGTCCGGTAAAGTCCAGAAACCCGCAGAGGGTCCGGGAGACAGAAAGCAGTACGATCCGGACCGAGAGCCACACAACAGGTCCGACACAGACCCCGCCCCGCTCCGCGAGGCCATGACGTTCCTCCCGGAGAACCAACAACCTGCTGCCTGGCTCAGAGGCTCCCACCGAACCTCCACTACACGATCGATTATTAACACTGACTTAACACACACTGATTCTGAGTGGTTCGTAATTAGGACTGCGAGTTAAATGTTTTTTTTATTGTTAATTTGTATTCTGCATACATTTCCTTTATAGTTCATCTGGTGATTATTGACTTCTCTGTGGAACAGAAAGAACTGATTATTTCTTCGGTAGAGAAATAATAGGTGGAACATTTTATCTGCTTTTCATGGAGTTCTCTTATTACAACATACCCTCCTGAGGACCTCTGGGCCCCCAACCCTTGTTTTGGCAATGCCTAGAGTAAATAATCACTATGTTCAGCATTTTATTGATATTGTTTCCAGAGGTTTCATGACACAAGTTTCTCTTTGTTGTCGAGACCAGTCTGCTCAGTTGAACTGGATTTAGATTCATTTCCACCCAATTCAGATTTGATTCAGATTCTGATTAAATGACACAATGATCAGATTTGGAGTCACATCAGGTCTAGCTTTAGATCCCAATTAAGAGCACCTTCCAATCATTGAATTAATGCCTCTGTAATAAGAAGATTTAGTAACCAATATCTAATCAACATCTTAATGATTCAATGTTTTGATCTTTGGATGTTACTCAGAAGACTTCTGCTTTATTTTGAAAAGACAAAGCCCAATATAACATTGATGTTTCATTTCCTTCTGAATGATCACAGTATCATCATCATCACCATCATCATCACATCATCTTCTTCTTCCTCTTCTTCATATAGAGCGCAAATAAAACCTTCAGATATGAAAGCTTCTGTTCTCTATCAATAAAGATATTTCTATTAAATCTCTCCAGCAGCAGTTTGACATTCATTACAATTCAAAGTGGTTCAATGAAGTTTGGCCGTTGCCATGACGACCTGTGACCTTTCATCAAACAATTAAAACAATCGGACAGGAAAAAGTTTGTCACAATAAAAAGAAAAAATACTGAAGATGATGTAATAGTAATACTACCAATAATAGTACTGATAAAAGTACTAATAATAATAATAATAATAATAATAATAATAATAATAATATAGTTTCTGGTGTTACAGTGAAATGGCCACACTACATAGATAATAAAAAACAGTTAAAGTCAAGGTCATCCCATCTCCATGGTAACCACTATAAACATCACTCTGTGTCCTCCCCCTCCCTCTCTCCTAGCAGGAGACACAATTCGGCCAGCCTCTGTTGCATCCTGGGAATTCCTGACAGCTGGTTCTCCAGGCGTAGCTTCTCCTCCTGACCACACAGAAACAACATTGATGTCACGCACACAACAAACGTGAACACAGATTTTCATGAAATCCCTGTTTAGGTTTGGGGTCACTTTGAATGCTTTCACATTTTGTAATGGGTGTGAATTACAGAATTCCGACTTGAATGGGAATGGTGACATCATTGTTGGTGAAGTGACATCATCATTAGAGTGACTGACATCATCATCTCTTCTTTAAATTTCGCTCTCTACCTCAGGTTTTCGTCTGCATCCATCTTGTTGTGAAAAAGTAAAATTTGTGTTGGTGCCAGCCATGTTAATCTGGAAGCTAACACAGGTATACTTCCTGTTCAGGGAGGAGCAATAGGACCTCCAACCAATGGACTCATCAGCTCCCTTTGGTTGAGAGTCCCTTGAAGTTTTTTCTTCTTTTACTTCTCCTCGATGATTAAACTATAACGAGCAAAAGTTTACCATAAACTAATCTGAATTCAACACATTTGCGTGACTCATGACTGACAATTAATGGTAAATATTGGAACTATACTACAAATTTTGAATTTTAATATCTTCTTCTTTTCTTTTTGCTTTTCCCTTCAGGGTTCGCCACAGAGAATCAATTGCCTTTCAGTTGAATTTTAATATGATCTTCTTCTTCTTTATTTTTATTCTTATTTTTTGCACAGTAACATGCTATCATGTCCTTTCAATAGTTTTCTAGTGATTTTAAGAGCCCAAGATTTGTCGCAGACAGACGTTATGTCGAGTGAAATGACGCAAACTTATTTTTCTGTGTATTTTTTTTTGATAACCAAAGCATTATCGAGAATGACATAACGTGAAACAGTCCGTACCTGAATTTCATTTCATTTGAGTTGTTTTTATGTCCTGTTATTGTTTCTAGAAAGGGAATGTTACTTTTGTTTTTAGACTATTAATGATATTTAAATGACCTCAAATGGCGATTATAGATTAAAATTTAATAAATAACAATTTACGAACCATTTAATTTATGAACAACCTCTCCAAACAAATTATGTTCATATGTTGAGGATCTGTAACAATAATATTTTTTGTCCACACAAACAAAATTGAAATACAAAGTTTTTTTTCAATCTAGTGGTTGATTTTAAAATCAGACGTTATGATGTTATTCCTTGCGTTCTTCAGTAAACTAATTCAAGTGTACAGTATATAGAAACCATCACAAACAGACCTCTTCAGCGTTTGATTTAACCACCAGCACAGACCTGTAGAGACAGACGGGTGGAGGCATCCAGAGGTTCAAACCGCCATCCTCCCTCTCCGTCAAATTGGAGCAGGTGAGAGTGGTACTTCCTGTTTCAAAGAGAACAGAAGAAGAGAGAGGTGTCAGGGTGTGGCTGCTGATATCAGCTCAGGGCTCTGCTGCCCCCTGCTGGTTAAAGCTTCTGTTAAAAGTCAGACTCCTGAGTGTATTTTATATGATACTATTATTAATATTATACTCTAGAATATTATCTATACTCTATAGGATGCAGACATGTCTACACAGAAATTAAACATTAAAATAATTAAATACAATCAATATTAATAAATCTCGTCTGCAGACACGCGTGTCTGTGTCTGTGTCTGTGTGTGTGTGTGTGTGCGTGTGTGTGTGTGTGTGTGTGTGTGTGTGTGTGTGTGTGTGTGTGTGTGTGTGTGTGTGTGTGTGTGCTGACCACAGGGAAGGTCTGTGCGTGATTGACAGCAGGGCTATCCCTGCATCCTTTGCAGCCTGGAAGATGTTTCCCTCCACGTCGATGCTAACGGCGCTCGTACACTCATCCAATAGGGCATAGCGAGGGCTGGGCAAGCGACATTCATACGACAGAGAGAGAGAGAGAGAGAGCCTGTTTTACAGAGATCCCTCACACAGATTCCTCTCGTTTCTTGGCGCTGCTCAAGTGTTGATGTCAGAGAACAGGTTGGCATTAAGCTAAAGTTGTATCAGTAGATTCTTTTTGATTCTTCCTGGACCGCTCACGCTCACTCTGGAGGCATTATCTTTATAAATTAGCTACTAAAGGCTTATAGTCATTAGCTGCTAGTTGCTAACAACCCAACAGTTACCGGTGGTAGAACATGCGAGCCATCCCCATCCTCTGCTTCTCTCCTCCAGACAGGACGTCCTTCCAGTCGCTGACAGAATCCCAGCCTGACACGAAACACACAACATGACAGCCAGTTTAACACAGCCAGTTTAAGACTGTTAGTTAACGCTAGTCTGCTGACCAGCGAACATTATTCTTCTGACTAGTTAACACTAGTCTGTCGGGTAGTTAACATTAGCTAAATATTGTTAACAATGTTTTGTTTTGAAGCTACACAAATGTTTTACAGATAAAGAATCTTTGTCCAAAACTTCCTTTGAATATTGATAACACACACACACACACACACACACCTCCCTCTCTATCGAGGATGTAGACCAGGTGGACGGTCCGAAGAATTTGCTCCAGGTCAGAATCGGACACTCCTCTCTGGAACATCTCTTCCACTGAGTCTGGATAGATCACCTGGTCTCTGAGGGTTCCCTCAGACATGTAGGGCCTGGAACACATATACACACACAGGACCACATCACCATGACAACACCGCTACAGGATAGACACCTGGTTTAGGAGTGTTCTTTTCAGGTCCCATTTATTGTCTCCTGTTAGAACCATCAGACCTGGTAGGGGGGCCAGAATCATCAGGAACGTGGTCTGTTCAATAGGAGCAGTAATAGTAGTACCTCTGTGGAATGTAGAACATGTGCTCTGGTTCTGGTCGGTACAGGACCCCTCCATAAACGGGCCAGAGTCCGCTGAGGATCCTGAACAGAGAACTCTTCCCACAACCGTTTGGACCAGTGATCAACACATTCATGCCATCATCCACCTGACGGAGAGAACACATGCGAGAACCTCCTGAGTCCAGGAACTACAGTACAACAGAAATGTTCTAGAATCCATTCTGGGTGAGGTATCAGAGATGACATCATGGATCCACATCAAAGAAGCTGAGGAATCTGGGAGGTCATTTTTTTACAAATGAAAACCAACAAGCAGCGTTAAAACCATCACCAGCAATGCAATTGCGAGACTATTGCAATGAACCAATCACAGCGCACAGAGGTCAAAGGTGGTGAATCAGACATCAGAGAGCCGTTTCATCCGCATCCATCCTGTCTGCTTCCTTCATCAGCGTCTTCCTCTCGCTCTTCAGCTCAGAAATGTCACTCCATAATCCCTCTATTGTGTGTGTCGGAACACACACACAAACACAGCATTTCAGTAAATGCTAATGGGGCTCTGACCTCTGACCCTAGTCCCAGACGGGTGAAGGAATGAGAGAAGAACAGATAGAACTGATGAAAACCAGATAGAGGAGAGGAGATTGGGGCGACTGCACTGAGAATGCTCAGTGGAGAGGTGAAGTCATCACCGTCCCTCGTGAGCATGTTCATTTCCGACAATGTGATTTGTTTCACGCTTATCTCTTCTGGATCATTGTTACACAGGCAAAGATCACATGATGACATCATACAACATGTTCGACACACATGACACGACAAGCTGAGCTTGTGTCCCATTCAAGAACACCGTCCCCATGGAGGAAGAAATGCAAACTAAAAGATAACAGGGACGAATCTGTTTTACTATTGGACATATCAACCCTCTTTTAAACACAGGTCTCACAAAATTACCATAACAGACGAACAAACCGATGGTGACATCACTCTAGTGTGTGTTGACCCTCTGACAACACCCAGTTTGTCAAGTCTGAACCCCGGATCAGTAATCTGGCTCAGTAACGTCAACATGGGCAGAACCACAACAGAACCAACAAGAAGAACAAGCGACTGGACTCAGAAGAACAAAAAAATGTGTGCTCTGGAGGACATCATCTTCATGGAACCTATCACTGATCAATTATATGACATGTATGGAACCATTTAGTGACTCCAGATTGATGACATCACAGGTCACAGTGGGTAGCGCTGTTGCCTCACAACACGGTCGTGGGTTTGATGCCACCCAGGGGTCTTTCTGTGTACGTTCTCCTTGTGTCTGGGCGGATTCTCTACAGGCTCTCCAGCTTCCTCCCGCCTCCAAAAACATGCACCATGTAGACTGGTAGCAACAAACTGACCGTAGGCGTGAGTTTGTCTCTCTATGTGCTCCTGTGATGAACCGGCAACTTGTCCAGGGTTTACCCTGAATTTTTGCCCTATGTCAGCTGGGACAGACTCCACCATAACCCATATATCGGTTCTGGATTAACAGCTCAAGACAAGAGAATTACAGATTGTCTTGTATTCAGGAAAACGGTTCACTGCAGGAGCGACGCTGCCCCCATGTGGTCGCCCACTAACATGGCACGGCTGACTGTTACCTGAATGTTGAGGCTGGAAACCACTACATCTCCAGTTGGTGTGATGATTGGCAGGTTCTCACAGCGAATCCCTGTCTCCACGCTGATCACACGACCTACACACACACACACACACACACACACACACACACACACACACACACACACACACACACACACACACACACACACACACACACACACACACAGAACAATGTGTCAGGTTTGATGATTTCAGGTATGACAGCACAGCTGTGATTGATTCTTACAACTACCTACCTTTGATCTCCAGAGGACCACTGACTCGCTGACCATGCTGGATGACTCCTCCTCTTCCTGTTGACTCTCCCTCTTGGTCTGCCGATCGCCGATAGATTCCTTTATTCACATCTTCAAACACGCCCAACATCTCAGAGACCCGAGAAGTATAACCCGCCAGCTCCGTCACCTGAAGACAAACACAAACAGGAAGTGAGAAGGAGCCTGAAGAGCCACATGAGGTCTAAACAGGAAGTGGAGCAGGAGTTATAGAACAAGGAGGAAATTTAACAAGGGGAGATTAAAGAGGAAACAGAGCAATTAAACAGCAGGAGGAATAAAAGAGGAGGATGGGTTAAGAAGAGTTAAAAGGGAGGAGTTAAAGGAGCAGCGGATGTGTACCTCCTTGTATGAGCTCATGATTCTCTCCACGGCATCGGCGGCGGCATTGAGGAGGTTTCTGGCCATGGTGAAAGCCTGCGTCCTCTCACTAACCAACTCCTCCTCCTTCATCAGAATGGCAGCCTGCTTCACCTCCTCAGAGTCTGATGACATCACAGGTCAAAGGTGAAACAGGTTGATAAGTGATGACATCACCAAGAAAATCAGGAGACTTAAAAGTAGTTTTATGGTTCAACTTCATGGGGATTGCGGTAACAACCAATAAAAATCTTGTACAAGTATGTAGGCTGTGGCCTAGGATGATGGAGACACATAATGAACTTCCAGCAGGTTGTTTCATCTTTCAAATAGAATAAAAAATCATTGCTGCAGGTTTACTATCGTCTGCATCCTCTCTAGGCCACACCCCTAGATGCAAGTGGAAGATTCTCATTGGTTATCGCCAATGTAGGGGATCACTGATGAGAAGTGTATGAGTTCTAACATGCTCATCTTTATTTCACTTGTTTAAGTGAGTATCTTTTAGTTCATCCTTTGAGGCACCGCCAAGGCGAAACTGGGCACTTGTCACAAGTCTGTACAAGCAAATCATTGAATATTCTGTTGGGTTCTGTTTCCTATTGGGATAGGGTAGGATGGCGGCGCGTGCACACGCAGCGGCGCCTCTCTCTCCCGCTAGAGTGGTTCTTTCATGGTTTTTTTACTGCCTGTGGGTCTGACAGGACTGTAATTTCATCTGTGCTGTATGTCGTGCATATATGGTACATTTGACAATAAAGTTGACTATGACAATAAAGATAATATCCTGACATGTTTTTTGTTTTGTTTACCGTACTGGGAGTATCCTGTGGCAGTGATGATGGGAACAGCAACCATCACCAGGCCGGAGGCGCTCCACACGTACTTCATCAAGAACTGCTCTAACATGATGTACCACAAACGCTTCAGCAGGATATGATGGATCTGAGAGGACAGAGACCTGTAGCTTCTCTGGAGCTGGGCCATCTCCACCTACAAATCAAACACACCCAAAGTCTTCATCACTAGAGGCTGAGACATCTCCATCTACAAATCAAACACACCCAAAGTCAATAAGTATTTGACACTGAGACATCTCTGTCTGGAAATCAAACATGCCCACATTCATCATCATTAAGGCAGAGACATCTCCACCTGCAAATCAAACACACTCAAAACACACTACCACCGAGCCACTGCCGCCCAGTGGCTCAGTGGTAGGGCGTGCAATAGAGCAGGTCGTCCAATGATCTGAGATCAGCGGTTCGATTCCCACTTCCGCCCAAAACACCCAGAGGTGAGCTGACAGTGGGAGGTGTCAGCTCACCTCTGGAGCACCGCCGAGGCGCCCTTGAGCAAGACACCATCCCCCTTAGAAGTTGCTCATTTGGGGCACACCAAGCAGGAGCTGTCCACCTCTCTACCTCCTTTTCATGAGTACAGGCCCCCTGTGTCTGTTTTTCTTCAGGACCTGTACACACTAACTAACATGCATGTGATTTGATCTGGACTCACTAGAGTGTGCCACTAATTTCCCTTCGGGGATTACTCGAGTATATAAAATTTAAAAAAAAAAAAAAATGCTTTACTGTGTTGATGTCCTAACTTTAAAGTGTGATTGCCAGTGTTTTAGCCACTAGGGTGCGTTTGTTTTACCTTATGTCCTCCATAGAAGGCAATCTCCTCGGAGTTGGCGATGATGCGGGAATGCATGTACCTCAGATCTCCTTTCCTCTTTGCTTCTTCAGCCACCAGCTTCCCAAATCGAGGTGAGCAGGAACGTAGGACTTTGGCGGTGACCACGACCAACAGGCCGGCAATGACGGAGGGCCATGTGGTGTTGGCGCCTGCAGGAGGATGGTCACATGGTAAGCATGACTGTTTCTCTCAGATGACATGCCCACTTCCTGTCAGTCCGCTGGAACACAGTGAAACACACACACCTTTGGAGTGAGCGGTCCGGAATAGAGTGTAGCAGGTGACGACTACATCCAGGATGGGTTTGGTGAGGTTGGAGTAGAGATGGGCGACGGAGGCTGAAAACATGACGATGTCCTCAGTGAGGGACTGATCAGGATTGGACAGACGTCCATCCATGTTACTGACGCGGTAGTAAGTCTGCAGAATGAACAAACGTCAGTGAAATAACACCAGTGTAGAATGTTCTAGAGCAACGGTGAGAATCAATGGCCACTGTGTTGACTGCAGTAGGTGTGTTTGTGTGTGTCTTACCTGGTTGGTGAAGTACAGCTGGTAGGCGTGGTCGACTAACCGACCTCTGAACCTGAGGCTCAGCTGACCCTCCAGAAATCTAATGGCACTGTTGATGAACGTTGCAGGAACGGCAACTAGGAGCCACTTAGCGAGCTGCAGCACGAAGGCTTGAGGATCTTTCTGGACAATGCACTTCACTATGACACCTGGTAATCAATAGCATTGATTACTGATCACACCATCACAAACACAAATCAATAGTATTGCTGACACGCTGAACAATCCTGCTCTGACTGACCGTCCAGCCCAGCGACATAGATGGACAGGAAAGTTCTGGATATAAGCGTAATTGAGTGCAGGACCAGCAGGCCAATTTCTGGACACAGTAACCGTGGAAACAACAGCTTTAACAGATGCGTCAGTCTAAGGATGAAGTCTCTGTTGACTGACGGAGACCTGAGGACAGAGTTACAACGAGGTTCAAGTCAGGTTTAACTCAATATTATATCAGGATCATTTCAAGTTTAATTCAAGTTAATTCAGTTTCAAGTCAGGTATAGCTCAAGATCAAATCAGGTGTGAGTCAGGTTTGAATCAACACTAAATCATGTCAGGTTTAACTTATGTTTAAATCAGGTTCTAGTGAGGTTTAATTCAAGTTTAAATCAGATACAAGTCAGATTTAACTCAAGTTTGAATCAGGTTTAAGTAAGGTTTGAGTCAGGTTAAAGTTATGTTTAAAAATAAGCATAATAAAGTTAAAGTCAAGATTATGTAAAGTTTAAATCAGGGTTGAATCATGTTAAAGTTAATAATATTTTAAATGTCCCACATTATATTTTTTTTAAATAATGTCACATACCTGACATAGGTCCAACATCACTGTATTTGAAATCTATTGCCCCAAACAGATCCATGGTCTTAATGTTTGCAACTGAAAATGGTGTGTGTTCACTATGACGCTGAAGATACAGTACACCATACTGGGACACACGCAGCAACTGAGCAGTTTTCAGTGTCTATCTCTCAGTCAGGCGTTGATTTGAAACGAGACATTCTTAGGACTACAGTCAGTACTTGACCCGTTTGTTTTACAGATTCTAGGATGTGGTAGGGTTATGTATTGTATATAGAGACCTGGAAAATAAGTTTTCCATAATAGGAACACTTTGAAGTAAGTTTGGAAAAGGTTGGAATCATTTCGTCTGGTTAAACTGGACAGTACCTGGAACACAAAGGTTCTTAATTCTGCTGTTAAAATTTAAACCTGGTTTAAATCATGAGTGAGTCCGGTGTAGTCAAGTTTAAATTGTGTTTAAAACGGATTTAAGCTGAGCCAACTTTCTGACAGGGTTTACTGCAAGTTAAATGGATGATGATGCTATCAGTGAGGATCACCTGTTGTTCTTCCTCTTCTTGTTTTCCCCATTGTTGTCAACACAGCTGGAGGAGGAGGTGCTGACCACACCTGAGGACCCACCCAGCTGTTTACCTGCTGCACTCCTCTAAAAAACAAACAAAACAGCAAGTCACCTGTTGTGTGTGTGCGTGTATGCATGACGCATGACAAATAAAGTTTGACATGTGTGTGTAGATAGTCTAGTTGTGTGTCTCACCTGGATCCTCCTCCACACGTATGGTGAAAATCTCTTGATGGCGTAGGCAGTGACCAGCACGGCCATCAGCTTCCTGAGTTTTGAGCTCCGCCTCAGCTGAGCTGGCAGCTTCTGATAGGTCAGTTGCATGCTGACAGGCAGATTACAGCAAACCAATCAAAGGATGGTATGGTAACAGTCCAAACTGTAGTGGTCCACTGTGGACAGCACCCTGTGATGACGTCGTCACGGAAACATCATTAAGTGTTCCACCTGCAGTGACAGGAGACCAGCTGTAAGTCAAACCTGTTCACGTACAAACTGGATCAAGAGTCCAAGACATTTGTTTCCTGACATTTAAGCCACACCCTGTATGAAACCAGCTTCATGTCTGATCATATTTGTGAAACATTACATAAATAAATAGGGGCGGCAGTAGCTCAGTTGGCTGTTTGATTCCCGCTCCCGACCAGCCATTTTCGGAGTGTGAGCTGAGGTGCCAACTCACCTCCCAAGCACTGCAGAGGCACCCTTGAGCAAGCCCCCCCCCACCCCCGCTCATCAGGGCATACCTCGAAGTAGCTGCCTGTGGCTCTGCCTCCCTCTGTATTTCTATTTGCATGCCTACAGGCCCTTGGTGTGTGTGTGTGTGTTTCTGGGGCCTGTACACACACGTATATATGCATGTTTAACAGTATAGCATGAGTGAGAAGATCATTTCCCCATGGGGACAAAAAAGTTCATTTCTTCTTCTTAAACATTTATTTATGATGTCATACAGGATTATAAATCTAGAGGGTGTCATGTGACTGGTGCAGAGAGACTGCTGGTAAAACATATGTGAGCGTGTGTGTGCGTCTGCGTGCAGTCGACCTCTAATTGGCTTGTATGACAGTGACATTTCTTTTGTGGTTGAACTTCAGTGAAAGACTAAAGTAAACACATCATCATCACCATCATCATATTGATCATCATCATCATCATCATCACTCCGAGCCAATCACAGGAAGAGTAGCTAGTTCTCAGATCCTCTGGATCTTCCTCTTCACAGCAGGACTTAGATGCCAGGTGGAGCTGCTCAGATCTTACATTCCAAACCGCTGGAACATTCAAAGGATGTGGTTTTAATAATAGCATTGCAATTATTTTCACTCCAAATTAATCATCATTGTTTATCCTTCATTGTTGTTTTAATCCTACACTCTGATTGGTTGCAAAGAGTTAAAGTATGAATAAAGCTTGATCGCTACCTCTGTCAGATCGTTGACCCTCTCTGGTCTAGAGAGCGCCCCCTGCTGGACGATCCGGTCCAGAGAGAAGTCAAACTTTATTTGTCATGTTACGCATAACAAATAAAGTTTGACATTCAAATTCAAAGTGCTGTGTATGTTTATGTACAACTACAAAACTACTGCAGTACTACAGCTCTATTACTGCACTAAAACAACACCACTACTGCACTACAGCACTATGCAGGACTCCTGCTGCATTACAATAACACTATTACAGTATTGCAACAGTATCATTACAATACTACTACAGTACTAAAACACTACTAAAGTAGTTCTGCAACACTACTAAAACACTACAGAGGTACTTTAACAGTACAGTAGTACTGAAACACTGTTACAGTATTGCTACAGTATCTCTACAATACTATTACAGTACTAAAACACTACTGCAGTAGTACTGCAACACTACAACACTATTATCACTATACTACAGTAATAAAACACTACTACAAAAGTACTACAATACCACTACAACACTGTTGGACTACTTCAACATTACTGCAGTACTGCTACAACACTACTACTGTACTACAACAACATTACTATAACACTATTACAACACTACTATAGTACTACTACTACACTACTAAATCATTACAGTACTACTACAGTATTACTACAATAATACAACACTACTGCAACACTGTTTTCACTACAATACTACTACAGTGATAAAACACTACTACATTAGTACTATAATACTACGACAACACTGCTGGACTACTTCAACAGTACTACTGTACTATAACAATACTACTACAAGACTATTACAATACTAATGTAGTATTATTACAATACTACTACAGTACTACAGTATTACTGCTACTCTACTACAAAATCATTACAAACTACAGTATTACTACAATACTACAACACCAGTACTGAAAGACTACTACAGTACTACAAAAGAGTACTTTCACGTCACATCACGTCCTTTGAGAGTCGATGAACTTTAAAGCTGATCAGGAACTCGTGACCAACTCGTCCAACCACTGAATTAAAGCCAATAAAACCATTCAAACTAGCGGTGGTGACGTCACCCAGTTCCGATTCCTATGTTAGCTCTGGTTACCGTTAGCTTCTCTGCGCGTCCCCCGTGTTACCCTCTGCTAACGGGACACAGCGAACGGTCTGCGGACCACCGACCCGGTCCCGTTGCTGTCGTTGGTTCCTCTTATCGTCAGCTCCTCCCGTACGGGCGCGGAGCGGGATGAACGCGAGATGCTAACTGCAGCTAATGGCTAACAGGAACTTCTCTGATGTAAACATTAAAGACCTCAAAGTTGCCAGTCCAGTGGGTTTAACCTGATCTGAGATCTTCTGTGAGAACTGTACATCGCTGCTCCGCCTTCCTCTACGCAGTTCAGCTTTGCTCAGATCAGTTCTAGCACTCGAATCAGTTTTTTAATCAGTTTGATGTCGGTGAACAAAGTTCGTCGTGTTTACCTGAGAGGAAGGGCCGCGTTCCAATCCTGACGTCATACTTCCTTCTCTCCTTCACTCCTTCCTACACACACCATACTTCTCCTCCTACCTCTCCTTCTGCTCTTCCACCTCCTCCACTTGAACTTTAAGTCTCTCCAGTTCAAAACTATTATACATAGCAGATCATTTTATCGATTTATTCTGTTTAATGGAAACATGGCTGTCCAAGTGGAATACGTCAGAACACGTTTAGCGTTAATAACTGCACTTCTCTTAAGCTTCATCAAACGGATGACGTAATTACTGAAGGTTATTAGGATGAATGCATCCGCATGACAACAGATTCTCAGAGTTTGCTGAATTTAATAAATTTACCACTGCATCTGGTTTTGTCGAACCGACAGGCCTGAAATAAAGACTTCATCTACGCCAACGCGACCTGTGTGTGTGTGTGTGTGTGTGTGTGTGTGTGTGTGTGTGTGTGTGTGTGTGTGTGTGTGTGTGTGTGTGTGTGTGTGTGTGTGTGTGTGTGTGTGTGTGTGTGTGTTCAGGGTCCCCGTGTATCCTCAGCACTCAGCTGAATAACCCTTTTGCCTTTTTGCTCATTTCTTACAAGAAGCTTTCTGAGGATTTTCCACCTTCCCTCCACATTGATGACGATGACGTCACGCACGTGCCCATTTAGGGCAGTAAAGTTCAGACCCTCATGACCAGGGGCCCATTCTAGATAGCAGGGTCAACAAACACTAACCCTATGAGTGCAGATATGGATGTGTTTTTGTTCAGCTAACGACCTCTGCCTTCTCTCTGTTGGCTGAAAAAAACTCAGCTGTTAATCTACTCAGCTGGATAAAAACACTGAATGAGAGTATAAACTTAACTGAAAGTCAAATGTGATCAAAACATCAGTGAGACACAATCATGGTTCAACAGGCCGAAGCAAATCACTCCTTACCCGTTTGAATTATGTTTTTGTATTTCATTTTTAAATGGGGCCAAATGTGCTTTGCATGTGTCCAGATGTCAATAAAATTCAATTCAGTACTATTGCACCAATATTTTTATGCGTAGTATTATAAGACAGTGGGGTTAAATGTTGAATTAGTAAAATTTGACTGTCTCTCCTCGGCTGTTGTGTTGCTTTTCTTCCAGATGAGTGATCCTACTTGCCATAACCTCACGTTAACCTTGAACTCCAGCGGGGTGAAGTATGTTGATCTTCTTTTATCTGTGGTTGCCATGGTGAACGTAGTATCAGGGTTGCACTGATAATGGTGAACAGTCAGTGCGGAAAGAACTAACTCCTATCATCAGGAGTTTCAAATCTCAGGGTTAAACTCAGAGATTGTTGAACCTGCATCCTGGACTTTTGTTCATGTTTTTAAAAGTAACCAGGACCAGGACCCATTGAGGGGCAGAGCTAATCTCGATGATTTCACTTTATTTCTTATAGAGAGATGTTTCAGTTTTGTTTTGTTTTTTTAAAACAGTTTTGTGAATCTTGTTCGTTCCTGATCGATCTGCACATCTTGACGTCTGTGCTCGGTGAAGTACAGTGTGTGAAGGAGGAGCTTGTTGACCTCCATACAGTCATATTTACAGTGAACATATTTACAGTTTAAGTTAAAGAAATGCATGCTGGGATTTTCCCCATACCTCCCAAGCTGTGGTCACATGACATTAGAACATTAAACCACATCATTCACTTGCAGTGAATGTTGAGTTCCTGTAGTGATCTGTCCATCAAGGTTCATCCAATCAGGGGCAATGAAGTTTGGAAGTGGGTGTAGCTTTGTTTGAGTACTTGTTTTGATCACTTATTGTATCTAATACAACACTGATAATTGATAATCAACTATCAACAATATCCAATCTGTCATGTGACCACAGTTTCATGTTTGTCACACAGTAAAAATTAGAATTATAAACAATCAAGAATATTGATAAGCCATAATTAACACTGATTCATTTCATGTTTATAAAACTGAAGCTCAGAGTAAATTGTGGCCTCATTCGGTCAATCAATAACCCAATCAATTGACGATGGGACATCATCGTCTGATTGTCGCTGCAGGTGATTGTCGTCCTGAAGAGTTGAAGAGGTTCCCTGATCATCTTATTGCTCGGACGTATCTCTCTCATGTTCATCTGCACTCATGTTAAATGAATGACATCATTGAACCAGGCCTGCAGCATCAGAACGGGCGCTTTCAGACCCGGGAGGGACTCTTACTGCTGCTATGCAGATAAAACAACCGACTCTGTAATGGTTGTTTTCAGGCTGGATCAACCCTTCTAGATGCCCTAGTGATGTCACTATAGCAACCAACATCACCACAGTGAATTAGTTTGTGGTAAAACAGAAAATTAAGTTGGACCTGAGGCTCCAGATGCTGGTCACACAGACAGGACAGGAACATTCTTACTGGTGTTACTGGTTCTTTACCAGGTGAAGCTGACTGGTACATGTGGTCCATACCTGAAGAGTCTCACCTGAGGGTTTGCCTGATCTGTTAAAATGTTATCAAAACTGCTGGTCTGCTGGACAGAGCTGGTGATTCTGTGTCCTCAGGGCGAGAACAAGCGAGCGAGAGAGAGAAGGGGGTTGGGGGAGACAGAGAGTACGAGAGAGAGAGAGAGAGAGAGAGAAAGAGAGACAGAAACAGAGAGAGAGAGAGAGAGAGAGAGAGGGAGGGAGAGAGTGCAATACTTCACCATCATCACCATCATCATCATCATCATCATTCTTCTATCTGAGGTTCAGTATAAACCAGTTCAGTCCTGATTGTCTTATCACAGATTAGACTGTTGTAAAAATGTTTTTTAAAAAAAGAACAGTAAAAAAAACAACAACCTGCTGTTCAGTTTGTAGTTTCAATTGTCAGCGCTTATTTTTTTCCCCCCACATTCCCTTTGGGCTTAAAACCAGTTCAGACCTGCAGGAGTTGAGAATTGATTTCCATCCCTGATCCGGTCAGCTGATCAGAAACCTGCCCTTTCCAGGAGGGTCAGCTGACCTCCAACGGTAGAGTGACATCATTTTCTCCCATGTGACATCATGGTGGGTGGACTTTGAGATTACTCTACTGTTTCCCCCTTAGTACCAGCTGTCCCAGAAGATTCAGCCTGTGACTGGCCAGTGCATCAGCGTCCTGATTGGCTCTTGAGTCAGACCAGAGTTCCAGGAGACAGCTGATCCACCGGTGGATCTCTGAGAGGAACTTCTTGTTTGTGAGGGGGGAGACAGTCGTTGTATAGCGAGCTATCCATAGAACTGCGAGAGTTGGAGATGGAGACATAGGTAGAGTCATCTACAGGAGCGAAGGTGAGTCTCTACCTGGACAGGTGAGTCATGTCCTACCTGCCATGCAGCAGCTGTCCATGAAAAGTGGCTGAATGTGGCAGCTTGCGACTCGACTCCTTCTGATAGGTTGACTGATGAATGACACCATGAGTCCTCCGTCTACTGCTGCTCTGACCTTTGACCCCACCATTGGCCTTTCCGCCGGCCTGCTTCTGGTGGGAGGAGCCTATCGTGTTCCTCAGATACCAGTCTCTCAGACCTGCCAATCAAACATTAAGGATGAAATCAGGACGAGTCTTTGAATCAGATTATTTTGCTTATTTGGATGTTTAGTCTGTCTGACAGGACCTCGTATCACACCTGGTGCAACACCGAGTCACACACTAAATGATGGTTCTGACATAGAACCCAGACAGGTAAAGTTGTTGTTATCGTGTTTCACCACCAGGGGGCGACCCATCCAATGAGTATGAGGAACCCGTATGCTGCAGGCAGACTGCAGTGACCCAGTTTCTCCTTCACACCATTAAACATTCATGAGACTTTGTCTTCACAGCATTGAACACATCATGATATCAGAAAAGCTTAAATCTGGCCAAAACCAGCACTAGAACCAGACGACATGACACCACTGCAGCTGGTCTCAGGTCTCTAGGGGGTCCGAATTGGACTGAGACCCGAACTCTGCAGATTTAGAGAACTCTAGTTCTGAAGCTACAAGTTAATTTGGTCCATTTGAGGAAAAACAGTGTAGTACACAGAACGACGTCATAGAGAAGAAGGCGTGGCAGATGGTTAGACCCAGTTTGGTTCGGGCCAAGAGGAGCCCAAATGGGCTGAAACTTTTTCCTCTTATACAAAATAGTGAGAACTATGATCTATTGATAGCTAATGTTAGCTATCATAGCTAATGCTAGCTAATGTAAGCTGTCAATGATAGCGAACGAGTGTCCTGTGATGACTGCATGGATGACATTTTAGCATTTTAGCCTTACCCTCGAGGGCCAGAGCCTTGTGGAGACTCCTGGTGGCCTCTTCCAGCTGTGCGTCCTGGCTGGGGGGCGCTTGTGGTGGTCGTGGGGGCAGCAGGTGTGGGTGGGGATCTGGCTGGATGGCAGAAAGAGGAGGATTGTGGGCGTCAGACTGCACCGGCAGAAACGGGCCACAGGACTTTGTGCGGGTCACTTTGATTTGTCGCTGGTCGCCCGGGTTACCACGACAAGTGGGTGGGGCTTTTTGGGAGTAGTAGCCGTTGCTGAGCAGCTGGTGTTGTGATGCGATTGGCTGCCTACTGTTGGTCTGCTTCTTCTGAAGCTGCTGCTGTTTCCCCCACACGTAGTCCAGCAGGACCTCACTAAACACCCCACCTCTTCCTCTTCCTCCCCCTTCCAGGTGTCCGTTACTCATCCTTGTATGTCCCTTTGTTCCCCGAGACGCAGGCAAGCCATTTCCGTTTACCCACAATGCTCCTTGCTGAAGCCCACCTTCGTCCTCTGGCGGGTTGACACGGTCCAGAAGACGATCAGAGCTGTTGCTATGACGAGCTACTTTACTTCCCTCCACCACCGGAGGGTCACCGGGGCTGGAGGTGGAGTCCTGAGAGCAAGTAGGAGGAGGATAGAGAGGGAGGGGAGGGGCATGTGAGGGAGGAATGGGGAGTGGCCTTTGGGTCTGTAGAGGTTCTGGATGTTCAGACCTAAAATAGGAGATGGTAGAATGACTTCAGGTTTCAGACTTATGTTAGCTTTCAGAGGTCTCTAACGGTTAGCCAGTTAGCTAATTATTAATGGACACATTATAGGACATAATTAATGGTGAAAGGTGAGAGTGAGTGAGAGGTGTGTGTTTACCTGGTGAGCACCGAGTTCCTCCTGGTTTTATTCTGGTAGAAAATTCCCACTGGTGAACCAGCAGAAACCAACAGGGGCCGACACTGAGACACGTCGTCTGACAGACATATTAAAATATGATCAATGTAGTATTTAGGAGTTGGAATTGTTATTGTTCATTTTTAATAGTTATTTGCTACCTGAAAGGTTCAAAACTAATAATACATCTGGATCTGTGTTATTTCATGCTCTTATTTTGGTGGAATTGTCATTCATATCTTTGTATTGATAAATGATTGGAAGCTGAGGTCTGACGAGCTGTTGGATTCCAACTGCTGGTGTTTTTGACTTGTCACAACTCTGATCTGTGATGCCACTGTGATGTCACAAACTGGATGTTTTATTTGTGAGAATGTTATAAGAGACTATTAAAATGGATGCCAGAAGGGTGTACAGGTAGGTACAGGTGGCGAGGATGTACTCACCTGTTATAGACCCACCAGGCTGAAGACGAGACGATTACGGTCGTTAAAGTGACTAAGTTTAAGTGTGTGTGTGTGTGTGTGTGTGTGTTACCATTTTCGTGTCCTGTTGAATCTGATGTCGAGCTGCTCTCTGACCTCACCGTGTCATCTGGAAACACACACACACATCATATATGACAAGCAACCAGTTTGTGTGTGTCACCTGTGTGTCTTAGCAGGGTGTGTCACCTCTTTGTGTGTGTGTCACCTGTGTGTGTGTCACCTGTGTGTGTTACCTGTGTGGCAGCCTCTGTGTACGGTCCTCTTCCCGTGGTGTGAGTGCATCTGTGTGTTGTGTTCAGGGTCACTGTGTTTCCGCAGTGCTCCGCTGAATAAAGTTTTCTTTGTCTTTGAGCGCTGACACTCTTCCTCCTGAGGAAGATAATGAAGGTTAGACCATGTCTGAACCGTCATTCTGCACTGGATACAGAATGTTGATCTCTGTCTGTCTATAACCTTCAGCAGTAACAACTTCAAGAGCTACGTCAATAACAAAATTCTGCTTATTAGACACCACCACTATCAATCAATTTACCGTCAAGCACAGGAAGTTTGGACACAGCTTTGAGACCTGATGTATACTAGGACTACGTCTCTCACTGACCTTCAACGTATAACTATGATTCTATCTTCATCCAAACCAAGAACCTGTCTGCTAGACCCATCCCAACCGAGCTGCTTAAGATGTTACACCAACAGTATTAGAAAAATCAGTCATGATTCTGATACTCTGGAAAAAATCGACTCTCAAGTGCAACAGATCAGGCAGGTCACCCACTGATGGCCTGAGGAACATTGATAAGTCATCTTTACCGGGCAGGATGAAACTCTGAGGCTTACAAATCAACCTCTTATTGTGTTTCAAGTGGTCACTGACAATCTAAAAGGTACCAATCCAGATTGGATCAAATGGAGAGATTGATTAGTTTGGTCTAGGAGAGAACAGGCTATCCTGGTACAGGGCAGAACGCACTGACGATTATACTGAAGAACACCAACAAGAACCTGCAGGAAAGTGTGGGGCTGTCTTACAGGCAATGTAGGGCCAGTGAATGAGATAGGAGGGAATATTCAAGGAAGGAAGTTTTGGATATTAATGCATCCCTTACCAACTTTGCCATAACATCCTGCCCTTCTTGGAATCCTCAGTCAATGGTTTGTACAGCCCGCACTAGTACCAGTCAATTGGATAATTGGCACTGGTCCTTACAGAAAGAATTCATAACTCATTTCATTTTCTTTTTCTTTTTTATCTAATTCTGAAGGATATTTTGTTTTGTAAAAATTACAGGACTCTCCACCACATCTGTCTGTGAGACATTATTGATAAATTAAAACGCCAAAGCTACCAAAATAAACAAAAAACAAATGTTGGCACGATGTTACAAGGCTGCACACATATTGGATTCATATTGGATATCGGACGGCGATGTCAGCGGGCTGCCCCTCCGCAGCCCGCTGACATCGACTGCTCCTCTCGGAACAGGAGCCACAGGACCAGTCCTAGGCCAACACCAGGTTCCACCCGATATAAAAGCAGCTTCCTGGCTAGAGCAAACAAGATGCCACCAAAATCAAGGAAAAATGCAGCCTCGGAGGAGGAGATTGAGGAGATAAAGAAATCACTGGACTTTATGTCTGGTGAAATAACAACTATCTCAAAATACCAAAAACTGGAGATGATGGGTGAAATTAAAGAACTCAGGAAGCAATGTGCCAAGAAGGATAAGATGGTGACCTTTCTGGAACGCCGTGTAGCAGACCTAGAGCAGTACTCCTGCATGAATGACATTGTTGTCTACGGGCTACAGACCAACCCTCTGACATACGCCCAGTTGGCTTCACCAGCAGCCAGCAGTGGACCAACCGTCTCTGACCAGGATTCCATCGAGCAACAGGTGATTACATTTTTCAACAGAAAAGGCATTCCGGTAAATGACAGTGACATTGAGGCGTGCCATCCTCTCCCTCGGAGAAATAAAGCAGACAAGCCAGCTATAGTTATTCGCTTCCCCAATAGGAAGCACAAGGATGCACTGCTCAAACAAGGAAGAAAGCTAAAGGGGTCAGATGTCTATGTGAACGAGCACTTAACTAAGAAAAATGCAGATATTGCCAGGAAAGCACGCTTTCTGAGAAAGCAGCGGAAATTTCACTCAACATGGACTGCAAACTGTAAGGTGTATATTAAGTTGAATGGATCACCAGAGGAGGCCAAGGTTTTGGTCATCAGAGACCTGGGTGAGCTGGACAAATACAAGGGATCCCACCAAGGTAAATATAACCCATAGACAATGGTAATGTATGCACTGACAAATCACCTGACTCAACATGAAGGCAATTGAACAAGACATTGATCCGGACAGTAACTTCTTTGACCACTTGAACAACACATGTTGCTACTACACAGATGAACAATACAATGACCTGAATGTTAAACAAGACCATGGAATATCAATAATTCACTTTAATTGTAGAAGTCTGCCAATTACAATAGCATCAAAGATTACTTAAGAAAATTTAAAAAGCCATTCAATATCATTGCATTGTCTGAAACTTGGCTCTGTCCTGAGAGGGGATTTTGACCTTCAGCTGAGTGGATATTAGCTCAATTATATGAATAGAAAGGGGAAAAGAGGAGGAGGTGTGGCTCTATACATTGAAAATAGCCTAAAATATAAAGTAATGGAAAATATGACATCTATTGATGACCTGAAGTTGAGATATGCTTGGAAAGACAAAAAAATATAATTTGTAGTTGTGTGTATAGAACACCAGATTCAAGCATTGAAAAATTCAAGGATAACATTGAGGAGTTGTTTTCAACTGACAATCAACAGGTTATATATATCTGTGGGGACTACAACATCGACCTATTAAATCCCAATAAACATGGACTAACTGAAGAATTTATTAACACTATGTACAGTTTGAGTTTATATCCACTGATCACCAAACCAAGTAGAATAACAGTAAAAAGCGCAATGGTAAAAGATAACATATTTACAAATTACACGGAGAACAGCCTAGTGTGTGTGCTGTTCATGAATGACATCAGTGACCATCTTCCCATTTTTGTTATCCATGATTGTGACTATGTCAAAGATAAAGAGAAACATACATTTAAGTACAGGAGAATGAGAACAGAACAAAACATTAATGCATTCAGAAATGATTTACTGATTCAAAATTGGAATAACCTCTATGAAGAAAAGGATATTGACAAAGTTTATGAAATATTTCTTGAAACTTTTAAGTTGTTATACAACAAAAATTGTCCAATTAGACAAATCTGTGACAGGGAAAACCACCATCAACAGACCATGGATAACAAAAGGATTGAATAATGCTTGTAAGAAAAAGAACACTCTATAAACAATTTTTAAAACAAAGAACTGTTGATGCCGAACCTAAATACAAGAAATATAAAAGCAAATCAACTAATATAATGAGGAAATGTAAGAAGGAATATTATGCCGAATTATTAGAGAATAGTAAAAACAACATTAAAGGTGTATGGAACATACGAAACAATATTATTAGAAATGGCTCAAATGATAGGAAATACCCTGAATATTTTATTGATAATGAGAGGTCTTTACTTAACATGAATGATGTGGTTAATGGCTTCAACAATTTCTTTGTGAATATAGGTCCAAACTTGGCCAAAAAAAAAATGCCACTTGTAGTGATAGGGATGCCAAAGGGAGCATTACAAGAAATCTCAACTCCTTCTATTATAAGGCTGTAGGAAAAAGAGAAATCATTGATATTGTCAATAAGTGCAAGAATAAATCATCTACAGATTGGAATGGAATTGACATGACGATAATCAAGAAAGTGATTGACTGTATTATAGTTCCACTGACCTACATCTACAGTTTGTCACTGACAACTGGTACATTTCCACAGAAAATGAAAGTTGCCAAGGTTATCCCAGTCTATAAAGCCGAAGAGAAACATAATTTCACTAATTATAGGCCAATATCATTACTCTGTCAGTTCTCTAAAATATTAGAAAAATTATTTATTGCAAGGTTAGATGATTTCATTGAAAATAATAACATTTTGACAGACAGTCAGTACGGGTTCAGGTCAAGCAGATCAACAGCGATGGCACTAATGGAATTGACAGAGGAGATTACTGACTGTATTGATAGCCAGAAATATGCACTGGGAATATTTATTGATCTGAAAAAAGCTTTTGACACCATTAATCATGACATATTGTTTAAATAACTAGACAGGTATGGTATAAAGGGGGTGGCATTAAGTTGGCTGAAGAGTTACATGCAACACAGACAGCAATTTGTACAAATAGGTGACTACAAATCAACCTGGGCCGACATTACCTGTGGAGTCCCACAGGGGTCAGTGTTAGGCCCGATACTACTCATTCTGTATATCAATGATATTTGTAATGTGTCAAATATGTTGAAATTTATTTTATATGCCGATGACACAAATGTATTTTGTTCAGGGGAAAACCTTCAGCAGCTTTTAGAGGTCACCACCGCAGAAATGAGTAAATTAAAACACTGGTTTGACGTAAATACATTGTCTTTGAATCTGACTAAAACCAAGATCATGCTATTTGGAAACAGCACAATAGATGTACAAGTGCAAATCATGGTAGATGATGTTAAAATCGAAAGAGTTTATGAAAACAAATTTCTGGGCATACTACTGAACCACAAAATCTGCTGGAAATCCCATAAAAGCCACATGAGAACAAAGCTTGCACGTAGTATTGCAGTTCTGGGTAAAACAAAGCACATATTGGACCACAAATCACTATACATCTTATTTTGTTCACTTGTACTACCCTATCGAAATTATTGTGCAGAGATTTGGGGGAACACCTATAACAGCAACTTGAAACCATTATGCATTTTATAAAAAAGAGATATTAGAATAGTTAACAAGGTAGGCTATCTGGAACACACACCAACAGACTGTTTCTAAAATCATTTGCCATGAAGTTTATGGACCTTGTTGAATATAAATCTGCAATAATAATGTTTGGAGCAAGAAACAATTCATTGCCACTTAACATCCAAAAAATGTTCAGTGATAGAGAAGGGCTTTACAAATTAAGAAGAGAGCTCAACTTAAAAGTATGACCAGTTAAAATAACACTGAAAAGCATGTGTATCTCTGTACATGGAGCGAAACTGTGGAACGGACTAAGTGTTGAAGGAAAATATAATCAAATATATTCTCAGGTTTTGTATTTACTTTTTATTTCACTGAATAGTGTTATAGCTAAATATATTGTGTAATGGGCGTCCACCGCTTGGCGGCGGACGTCAGCTGTGTAACTTGTTCGACTCTTTGTTTAGATGAAGACCGGAAGGAGAACCAACCAACCAGAGAACGACACAGTGTCCATGAGTTGACCAGTCGGAGAACAAAACGATGTATATGAGCTAATGTATAATGGCCCATCCTAAAGGTGGAGCCTAGTGACGTACATAACATATATTCTGGAAATTCTCTGGAATGTGTTGTTCCTGCCTCCTGTCACGGTTCATACAGCACAAGATTTTGTGTTAGGGACAGAGAACCCAGATCTGTTTAGAAATATTGTATTAGGGCAAATACATTTGATAAACAAGACGATTTGTTTCTTGTTCTTCCTTCCGGTTTTGAACACGCACAATTGCTCTGGGTGGACTTCTGGATAAAAGTCCTTTTACCTAACAGTGTGGAGGTTCAACTCAGTCCAAACATCAACCAGTTCAAGAGGTCATACAAAAAGATTATATTTGGGAGGTATTTGAAAGAGGAAGGCCTGTTGTTGCAGCCCAATTAACAGTTAAAAGACATTTTCAGTTAAAGGTCTATTCTTTGTCTTTAATGATTATGTTCCTCATTTGATCACTATACTGTTTTATTTGTTTGTTTTCTCCTTCCATTTTACTTACTTTGTTTTTGTTTTTTTGTTTGTTATTTTATTTTAATCTTTCTCTGACTATGCAGTTTAAATGATTGATTTACTTTTGTAAATATTATCAGCTAGTATTTTGTAATGAGTATTACAAAATACTAGCTCATTACCTTGTTAATGAGTATTTTTTTTTGGAGAATAAGGGGGTAGGAGTTTAATAAGTTTACACTTCTTCCTACTCCTTTTCAGATAGTGTTCACACCATTCTGGTGTATTTATTATTGTATGTTGTTGTTATTTTGTTTTTGTTTTTTGTTATTCGAAATAAATGAACTCATTCATTCACTCATTCATTCATTCACATTTATTATTAAATTAAGAATAAATATATATATATATTTATATATTTATTTATTTATGCTGGTTGTCTCATTTTATTTTGTTGCATTTATCCACCACACCTTAAAGGCTGGTCCGTTTGACGTTGTTTGACATTAAACCGGTCCATGGTACTGAAAGGTTGGGGACCACTGGTTACAATACTGGTCTAACACAAGGCCCCCATGCCTGGTGGCACAACGATGTGTGGGGTGCCTCATGAGTATGTAGGAGACTGAATGAACAATATTTTAATAAGCATTCTTGCAAAAATAAAATTTGTTCGTGGGTAAACAGGAAGGTCCAGAACAAACAAAACAAGCACAGCTAACGGGCAGCTGAGAGGAGTTGAATATTTCTGGGAGGACGAAGAGGAGCAAGCATACAAGTGTATCAAGAATACAGACTTAGCAGCTAAGGCCTAACAATGGCGCTGTGAGGTATGGGTCACCCTGGTGGAAGTGGGCTGCAGGTCAACCACCAAATTGATCAAAACTGGAATCTGAGGACAAAGGTTCTTTCCTGTGATACCAAGCAAGAAAAGTAACATAGGCATCAAAAGTCAAAGGAGATGAACATCAGAAGACCATGATACAGATATATAAAGTGTGAACACAACAAGGCTGAGGTGGGACAGCGGCCTGCCAACTTGACGATGCAGATAACGGTCAAAAGTCTCTGTGACAGCTGGCAACCTCTCAACAATCTTGCAAAGTACCGAGACACCCAGAGGATGAAGACTTATTGCTAGACTGGAAAATCTAGTCTGAAGAAGAACAGAGACAGCAACTGCCAAAATTACCAATGACCTTCTACTTCCATCAGATGACTGACTAGTCCCTGTGCTGGTCATCTTAGAACTGGGTGTGGCATTTGATACCATATTTTATCAGAATTTGTGCACAAACTTGGCCAATAAAGCTAATTCTGATTCATTTTATCAAAGTTTGGGGCAATGCTGTTTGCTCACTACAAGTCAGTCCTGATTTCATGTCTAACTGATGACCATGGACCATAACGTATGAAGCTTGATGTTCTCCATGTGACCACTGCATGAGTTCACCATGAGTTAAACGTGTCTGCTCTTCTAGGAAAGTGCATTTGTTCTGATATGGCAATGTACAAATAAAATTGACTTTACTTGACATTCACACCTATGAACAATCCACCACCCGGTCCTTGGAGGTGGGAAGAAGCTGAAGACCCCAGAGAAAACATGGACACTGGGAAGAACATGCCAAATCCCCACAAGTACCCAGTTGGATTTGAAACAAGGGTCATCTTACTGTGAGGCCACTCATACTACAACCATAAAGACTATCACCACCTCACCTCCACTCCAGACTTCCTGTTTCTGTGGCGAGACGTTCCACCTCGCCGCCGAACACAGGGGGGTTTTTCTCCCGTCTCTAGGGGGAAGTCACCGGGTACCGCTCCTGTCAGTTCCTGAACAATGAAACCTCAGCTTTGATGACATCATTTTATATCGCTAAACACTGTTGGTGTTGTAAAAAAATTTGCATTCTGTGGAAAATTATACCACAGAATAAAGACGTTCAACTATGACATTACTCACCGCCTCCTGCAGACAGATGCGTCGCAGCTCAGCCAATCGTGTGCTCAGTAGAGCCTGCAGGCTCCGCCTCCTCTCCTGCAGTTCTGTCATTTGCTGCCTCAGCTTCCTATCAGGACAGGTGAGGTCTGCAAACACACACACACACACACACTAATGTTTCACATATAAAACAATGTGTGTGTGTCTGTCTGACTGTGTGTGTGTGTGTGTGTGTGTGTGTGTGTGTGTGTGTGTGTGTGTGTGTGTGTGTGTGTGTGTGTGTGTGTGTGTGTGTGTGTTTGTATGTGTGTGCAGACCGCATGTGTTCCCACCACGTGCTGAGATTAGATGACCTTTGACCTCCATCATGGCCTGTGTTTCCCATGTGACCCCGCCTCCTCCGTCCTCGCTGCCTGACTCCTGTTCACTGCCCCACAAAAACTCGTTCACCTGCAGGACACATTCAATCAATCTTTATTGAACACAGACATGGGGTGACATCAGCTGTGTAGATATTATTTACAGCCAGAGCCCCTCCTACCTCAGCCACAACCATTATCAGTGTGTCAACCAATCAATCAATCAATCAATCAATCAATCACTCAATCAATCAATCAATCAATCAATCAATCAATCAATCAATCAATCACTCTTACCTTGTAATTAAGGTCATAGGAGCTCCAGTACTTGACTCCTGTGGCCATCCAACAGCCCAACGCCTGATTTAAACTGGGCAGTTGCAGTTCTCAGGTAGGCCTCTAGGGGGAGTTAAGCAGTCTTCAGACCTCTGACCTGAGAAGAAAAGATTTATTTTATCTTTAATTGGTTAGTAAAATATAGTGTTGATTATGTATCAAAAGTGAAATGAAAACAGATGAATGTCCTTTTGCATGTATTCCAAGGAAAACTGTTTTGCCCACAAATTTTTCTTCTTCATTTCCTTTCGACTTTTCCCTTCAGGGTTCGCTACAGTGAATCAATTGCCTCCATCTAACCCTGTCTTCTGCCTCCTCTTCTCTCACACCAAATACCTTCATGTCCTCCTTCATTACATCTATAAACCTCCTTTTTGGTCTTCCTCTAGGCCTCCTGCCTAGCAGCTCAAAACTCAGCATCTTTTGAGCAATATATTCACTATCTCTCCTCTGGACATGTCCAAACCATCTCAGTCTGACCTCTCTGACTTTATCTCCAAAACCTCTAATATGTGCTGTCCCTCTGATGTACTCATTCCTGATCCTATCCATTCTGGTCACTCTCAGGGAGAACCTCAGCATCTTCATCTCTGCTACCTCCAGCTCTGTCTCCTGTCTTTTCCTCAGTGACACGGTCTTGAGACCAAACAACATTGCTGGTCTCACACCTGTCCTTTAATTTTACCAGAAACCCTTCTATCACACATCACACCTAACACTTTTCTCCACCCGTTCCATCCTGCCTGTACACGCATCTTCACCTCTTTTCCACACTCTCCATTGCTCTGGACTGTTGACCCAAAGTACTTAAAATCCTCCACCTTCTTGATCTCTTCTCCTTGTAACCTCACTCTTCCACTTGGGTCCCTCTCATTCACACACATGTACTCTGTCTAACCTTCATTCCTCTCCTTTCCAGGACAAACCTCCACCTCTCTAGCTTCTCCTCCACCTTTTCCCTGCTCTCACTACAGATCACAATGTCATCTGCAAACATCATAGTCCATGGAGATTCCTGTCTAACCTCATCTGTCAGCCTGTCCATCACCATAGCGAACAAGAAGGGGCTCAGAGCTGACCCCTGATGCAGTTCCACCTCCACCTTGAACTCCTCTGTCACACCTACAGCACACCTCATCACTGTCTTACAGTCCTCATACATGTCATGCACCACATTTCCTATCTGGCCACCCTGTCATAAGCTTTCTCCAGATCTACAAAAACACAATGCAGCTCCCTCTGGCCTCTGTACTTCTCTATCAACATCCTCAAAGCAAATACTGCATCTGTAGTACTTTTTTGGCATGAAACCATACTGCTGCTCAAATGCTCACTTCTGCCCTTAGTCTAGCTTCAACTACTCTTTCCCATAACTTCATTGTATGGCTCATCAGCTTTATTCCTCTGTAGTTGCCATAACTCTGCACATCTCCCTTGTTCTTAAAAATGGGCACCAGCAAACTTCTCCTCCGTTCCTCAGGCATCTTCTCACTATCTAAGATCCTGTTGAACAACCCAGTCAGAAACTCAACTGCCACCTCTCCTAGACACTTCCATAACTCCACAGGTATATCATCAGGACCGACTGCCTTTCCACCCTTCATCCTCTTCAATGCCCTCCTCACTTCATCCTGACTAATCTTTGCTACTTCCTGGTCCACAACAGCCACCTCTTCTAGTCTTTGTTCTGTCTGTTCTGCCTGTCCTTAATCACCCTCACCTGCTGCATGTCCTTCCAATCTCTGTCTTTCTGTCTTGCCAACCTGTATAGATCAGTCTCTCCCTCCTTACTGTCCAACCTAGCATACAAGTCATCATAAATCCCTTGTCTGGCCTTTGCTACCTCTACCTTCATCTTACGCTGCATCTCCCTGTACTCCTGCCTACCACTACACTGATCTCCTTCAGATTACACCGTCTGCACAAGCTGTAGTCTACTTGTGTGCTCTTACCTCAACTCTTATGTCACCCTATGTTCCTGCCTCTTCTAGAAGAAAGTATTCACCAAAGCCAAAGCCATTTCCATCCTTTTTGCAAAGTCAACCACCATCTGTCCTTCTGCATTCCTCTCCTGAATACCAAACCTGCCCATCACGTCCTCATCACCTCTGTTTCCTGCACCAAAATGTCCATTGAAGTCTGCACCAGTGACGACTCTCTCACTTCTAGGTATGCTTTGCATCACTTCATCAAAGTCCAAACAGAATTTCTCCTTCTCCTCCAGCTCACATCCTACCTTTGGAACATACCCACTAACAACATTGAACATCACACCTTCTATTTCTAGCGTCAGACTCATCACCCTATCTGACACTCTTTTTACCTCCAGGACATTCTAAACAAATTCCTCCTTCAAAATAACTCCTACTCCATTTCTCTTCCTATCTACACCATGATAGAACAGCTTGAACCCTGCTCCTTAACTTCTAGCCTTGCTACGTCTCCACCTGGTCTCCTGGACACACAGGATGTCTACCTTCCTCCTCTGCATCATGTCAACCAACTCTCTACCTTTTCCTGTCATAGTTCCAACATTCAACGACCCTACTCTCAGTCCTATACTCTTGGCGTTCCTCTTCTCTTTCTTCCTACACACATACCTTCCTCCTCTCCTTCTTAAACCAACATCTTGCCCACAAATTATGATCAAAAAAAAAATTGTGGAAGTGAAGGCTGATTGTGACATCACACCCAGTCTTCGTGTTTACTGGGATCCATCAGGCCCTCCTCCTATGTGTCTAGTATGTGGTAGGAAACCGCAAAGTAAAGTTAAAACACGCCTGACATGAATGCAAATGAGTTCGTTTGATGAGGGCCAGGTGTATAGAAATGAGCCAAAAAAAATTGCAGGTAAAACCTTTTCTTTTATTTCTCTACTTACAAAAAAAAAACAACATGTACTGTCAGCAGCACATCCTCAACCTTGAGCTAGTTTAGACCAAAAAAAATTTTTTTTCCACCATGCTTTCGGTCAGAGCTTTTATACTGCTGGTCATGACCAACTGTCCTCTTCAGGGAACCTAACACAAATTCAGCCATAATTATGGTGACAATGATGAACAAAAAAATACATTTCAAAACACATGATACAACTCCTGTACTCATGATGAACCGTCTGCTGAAATGCAGCAATCACAACATTGGTAGCATCAATTAATACTTTTTAACAAAAATCAAACACCCCTTTCACAGTGGTATGCTCTGGTCGTTTTCACCTCCCTATAAAATGTTCATGGTAACCAGGTGTGGATGTTTTAGACAATTTATGCCAGGACAGAAGGTAAGTATCACAGCATTTGTTTGATTTGACTTTAAATAAATGATTTAATCGGATGCTTTGTGTGTCTTTTATAAACTGAATGAAATGTACATATGAGCTAATAAAAATTGTAACAAACTGAAAACAATTGTGATTCACAGCTGATTCAGGTTGGGCCATGTGTATGTTTGGGTAGGTGCTGACCATGTGGAGCGAAAATAAATTACAATATTCTAGAATAAAAATAATAAACCCATTTCAGTGGTAAAGGCAGGCTGGCTTTACCACAATCAACTCTTTCATCACCCCTGACAGCAAGTCTGAGTAATTAATTCATTATAACAATTAATACAGCCAATCACAACAAATGGTGAAGAGAGTTCAAAAGATTTTTCTCTGATAAGATCAGAAAGAAGTAAAAGTCACATCTAACCTCCTTCCCCCAATTAAATTACTAATCGTAAGTCGCCCCCACCCAAACACTCACAGACACACACAAACACACACACTGCTGCGTACTTTTTAGACAGGGTGGCTCCAGAGGTGTGAGAATAAACAAAGGCTGAGAAGCACTGATGTAATTAGTTGCACCATGACATTGTACACACACACACACACACACACACACACACACACACACACACTATTGTGTATCTATGAATTTACATAAACATCGCCAGATAATCGAGCACTGTGATTGGCTGGAGGGTGTTACAATGCCCCCTGCAGACTGAGGTTAAACTAACACGTGTCCTGTCTGAGGACTGGAGGAGGACGAGATGTCCTCCAACAGGAAGACCTTTGAGAACAGGAAGTAGAGCCCAGTTAGAAACAGGAAACAAGCCATGAAGAAGAGGAAAGCCGTGTGTGAGAGTGACTGTTCTTGGTCCAGGTGTTGTTATTGGGATTGAACACAGTACCAGTCAACACAACTCCACCCAGGATCACACACTCCTCAGTATTGTGTTGTTTTAGACAGACAGGATCTGAATAATGAACAAAGAGAGTTAGAAATCAGACGAAGACGAAGCAACATTAAGCTACCTTGGGGAGCTGAGATATTGTAGACTCAGAGTCACCGAATGCATTCATGCATCTGAAGTGCTGTCTACACATGAAAGTGATCCATATCTTCCTTTGTGGAAAACCAAAACTTCAGCTGATCACAATCTGCTGCTGAAGAACACATGACTCCGGATGTAGGAGGAGCTTACAGGGAAAACCAATCAAGGGGCGTTCCTTTATCTAACAGATCCTAGTGAAGTGATTTCATTGATGATGGTGATGTTCTGGTGAATCTAAACTTCAGTGTGACACTTTTTAACAAATCACCCAACATCATGTCCACAGGACCCCTAGCGCTCCCCCTCCTGCCGTCCTACCCCTACATTCCTGTGTCCCGACTCATGTCCAGACCTGCAGCCTCTCTCCTCACCAGAGCTGCCGACTGCCAATCTGGAGATCTCACTGATGCCCTGGACGATGAAGACGTGACGCCAAGCAGGAAACTATCTCTGAAGTAATGTATGTAAGTCAAGGAGTATCAGACCCTAAACATGTTAAAATCCACACATCTGATGTCGCACGCAGTTAAAGAAATGTTGATTTTGAACTTATGTCAGGAGAAACGACTGCAATTATCATTCAAGTGTTTTATTTTGAGGTATTATTCATCCACCTAAAAATTATTATTTAAAAAAACATGTCTTGTTTTTGACTCGGTCATAAAACAAAATAAAATAAAAATATTCTAAATAATAAACACATTAAATATTTCCTCCTTTGGTTGTTCATGTATGTAAATAGATGGATTTGAAGTATACATATACACACACAAACATATACATACAGTATATGTACACACAGAGACATATAGGTGTAGATGTGCAGACACCAAATCTGCCATGCACTGATCAATTATGCTTGACTGATCAACTCACACATAGACTGCTTTATTTCAGCCAGTTGGAGAGACTAACAACAGTTATGTTAGCATTAGGAGAAGCTAATATTGCTGCAGCTACTATAAAACACAATACAGCTGAGGTAATGACACATAAAGGGACAACACAAACATAATCAGAATCATACCAGTACAGTACTTTCTTCTCTGACAGCACTTGAACACATCATTTAGTGCACACTGATGAGAGCTATCTATCTGCTCTGATTAACAAGTAAAACAAAAATATCTTCTAATTCTAACAAACAGAAGGAACACAAATATGGATTGAGATTGTTGTCAGTTTAAATACCTTCACATGGAAGCATCTGCAGATCCAGATCCTGATCTAGATTCAGATCTGGATCTCAGCAGTGAGGAGACTTAGAGTTAGTCCAGTACAAACCTCCTACTGAGTGAAGTCTGGTCTCTGACTCCAGCTGCATAACTTTCTGTTGTCAAATACATCACTTCCTTTGTGCCATTTCAAAATAAACCCCTCATCCCACAGGTCATTCAAACTGTCAAAATAAGAGCCTTACATTTGAGCATTTTTATAGTTTTTAGATGAAAACATAGATTTATATGAATGTAATTCATAAGACATGATTGTAGAAGATGACTGTGGAGAACGGATAATTTTTTTTTTCTCTTAATTTTTTCTGTTTTTTTTAGTTTGATAAATGTTAAAAGGTTGGATGTTTCTTTGTTCAGAAAACGCACAGTACTATTGAAAATCCTCTTTACGTGAATCTTTTTTGGAATTTGTGTCAACGTGATTATTTTGTAATTTGACTTTTTTGAATAGACGTGATGTTAAAAATCAAAATCTCTCTTTTTCTCTCCCTTCCTTTCTTTGTCTCTCTTCCGCTCTGTCACTGGGAGAGAGAGAAAGAAATGTCTGCAGCTGTCTCTCAGCAATAAAATAATGTCAAACTTTGATGATTCTATTTCTACGGCAGCAAATCACAACAACCATTTCAAGCAAGTATGGCACCAACAAGAACCAAACTCAGAGAACAAATCTGACATTGCTCCATTATCCACTATGTCATGTGACCTGAAACCAGCAGTCACATGACGACCTCATCACGTGACTTGTGGACGATATAAACTGGAACTTTTCCTTCATAACCAACTGATCTGGCTGCAGACGCGTCTGTGCTAGCTTCAGCTTCACAGTTAGCATCAGAGCTGAACTGAGGAGAGGTTTGATTATTATCCTCAGACTTATTCTAAGTCACATGACCGACCCTCATTTCAAGATATCACATTTAATTGTTAAAAAAAGCCGAAAGTTTATACCTTTAAACATTTTTGTCTCCGCCCCTTTTGATGGAAGAAGTCTGTCTAGAAGTTGTTTTATATTCATCCTTACAAACAAACAACCTAACTAACAGACAAACAAACCTGATATGAATTGATGATGACATGAATATGTAAAGGAGCTCAGTGCATCATGGAAAATCCCCCAGCAGTCTAAGCCTCTAGCAACATAGCTATGGACTAGCCTAAATACAGAGAGGTTAACAGGGTGGAATCAGGGGCCAGGGCAATGCTGGAGGTTAGGGTAATCATACTGGAAATATCACTGCAAAGTTTATGAGATGTTCAGCGTTACGGCCGTAGCTCATCTGTTTATATTGTGTATCCCTCTGCAACCCTGCCTCAGAGCTGCTGGCCATGCACTGCTCCGGGATGCTCCGCCCTCCATCATCAGTGCCAGGTGTGGTGTCTCTGAGACTCCTGGCCAACCCCATCTCCTGATTGGTGTGCCGTCTTCCTGATAGGCCCAAGCCCCGCCTCGTCACCTGGAATGGACAGCTTAAAAGCTCTGCCTAGCCATTCAATCAGCGCAACTGTCTGACTGCGGCAGCATGTCTGTGTAGAGCTCATCGAACTGTGACCTTGTGATTCGGATTTTGTGATTTTTGATTAGTGTACGCCCTCATTAAAGAGCTGGTTGTGTTTTTGTTCCATTTTGTAAATTTGTGTTAATGAAGTTTGCATTTTTGAATCTCCCAAAGAGTCCTAAGTTGAGTGCATTTTTTGTTATCGTTGAACAGCGCCCATTGGCCTTCCTTTGTTAAGTAAAAGAACAACCTTTGTTAAACACTTGTACTTTGCGCGAGAATTTGAAAATAAATGTTTTATGTTCCCCATTTTTATATCCTAGTTATGTTACTTCCCTAGTCCTCTAGCTGGGTTGTAACAGTCAGGAACCAGCAAATAATCCATGAATGATGTCTTAAACTGGAAAGAATTGATTGCTTTCATTGAGAATCGGTCATCAATGTAGATAAAAATGAAATTGATCAGAGAAGAAAAAAACAGTCAATCACTGAAACCGATTTAATCAATGTGGATCAATGTTTACTTTTCATCACTTTCTCACTAAAAGAATCACAGATTCACCAAACTGATATCTGCAGTTTTTGAAATTTAAAGAATAGTAAGAGCGCTGCGAGGAGGAAGGATTTAAACCGGAAGTCTGGACCTGGACCAGTTCCGAGGGGCTCTGACCACCTGGTTTGAGATCCAGGAAGGTGTGCTGTCTGTGATGAATGTAGGTCAGCAGATTCTCCATGGCAACACTGCAGCGCATCTGCTGAATTCAGGCCTCTGATTGGCTGAGAGCTCAAACCAGGCAGCCAATACCCCACAGAGCTCTGAGACATTCAGTGTCACAGACTGAAGAGTAGTGAGGCATTCAAGTGACATAACAGTGATACAGACGGGAAGTTGAACAGGGGAATCACTTTGTGATTCAACTACAACTCCCAGAGAGCATTGCTGGATGAAGCACCCAATCCGAGAGCTGCAGGCTCTGTTGCTATGCAGTTGTTCGAACAGGAGTCTGTTGCACTCCCCAGTTTAAATGGTAATGTGACGTCAACGTGATGTCACGCCTCTGGTGGAGATGCCTCCATAGCAACAAGTACTGAAGCTCATGGGTAATGTAGTCTGATGGCATGACGCTGTCACCAAAACATCTGACAGATGACCTCATATTACACCTGAAAATTGATCTGGGAACCGTTTTTTAGAGAAATTCTACCGGTTTGACACTGATCGGTGATGATCGATATCAGGATTAGATGTGACAGACAAAAACTCAACACTACATCAGCCAGTATATTTAGAGTGTGACATAAAGATCAGCAAGTTATTGATTACTGATTCTGATTAAGCCAGAATTATGAAACAGAATCTCAGATGATAATAACTGATTTTTTTTTACAGCACCTACACACAAACACACTCATTGTGGTGTCACGTGACAATCACTGACCTACTTTCTGTGTCACCAGTAAACAGGTGACAGCTCACCTGTTTAATGGTGAAAACTGGAACTGTGAGCCCATAACAGATCATTACCCATCTCTCTCTCTCTCTCTCTCTCTCTCTCTCTCTCTCTCTCTCTCTCTCTCTCTCTCTCTCTCTCTCTCTCTCTCTCACACACACACACACACACACACGCACACACACAAACACACACCCATACGTGGTGCTGGCACGTGGCGCTGGGTGTGGACAGCCATCATTAAAAAAACATCTCTGATCAATAACATTGTTTCATCGTCATCCAATATTCAAACTACGTGACGTCAGAAGACACTTTTAATTGATCAGAATCAAACTTCAGTCGTGTTGAGCTGCTTCCCACCACTGCACAGGGTGTGCGTCTGATCAAAATAACAACAAATCAATGAGCCCTGAGAGGTTGATCACTCCTCTGATCGATAAGGCGAGCTGATAAAGGATCAATAGACACCGGTCTTTGTCTTTGGTCTCCGTGTCCTGCAGTCAGCGAGCCTTAAAATGACGTTTCAAAGGGTTCTACCGGAGGCAGCACCGGAGCTCCAGGTTCGGTTTAGTTTCTCCTACCTGATCACTTGCCGCGCCCGATCACCACCGATCGATGATCTGGTCGAGGATCGATCGCTGCCCTTCATCCTCATCTTCATCCTCACAGCAGCGGCTGCATGGATACAGCTCCATCAGCACCGAGGAGCGCGCGCTCTAGATGCCACGGTCACGCGCTGGTTTGTCTACACGCACAGTGTCGTTCACAAATACTGTATGTCAACAGTCTCAGTCACATTCAGATCGATTATCAATATTCAACGGCGTTTAGTTTTGTAAAACAGCCAGAGCACTCAGAATATTGTACAAGTCAATGCAGGTTGTTGATCAAATATGATTAATAGATTAATTTGTGATAAACCATCACAATTAAACAGTCAAAGTGTTTTAAAGGAATTTAAATCAATATATTGATTGATTACATCATGTGAGATGGAATTCATCTACAGCAGTTGCTGCCAGAGAACTCATGGTGACAACAGGTTCTTCTTCCTGTTACCAGCAGGTGGCGCTGCACCCGTCATGACGACTGATCAGGCGTTGAACTCCCCCAGCACCTGAGGGTTGCTCTATGTTGGATGGTGGAGGGGAACACCTGCAAAGGAGTGGAGGTGGGGGTTTGGGGGGTGTAGGTGGTGGGCGGGACTTGGGGCTGAAACGTCCGCAGATTACACGATTCTGGGTGGAACGGTGGGGTAAAAGATTAAATTAATAAAAATAAGTCATATTGATGTGATCTCATGACTTAGTAAGATCACATCAATATGACTTATTTTTATTAATTTAATCTTTAAATTAAAGGCTCTGGGTGGTCAGGAGGTGCTTCCAGATGACTGGACAACTACAGCTAATGTGATCAGGGAGACAGGTAGGAGAGTATTTGGTGTGTCATCTGGAAGGAAAGTAGATAAGGAGACTTGGTGGTGGAATGAGGAGGTACAGGAGTGTATACAAAGAAAGAGGTTAGCAAAGAAGAAGTGGGACACTGAGAGGACTGAGGAGAGTAGACAGGAGTACAGGGAGATACAGCGTAAGGTGAAGGTAGAGGTAGCAAAGGCCAAACAAGAAGCTTATGATCACTTGTATGCTAGATTGGACAGTAAGGAGGGAGAGACTGATCTATACAGGCTGGCAAGACAGAGAGATAGAGATGGGAAGGACGTGCAGCAGATTAGGGTGATTAAGGATAGGGATGGAAGTCTATTGACAGGTGCCAGCAGTGTGATGGGAAGATGGAAAGAGTACTTTGAGGAGTTGATGAACGTGGAAAATGAGAGAGAACAAAGACTAGAAGAGGTGACTGTTGTGGACCAGGATGTAGCAAAGATTAGCCAGGATGAAGTGAGGAGAGCACTGAAGAGGATGAAGAGTGGAAAGGCAGTCGGTCCTGATGATATACCTGTAGAGGTTTGGAAGTGTCTAGGAGAGGTGGCAGTAGAGTTTCTGACTGGGTTGTTCAACAGGATCTTAGATAGTGAGAAGATGCCTGAGGAGTGGAGGAGAAGTGTGCTGGTGCCCATTTTTAAGAACAAGGGAGATGTGCAGAGTTGTGGCAACTACAGAGGAATAAAGCTGATGAGCCATACAATGAAGTTATGGGAAAGAGTAGTGGAAGCTAGACTAAGGGCAGAAGTGAGCATTTGTGAGCAGCAGTATGGTTTCATGCCAAAAAAGAGTACTACAGATGCAGTATTTGCTTTGAGGATGTTGATAGAGAAGTACAGAGAAGGCCAGAGGGAGCTGCATTGTGTTTTTGTAGATCTGGAGAAAGCTTATGACAGGGTGCCCAGAGAGGAACTGTGGTATTGTATGAGGAAGTCTGGAGTGGCAGAGAAGTATGTTAGAGCGGTGCAGGACATGTATGAGGACTGTAAGACAGTGGTGAGGTGTGCTGTAGGTGTGACAGAGGAGTTCAAGGTGGAGGTGGGACTGCATCAGGGATCAGCTCTGAGCCCCTTCTTGTTCGCTATGGTGATGGACAGGCTGACAGACGAGGTTAGACAGGAATCTCCATGGACTATGATGTTTGCAGATGACATTGTGATCTGCAGTGAGAGTAGGGAAGAGGTGGAGGAGAAGCTAGAGAGGTGGAGGTTTGTCCTGGAAAGGAGAGGGATGAAGGTTAGCCGCAGTAAGACAGAGTACATGTGTGTGAATGAGAGGGACCCAAGTGGAAGAGTGAGGTTACAGGGAAAAGAGATCAAGAAGGTGGAGGATTTTAAGTACTTGGGGTCAACAGTCCAGAGCAATGGAGAGTGGGGAAAAGAGGTGAAGAAGCGTGTCCAGGCAGGATGGAATGGGTGGAGAAAAGTGTCAGGTGTGATGTGTGATAGAAGAGTTTCAGCTAAAATGAAAGGAAAGGTGTACAAAACTGTGGTGAGACCAGCGATGTTGTTTGGTCTAGAGACAGTGTCACTGAGGAAAAGACAGGAGGCAGAGCTGGAGGTAGCAGAGATGAAGATGCTGAGGTTCTCTCTGGGAGTGACCAGGAAGGATAGGATCAGGAATGTGTACATCAGAGGGACAGCACATGTTAGAGGTTTTGGAAATAAAGTCAGAGAGGCCAGACTGAGATGGTTTGGACATGTCCAGAGGAGAGATAGTGAATATATTGGTAGAAGGATGCTGAGTTTTGAACTGCCAGGCAGGAGGCCTAGAGGAAGACCAAAGAGGAGGTTTATGGATGTAGTGAAAGAGGACATGAAGGTAGTTGGTGTGAGAGAAGAGGATGCAGAAGACAGGGTTAGATGGAGGCGGTTGATTCGCTGTGGCGACCCCTGAAGGGAAAAGCCAAAAGGAAAAGAAGATATTGATGTGATCTCAAGTCTTGGGGCAAGTTTTCATGGTCCTGGAGTCACATGATGAAACTGAGACCACTGGTACACTGTAGTTCTGCTTCCCCATCAAGGATCTCACGACGATATCTTAAAAACAAAAGCTTTAAAAATGATGAACCAACTTTTTATTAAAAGCCTAGTCTTTTAATTTGAAGACAGGATATATCAGAACATCACTAATTTAACTATTGGGTCGTACAACACCTCAGGAAATCTGACATCAAGTCACGAAAGTAACCCCACCCACCAAAAAAAGGCCTGACGAGATCTGACTCCACACGCTCTGTAAAAAATGTTCTAAAAATCTTTATTATTCCAGAGAATATTCACAAACAGCTGAAAAATCATCTGCTTCCTGATTGAACAATTTGACCAGTGGGTTAACTCACCACGGCCAACAACAGAAGAAACCACAGAAGACATAATTATTTTCTTACAGATGTTTATAAAAAGGAAAAGCTAAATATTTTGATGCTACAAAATGTTATTTACAGTAGAGACTCCATCCTACTGAGGGCACTGACCTCAGAGAGGAGGAGGGAGAGAGAGCTATAGCTACATGTAATGAGCTTCAACTTTGCTTCCATCTGAGGACAACTTTATTTTGACAGGACATCCTCCTCCTTTTCATTGTTACCGACACCAGCTGCAGGGCGGAGCCTCAGACATCCAACCACAGTCTACATTAGAGCTTCTGCTCCCTCTATTGGTCAGTTCTAAACTTCTTTGGTCCAACAGGTTTACTGAGGAAGACAAAATTAAAGGAGAAGCGAGATTTTAAGGTTAGCTGATTCTGCAGTGATGTCATAATGATGTCATACAGGTAACTGTGAATTAACTCTTACAAATCAGGAGATGTTGCGACTCTCTTCACGGATGCTTTACTTGACTCTTTCTCTAAAAGGAGACACAAAAGACAAGTTTGCTTATATTTGGTAACTTCATAAATATAATTAACACAATATGTACGTGCGTGTTTGACTGTTTTAAATATTGTCATCAGGGACCGTTTGCCCTCAGACACAGTCACGTTATCCAATATGGCCCACCTTCCAAAAAGTTTGGACACCCCTTAGCATGTCAGAGAGTCTGTGTTAGCCTCACCTTGTAGCCACCGGACCTGCGTGGCCGGCCCGTAGCCCTTCTGATTTCGGGCAGCAATGCGGAAGATAATAGCAGGCTTGGTGGTGTAGTCAATGTGAGCATTGGAAAGACTGGAGGCCTGGACCAGGCAGGATGGATTTGGACCACAGTAAACCCTCATGAAGGCCAGCTGGGCCGGACCGGAGCCTGAAGCAGAGGTGGTCTGGCTGGACTGGATGGCCAGGTACACAGAGTATTCAGTGATCTTTCCTGATGTGACCGCAGGAGGTTCCCAGGTGAGCTGAGCTCCGTCCAGGTTCTGCAGGGTCAGAGTCAAAGAACTCAAGGACAAATCTCAATGGGATGAGTCTGGAGTCTCAGCGTTCTCATCTGTGGTCTCACCTTGCTGATCTTGATGGCGCACGGAGCTCCAGGGAAACCAGGAAGACACGTTTTAAACGCCGAAACGTCTGAGAATGCTCCACGGCCGCAGATATTGATCCCTGCCACTCGGAACTTATAGGCGGTTCCTGGCTGAAGCTCCACCTTCCTCATCTGACTGTAGTCTGGGACCACACCCGAGTCGTCCTGCAGGCGGACGCATCATTAATAAACTGGTCAACAGCCGTTACACGTGAGTCAACGGATGAGCCCTCTTAACGTGGTGGAACTCAGTCAGGATTGGGTCAGACTGACTCTTAACCTGATCCCAGCGAAGCCCCGCCCACTTAAAGGTTCTACATCACACATTTTTTTAGCGTTCTTACGTCAACTGAGCTGTCGTCGTAGGGGACGTAATAATGTGTGACCACCATGTTGGTCACTTTGACAATTCCGACGTCGTACCACTGACCGTCCTTCATTGATGACTTCGCTTGCTTCTGTGGAGGACACACACATACACACACACAGTTAGCATGCCGTTAGCTTGTTGCTAGTGTCTTCCTGCTCTCTGCTGCTGTCTCCCTCACCGCTGCAGTTGCTGCGATGCCGTTGGACACCTCAGTGAGCGCAGTAACCGCTTGACTCTTGGCTGGAGTGGCTGTCAGAGAAGGGGCAGGGCCAAAAGTACTGGCCAATCGGGCCACGGCGCTTGTCACTGCTGATGGCGTCAGCTCGTGTCCGTTACTTTCTCCTGCTGGGTCGTTCAGGCTGTCTGCTGGAGCAAGGCCCTCTGGGAGACACAGAACTGGATTAGAAAAACAGACGACCCAGACCCAGACCCAGACTGTGACTGTATCCTGACACCGGTCTACCTGTAGGCAGCTCGTGTTGTGGTACTGGTTCTGCTTGGCTGCCGACATCCTGCAGCTGCTGCTGCTGTTGGACCAGAGCTGCCAGTTCCTGTGGGGTCAGAACGATGGGGATGGACTGGTCCTCTGAACCTTCTGCGGAGACAAACAGCGGTCAAGGTTCTGCCATTTTAAGGGATGCAGATTGGCTGAAACTCCCTGTGATGTCATTACTCCTGCAGATGATTTATCTGTGACGTCACAGAGCTGCATCGTCTTACCCATGTGACCGGCTGCCTGCAGGACTGCCTGTATAGTTGCCTGCTGAACATCCTCCTCTGTTGCCATGGTAGCAGTCAGTTGATCGGAGGTCAGCCCCGTCACCATCAGAGTCGTTGCCCCGGAGACCGTCTCACCTCCTTCTGGTGACATCAGCTCCTGGGGGGGGCTGCTGTCTGAGTCAATCTAAGCAAGGGGGAAGAGATTGGTCATCTCAGTGTGAATTTTGGTGTGTATGTGTGTGTGTCTGTCTGTGTGTCTACCTTTGCTGCTGGCTCGCTGCCCTCCACATGAACCTGTAATACTGAAGCTTCTGATGTCATCACATGCTCTGATTCACTATTTGTCTGCATAAGCTCCTCCCCCTCGGCTGCTGCAGTCACCATGACAACAGACTCTGCCTCTGAAGACTCTGCCCTGCCCTCTCCTACCAATGAGGAGATCTCCTGTATACAGACAATAACGACAGAGGGAGTCATGGGATTCGAGTGATGATGATGACTCAGGTGTCATGAACACGTGTCTCTCTTACAGGTATGGATGGTCCAGGTGTGGGTGTGGCCTGTGTAACCATGGTTACAGCTCTGCTTTGAGCGGGTAAGTTGGAAGAAGTGGGCTCAGAAGAGGAAGAGTCTGATGAGTTTCCCTGGAGACCATCAGCACCCTGCTGAGCTGAATACACACAGGACAGGAAGTGATGTCACACCAGTGCTGTCAGCAGAGTATCTGGTCACCTGGATCATTTGAAAATGTCTTCCTGTTACCTGTGGCTGTGGTGGCGGTGTTGGTGGTCCCAGTCTCATGGGTCTCACATGGTGGGTTGGAGCACACCTGGAAGGCAAACTCTTAGAGCTCAGTCCCACACAGCTTCAACCAATCACTGATCACTTGTGTCCTGACTCACCTGTCTGACACCCCCAGCTCCTGCTGTGGTGGCGGTGTTGGTGGTCCCGGTTTCATGTGTCTCACACGGCGGGTTGGAACACACCTGGAGGATTAATTCTCAGAGCTCAGTCCCGCACTGCTTCAACCAATCACTGATCAATCAATGAATCAATCAGCTTTTATTTGTAAAGCACTTAATCACATCAGCAGACATTTCCATGCGCTTTAACAGACACAGAAACCCAACAGAACCCCCCCAGTGCAAGCAGTGGAGGGTTGACCGTCATCCACCTTGACCCTTTGGATGGAAAAGAAATACAATGGAGATAGGTGATCACTTGTCTCACCTGTCTGACACCCCCAGCTCCTGCTGTGGTGGTGGTGTTGGTGGTCCCGGTTTCATGTGTCTCACACGGCGGGTTGGAACACACCTAGAGGATTAATTCTCAGAGCTCAGTCCCGCACTGCTTCAACCAATCACTGATCACTTGTGTACTGACTCACCTGTCTGACTCCCCCAGCTCCTGCTGTGGTGGCGGTGTTGGTGGTTCCGGTCTCATGGGTCTCACATGGCGGGTTTGAGCATACCAGTGTCACTGCAGTGACATCACAGTGACATCATCAGCATACATAATAAAGGTACAACGACCGGTTGTCTATGTAGGTGTACATCTATCTATGCTAGTATATTTCTGTACCTGCAGCTGCAGCATCTCCTGCCTCTCCTGCACTAGTAGTAGTTGTTGTACTACTTGTAGGTTCTTCTGATGTAGGAGAAGCCATGATGGTGACGGGCAGATCCTGGACCAGCGGCTGAGCCTCAGCACCGCTGGGAGTCGTGATCAAAGTCACCTGAAGATACAGGCGGCATCACTAATGTACTGCACACAAACCTAACAGCAGCACTGGAATGCTAGTCAGTCTCTTCACCTGTTTGGGACCTGATGCTGCTGCTGCAGTAGTTGCTGTGGCAATCTGGCTGGTCAGAGTAGCGATGGTTGCCATGGTGGTGACGGGCGTGGCCAAGGACGCAGTGGACATACCTGCAGAGAACAACATACTGATGGATGTTGACTCACAGCGGGTGAGCTACAACCAAAGTGCATGCCATCACCGTTTACCTGTGGTTGTCTTGACGACCAGCGTTGCGACTGTGGGCTTTTTGGTGACAGGGGACACCAGTCTGACTCCGCCCATGGGGACAGTCCTGAGAATGGTGCCAGGTGTTCCTGGAGCACCCTTCAACACCACCTGGACACAGAAACAAGTGAGGTGATCACATGATCATACAAAGGGGGATTATGGGTTGTTTCATGACCCAGGTGTGATATGTGAATGTTACCTGTGTGAGGCCCTGCTGGCCAGCAGCTGCAGTGATTTTGGGGACTGTGGTGACGATTTTCCCAGCACCACCTGGTGTCATCAGCTTGTTGGTGAGGATGGTGATTGGACTGTTAGCACCTGGAGGGGAGGAGCTTCACTCAAGTCAACCATTATGACACAGAGCAGCTCAGGTGCACGAGTGTGCGTTCATCTGTACCTGTCACCCCCTGCAGAGCTGACACTGGGATGGTCTTGATGATGGTGGTCCCGGGTTTGGAGGGTCCTGGGGAGATGCCAAGGATGGTGGACTTGGCTGATGTGGATCCGGCCTGCGCGCTGCTGAGGATGGTGGTCTGTTTACCTTCTGCTGACGTCACTAACTTCAAGATGGTTCCAGCTGGGAGGGCACCCTTTGTCTGACAAAAAACGAGGAGGGTGTTAATATCTCTTTCAGGTGTCGTCATGGGGTGGGATGGGGGTGGTTTCCGTAAACAGTACCTGCAGGATCTGAGTTACCGGACTGCTCCCAGCCTGAACAGTAATCCCTCCACTCTGAACAGGCTTGGTCTGAACCACTGACACCACCTTTCCCAGGTTACCAAGGTTACTCAGCTGAAACAGACAGAGGAGTGATGTCATCCGGTAAACTGGAAAGTTCCTTGACGATATCAAAAACATTTTGTTCACAAATTGTTTATACAAGATGGTCTGAGTCCATGACAACCGCCACCTTATTTCACTTGTGATTGGCGAGCTAGCGGTCATGACTAATATCGATATCATGCTAATATCAATGCTAGCTTCTCCAATAGCCTAGTGCAGGAGTTAGCTTCACCAGCAGGCTAATATACTGTACGTAGCTCATCACTCACCAGAGTGCCGCCTCCTCCCACACTGAGTGGACTGTTCACGAGTGTGATGGTCTTAGTAACTCCACCCACCACTGTGGTGACCACCTGAGCTTGCTGGGAGACCGTCACCGTCCCGGACTTATGGACTGTGATGATTGGTCGGCTGGGGGTCCCAGGGGAGGAGACTACTGAAGTTCCACCCAATTGAGCAGCGGCAGTCTTCAGCATACGAGTGGCCGGGTTGGTCACCTGACGCAGAGAGGGCAGACGTTTACCATCAAACATGCTAATGCCAGAGTCTGAAGCTTATGGATTGAAATGGTTTAACGAAAAGTTGTTTCACCACGAAAACCGAAAGCTCTCCAGAACCGCTTATAATACTCATAATATGGAAACCAAGAAAACCAATTCCTGTAGATACTATGTAGATATTATTCATATTATGCTGAGAGATAATCATCTGGACTTGGTCTTAAGAATCTGTAAAGACCTGTTCCTTTATCAATAAATCTGATTGTAAACATTATGTAGTAATAGTTCCCTGACATCAGTACCAGCACCACAGCTGTGTTCTGTCCATACCATAGTAATCGGAGAGGCCACTTTGACTGGCAGGCTGCTGGATCCTGGGCTAACAGCCACCGTCTTGACAATTGTTGCTCCTGCGGGGACGTTCAGCACCGTTGCTGTGGGTGGGGGAATCTTTTGAGTCGCTGCAGCTGCTGCTGCCAACGCCGCCATGCCGCTCATCTGAGGACTGCTGCCTATCGGCTGAGAGCAGGAAGCAGTTGTGAAAGCAGGGTTAAATGGCTGACAACTACATTATCACAACGCAAATGCTGCTTTGGCACGGTGATCACGTGACCTCTAGAATTCAGAACTTAAATCACAGCTCTAGAAAAACACAAATGAACACTGAGTTGAGGACAGGGGTCGAAAAGTTCTCCTTACCGTCCCCTGACTGGCCTGAGCAGGTACCACCATGCGAACACCTGCAGGAAGCGTCGACACGGCAACCGGAGACTTTGGCAAGGCCTGTCTCACTGTGACAATGGAGGCTCCGCTTCCTGTATTCGGAGCAGCTGATACTCTGAGGATTGCTGCGCACACACACACAAAACCCATTAATTAACATGTATGGCCCTTTCAACTTTCATCCTACCTGAACAAATGTGTAAACCTACCAGGTGCTTTGGCAGCAGTAGCCAATGGGATGCCAGGTATAGAGGACGTGGGGGAGGGGACGAGCGTGATGCCAGACAATGGGACAGTCTGGTTGGCTGGTGTCATAGCGGCAGGGGCGGGGCTCTTCTGGGAAGTACCTCCAGCTGTAGCGATGGGGGCGTGGCCAGAGGCATTGGGAGTGGCTGTCGATGCGGCGGGAATGTCGTACTTCTGCAGCTGCAGCAGGTAGGTGTCGGCGGTCTGCGACGGCCCCCAGCTCACCTCCAGAGACGACGTGTTGGCCCGGACCAGTTGCACCCGTGAAGGAGCGCAGGGACGCTCTGAGGACGGGTGAGATATGGTCAGTGAGATAGGTAACATCAGAGCAGACAGACAGGTGTTACCCTGTTGACCAGATGACCCGTGTCTGGTGTCCATTCATTCCTCAGACACTCGGTTGATGACATCAGCACTACCTGTCTCCAGGTACCAGAGGTCCTTGCAGCACACCTGGTTGTTCCAGGCCTTCCTGTATCCGTCTCTACCGCTCCAGATGTAAAGTCTGGAGTTGATGGCAACGCTGCAGTGACCCGCACGAGCTCTGGGGAGGTTCTCCTCCAGGCTGTCCATCAGGACTGTCTCCCAACACATCGTCTCTACAGACAGACAGGCGGTCAGACAGGTGTGTGTGCACGTACATGTGTGCATGTATGTGTGTGTGCCTATACCAAGGTTGAGACAGGCCAGTGTGTTGGTACACTTCCATTCCTTTTCATGAGTCGCCACCTTGACATCATCCATCACTAGAGGAACCCATCCCCCGAACACGTACATCCTGCAGACGGGTGAGAGTTCAGGACCTCACACACTAACACATCCATTAACAACGTGTGTGTTATTTATATGTTATTTATATATTAGAGGCTGGCAGCGTTACTTATTCTTGATGGTAGTTGCTGAATGTAGACTTCGAGGGAGGGGAGAAATCCCACCGAGGGAAGGTTTGCTCCACATCAGAGAATCTGTGACAACATCAGAACAGGAACCAATCTAAGGTTTAGTGTCTCATGAATTGCTGAAACATTGCAATTTCATTACACAACTGTAGCAGCAGAGGTGAGAACATGGGACACATTAGCTGCCATCTGTGATTGTCTCACCTATGTCGAGCACCCACAGGTCCCCGAGTCTGCAGCCGCTCATCCCTCCATAGATGATCAGCCTGTTGGCAGCGCGACCGCTTGTCACCACAGCTGTGTGACTCTCTCTGGGCGGCGGCGGCTGACCTGATGTCACAGGGATCTCCCAGCCAACCACACTGGAGCCGGGCCTCAGCTCCAGACAGTACAGATCATTCAGGTACCTGAAAGGACAAGGTGTATCACTGTGTTTCATCTGAACTTTCTGCACTCTAGAGAAAAAAAAAAACAAAAACAGTTCCTACCTGGGGATATTGTTCTTGGGATCTTCACTGTCATTGGCTAGTCCCCCAAACAGGTAGCAAGAATTGCCAATCAAGGAGAAGCTGTGTCCGAGGCGGGGGCAGGGGGGCGGGCCCTTCTTTGGAGCCTTGGCCTTCAGGCACTTCCACTCCCAACGACTTGCCTGAAAGGGATATCGAACACTTCATATATGATCTTAGAATGGGAGTGGAGCTATCACTCAACATATTTCTGTTAGGATGGTCTTTGCCATCCTAACTCTAAATTCATTATCGGCGCCCCGAGGCCGCACCCCATTTCGTGACATCACTGACCTGCAGCTCGTAGAGGTCGTTGCTGTATTTGCCGTATTCCACCATCCCTCCAAACACCAACAACCTCGTCCCATCACACACAAAGCCATAGGCGGCGCAGCCGGGTGGGATATCCCCCCGCACGGCTGGGATGAACCATTGGTTGGTAGCTGTGGGGGGAGACAACAGCATGTCCTCATTTTACAAGCAGAAACAGACACAAAAAGCACACATACTTCCTGCATGACAGATCTTCATATCACACTCTGTGCTTTGAATGATCAGCTGACCTGATGACGTAAACAGTATGTTAAGCTAAACTCAAAAACAGTCATTTTTTAACTAAACAAGTATTATGATAATGAAATTTTTCTCACAAAAATCATTTGATATTCTTATTTAATTTTTGGTGAACCAAAACACAATGAACAAAACTTCAATTTAATGATTTAATTCAAGTTAAAGTTAAGTTTAAGTTAAATTAAATCAAGTTAAACATCAAATTAAATCAATAATGATGCCGATAAACGTTTATTAAAGTTTTGGAGTTTTTTTTCCTTCATCTCCGCAGCAGCAGAAAGAGGCGTGTCCCCGTGACGTACCCAATGTTTTCAGTAAAAACGCGCCATTTTTCAGCTCGTCCCACACTTGTTCAGTTAGCTTAGCGGTTAGTGTTACGCTAGCCTTTAGCATAGGACGCAGACGCTAGCGCATTAGCATGCAGAAGCTAATCCAGCAGGGTGTTATCAGACGTGAAGGTAATGCTAAGAGGCTATCAGTTAGCTCCAACACAATCTTACAAAGCACATCTATTGTCACTTCATAGCGTGACATAATGTCCATAATTTTATAATGAATAAAGACGTGGATCTCCAGCTGAGCAGTACCTGTATTGTAGACGTGCAGCTCGTCCACGATCCCCTCGTTCCCTCCGCCAAACACCACCATTAGCTCCTTGATCGTCACGGCTCTGTGTCCATGTCGGGGCCGCGGAACTGGGCCGGTCCAGCCCAGGACTCGCTTCCATCGGGGTTGGAGCACTGTGGGACTTGTTAGTTCTGTTGTCATGATACTCCCGTTCACGTAGTCGGTCCTCAATGAGGAGGGAAATATCCTAATTCAATCACAGGTTGTTAGAAATGTACTCACTGGTTGTGGTTCAGGGTTAGCACGATTCTGCTAAGTTGCCGGCTACATGGGTTTAGCCACTATGCAGCTAGCAGGCCTTCTTAACGGAATTTGGCGATTTCAGCCGAGAATTGTGATCAGATCGTTTCGGAGGCAGAAATTTTGAGCAGTTTCACATCAGAAATAAAATCCGCTCCTCTGGTTACAATCCGCGATGTGTCAATGTGATTCTCGCGGGCCCAGAGCCTGCACTAGCTAGTCCGCCATTTTAGCCTGGTGAGCGCCGCGTAGGGTCGGTAGAAAGCCGCCGGTAGCTTCTCAGACGAACAGAAGTAAACAAACAGACCCAGCTCTGGGTGATCACTGTGGTCTACAGTTCCATGCATCCGCTAAGATTACATTCGATGCAAAAAAAGCCATTGGTTGGTACGCAGAGCAGGGGTTTGTGCATCAGGAAGGAAGCCGCCATCTTGATGCTAACAGCAAGCAGCACAGCAACTGTTGTAAATGGTAGAGGCTAAGAGGCTAACTCCCCGCCGAGTCGCCACAGGAACACAGCTGCATCATGAATACCCAGTGTTGTTTACTGCTAGCTAGCAGTAGCCATGCTAATATCGGTAAACACTTAAATGGGAGACCGTAAACGATATATACAACTGCGGGTGATTTGGTAACTGCAAATCACGTTTTCTATTCGATATTTAATCATTCATGATCTTTTAATCTTCCAACTTAAACGTGTTAACATTCAATCACCCTGCATAACAGCGACAGAACTTGCTGGTTAATACACATGAAACACCCAGTTTCATGGCTAACAAACAGCAAGCTGACACAGAACATCACTCACGTATTTTATTCAATTTTTTTCCATTTGAATGTAGTTTGATTAATAAAACCAAACATGGAAAGAACGCGGTGATTCTGCAGCAGTCCCGAAAATATTGGCCAACTCGCTTCAGGGTTAGGGTTCATGAACACAGCGAAAATGATGCTAGGCTAACGCTTGTTCATGTTTAGCTCTGTCGGCTCCTTAAATAACCCACCTTCCTGTTTTGTGCATACATATATTATCGGCAAGTTACTGTAAATAGTTAACGAATCTCTATTTTAGCGAGGTTTATATGTCTACTTTCAATACTACTCTTCCACACTAGCGCTTCCAAAAGGCTACTTAGCATTTGTGGGTGAGGAAGCGCTGCTATCGTTAGCATTGATTAGCAGTTCGGTGACGAGAAAGGAAATTATAAACCGAACCAACGTTTTGTTCACTGTATGAGAAACGTGGCACAATCAAACGCAACAGTGGGGATGCATTGACAAAAATTGCTTTTATTAATGAAGCGACTAATGCTAATGTTTGTTTTGCATTGGCGAAGCGAGTAGTCCCTGCCATCAACAAACATGGCGGCACAGGAAGACCGTTAGCCGCTGCAATAATAAGTAAAAATAGCGAGTAGCGTTTTATCTTTTACACAATACTTACTGGTGAATAGTTGTATGTTATGGCCAAATTCTTAGTATCGGTGCTAAACTAAAACGAATAAATCCAGACAACTTAAACGTGAATAAACAACATATGTACATCTTCTCATGCCGTTCAGGAAGACGCCATCTTTCTTAGAATCCCTGGCTGGCAACAGCGCCGCCTGCAGGACAAACACAAACAACACTAAATTGTGTTTGAACAAATTTATTTACTTTCCATGTTTCATCAAACTGGACAATTCAGATAAAATCACACAGCAGCAGTCAAATCAATAAAACAAATAACTATTTAAGTTTCTCCATAATATTGATACAGTCCCCCGATTATACGTATATCTGTCATTGTGCAATTTCCAGCCCAGGGAAACCTGCCCCAAGAATCTGGATTACATTCTCATTATTAGTTTAAAAGTTATTCTACAAATATTTGTTTTATATATAAAGACACAATATGGATGTTGATGGGGTGTTACTCTCGATAAGCAATTAAATTGTAGTCACAAACAAAATATTAGAGAGCTACATAGTCAGGGGCCTGTACAAAAAATAGCATATATGCATGATTACTACCCATAAGGGAAAACATAATAATTTCCCTATGGGGATCAATAAAGTGTACTTCTTCTTCTTCTTCTTGATTACAGTTCATCCAGCGGTTTCTTACCGGACCAGCGGATCTGACGTGGAGAGAGGTAGCCAGCTGCATATTCAAACGTGTGAGTCACTTGGGACTGGATGCTGCACTGTTTTTAATGGATTCTAAGCTTCTAAAGTTAAATGGTTTGCCTCCTTTCTATCATGGTGTTTTTAAGTCATGGGCCCTTTTTAAAAGAAGCCCAGGGAAACGCTCTGACTCTCTGTTCTGGTTACTGAAGGAACCACTAGTACATGGAGCCAGGCTGGATGTCTGCAGTGGAGCCACACCTGGGCTGTCTGCAGTGCTTTGCAGAACCAGGACCCTGACCCTCCAGCAGCTGGTGGACAACACCGGGCCAGCGTTGGCGGATGCCCAGGCTGTGAGCTCTCTGCTGAACATCCAGTCCACCAGGGTGGCTCAGAGGGTGCTACAACTGTGGAGGCAAAGACTCTCCGGGAAGGACAGAAGCCTCCTCCTGGACTATAGTACAGGGACTGTGCCGGACAGCAAAGATCCTTTCCCTGAGGTCCACATCAGTCCCCTGTTTGGGGAGCTGGAGGGTCCCCTCCTCAGAGATGAACGACAAATCAGCCTGCACACGGCCAACAAAAAAGTACTGTACAAATACTGTGTCAAAGTAATCAACAAGAGAAACCTATGTAACAGAGCGCCCACTGCCTGGGCCAGCAAGATGACGGGAAATGGACCTGACCCACAGTGGAGACTTCTATACAAACCTCCCCTCAAGAAAAAAACAGCCGACCTCCAGTGGAGAATTTTACACGGTGCCATCAGTTCCAATGCTTTTATCTCTGTTTTTAACCCTGCTGTGTCCAGCCAGTGTCCCTTCTGTCCCCTTCGTGAGACAGTCTTTCATGCTTTTAGTGAGTGTGGGAGACTTGCAGTGCTCTTCACTCTTCTAACGAATGTTTTTAATCTGTTCAGTGAAAATTTTAGTGTGAGGAAATTCGTCTACGGTGCTGGGTACAATACATCGAATCAGAGAAAGTGGCAACTTTTAAATTTTATCTCTGGAGAAGCAAAACTCGCAATTTACGTGACCAGGAAGAGAAGAATTGAAAACAATACTGTTCAAGACGCAGCTACTGTTTTTTGCTGTAACATCAGATGTCGCTTAAAACTAGAATTTGGTTTCTATAAAATGACAAAAGACCTAAATAACTTTAGGAACATCTGGTGTCACAAAAATGTCCTATGCACCTTAATTGTTGATCAACTCAATTTTGCAAACTTCCTGATATAATGCACTGATCAATAAAGTCTTCTTCTTCTTCTTCTTCTTCTTCTTCTTGTCATATGACAGACCAGTATAAGACACAGTTAATATAAGATATACTTTATATTCCAAACTGGGAAGTTTGAATGTTGCGGCAGCATTCAGACACACAGAACAAACAGAAACGGGAAAAATGTACATTGAAAAAAAATTAAGACATAAGGGAAAAGGAAATAATAATAATATTAAAAATATTAGCAATAATAATACCCTAGCATGGGAAGCAAAAGTTGTTAATAGGTGTGGCACTCTGTGGAAATACACAGGACTTAATTAAAGCCAATCACAGAGCCAGCCTTCCTGATCAGTTTGTTTAGTCTGTTGGTATCGCTGGCTCCGATGCTGCTCCCCCAGCAGACCACGCCATGAAGAGTACACTGGCCACAACAGACTGATAGAATATCTTCAATATCTTACTGCATATACTGAAGGATCTCAGCTTACTCAGGAAGTAGAGTCTGTTCATCCCCTTCTTGTAGACAGCGTCGGTGGATTTCCAGTCTAATTTGTTATTAATCTTCACACCCAGGTACTTGTAGTCCTCCACCTCCTGTACAACCACTCCCGGTATGTGTATTGGTTGTGGCGTGCTCCTCTTCTTCCTGTAGTCAAACACCATCTCTCTGGTTTTGCCAGCGTTCAACCTCAATTAATCAGGGACCCAGAACCACTGATGTAGAACTACAATAAGAACCCCGTAAATAATGTTTCATATGTTTAGTGGAAGCAGAGGATCCAAATAAAATTAACAAATATGTGGTATCAGTACTAAATGTATAGAAGCTCTCTCAGTGGTCCATTTATGTCCCTTTGATTAAAACCAACCCCAACCCTAAATGACTGCTTGTGTTTAAGTATGTGAACAATCACATTTCATTAGCGTCAGGTAGCTTCTGGATCACTGTCTAAAACATGACATTATTGGTGGAGAACGTAATATTGATACAGCCACTTTCTATTCTGTACTTAGAGGTTCTGGACTAGGAGTGTTCCAGGTCTTGTTGCCGACCTCGAGTGTTCGCAGATTACTGTGAGTGAAAACCCATGAAAATAAAAACTGATTTAATATTTTTATTTAGTAGGCGATCAAACACTTTTGGTCATTGGTCACAAGATTTTCTTTTTCACAGTCAAACAATGATCATTAAAATGAATCATATTAATAAAGCTAGTTAAATACTGTATGTATATAATTTATATATGTGTGTATTTTTATATATATATATATATATATATATATATATATATATATATAATTTCTGTTGCTTTTGCATTTTAATCATCTCATTTCCATTGAAAACAATCAACATGTGAAAAACAACAAAAAAAAGAAATAAATCCTAAGAACTGAGTAATGCAAAAATGACACTTTCATATTTTACAATCCATGAAAACTAGAAACAACGAAGGTTTGCAGGTGAGATCAGATATGGGGAAACGGTCTGACCTCACAAGCCGTTGTGATGTCATCGAGGCTATGACATCATACTTCAGTGTTTCTAAGTGAGTGAAATTTTGACTCGTGCAGGAAGAACTGGTCCTCCGTCGCCGTCTCAGGTCCTCTACTGGTCGAGTGACCTGCTCTACCAGTCAGCCAGTCTGGGCCGGGCCGGTCAGTCGTTTTCAGAAGGAGGAAGAAAATCAATGTCGTCACTCTCCTCCGGTCCTCTTGACTCCTCACAGCTGCTTGCTCCTCCTGGTGGGACAGGAATACAGACAGGAAATTAGACCCCAGATCCAGAAGTAACTCCAGACCCCAACAGACGCAGCAGAACTGTACTGGGATCACCGGTTTCTGAGTAGTCCAGACCCAAAATGGTCCCTGGCTCAAGAACAGAAGGAAACTATCTTGAATTACTGATCCCTGACGCCAGCATTGAAAGGATTCATTATTAGGGACGGAACACCAAAGGGGTCCGGGTCCAGAATACCGTCTGTGTTCACCTAACAGAACCACCTAAATAGCTGGTTTGACTGAAGGTTCTTCAGGGTAGCTGGCGCTCAGTCTTCAGCATGAACTATCTGTACCCATTGTCAAACTTTAAACAGGCAGAAGCCTGGCCCGTTGTGCGTGGTTCAAAATAAATCAGCCAATCAGAACATGATCCACGTCCAGACACTTTCCTTAAACTGAAGCTTTCTACAGAGCTGATTTCTGAATCAGTCCAAATGTTTGCTCTTTTTATCAGATACTGATCCTATCAATCTCCTGTGGACTGAGACTCAAGGATCAGAATGAAAACATGCAGGTTCTACGACCCGAACCAGGAACCAGCTAAAAACTGGTCTGGTCTTTCAGTGCTTCCATACCTGAGGGTCTCGTGGACGACAAGCGTAAAAACTCTACAGGAGAGAGGGATTCTGGGATGCCACAGACTCCTGCTGTGACTCCTGTTCCCATCTGCCCTCTACTGTCATTGGTGCTGTCATTTGGGGAGGGGGAGGTGTCCTGGTCCTCAGTAGGGACAGATGGGTGGCTGGACTGGGAGTCTGCCGTACCAGTTGGGCCATGACTTTGGACTCTGGCAGATGGAGACAGAGATCTGGAACTGGTCCCATTCGATTTGAACTGGAGGTCGTACTGGGAGAAGCCTCTACTCTCATCAGTTTCACAGGGGCCAGCAAACACTGAATGGAAGGTGGAGGAATAGGTAGAGGAGGACGAGGAGGAAAGTAGGGGGTGAGGAGGGTTGAGGGAGCAGAAGGAAGAGGACGAGGACGACTGGGAGGACTGGTAGGTGTCTTCCAGTGGTTCCAGTTTGGACAGTTGTTGAGTGAGGGCTCCAACACTGTAGCCCAGTGGGTGTGGGTGGGGTTGTCTAGGTGAGGACTGGGTGGGGAAGCAGGAGCTGGTCTTCTTTACAATGTTGTCCACGTCCTGAAGTTTATCAAACACCTGAAAGGAGAGGAGGGTTTGTTTTCATCCTTGAATTAGTCACAGGTTCAAACCCTCTACAAACCAGATGTGTCTCACCTTACCCTAGGAACGAGCAGGTGTCTCTACCCTCCCCCCTCCCCGTCGGATCCAAATGTGTAAAATGTGACGACAAACAGAAACACAGGCTGACCTTTGTCATGGCCGGCCTCTTCCTCCCATGCTTGTCCAGACACCTGCAGGCCAGAGCCACCGTCTCCATCCAGCCGGAAGGTTCTGCAGACTGACCTGTGATCAGCCGCTGATCTAGATGTTTCCTCCAAGACGCTGCAGAAGAACCGCCTGGACTTTCCTCAACTTCATCCCCCAAGTTCTTCTAAATAATCACAAACAGAGCCAGAACATCAGGACTGAACCAGGAACGTGTTTTAAATCATTGAGGACGTGATCAGATAACATTGATTTATTTTCTAAGGTGAACAGCTGTGTGTGTGTGTGTGTGTGTGTGTGTGTGTGTGTATTCTACCAAGTATCTTTCTCCTGACTTCCCATCTTTCTCCAGAGCTCGACGTCCAGTCAGAACCTCCAACAACACCTGAAACAAAAATATGTGACATCACTGAATAATGACCAACAGAAACAAAAGATGAGGTCAGCGCTAGCTAGAAAACCAGATGAGTCATGTTCAGGACTGGAGTTAGAACAACTGTCACGTATAGATGGGATGATCTGGACTAGGATCAGAACCAGGGTCCAGTTCCATGGAGGTGTCTCACCACTCCAAAGCTGTAGACGTCCACGGCGGGCCCGAGCTGTCGGTTCCGCAGGTAGTCTTCAGGAAGGTATGCCAGTGTTCCTCTAACTTGCGATGTTTTCCCCACCGACACTGTTTGAGACGCCGAGTGTCCCGACGAGCAGCGAGACGCACAGCGAGCCAGACCGAAATCTGCTAGCTTCGCTACCAGGTGACGGTCCAGCAGGATGTTTGAGCTGCGGAGAAAGACAGATGATGCTCAGCTCAGCGCCATCATGCAACCCTTCACTGATCCGGTCACATGTGCGGTTTCAAGGAAATAAAGATCACTGGATATAATCTGTTATAATAAATAAAGTGTGATTCCTTTCTCGACAGACATTCAGCTGACCTCTTCACATCTCCATGGACCAGTGCTGTTTGTCCCTCTGGTGGACAGTGAAGGAATTGCAGAGCCGTTGACGCTCCTTTAATGATGTCTACTCTCTGAGACCACGACAGGAAGCCACGGCCCTGGAAACACACACAACAAATAAACACTCACACTCACACACACACACACACACACACACACACACACACACACACACACACACACACACACACACACACACACTCTCTGATATACACACACACAGATGTGTATGTATGATTGTGTTTACGTTGTGCAGCTGATCCTCCAGCGATTGGTTTTCCATGTAGCTATAGATGAGACAAACTGATCCTTGTCCTTCACTGAAACCCAGCAGTTCTACGATGTTTGGATGTCTGAACCTGAACATGAAGAACAGAGTCCCATGATTCCATAGTCCACAGGAAGCAGACTAGATGTTCTGTGTGTGGTGGCAGATGCTCACTTTGACAGTTGGTCCACTTCGGTCTTAAAGCTCTCCCTCAGCAGGGACAAATCCAGGAGGGAGTCCTACAACAACAACATGGACCAATCACAATCCACTTCCTGTCAGCCACACACACAAAAAAAAATCACTGCCTAATCACTCACTTCAGTTGTAATACCTTACATTAGCTGTCATTCCTAATATTAGCTAACATTACTATAAGTACCTGGGACTGCAGCTAGACAGCAAACTGGACTAGTCACTCAACTCGGACTGTGTGTACAAGAAAAAGGCAGAGCAGGATGTACTTCCTGAGGAAGCTGGCCTCCTTCAACATCTGTCCTAAGCTCCTTCTCAGGTTCTATCAGTCCGCAGTGTCCAGTGTGCTGTCATACGCCATTGTGTGTTGGGGTGGTGGGGCCAGGAAAAGAGATATGGACCGTCTTAACAGACTCATCCACAGAGCAGGCTCAGTGGTCGGGCTGAGCCTGGACTCTGTGGAGACAGTTCTGGAGAGCAGGACAATGTCTAAAGTTAAGGCTATCATGAACAACACCAGCGACCCCTTGCACACCACCTTCTCCCAGCAGAGAAGGACCTTCAGCGGCAGACTGCTGTCACACAGCGCCTCCACAGAGAGGCTGAGGTCCTCCTTTATGCCCCGTGCCATCAGGGGGTACAATGACTCTCTCAGGAGGAGCGGGGGGGAGGTGGCGAGGTCAGCACGCAGTTGAATGGATTTAATTTGATTTTATACTGTTTATATTTTAATTTTATACTGTTTATATTTTAGTTATAGTTTAGAATATAAGTCCTGTTAATGCTGCATGTGTCTGTTAGTGTACTGTATGTCTTGTGGTATGTCCTGTGATGTCAGTGTTTCTTTTTCTCCTGCTGTTTATCCCGTATTTATTCATTATGTAATGCCCCAGCAGTGGATATGTACAATTTCTTCCGAGATTAATAAAGTATCTATCTATTAGCTACATTTTATATCATATATTTCTTATGTTCATTTGTGACTCTGATGCTTCTGTGTTAAATTAGCTACCTTTAGCTTTGACAGCTAATATTACTAGTATCGTTAGCAATGACAGCTGATAAGCTAATGTGAACTACGACCAGCGATTTGAAGCTGCTCTCAGGATGTTGTGTCTGAACTATGTTGTGATTGGCTGACCTCTTTGAGTCTCTTGACAGCGCAGTCGGTGTTCCTCATGGTCACTCTGTACACGACACCAAACCCCCCCTCGCCCACCTGCAGGGAGGGGGAGAAGCCCTGCGTCCCCGCTCGCACCTCCTCATATGACCAGCACATCACCCCCCCGCTGCACTCTGGGGGGGGCTGAGGGATGACATCATCATGGCTGTTATTAAATCAGTCTAGACAACATTTAAGTGTGTGTGTGTATACTACCTGGGGTACATGTGTAGATTGGCCGTGGTCAGACTGCAGACTGGAGGGGGGTGGGGCCGGTCTGGGGAGGGGTCTTCCTCCCCCTTTATCAACTTAAAATTGGAAATTATAATAAACATAAATAAATTTATCATCACATTAGTCAGGAAAATATCTGAGTGTGTGTGTGTGTTACCTGTTGTGGTCACATTCCAGGCGAGCAATGTGGATGGGGCATGACTTAATTTGGGAGGGGGGTCAAACCTGGACTGAGGAGGATGCACAGCAGCAGCAGCAACAGGAGGAGGAGGAGGGAAGGTAGGTGTCTGATTGGACGCCCCTGCAAAGAGAAAAAGTCAGCTGATGTATCAAAGGTCATCAGACGTCATCAGAGGTCAGGAAACTCACATCCCAGAATGATGTCACGAGGGCGGAGCAGCTGCAGATGCTCCAACAGGTGCACCAGATCTTTGACGCGACCCTTCCTGTTCTCCCATTGGTTCATCACCCAGTCCGTCCGCGTCTCTCTTCTCAGAGCCAATCGGATGGCGGTTTGATCCTGGAGGACCTCAGAGGCTACGACAGAAGATCAACAGCAACCGGTTCAGGGACTATGTCCCAGGGCAAACGTCCCCCCTTGTCCCACCACAACAGTCCATCCGTTAATAAAAGACCCCAGCCGGTCCAAACTCTACAGGAAGAGCAGCTCAGCCCACGACCCCATGTGACCATCAGACCCCAAGCAGACCACCAACCAGACAGCATCCCTACGGACACGACCTCCTGGTTCTCCTCAGAACAGCGGCGGAGTGAGACCCATCAGAACATCAACCCAAACCAGAACCCCTCCTGTCACCTGGGGCCCCGCAACAGGAACTACAATGGATAGACTGTAGAGTACTGCCATACAATATAACCAGACTGTATATAATGTATATAATGTGTAATAGTAGTTAACAGAGTTGATAAAAAACAAACAGTTCCCATGGGTACTAACCTTAAACTATCATGACCTGACTTTATAGAACCAAATCAAGTGAAAATGAGAAAGACTGTCAGAATAAGTCTGACTTATTCGATAAAGCTTTTTCAAGAAATAGTACTCAGGTAAACAGACAGGTAGACATACAAGTGGATAAACAAAAGTAAATAGATAAGTAAAAGAACAAGCAGACAGACCCCCGTTGATGTGTTCATGTTAGCCGGCAGCAGACCTAATCATGGTTCGGGAACTGACTCACCGAAGCGGGTCCAGTCCCGGTCCGACAGTCCGTCCATGACCTGGCAGAAGTCCCACAGGACGGCAGGCGGCAAGTCATAAAGAAACGGTCCGTCCCGATCCCCGAGCGACATTTTCCTAAAGCTAACAGGCTAACAGGGTCTGTTGAGACCGGGACGCGGAGCAGCCCGGTCCACCGCCACAGAGCAGAGATACGCCTGAAGTTTGACAAACACTCTCAGCCGAATCACGGACTTCACCGCTCCGCTGCTTCCGCTTCTGCGCAGTCAAATCCAATGCAATAAGAGCTTTGGTTGAAAAGTACCCACCAAAATAAAAGCCACAGTGTGACGTCATGCGAAGCTCATTAAGTTTTTATTCCTCGAGCAAGAGTTAAAAAAACAGGACAGAACAGGGAAGAAAATAAAAAAGGCAAATACAAACACGTAAGTTTTAGGTTTTAGACAAACATTTATTTCTTAAGAACAGAAAACTGTGTGAACATGTAAAAACAGTAAAAATAAGAAAACTCAAACTTTTTTAACGGAGAAAAGTATTATGTCGTTGCATCTTTTAAGGGTCATGAATGAAAGATGACACCTAAAACCACGAACAGAGGAACAGAGGAACCATAGTGTTTCACAATATAGGAAATAATGGTCATGAGTGTGCACATCAGGTTTCAAGTTTGTGTCATCGTGTATCATTACGCTCTGCTCTCACACGCACACCATTGTGACGTCACCATGAGGAAATCACTGCATTGGTTTTTGCCACATGAAGCAGAGATACGTACCAGCTTCAGATCGTCCTGAATCAGCGGAGGTCTGTGGAGTTAAAATAAATGTTTATTTATTATTAATATTTTTCTGTAAACTTTCATGTTTTCCATACAACGGTTTAACAGACTAAACGTCAGTCCTCTAGAATTTTTATTTTATGTTCAATTGCTGTCATTTAATTTAGTAGAAACACTCGTAGAACATAATTTACGTTTTAAAAATTTTCATGGTTCAGCATCACGTCAGTCTATTGTTACATCCCGCGAAGCGGTGATCTATTGTAATTGTCAGTGTTTGTGTGTTGATCCGTCCGTCCACCAAATATCTTCACAACCGTTACACATAGAACGATATAAGAAAAGTATTACTCGGGCGGCAAAGGGGATGAAAATGAGATGACCTATAACTAGGTCATGGTCAAACTTCATTCATTCGTTCATTCATTTTCATGTACCGCCGCTGTATCGCCGTAGCGGGTCACGGGGAAATGGAGCCTATCCCAGCTGACATAGGCCGTGAGGCAGGGGACACTCCGGCCACGACGCCAGTGCACCGCGGAGCCACATACAAACACGCACACACACTCACTCCTACGGGCAATTGGGGACCGGCCAATCAACCTGAAGCGCATGCTTTTGGAGGTGGGAGGAAGCCGGAGAACCCGGAGAGAACCCACGCAGACACAGGGAGAGCATCAACTTTTGTATATTTTTTTCTACATATCTCAGGAACCGGGTAAGATAGAAAGACGAAACAAAAGGCGTTATATTCAGGGGGGCAAGGGGATGAAAATTACATCACAATATTGACCTTGAAAAACTAGGTCAGGGTCAAATTTTCACTTTTATACCTTTTTAGGCACATATAGGTCAGGGTAAAATTTTGAATTCAGGGGTGTCGCGGGATGTTGCATTCTCTGACTGCCTTGTTATCTTTGGTCTAATACTGGTAACATTTTCTCATTGAAGCAGTGTAATACCGATCCAGGATTCCCAACCAAACCAGATCCACCGCGAAATAAACTGGGCGGCATGGTGGCGCAGCAGACAGTACTGTTACACTGGGTTCAAATCCACCAGAGGACTTTTCGGCATGTTTTGCACGTTCTCCCCGCAAATTCTTGATTCTCCAACTTCCTCCTACCATATTTATGATGCAATATGCAGATGCCGAAAATGTCTACATACATGTAAATTTGTAAAAGAGGTGCAAAACCTCTTTTTAAAATTGTGTGTACATAATTTTGAATTCTTTAAAATATGCTTTCATTAATTGTACTGTATAAACGTGAATACCCAACCTTTAAAAAAGAATAAATTTTAAAAGCGTTATATTTTTCATTTTTTATTACACCTTAGTGGATATCCTCTTATTTTATTACTTAACTTTCTAAATAGGATTTGTTTTCTCAATATGAATTACCTACCATTCCGTCTGTTCTCCATCATTAAAGTTAAACAAAGCTTGAATGTGTGAAAAACAGATGTCGTTTGCTGCGTTAGAGTTCAGAGGGTTCCCTGAACGTTTCAATCGGAGGGCCCACATCTCGCGGGATTACGCCGCCCATGAGCATGAGTTGACATATCCTCGCACAGATCTCGCGGTGTTTGAGCAGTGACGTAGTATGGAATTGTAACCGGAGGGGGCGGGGTGCAGCAGGAGGGAGCAGAGATGTTTGGAGGCTTTTTTTAATATAAAATTATTTATTTAAATAAAAATGGCCGCCGTGGAGAGCGGAGAGGAGAGACTGTAAGTCAGATTTTTGCATTTCATCCTCCATTAGCGAGTCAACGTCTCTTTACGCCGCACACTGTTTTCTATCGTGTGTTTTATTCAAGTAAAAGTGCGTTGATTTTTTCCCCGGCCTGTCTCGGCGGAGCGGGGTTAACGGGAATACGTCACCAACTTACTGCGAAGTGTGTACTTTAGCCGCTGTGTCGCCGGAGCGGAGGAACGGACCTTAGCTGTAGGTTAGCCGGCTCCCCTTACCGCCGAACCGTCCTGACCTCCACACAACTCCCCTGGAAGTCAGGCCGGGCTCGGTGAGCGGTGAGTCCGCTCTACACATGACAGCCCGGTCAGCGGCGCTGTGTCCGCCCGCCTCCGTCAAAGAGCTGTGAGCTAACAGGCTGCTAGCTAGTTAGCAAACACAGAGAGAGTTTGGACCGGGGTAGGAAAAAACAAAGAAGGGAGCATTTAGACTGCGGATCCATAACCCGGGTCAACACCCCCCGCCCCGCCATCTTCCTCACGCATTTAAAGCCCCGTGGAACACCCCCTCCCCTGTTAGCTTAAACACTTATTAGCCTAACTAGCAAGAATCTTCCTTCATGCCTCTGAGCAAGGCAGCTCCTGGACGGGTCCAGTTAGAGGTCTGAGACTCCATTAAGGGTCCAATAATGAAACTGAGGCAGATTCAAACTCCTGCAGTTCTGGTATCATGAAGTAGGAACCAGCATCACTTTCACCCTGATGGAGCTCTTCTCTGGGCCAACAACTAACTTGGTTATCAGCTGATCAGTCTGGATGTTAATGAAATTAACTCCAAGTCAGAGATAAAGATTGCCGCCAGAGGCTCGTCTGACACTGGGAACGTTTCTATTCCAGTCCGACTGAGTAGAGGTGGACTGGTTGACATTGGTTCACACAGACCTCACATCAGTCCATTGGTGATGACATTTCAACACAAACCACAAAAGTACCTGCTCTGTTTATGCTTTGTTTGTGCAAACTTGACTCGTTCTTCATTAAAATGATTAAATGGGATGATTGGAGTTAGAGCTTCCACTGATGTTATGAGGTCACGTTAAAGTTCTGCTGTCCTTTTATGCTTTCCTTACACAAAACAAGTACATTTCTCTGAATGTTGATGGAAGCATTTGAGATTATGAACTTTTACCTGAAACATTTTCCATTACAACCTTATTTAAACCTTTGAAGATTATTCACAATAAAGCAACAATTCACAAACAGAACTTTAATCTCTGATCTGGATTATGATCTGGAGCCACACAGAATCAGATGCGATCGTCATTCATATTTGGTCCTGGATAAGATTCGATATGATCTGAATGACCCTATGAGCGGAGCCTGAAACTGTTGCACAAACTGGCTGCATTCACAACTTTGTCAGCTGGTTTTTGTTTTTCAGACCCGTTTGAAAAATGCATCACTTAAAATAAATTTTGTAGCGTTTTCATTGGTTACACAAACTCATGAACCAAGGTTTAACAGCATCATGAAACATAGAAGTCATCAGATGTAAAAGAACCACTATTATAGTTTGTTTTTCCATAATAAGTATTAAAATAATAACGATACTAATACGAGCCGTATTCTTTGTCCAAGAGTCACACTATGAGGTCATTGTGAGACTATTGGTTTTGGGTAACATGATTTAGTTTTTAAATCTATGTACCCTAATCAAGAAACAAGCTCAGCTAGCAGCAGCAACAGTATGATTTACTGGACATGAAAAAAGTCAACTCTGGGGACAACGATGTCGTATACAACAAAATAATATTCATGTTAAAATCTGCATGTTAATTTATCTCCTTTATCTAACCAGATAGTCCCTTTGAGATTCTAAATCTCTTATACATGAGAGACCCGTAGAGACTTCGTTTGTTGTCTAGAATTTAACCGTGATGCCGCCTCATTGGCTGCAGCGTGATGGGATGTGTTACAGCAGCTTCTCAGAGTCCACATGAAATTTAGATTAACACTGTCCTACACGTTTGCTGGAATTACTGATCTGCTGAGGTTAAAATTCTTGATAGCGGCCATGACATTTTTTTTTCTTTCTGACTTGGTTCAGATTCAGATAACAGGGTTTCACAGAGGACTGACCAACAAAACACTGTGCAGCCTCGACCAAGTGATGTCATCACTGATGTAATGTTAACAAGCACAATGTCATTGTTTTTCCACAGGGAGGAGGGTCCAGAGGGTGAGGAGGAACCTGCCAATCCCAGGCCCCCCGGCAGGGAGAGAGACAGGTCCCACAGTAAGACCAAGAAAAACCGCCGGGAACGTC